>CM065590.1:118650746-119250746 GCA_033119425.1 Bufotes viridis | reverse complement strand
GGGCTGGGTTTAAAAGCTCAGCCAGCTCAGCAGCTGGGGGCTGTGATTATCCTGGAGCTGCTAACAGGGCTGAGGAGTTCTCTGTCTTGGAGGAAAGAACTCAGCAAGGAGGTGTTTTGTTCCTGGCTACCTGAAGCTGGATTCTCCTGCGGCTGGGCCGACAGCGTGGTGCGAACCTGCACCTACACCTCCCAGGTGACTGAACCTGTGTTGGCCTGTTTTTGTTTTGCCACGTTATTTCCGTTGTGTGTGAACTATCACCAAAGAGACTGTTTTTTCATTTATGGTGTGCAAGTGTGAATAAAACACTGTTTGTTGCACAATCTGGACTCCTTGTTTTGCCTCTAAACTGCACCCGCACCGCTGTCTACCAGAGCGACTCCCCACATTTGGTGTCGGATGCGGGCATGCGCAGTGAGGCTGGCGTGAACGCCGAAGTTTTGTTTTTCTAAAGTGCATGGAATATATTAAGCCAGCAAAGCTGCAAGCAGGAGTTTCTGGCAACATGGAGGCTGCTGTGAAGGCTCTCATAGAGGCTAACGTGCAGCAGCGGGAGACCAACCAACTACTGCTACAACATGTGATGGCGTTACAGGCGGCAGGAGCGTGCCACCACGTCCATGATGCCCGGAAAGCGGTCCGTGCGGCGATCCCAAAAATGACCCCCGCAGTCGACGTTGAGACGTACCTGGCGGTTTTTGAGAAGGTCGCCGTGAGGGAAAAGCTACCCCATGACCAGTGGGCCGAGGTGGTTGCTCCGTTCCTGGCATCCGGACCCCAGCAAGTTTTTTTTGATTTGTCAGACGACCAGGCTGCTGACTATTCCACGGTGAAGGGGGAGATCCTGGCCAGACTGGGGGTAAACGTGTTGGTCCGGGCTCAGCGGGTCCACGAGTGGGACTTCAAAGTGGCTGAACCCGCCAGGCCGCAGTACTATGAGTTGCTGCACAGGTTGCAAAAATGGCTGCAGCCTGAGGTTCTAAGTCCGACTGCTATGCTGGACCGGCTGCTGGCTGACATGTTTTGGAGGGCCTTGCCTTACCCCCTTCAACACTGGATTGGCCAGGTATCCCCCACCGATGCCCTTGAGATGGTCGACCTGGTGGAGCGATATGAGGCCACCAGAAACCTGCAGGGGGTTCTTTTGGGAGGGGGCCAGTCAAACCCCGGAAATCTCCACCCCAGTCCCGGCGGCCGCCAAACCCGCCCGGGATGTACCTCTTGCAGATCCGTCCTCAGTGGTCTGTTGGCAGTGTCGGGAGCCTGGACACATAAGGGCCAACTGTCCACAGTGGGGGAACCCATGGAGACTAATTATGGGTACCGGGCTTCCATGTATGCCCGGAGACTGTGTGCGACCGGCATCCCCGGGACAATAGACAATCGTCATCTGTGCCAGGTGCAAGTCGGGGATAACCTGGCAGTGGCGCTGTTGGACTCAGGGAGCCTGGTAACCCTGGTAAGTGCTGCCCTGGTACAGCCCACCCAGTATACGGGCCGGACAGTGGGTGTGGTGTGCATACACGGAGACTTAAAGGACTATCCCACTGCTGTAATGTCTCTGTCCACGGCGGTCGGCACCTGGACTTGTGAAGTGGCGATCTCCACAAAGCTGCCCTATGAACTAATAATTGGGAGAGACTTCCTGGTTTTCTGTCACTGTGGCCTGAGATGAAAGTGACTAATAGCCCTGAGACAGGGGTAACCCTAGCAGAGTGGCCTGATACCCCTGGAAGGCCAGAACCCTGGGAGCCCGAGTCTGAAGGGCCAGCGGTAGGGGTGACCACTGCTGCAGCGCTAGTGGGGGAGACAACCCCACTGAGTGTAATGGTGGGAGACACGGAGGACTTGCCACCGGGACCTGAGTTGGCAGACCTCAATGTCTCCGGGAAAATTTTGGGACCGCACAACACCGGGACCAAACCCTAACCAGGGCCTGGGAGAATGTGCTGGAAATTGATGGTAAACCCCAGAAACCAGGGGCTGAATTAATGTTCCCACGATTTATTGTTCTGCAGGATATGTTGTATCGGGTGAACCAAATCCGAGGTGAACCTGTTGAACAGTTGGTGGTGCCCACAGCGTATCGCAAGCTTGTCATGGAGCTTGCCCACCAACATGTTCTTGGGGGACACCTGGGGTGGCAGAAAACCCAGGACCGCATACTGCAGCGCTTTTATTGGCCCAGTGTGTTCAAGGAGGTAGAGAATTATTGTAAGTCCTGTCCGACCTGTCAGATAACTAGCCCCCAGCCACATTTCCGTAGTCCTCTGGTACCTCTGACAATTATTGAAGTACCGTTTGAGCGAATTGCTATGGATTTAATTGGGCCTGTACCAAAGTCTGCTAGGGGCCACCAACACATTCTGGTAGTTCTCGACTATGCCACTCGGTATCCGGAGGCGGTGCCTCTGCGACATACCTCAGCTAAGCTCATTGCCAAAGAGTTAATGGAGATGTTTTCCCGTGTGGGCCTGCCAAAAGAGGTTCTGACAGACCAAGGGACCCCTTTATGTCCAAAGTAATGAAGGAACTGTGTAAATTGTTGCGTATAAAGCAGTTACGGACGTCCGTTTACCATCCGCAAACAGACGGTCTTGTTGAGAGGTTTAACCAAACTCTAAAAAATATGTTAAAAAGGGTGGTGTCTAGAGATGGGAAGGACTGGGACCTGCTTCTGCCCTATCTCATGTTCGCAGTGCGAGAGGTACCCCAGGCCTCTACTGGGTTCTCGCCCTTCGAACTGCTTTATGGCAGACACCCTCGGGGCCTGTTGGATATCGCCAAGGAAGCATGGGAACAACAGCCTGTCCCCCACAAAAGTGTCATTGAGTATGTCGCCCAGATGCAGGAACGGATGGAAAGGGTGTTGCCCTTGGTCCGGGAGCATATGGAGGCAGCGCAACAAGCCCAGAGTAGGGTGTACAACCGTCAGGCTCGGGTACGGGACTTCAATCCGGGAGATCGGGTTTTGGTTCTGGTACCCACCCTTGACAGCAAGTTCCTAGCTAGGTGGCAGGGCCCCTATGAGGTGATCGAGAAGGTAGGGGAAGTGAATTACAAGGTACACCAGCCAGGGCGGTGCAAGCCGGAGCAGGTGTACCACGTGAATTTCCTTAAGCCGTGGAAAGATAGGGACGCGGCCGACGACCACAGCCCCCGGCCAGGGCTTCTAGGTGAAAAGGGTCCAGCCCCACAGTTCGAGGCCTGTGAAGCCGTAACCACGGTAAAAATTGCAGACAGCCTGTCTTCCAAACAAGTTCAGGAAGTCAGGAGTTCCTCAGTCGGAACACGGATGTGTTCTCGACCTCCCTGGCCGCACGCCTCTCATCCGACATGACATCGCCACTGAGCCTCAGGCCAAGGTCCGGTTAAAACCATACCGGGTACCCGAGGCTCGGCGGCGGGCCATCGCGGAGGAAGTGCAGTTAATGTTGAAGCTCGATGTCATTGAGGAGTCGAAAAGTGAGTGGGCCAGTCCCATAGTCCTAATACCTAAGCCGGATGGGACGCTGCGGTTCTGCAACGACTTTCGCAGTTAAATGAAGTATCCAAGTTTGACGCGTATCCCATGCCCCGAGTAGACGAGCTTGTTGAAAATTTAGGACAAGCCCGTTATTTTTCTGTGCTGGACCTCACTAAAGGGTACTGGCAGGTACCCTTAACGGAGGCGGCTAAGGAAAACCGCGCTTGTTACCTCGCAGGGCCTGTATCACTACAAGGTGTTACCCTTTGGCCTGCATGGCGCCCCGCCACTTTCCAGAGGTTAATGGACATAGTGCTGCGACCACATCGCCGGTACGCCTCGGCCTACTTAGATGATGTAGTCATCCACAGCACCGACTGGGAAAGCCATTTACCCAAGGTGCAGGCGGTAGTGGATGCCCTGAGGAAAGCTGGACTAACCGCCAATCCAAAAAAGTGTGCGATTGGGTTGGAAGAGACCAAATATCTGGGATATGTAATTGGGCGGGGAGTCATCAAACCTCAGGTAACTAAGGTAGAGGCCATTCGTAACTGGCCCCGACCGGTCACCACCAGGCAGGTAAAGTCGTTCCTGGGGATTGTAGGATACTACATGAGGTTTGTGCCCCACAATAGCAGCGCCATTGACAGACCTGTTGAAGGGGCGAAAGTCTGGGAGGGTTAGCTGGAGTGAGAAGGCGGAGGAGGCTTTCGCCGCGTTGAAGTCGGCCCTGTGTGGGTCCCCGGTTTTGGTGACACCCGACTTCAACAAGGAGTTTGTCGTACAGACCGACGCCTGAGGTAGGCCTCGGTGCAGTACTGTCGCAGGAGGTCAACGGTCCCCGTTGACCTCCTGCGACAGTACTGCACCGAGGCCTATGTACGTCCCGAACATCCCGTTGTCTTCCTGAGCCGTAAGCTCAGTCCCGCCGAGTCCAGATATAGTATAGTGGAGAGGGAGTACCTGGCTATCAAGTGGGCACTCGAATCTCTCCGCTACTACCTGTTAGGGAGGAGGTTCCGTCTGGTGACCGACCATTCCCCCCTCAAATGGATGAGTCAGGCCAAGGAGAGGAATGCTCGGGTCACCAGGTGGTTCCTATCCCTTCAAAATTTCAAGTTCTCCATGGAACATAGGGCAGGTCGCTTGCAGGGAAATGCAGATGCCCTTTCCCGCGTCCACTGCCTCACATGTGTCCACCCCCTCAGGGTTGAACAAAGGGGGGGGGTGTGTGGTAAGGTGCAGGGTGCCGTCGTGGATGGCAGGTATGTGTCACCGAGGTTCATAGCCTCGGTGAGGTAAGAGCCCGTTTTTGTTGATGTCAGCAGCAGCTAGTGCTACTGACAGAGTTTAAATAGCATGGCTGCAAAGCCGATCCGGGCCGGCTCTTACCGGGAGCAGCTAAAGTGTAGGGTGGGTGGCTGCTCCCCACGACCCAGTCCTGGTTTTGGGCTGGGTTTAAAAGCTCAGCCAGCTCAGCAGCTGGGGGCTGTGATTATCCTGGAGCTGCTAACAGGGCTGAGGAGTTCTCTGTCCTGGAGGAAAGAACTCAGCAAGGAGGTGTTTTGTTCCTGGCTACCTGAAGCTGGATTCTCCTGCGGCTGGGCCGACAGCGTGGTGCGAACCTGCACCTACACCTCCCAGGTGACTGAACCTGTGTTGGCCTGTTTTTGTTTTGCCACGTTATTTCCGTTGTGTGTGAACTATCACCAAAGAGACTGTTTTTTCATTTATGGTGTGCAAGTGTGAATAAAACACTGTTTGTTGCACAATCTGGACTCCTTGTTTTGCCTCTAAACTGCACCCGCACCGCTGTCTACCAGAGCGACTCCCCACAATAGATAGATAGATAGATATATCCACAGATTCAAAAGATGAGGCAGCACTCCAGTTCAAGTGAGAAAGGTGGTGGACCCCTTTATTCCCCTAGCAACGTTTCAGCCCAGCACAATGAGGCCTTTGTCAAGCCTAGATAGATAGATAGTATAGGCACACCCTAATAGGCTTGTCACCTCCGTGCTCACTGCCCCCACTGGCCGCCGCCCGCCGCACTGTAAATTAATTTACAATACCTGGCTGCAGGCTGCCAGTGGCTAGTATTCACATAGGGGGCGGGGCGGACCTAGCGGAGGCAGAGAGCTGTGCGTGCTGTGCAGGCGCAGGCTGAGTTGGCGTCACGTCACCCTGCATGCCCTGCACGCCTGCTAGCTGGTGAGGTGAGGACAGCGGCGGGGCGACATGTTGGAAGGGATTCAAAGGAACTGGGTGCCCACTGCCCAGCTGCTCCAGTCCAGAACACGGCAGTGCATGAGCACCCAGGGCCACGGCCTCTGCGTGCAGCATCACGGCCATTTCCACAGCCCTTACTGGCCGCCTTCTTAATATTAAATGTTATAATGCTTAAAAGTATGTCACATGTACAGTAGCGTAGGATTTGTAAGTGCATGCGCCAATAAATTAAAAAAGGTATTTGGGATGCGCACACATTACACAGGAGATGTAGCCCTGATAATATCACAGACTAGCAAACACTGTCTACGGATAAAGTACAGTATATGTCAGTGATGTGTATTAAATGCACACACAGTACATGTGGCACAAATTATTTCAATTTGCCCTACAGACACTGTTTTCTGATGTAGCACAGAATTTGTCACAGACACACAGTATGGACACTACATTAGGCCCATATTATTAGAATTTGTAATAAAGACACTGTTTGAAGATGTTCTACAGTATTGGTTACAGAACACAACACATTATGAACACTAGATGTGGCCCAGATTATTGGAATTTGTAATACAGACACCGTTTGCAGATGTTATACAGTATTAGTTACAGAACACCACAGATTATGGACACTAGATGTGGTCCAGATTATTGGAATTTGTAATACAGACACTGTTTGCAGATGTTCTACAGTATTGGTTACAGAACACCACAGATTATGAACACTAGAAGTGGCCTAGATTATTGGAATTTGTAATACAGACACTGTTTGCAGATGTTGTACAGTATTGGTTACAGAACACCACAGATTTTGGACACTATATGTGGCCCAGATTATTAAAGACACAGTCTGCGGATGATGTACAGTATATATCACTAAGGCCTTTTTCACACTTGCGTTGTTAGGATCCGGCATGCACTTCCGTCGCCGGAAATGCCCGCCGGATCCGTAACAACGCAAGTGACCTGAAAGCATTTGAAGACTGATCAGTCTTCAAAATGCTTTCAGTGTTACTATGGCAGCCAGGACACTATTAAAGTCCTGGTTGCCATAGTAGTAGTGGGGAGCGGGGGAGCAGTATGCTTACAGTCCGTGCGGCTCCCAGGGCGCTGCAGAATAATGTCAGAGCGCCCCATGCGCATGGATCACGTGATCCATGCGCAAGGGGCGCCCTGACGTCACTCTGGAGCGCCCCGGGAGCCGCACGGACTGTAAGTATACTGCTCCCCCGCTCCCCACTACACTTTACCATGGCAGCTGGGACTTTAGCGTCCTGGCTGCCATGGTAACCATTGAGAAAAAGCTAAACGTCGGATCCGGCGATGCGCCGAAACGATGCTTAGCTTAAGGCCGGATCCGGATTAATGCCTTTCAATGGACATTAATTCCGGATCCGGCCTTGCGGCAAGTGTTCAGGATTTTTGGCCGGAGCAAAAAGCGCAGCATGCTGCAGTATTTTCTCTGGCCAAAAAACATTCCAGTCCTGAACTGAAGACATCCTGAATGGATTTCACTCCATTCAGAATGCATGGGGATAAAACTGATCAGGATTTTTCCGGCATATAGCCCCGAGGACGGAACTCTATGCCGGAAAACAAAAACGCAAGTGTGAAAGAGCCCTAATAGGTATAAAATAAAAATATCTTGCTGCTGTCAGACACACACAGTAGTCCTTAAAAGGACTTTGGGGTCTTTGGAAAGCTTTTGGTAGTAAAAACAGCAAATGTCTGTCCCTGCACTATCTGTCCCGTCCGAAGCACTGTCCCTGAGACTGCAGGAGGTAAATAGATTGCTGCTCTAAAACCGACACACAGTAGTCCTTAAAAGGACTTTTGGGTGTTGGAACAGCTTTAGCTGAATAAAAACTGTGAAAATCGCTCCCTATACTGTCTTTCCCTTCCTAAGCTCTGCTCTCCCTGTCTACGTCTGAGCCGAACATGCGTCATCGGGTGCTATATAGGCCAGACAATCACTGTACTTACCTGCACCTTTATTGGCTGCTTAAATCCCGTGAAACGTGCGTGGCGGGGACTCGAGCATTGCGCTCGAGCACATGCGGTACTCGGTCGAGTACCGCCATGTGCCGAGCATAGCGATGCTCGAGCTGAACAGATATTCGGCCGAGCATGCTTGCTCATCACTAGCGACAACTAGAGATGTCCCGAACTATTCGCCGGCGAACATGCGTTTTGATGCGTTTTTCAGACGCGTAATAAAAAAACTGAAGGTTTACAAACAACATCTCCTAGCAACCATCAGTAAAAAACGCAACGCACCCGCACTTGCTTGCGGATGCAATGCAGTTTTCACGCAGCCCCATTCACTTCTATAGGGCTAGGGCTGTGTGAAAAACGCAGAATATAGAACATGCTGCGATTTTCACGCAACGCACAAGTGATGCGTGAAAAAAAATGCTCATGTACACAGACCCATTGAAATGAATGGGTCAGGATTCAGACGGATGCTATGCGTTCAGGGCCGGCCTTTGGGGTGTGCGAACTGTGCGGCCGCACAGGGCGCCATGGCAACAGGGGCGCCTGGGCGGCCAACACAGCTCGCAGACGGCAGACGCAGTTAGTTTATCACTCTCAGTCTCAGCCTGGGCCTGCGCTGCGCTACCATATCAAGCGGGTGCAGCTGCCTCAGGGCGCCGGCACCCCCTGCGGAAAAAAAAGGAATGACTTTTTTTTTCTTCTTTACCTCACTTGCACGGCTTGCGCCTCAGGCGCATCGCCTGCAGCCTCCCAAGTCCCGCCCATCCACCCAGCCTGCTGCTTGACGTGATAGGTAACCCGGCTGCCACTGGCACTGCCCTCTGCCTCACAGCAAGTTGCAAGTTTATAGGCTCAGGGCAGGCCACGGGGCGTAACTAGCAGTGCCGCGGCGGCGGGAAGCAGGAGACAGGAGTGCAGCAGCCGTTGGTCCTATCTAGAGGTGAGCTAACTGACTGTGTCAGCCGCCCTCAACCAGAGCCCCAGAATGAAGACGCAGGTCACGCAGCCTGGTAGCCACCAGCAGGAGAGGAGACATCAACTGGAAGCCTGGACAGACAGGAGTCAACTCAGGAAGACAGCTGTTAGGGTAGGTGGTGACCTGTGATCAATGATGATGAATCAACAGTGTGTGTCTGGACTGGAGTCTGTCGGTGGGGTCACTGGGGTGATCTTCTAAAAATGATGAGAGAAGTACTGTCTTCCATTAAATGCAGGCAGGCAGTGGCCTAGCTTGCTAGCTCCCATGAAAATGTACCAAGGGCATTAGGGCAGGCACAGCAGCATCCATATAAATGCAGGCAGGGGCCTAGCTAGCAGCCATGATGAAAATTTACCAAGGACAGCAGCATCCAGCTAAGTGAGCGCTAGGCCACTTAGTTGGATGCTGCTGTGCCTGCCCTTGGTACATTTTCATGGCTGCCAGCTAGGCCACTGCCTGCATTTAATGGATGGATGTTCGTTCCGGGTCGGAACGAACATTCATCCATTATTCAGATAAGGGCTCGTTCACATCACCATTTCTCTTTTCCGTTCTCCGGCTCCGTTAAGGAGCAGGAGAACGGAAAGGACGGATTCTGTTCATCACTGACACCTAACTGACGCCAAGAGAGCCTAAAGACCCCTAGACTATAATGGGCTTTGTTTAGTGTCCGCTCAGAACATGATTTTTGAGTGGAGACGAAAGACCTGCATGCAGTACTTTCGTCTCCGCTCAAAAATCATGTTCTGAGTGGACACCAAACGGACCCCATTATAGTCCATGGGGTATTTAGGCTACGTTGTTGTCAGTTAGGTGTCAGTTATGAACAGAATCCATCCTTTCAGTTAACCCTTAACGGAGCCGGAGAACAGAAAAGAGAAACGGTGGTGTGAATGGAGCCTAAGGAGTGCTGTCTTTTTGGTACATCCACAGCCCACACAGAACCAGCAATGGTTCCCCACCGGCTCACAGGTTTATTTCTCAGCAGCTGCACTTGAGCCTTGCTACGTAGATCTTCCAGCCTGTGGCTCCAGTCTACCGACTTGTCCCATGGCAGCTTCCCCTAGCATTTATTTTATTCTATCTGCAGCCTACCAGCACATATCAGTCCGACCTGCAAAGTGCACCCTAAGCAGGCCCCATTGGCACCACACAGGGCTACACCACAATCCCTCAACACCTCCGTTCTATGATCTCTCTTGCCACCACTACTCCCGTCGTAGCAGTACTCGCGCTCAGGGTTTTAACACTAGTCAGTAGTGGGCATCAGGTTCTGTGCAGACTCACTCTTACACTCGCAATCTCTTCCTTCTGTGAGCTGGCAGCCAGAAAACTTTGTTTCCTGGTGCTAAGTGATGCTGGAGCCCAAATGCCAGTGTTCCCAGTTATTATTGCATGTGCACATTATATTATCTCTAAAAACCAATGTTAAAAAGATAGCAGTTATAAGTTTTTTTTTCTGTATTTAATGTATTTAATATACATTATTGTTACCAGTCAATTCAGTTATCGTGTGCATGAGGCCTTACAAAGATTGTTTTCCTCTTTGTGTAACCTGGGCAGTGGGGGCGGGGGGCACCACAACATTAGCTCGCACAGGGCGCCTGGTGACCTAAGGCCAGCCCTGTATGCGTTCACGTCACGCATTGCACCCATGCGGAAAACTCGCTCGTGTGAAAGGGGCCATCTACTATTAGGACAGCATCCTGACAGCACCCCAAAAATACCTTTTTAGGGCTGGTACATCAGTCTGCTTTTATTTTTATTTTTTATATATATATATATATATATATATATATATTGCAGTTGCCTGCCCGTGTGTGAGAGGCCGCAGGCCCACAGACTGTACTGTGTGCACACCACTCATATAGGGTGGCACAGTACCTTGCAGATAAAAAAGTCATTTAATATTTACCCTTTAATATAATTGCAGTTGCCTGCCAGTGTGTGTCAGGCCCACGGACTGTACTGTGCCCACTGCCCACCACTCATATGGGGTGTCACAGTACATTGCACGGAGCACGCCCAGTGACCTAAAATTCAAACGAAGCGGACCGAGCATGGGTCTTTTTCCATCTCCCGATTCCAAAAATGTATTCACTACACCGGTCCTGCCCCTGATAAGGGACAAAACAGAGATTAAACTAATAGGAATAGTACTTAGTTAACACTAGTTGCATTGGTGGCAAATTCCATTGCAAGTGCCCAAAATTAGAAGGAAGCGGACAGAGCAAGCTTTTTTCTCTATCTCCCCATGCAAGGATTCAATTCAGTACACGTCCCCTGATAGGGGACTTAACAAAGATTAAAATGGTAAGAATAGTAGTTCACACTATTTGTATTGGTGGCACAGTACATTGCACGGCGCATGCGCAGTGCCCCAAATTGGAAGTAAGAGGACCGACCAATCATCTTTTTCCATCTCCCGGTTCCTAAAATCTATTCAATACACGTCCCCTGATAGGGGATGTAACAGGGATTAAACTGATAAAAATAGTACTACTTAACTCACCACTCATATAGGGTGGCACAGTACATTGCACGGTGCACGCGCAGTGCCCCAAATTGGAAGGAAGAGGCCCGACCAACCATCTTTTTCCATCTCCCGATTCCTAAAATCTATTCCATACACCGGCCCCTGATAGGGGACAAAACAGAGATTAAACTGGTAAGAGCAGATTTTTTTAAATTAAAAAAAAAGAGGACAGCCTCTGCGGAGCTGGGTATTTTTTGGCCGCGTTACTGAACGCTCATGCACAATGGCTGTAGTCTCATGCGTCCTTTTGCGGAGGTGACAAACCTGGTCAGTCAAACCCAAGGCAACATCATCGACCTCATCCCATATGCGTTTTTTCTGGAGCCTGCCCTGCGAACAGTGCTGGATCAGGCCATAGATGAGCATGAAGAGGAAGAGTTGTGGTCACCGTCACCACCAGAAGCAGCCTTGTCGTCGTCAATTGCTGGACCTGCGGCAACGCAGAGAGAGGAGTCTGAAGAAGAGGAGTCAGAGGAGGGTGGCTTTGAGGAGGATGAAGAACAACCACAGCAGGCGTCCCAGCGGGCTTGTTGTCACCTTTCGGGGACCCTTGGTGTTGTACATGGCTGGGTGGAGGAAGAGACCTTCAATGACATCAGTGAGGACAAGGAACGGGACATGGCTTGGTATCCAACCTTGTGCAAATGGGGAGTTCGCGGTTGTGCAAATGGACTGTTTGCGGTGCGTTAAACGGGGAGTTTGGTCTGTCAGAGTTTGGTCTGTCACTGTGAAGCGGGCGTAACCCTTACACTACCTGATCAATACAACATCATACCTGATCGTATACACACACTGGATGCTTTAAAGCACGTTATTCCAAACAATTTAGAAATGTTAGGTGATTTATGCTCTTTATGGATTCAACTATGTAATTTTCCTTGGGACTTTTGCCATGGATCCCCCTCCGGCATGCCACAGTCCCGGTGTTAGTCCCCTTGAAACAACTTTTCCATCACTGTGGGCTTTAAAATTCGCCTGCCAATTGAAGTCTATGGCGGTTCGGACGGTTTGCGAACATTTGCGGAAGTTCGCGTTCGCCTTTCGCGAACGAAAAATGTTATGTTCGCGACATCTCTAGCGACAACCAACAATCGATAGATTGAGCAACAGACAGGACACAAACATGAGACAACAAGGGAGCAGTAAGTTACCATGCCCTGATAATGTCCTGATTATAGAAGGAAGCCGGCATGGATCTCAGCACTGAGGAAGGTGAGACACCCGGCACCCGTGCCTGCATGTGTTAGCAGGGACGCTGGTATGGAACAGTACCCCCCTCCTCATACACCCCACCTCTTCGACAAGACCGGGACAAAACTATTTTCAGAAGAAGGTGAACGTTGATATTCTCTCTTGGTTCCCAAGATCGTTCCTCAGGACCAAATCCCTTCCAGTCCACAAGGAACAAGTTTCTGCCTCTTTCTTTAAGAAGTGATTAAGGATGACAGGCTTCAGCAGCCTCTTATCAGCAGACATCTTCATTCATACAGATGCTTCTTTCAGAGCTGTTTCAGTGTCTTTCTAGTTTTTGAAAAAATCCCTAGTAGCCACATCTGCTGCAGGAATACTAGAAGTAGAAGACATTGGAAGCGGGATGTTGACTGGTGATTTTTTGGAAGCCTCTCAGTTCAACCCAGTTGTCGTGATGAAGTTTAGTAAAGTGGCACGACACGTTTGTAAGAATTTAGTTGACCTGCTCCACTTGACCGTTGGACTCCGGAGGATAAACCAAAGAGAAGTCCAGGGATACATTCAGTAGCTTGCAGAGAGCTCTCCAGAATTTTGATGTGAACTGTACTCTTATCAGACAATATGGAGAGGGAAGCCATGGAGACAGAAAATGTGTTCAAAAAATGTATTGGCCAGTTGAGGTGCAAAAGGGAGTCCAGGCAGAGGAATGGAACACGCCATTTTAGAGAAGCGGTCTAGCACTAACTAAATCACGGACAAACCAAAGTGGGAAGATCCATTATAAAGTCCATGGCATTGGCTATTTGTTGCGTGATTTGCCGCAGCCAGATCTTGAAGATTTGGTGGTGCCCAAGGTGATCAAGCAGGCTGTACAGGAGAAAGACTTTTTCCAAGGCAGGACTGTCCCCAACAAAGCACCTCTCCAGACCTCGAATCAAGAACAGGTTCACTGATACAGAGCCAAGGTAGTCCCAAAAGGAGAGGAGGAGACAGACTTGGAAGAAACAAGAATGAAATGTTCAGTGGTAAATTGTACAGACTTAGATAGAGCCCTTTCTATCAACAGATGACACCATCAATGGTCTCTGCAGGTGTCGGACTGGAATATGGTCTATCCACTATGGCTTGCTGGAGGAAGTTTCCTGCCGATCCGGACTCCAGAAGCGCCCTGTTTCCTGGCTTTAGGGGACAAGAACGGAGGAGATGATCGGCACCCCCACAATAAAAACAAAGTCCACTTGCACAATGGTGGTCTTGTTCCTGTTCAGTTAGCCCGACTGAACCTGCATGGGCTCTGGAGCAGCAGAAGACATGGAAGGCTGAGGGGTTGGAGCTCGCTGGGAAGAAGATACTGGATGAAAAGGTCTACTTTCTTGCTACCTCCTTGGCACGTTCCTGAAACCGCAATCAATCTGAGTGGCCGGGGGGGGGGGGGGGGGTTGGGTTCCGGGGCTTACCGCCGAGCATGGCAGACGGCTTCTCCTGCATCTCTCTTCAAACAACTACCATCTATAGCCATCTAGTCAACCCTACCCCACCAGCAGGCTTCACCTGACTCCAGCTAAACTCCCCTACTTACCACCACTGAGGCGATCCCTCTCTCACCCGTCTAGGCTCTCCAGGTCTCGTCTTTGGATCAGGGCCTGGTCTGGCCTGCATGTCCCGGCCTCGATTTCGGGCTTCAACGCCAAGGGAGAAGCCACTACCGCGGCAGCACAACCTACACTCCAACCTAGGACCAGCGGGCCGAGCAGTGACCTTCGGGGGAGACCGGTGGGGCAGGCCCTGCGCAGATCGCTCCAGCATCAATCACCTCCAGGCAAGTGCTCCCCCGCCATCCGTCATCCATTAGCCAATCGCACCCGCGGCCTGTGCTCGCCGTCGGCCCGCATACTCAGGCAGAGCAGACATCTGACCCTGGCATTGGGTCCTGCTAAATAACGCACCAGGTCCAGAGTCCTCCACTGCCGGCAAGAAGCTTGCTACACCGCCATTTTCTTGGCGCTTGTTTCAATCATATTCCTGGCACTTGGTCCCCATCTCCCAGGAGCCCCAGCCTGAAAGGGCTCCCTGTGAAACTCCAGGGTCCCACCTAGATTATTTCTTTAGCCCTTTATACCTGGGCACCTGCTATCTGCCGCAATCTCTGAGGATCCACCCCCCATCTGTGAAGGCGCGGTGCTCCAATTTTTTTTGGTTCGCCCCGGGCAAATCCTTTATAAATAACTGCACGTCAGCACTAATTTTTCAGGGTCTTTGGGCCAATTTTTCCAAGCTAAGAAGCAATATGCCGGCTAAATAGTGTCTCCGCCATCTGGAGGGGAGACCGCCCTGTTCAGTGTGCATCACGCAAATACGTGCCAGTTGATCACCTAGATAATGTCACCCCAGAAGGACCTAATGTCACCCCAGAAGGACCTAACAGAGAGGGACTTCAGAAGGCAGACCAGATCCTATCAATCTCCCAATCCGCAATGCAGCGAATAATTGAAACGGCCCTTAAACCACTTAAGAACGATCTCTCGGACATTAAGCATGACGTCCGTAATATTGGCCTTAGAGTGGAACAACTGGAAGCGAACCAGGCATCTATAATCACGTTCGGGGAATCTACAACAGCCGCTTTTCACTCATGTCATTCCCACCTCAATGCCCTTCTCTCTCACTTGGAAGATCAAGAAAACAGGAACAGAAAGAACAATCTACGGATCCGCGTTGTCCCTGAAACTCTCCCTCCCTCCTCTCTAATGGACACTGTTTACAACATTCTGAGATCCTTGCTTCCAGACAAGGAGGTCCCTTAATTGGTTCTTGAATGAGCCCATAAAGCACTTCGCCAGAAGCCGAGGGAAGGAGACTTTTAATGGTGCGCAGAAGGTTATCCGCTACCCGGAAGATCTACCTCCCATCAGTTCGGATCTGCAACTGGACGCCTCCACTATTCCTTCTTGGCTCCAATTCTTGGATGTCTTGGAACTTCCCCGGCCTCCTGAGACCTCGCCGTGCAGACCATGAGGGGGTCCACTTCAAGAAAGAGATCAGTGGTCTCCAATGAGGACTGAATGTCTTTCCACTTATCTCCAGCCTAAACCAAAGTTGGCTTTATGTTTTGGTAACATTACCTTGTTCTAAATGACCCTCTCCCCAAACCGGAGAGCAACTGTCTTTTCTTGTGATTGTGTGATTCTCGGTGTCTGGGGTCGTCGGGGGCTCGGTGGATGTAGGGGGGGATGTAGGGGGGAGCCTGGCTTTCCCGCTCCCGTTCCCTTTGGATTGGGTCGGCTCGTTCTTCTCTACTGCTGCCCCACTGTTGCTTAGCACACCTTTGTACAGTGGTTTGGTGGGTTTCCCCTCCTTGGCCCCGGAGTGTGTTACACACTTTCCTTTTTAGCTCTTTAGGAGCTATTTTTATTGGATTGTATGGTTTCTGGTTTTACTAGGTTTACGTTAACTAGAAATTTTCCTTTTTCATGACTACTCTCCACATGGTCACGTAGAATGTCCATGGATTGAATTCTCCAGCGAAGAGGTCCAGGGTCTGTCAGCACCTACGGTTCTTGCACGCGGCCGTCACTATCCTCCAAGAGACTCACTTCAAATTAGTTAAAAAAATCGGTCCCCTTTACGTTGTCCTCCAGCCTATCCGACCCAGAGGGCAGATTTCTGTTTTTGACAGGCACAATCGCCAATATGACAGTTTCCGTCGCGGGCTTATATGCCCTGAACAGTAATCAAGCTCACTGGTTAGAGGGGTCTCTAAGACAATTCGATTCGTTCAAAGAGGGCCTTTGCATAGTGGGATTGTTCTTATCTGTATCAAACATCATAGCGATCTCCTTCATTGATTTTAAGCGGGACGCCGCTACCATAAGTGTCGGAGTGGGACGCCATTCAAGACACATATTCAAATTTACTCCACTGGCAACAAGTTTTCATTTCTCAACAAGAGACTACCCTTGACAGCTGTGTTTTTGGATAACTACCCCATTTTATACCCTTTTATTGCAATTTTATTGCGAGTTTTTTATCATGAATTATTGATGCTTATAATTGATATTGTACTTGGGATTGGTCTGTGAACCACTGCATTACATTTCTTTTGATATACTTAATAAATATTCACTTTTACTTTTTCTTTTTCTTTTCCTACATGCTCCTTGGTATTAGAGAGTGCCACACAATTTTCTACCATTTTTATTCACATTTTGTGTGGAGTGAGTGACTCCACCTGTGTAGTGCACCTCTTCCTAGATATTCAATATTCTAGTGCGACATTTTTTCTCTTTTTGTTTCTACATCAAGCAAATAGTCTCTGATTCAGGTTCCCCAGTCACAGATATACAAGGTATCGCACAAAAATTCCAACGGTTCTACGCATCCCTATACAATATACGGGAAGACGAACCTCCAGGCCTAATGGCCCAGCGCAAGCTAGACATAGCCGTCTACCTGGACCGACTGTCCCCCCCTTCGCTAACAGATTCCCAACGTTCCAATCTAGATAAACGATTCACCCTAGAAGAACTTAAATTAACACTTTTGTCATCCCCCCAGGGCACGAGGGAAGGTAAAGATAATACGCAACAGGTCTTACAGCTGATCCAGTTTGCTCGGTCTACTAAGACCCCCCTGGCTCTCTTATTCACGGATGCTGAAAAAGCGTTTGACCGAGTAGACTGGATCTTCATGTCTCAAGCTTTAACTAAGTTTGGGCTTCCTCCACACTTTATCTCCCGAATAATGGCGCTTTATTCTACTCCTACAGTAAGAGTCAACGGCACTCTTTTTCACAGCTTCAGAATATCCAACGTTGCCCTTTATCTCCGTTTCTCTTCGCCCTCACGATAGAAACACTCATTCAACATATCAGGCAACACCCAGATGTTTTAGGTATAACAGTAAGAAACCAAGTTCACCTTACAGCAGCTTACGCAGACGATCTCCTAATTCTCATAACGAATTCCGATGTTTCTTTCCCGACGTTACAAGGCATTTTCTCCACATTCAAAAACATCTCCAATTTTAAAATTAACTCTCCAAAATCATCTGCGCTAAACATCTCTTACCCTGGGGGGATGGTCGCTAGAGCCTCGACCAGATCTCTCTTCCCATGGTCCCACACCTCTATCAAATATTTGGGTCTCTCCATCTTGGTCAACCCTGGGAATTAGTACTCACTCAACTATGCCCCACTACAGTTCCAAGTTTCACGGATTATAGACAGCTGGAAAATTCTGTATATCTCTTGGATTGGTCAAGCTAACCGCCTCAAAATGATGGTCATCCCTAAATTCCTCTACCTATTTCAAATATTAGCTATCTTTCTTCCCCGGTCCTTTTCACAACTACCCGTAGGCGGTTTTTGCAGTTCATTTGGTGGAAAACTAGCCATAGAATAGCCTATAAAACTCTGACGAAACCTAAAGGGGCTGGGGGCATAGGGCTTGCTGACATAGAGGTTCTCTCCTAGACAGTTCATCTGGCTAGGATGGTTGACTGGCACTGGGGGACTTCCCCTAAACTGTATGTTCCCATAGAGGAAGCAGTCTGAGGCTTCCCACTCACCCAAGGCCTCTTGCTCCTTCAAACTGGTAGACAACTGCCTTCTTCACTGAATGTTATCACCAAGGCGACCTCCAGGTATGAGATTCTCTTCGCAAAGTTACACCTATATGGTCATCTCCTTCCCCCATCACTGGTGTGGGAGACCTCCTTGGACTTAACACTCCCTATACCGCTATCTACCTTCCCCTACAAAAGAGCTTAAACTCAAATAAAATTGGAGATATACTAGTTGATGGCACTCTACCGGAGTTCTGGGCGTTGCGTGATCAGTTTCCCTCTATCTCTATGACTCAGTTAACCTAAAACCAGATTGCCCTTTCATGATATTCCTGAAACTATGCCCACTGCCTCCAGATGCTACTTGGCTAAAGCATCAATCTGCTCACCTATTCCCAAGCTTATTTCTAAGATATACAGGGAACTGATTATGCTTCCCTGGGACTCTCCGTTACCATACATCAGGGCATGTGAACAGGAATTAGGCCAGACTCTCACCCCACAGGAAATCTCACAAATCTATAAACACAGCTGCGGCCCCTCCAGATGCATTACATTGCAGGAGGTTAATTATAAATAAAACGTGCCGATGGTATAAATTTTCTGTCGTTCTACATAAGATACAGTTGTGTTCAAAATTATTCAACCCCCAATGCTGTAAAGGGTTTTAGGGAATTTAGTGTACATTTTTAATTGTGTTCAGAATGAAATCTTACAAGGACTTTTTAAAGAACCAAATGCAACTAAAATGGCATCAATTGTTTTTGTAATACAGTATTAAATGTTTTTTTTTGTGATTTCTTCATTGACACAATTATTCAACCCCTTAAAGACTACCACTCTTAAGAACAGAGGTTTATTCAAGTGTTTTCGATCAGGTATTAAAAAAACACCTGTGGATGTCAAGGAGCAGCAATCAAGCATAATAAGCACCAATTAGGCAGATGTAAAATGACTGTGATACTCAGCTCCTTCTAGACATTTACTGGTGTGTTTACAAACATGGTGAAGTCAAGAGAATGGTCCAGGAAGACAAGTGAAGAGGTGATTTCTCTTCACAGGAAGGGCAATGGCTATAAGAAGATTGCAAAGATGTTAAACGAACCAAGAGACACCATAGGAAGCATCATTCGCAAATTCAAGGCAAAGGGCACTGTTGAAACGCTACCTGGTCGTGGCAGAAAGAAGATGCTGACTTTGACTGCTGTGCGCTACCTGAAGCACAAAGTGAAAAAAAGTCCCCGTGTGACTGCTAAGGAAATTAAAAAAGATTTGTCAGATGTGGGTACTGAAGTTTCAGCTCAGACAATAAGGCGCACACTGCGTAATGAAGGCCTCAATGCTTGAACTCCCAGGCACACCCCCTTGCTGTCTCCAAAGAATAAGAAGAGTCGACTGCAGTATGCCAAAAGTCATGTAGACAAACCACAAAAGTTTTGGGATAGTGTTCTGTGGACTGATTAGAACTGTTTGGGCCCATGGATCAACGCTATATTTGGAGGAGGAAGAACAAGGCCTATGAAGAAAAGAACACCTTGCCTACTGTAAAGCATGGCGGGGGGTTAATCATGCTTTGGGGCTGTTTTGCTTCTACAGGTACAGGGAAGCTTCAGCGTGTGCAAGGTACCATGAATTCTCATCAGTACCAGGAGATATTGGATGAAAATGTGATGCAGTCCGTCACAAACCTGAGGCTTGGGAGACGTTGGACCTTTCAACAGGACAATGATCCCAAGCATACCTCCAAGTCCACTAGAGCATGGTTGCAGATTAAAGGCTGGAACATTTTGAAGTGGCCATCGCAGTCACCAGACTTAAATCCGATTGAGAACCTCTGGTGGGACTTAAAGAAAGCAGTTGCAGCGCGCAAGCCTAAGAATGTGACTGAACTGGAGGCTTTTGCCCATGAAGAATGGGCGAAGATACCCGTAGATCACTGCAAGACACTTGTGTCAAGCTATGCTTCACGTTTAAAAGCTGTGATAACTGGAAAAGGATGTTGTACTAAGTACTAAGATTAAATGTCACTTGGAGGTTGAATAAAACTGATAATGATGTCAGCACAGAAAAGACATTTGTGGTTATTTCATTATAAATGTTATGTTATATTTGTCTGACTTACAAGTGCCTCTTTGATTTAATTGTAAACAAGATGACTGGAATGATCAAAATCAATGTCAAACTGGCCAAAACACTCAATTTCAGTGGGGGTTGAATAATTTTGAACACAACTGTAAATGCCTCCATTCCCAATCTCTGCTGGTGCTGTCTTTCCCAAGCGGGCACTTATGTCCTCATTTGGTGGGATTGCGTTCTTATAAAACCATTTTGGCAGAGAGTAAGAGAGCTTATAGCTAAAGTCTGCCCAGAGGCCCCAAGAATCATTTTTCTCTGCCTTCCTCCAGTGCTCCCACCACGTGTCACGGTCCCTCCTGTGACAGATCTCAGAAGATTGAAGAGACTGGCTACACGTGAAGGGATCTACCAGCCACTTTGGTTACTCTTGATTCAGTGTTGTTGTTGTTGTTAATGACCACGTCCCTTGTTTCAGGTGTAGCTTAGTGGTCATTACACCTCCCCTATATAGTCTGACCTCAACCTTCTGGCTATGCAGTTGATAGCTTAATTTGGTTTTGGAAAAGCTGGTGTGTTGTCCTCTCTGGAGTTCCTGCTCGTCCATCTCACTACAGAAGTTGTGTCTCGTTCCTTTGTGTTTTGTTGTCCCTCCCCGTGTCTGTTGTTAGTAGGCCTCAGGGATACGCTGGTTCGTTCATCTGGGAAGGAACGGGTCACCTCAAGCCCTGCCAATACCCATAGGGCTCTTTAGGATATCCAGGTCATCCAGGTTACGGTGTATGGGCATTCCTACCTTCAAGGTGTGCCCATATGGATAGGAGAGTCAGGGCAAGGAGTAGGGTTCAATAGGAGGTGACCCTTTCCCTTTTCCTAGGGTTGAGGCCTAGTGGCTTTTCCCTTCCCTCCTGTTGTCGGTGTGGTGTTCCCTCCCATACCTCATCTGTGACACCACGCTTCAATAGACAGCTTTGGGCCACACTAGTAGTACCCGCGAAAGCGCAGATCCCCCTCCACTGGAGGAACACCGCTGCCCCCTTGATTTCCCAGTGGATTTACAACGTGGCTCAAATTTCCCGCATAGAGGAGCTCTCTTAAATAGCCCTACGCAACTCCCCCCCCCCCCCCCCCAAGTTTCACAGAATCTAAAACACATCGAGAGATTTCATGTCCACGCTAACGTCCGAATACCTGGCACAATCTTAAATGTAGGTCAGGGGTGGTTCGCGATGTCTGTGGCATGGGCCGCCACCTCAGGGAGCACTGTTATGCGTCCTTCTGACACAGATGCTAAAGGTGGCCCCTGGACCTCTTCACTGTCATTGCTCTACTCTTGTTACTTCCTACTCTATGGTGGGACGGATTCGGAATGTATTTGGTAATCGATATATCCTCTCACCCTGAAGATATAGAACAAGTTTATTGTTGGTAGTATCGGTCGTCAGTGCTTTTGTTCTTATGTTTCATTCCAGCTATTTTAAATACAGGTTTTTGTCTGTATTATGCATGCAAAAAATGTCAAAGGACTTTTGTCACATGTACCGTTTTCTTCTCATGTACCATGTCCTTTTCTGAACACAATGAAAAAGAAATTTGCAACAATCTGAGGGGCCAGGGAGATGAGGTCATCCAGGGTGTAAGGAACATCCAGTCCTTAATTTTCCTGAAGAGGCCCTCCCAGAAGGTGGCTACAAGCGGCTGATTGTTCCAGCCCAGTTCAGAGGCCAGTCATGGACTGGCTCCCTTGAAGCAACTGCAGTATACAGGATGTGGCTGAGGTGGTGCGTCCCGGCTCGTCGAACACCCTGCGGAAGGCTAATTACACACATTGGAGACCAGCCATAGGCTGGGGAAGACTGAGGGTGTGCACGCCCTGCCTCACGTAAGGGGAGGTATGCGCGCCCTATACACAGCCGTAGGAATCTGAGCACGGAGCGTGAGCTCTTCCCAGAGCAGGAAGGAGGACGCCTGTGGCAGGATGGATTAGGATATGGCGACAGAAGGAGCAATATCATGCTTCAACATGGCACAGTCAATGATCCCAATTGGGGCACTGAGTTATAGGCTGGGAAGTGCCTCTATTCAAGTTGTCAAGGCTGTAGCTGCTGAGGCGGCAGGGACTAGTGTAGAACAGAGAGGCAAGCAGCAAAGAGACAGACAGATACTGTGAAAAGGTGGATTATAAAAAGGTTATCAGGGGGGGGGGGGGTGCATGCGCGCGGCTTACATGGCGGACGTGTTTCCCTGAGCTCCGCTCCTCTCGCCGAATTTACCCCGCATTTAGCGCTGATTAATCGGCTCCACGGGCTCTAACCTTCATGCAAGGGACTCCTATGATGACCCGCACCAAAGGGAGACCAAAACCGACGAGGACAAACCTCACCTCCCTCACAAACTTTACCGGAACTCTTCAGAATCTCGGGCCGCGCCAGCATGGCGGATCCCACCTCTGCACCTCCAAGCCCCACGTCCTCGGAGAGCAACAGCCACTTACCTCCTCCGGATGTCCAAGATCCAAGTCAGACTGAACTTTATAAAAACATTGCCTCTTATTCGGCACTGAACCCTCCCAAGCAGTGGAGGAATTCTCCCGCCAGATCCACGACCTAGGCTCCCAGGTCTCTGACTTGGAAGCACGCACTGACGATCTTTCAGACGCCATACACTCTAACAAGGCGGACATTTTGTCTCACGCAGCCCAGATTGCTGCAATTGAATTTAAGCTAGAAGACCTGGAAAACAGAACCAGGCGGGGGAACCTCCGGATTAAAGGTCTGCCCGAAACTTATACAGACCTGTCGGCCACGCTGTCTGCACTATTCAAGGCCTTGCTACCCCAGGTGGACCCAACCAGGCTCCTAATGGACAGAGTGCACAGGGCCCTGGGAAGACCCCGCTCTGACACCTTACCGAGGGATGTTGTCCTCAAATTTCACCACCCTGGAACGAGGGACCAGATCTTAGCTGCCGCTCGCAACCTTACTGCACTTCCCGGGCTCCCTCCTTCAGTGCATCTCTATGCGGACCAGGCTACATCAACTCTCCGAAGGTGAAGGGACATGAAGCCGGTAACCCTAGCTCTGCAAAAAGGATTTCCCTTTGCCCTATCGTTCCAACTTAACTCCCGGGACCATGTGATCGGCTCAACCGCATATATAGAAATGTAGTTTTAAAAAAAAAAAAAATTACAACAGAAAGTGAAAAAGTCATTTTTTTGCAAAAATGTAGTTACATTTTTATTAATAGCAAAAAAAGTAAAAACGTCAGCAACAATGAAATACCACCAAATGAAAGCTCTATTAGTGAGAAGAAAAGGAGGTAAAATTCATTTGGGTTGTAAGTTGTATGACGGAGCAATAAACGGTGAAAGTAGTGTAGTGCAGAATTGTAAAAAGTGGCCTGGTCATTAAGGGTGTTTGTTTAAGCTAGGGGGGCTGAAGTGGTTAAGGCAGTCTTTGACCAATTCTACTATGCCACACTCTTATGAGTCTTTGCTCCACTGTATCATGACAGAATTATATGTCTAACTCTTGGATGATTTACTGGAACTATCCTGCCTCTTAAAGGGGTTATCCCATGATTAATGTAAAAAAACAGAAATCAAACATCATATAGTGCATGGCATTCTCTTTCTAACAAAGCTAGAACCTTACCCAGGTGAACATATGCAGCTTGATTCAAGCACCTGGAACAACTTTGGGATTGATGACAATAAGGCCTCATGCACACGGCCGTTGTTCACTTCAATGGGGCCACAAAAGATGTGGATAGCACTCTGTGTGCTGTCCGCATCCGTTTCTCTGTTCCGTGCCCCCGCAAAAAAAATAGAGCATGTCCTATTCTTGTCCGTTTTGCGGACAAGAATAGGCATTTCTACAATGGGCCGCATTCAGTTCCGCAAATTGCGGAACCGGACGCGGAGCAGCTTCCGTATTTTGCGGATCCGCGGTTTGCGGACCGCAAAACACCAACGGTCGTGTGCATGAGGCCTAAGACTGAGCCGTCTCTCAAGCGTGGAGCACAACCACTGTACAGGATACATCCACAAAAATTATCCTCTATGGCAGAAACAAAACAGTTTCATAAGGTGCTTTATTGTCCTCTTAAAGGGGTTGTGTCACGAAACATATTCTGCATTTTTCAAACCAGCCCCTGGATCTTAATACTTTTATATTTAATAAAATTGAATTTAATTAAAAATGTAGTATAGCCATTGAGCTATTTAATAAAATATATCTGTGTAGTGCCACCTGCTGTTTATTCTCTTCCTTTTTTTTGTCTATCTCACTATCGAATATGCTTAGTTTAAATCCTAAACTGCCACCATCCATATGTTCTGTGGCAGTTACAGGGCGAGAACTGCATCAGAAAGAACACATCCCCTGAGCTGCCAGGCTCAGGATAATCTAGTGCAACAATTGGAGTCATGAATGGGGAGATCTCTGGATCCATGTGAGGTACAGGGCTAGTTCTAGCTTTATTAGAAAGAGATTGTCATGTCATATTTGATGTCTGATTTTCATTTTTTATATCAATTGTGGCATGGCTCCTTTAACATCACACATAACTCTCCAGCAAGGTGGGACCTATACTGCAGCCTCCAGCAACATGGCACCCAGTTAGCTTCTGAGTAATGCTATTGCTCTTAGCAACTGCCACCAACTGAACAGGGTTGGTGCAACCATTAATAACAGCACAATAAAAAGTATACTGCATACACAGTGCATAAAAAAAAACTAATCTTGGCAAGTAGAACGTATATACATACCATATAGTAAGAAGCAAGGTGGTTTACAACACCCCAGACAGTACAGGAGAGCCCAACCAGACGTCCTCTGCAGTCTTGCAAGAAAAAAAACACATAGAACTGAATTTCCCTTAAGAGGGCTTGTCTCACTTCAGTAAATGGCATTTATCATGTAGAGAAAGGCAATGCAAGGCACTTACTAATGTATTGTGATTGTCCATATTGCTTCCTTTGCTGGCTACTGTACGAATGACATAATAGAAAAGACAAGCCGATTCAAGGAACTGTGTTCTGCATGACTGGTTTAAAAGCTGAAATTGTGTAATCAGAGGTGACAGAATCCCTATAATGTATACCTGCTTGCCATTGCAACTGCAGCGGTGAGTGGGTCTAATTACACCTAACCTGCCCACTTTCGCTTCAACTGGACGTCTCTGTAGTATTCACTTGAATAGAAAGGAGCCATCCTATTGAAGTGAATGGGACGGCTGAGAGCTGCAGTTACTATGGTGTGCAGGTATACATTGAAGAGAAGGCAGCGCTCATATGAACGCTGCGGTCTCTTCAAACAGTTGATCAGTGGGACAGCGTTGCCCCCACCCACGCCAATGTGATATTGATACCAAAATAAATTATTATAATTAGTTCCCTATTTTGTCTGTCGTTTTGTTATGTAATACATATAGTTTCACATGAATGGGGCCATAATGACGATTGACGATGGTTTTGGTGGATGTGGGTGGTTTTTTCTTTTATGTATATTTTATTTATTTATTTAATATATTTCTGCCGCATAAAATTTTCCCCAAGAGGTCATGGGAGGCACTATTTTGCACGTTTTCCTTTTATTTTATAAAATTTTAATTTTATTATTTTTGTTTTCTTATTATTGCTTTATTACTTATTTTCTTTAATATATTTTTACCACATGTCCCTCAAGAGGTCATAAAAAGACTGTTGGGGGACAGTAAACACTTTTATTTGGCACTTTTTCTTTTTTATTTTCTTTTTCCTTTTTATAATGTTCTTTTATTATTTTTTGTTAATGTATTTTTTCCCCATAATATGTCCCCAAGACCTCTGAGAGACACTGCTTTTTCTTTCTTTTCTTTGTATTTTATTATATTTTTTATTTTATTGTTTTCAATTTTAATTTTTTTTATAATTTTTTAAACTTGGCAGACAATGAGTTTTTTTTATTTTATTTTGCACTATTTCCACTGTAACTGGAGCATCCAAAAGGAGCTCCAGTAAGGATAGTTTTACAACTGTGTTTTTAATTCAGGTTTTGAGATCTGACAGAGGATGTCAAAACCCGAAACCCTGAATTAGGCCTCATGCACACGACAGTATGTGTTTTGTGGTCCGCAAAACGCGGATCCGCAAAACACGGAAGCTGCTCCGAGTTCTGTTCCGCAATTTGCGGAACGGAACGCGGCCCATTGTAGAAATGCCTATTCTTGTCCGCAAAATTGACAAGAATAGGACATGCTCTATTTTTTTTGCGGGGCCACGGAACGGAGCAACGGATACGGACAGCACACAGAGTGCTGTCCGCATCTTTTGCGGCCCCATTGAAGTGAACGGGTCCGCGCCCGAGCCGCAAAATATGCGGCTCGGACACGGACCAAAACAACGGCCATGTGCAAGAGGGCTTAGGCTACTTTCACACTTCCGTTAACTTAACTGAACAGAATGGAGTGCTTCAAAATGCATTCCGTTCCATTTGCTTGCATTGTCATACTGGAGAGCAAACTGCAGCATGCTGCGGTTTGCTTTCCGTCCTGGGATGCAGAGCAAGACGGATCCGTCATGACCCACAATGCATGTCTGTTTTCTCTGACACAATTAATGGAGTTCATGATGGATCCGTCTTGGCTACGTTAAAGATAATACAACCGGATCCGTTCATAACGGATGCAGATGGTTGTATTATCGGTAATGGAAGCGTTTTTGCTGAACCCTGCCGGATCCAACTAATCAGTTTTGTCCCCATTCATTGTCAATGGGGACTGAACTGATCAGTATGCAGTAGTTGTGCCGGACACAAAACCGCTACAAGCAATGTAATGGTTTCTGATCTGTTTTTTTTTGTTATAGAAAAAACAGATAAGGCACTCATTGAAATGACTTTCATGCCTGATCAGGTTTGTTCAGTTTTGATTTAACCCCTTATGGACCAGGCTCATTTTCACCAGGCCATTTTCTGCATATCTGACCAGTGCCACTTTATGTGTGAATAACTTTTAAACGCTTTTATTTATCCAGGCCATTCTGAGACAGTTTTTTCGTCACATATTGTACTTCATGACACTGGGAAAATGGAGTAAAAAAAAAACATCAATTTTATTTATAAAAAAATACCAAATTTACTAAAAATTTGGAAAAATTAGCAAGTTTCAATTTTCCCACTTCTATAATACATCGTAATGCTGCCAAGAAAAAATATTCATTTACATTCCCCATATGTCTACTTCATGTTTGGATCATTTTGGGAATGCCATTTTATTTTTTGGGGACGTTACAAGGCTTAGAAGTTTAGAAGCAAATCTTGAACATTTTCTGAAGTTTTCAAAAACCCACTTTTTAGGGACCAGTTCAGGTCTGAAGTCACTTTGTGAGGCTTACATAATAGAAACCACCCAAAAATGACCCCATTCTAGAAACTACACCCCTCAAGGTATTAAAAACTGATTTTATAAACGTTGTTAATCCTTTAGGTGTTTCACAAGAGTTATTGGCAAATGGAGATGAGATTTCAGAATTGCAATTTTTGGGCAAATTTTCCATTTTAATCAATTTTTTTCCAGTAACTAAGCAACGGTTAGCAGCCAAACAAAACTCTATATGTATTGCCCTGATTCTGTAGTTTGCAGAAACACCCTATATGTGGTTGTAAACTACTGTATGGCCACGCGACAGGGCGTAGAGGGAAAGGAGCGCCGTGTGGTTTTTGGAAGGCAGATTTTGCTTGACTGGTTTATCTACACCATGTCCCATTTGAAGCCCCCCTGTTGCCGCCCTAGTTTAGAAACTCCATAAAAGTGACTCCATCTAAGAACCTACACCCCTCAAGGTTTTCAAAACTAATTTCACAACGTCGTTAACCCTTTAGGTGTTTCACAAGAGTTATTGGCAAATGGAGATGAAATTTCAGGATTGCAATTCTTTGGCAAATTTTCCATTGTTATCCTTTTTTTCCAGTAACTAAGCAAGGGTTAACAGCCAAACCAACCCCTATATTTATTGCCCTGATTCTGTAGTTTGCAGAAACACCCCATATATGGTCATAAACTACTGTATGGCCACGCGGCAGGGCGTAGATGGAAAGGAGCGCTGTGTGGTTTTTGGAGGGCAGATTTTGCTGGACTGGTTTATCTACACCATGTCCCATTTGAAGCCCCCCTGATGCCCCCCTGGGGTGGAAACTCCATAAAAGTGACCCCATTTTGGAAACTACGGGATAAGGAGGCAGTTTTGTTGGGACTATTTTTAGAGTAAATATGATTTTTGTTTTCTCTGTTACATTTTTGTGATGCAAGGTCACCAAAAAAAGAAATTCTGAAATTTCACCTCCATTTGCCATAAACTCTTCAGGAACACCTAAAGGGTTAACAAAGTTTGTAAAATAAGTTTTGAATACCTTGAGGGATGTAGTTTATTAGATGGGGCCACTTTTATGGCGTTTATACTCTAGGGGTACATCAGGAGGTCAGGGGTTCTTCAAATGGGACATGGTGTAAAAAAAGGCCATCAAAATCTGCCTTCCAAAAACCATATGGCATTACTTTCCTTCTGTGCCCTGCCGTGTGCCCATACAGCAGTTTACCACCACATATGGGGTGTTTCTGTAAACTGCAGAATCAGGGCAATAAATTTTAAGTTTTATTTTGCTGTTAACCCTTGCTTTGTTACTGGAAAAAATTGATTAAATTGGAACATTTGCCAAAAAATTCCTTTTTTGCGCCGTTTTATTTTTATTTTTTTGACCGTGTTAATCTGAGGGGTTAGGTCATGGGGTATTTTTATAGAGCAGATTATTACGGACACGGCGATACTTAATTTGTCTACTTTTTAAATTATTTTAGTTTTACAAACTATAATTTTTGGAAAAATAAATGTAGTACTCCATGGAAGTGTGGTACTCCCTCAAGCAACCAATAACGTAGAGGCCCGGATGATCGGGGCACGTGTCACACTGAGTGGTGGTGTCCTTCCGTATCCCCCTCCTGTGACACACTCTGCATTTTTTGGGGGTCCATCCCTTCTCTCCGGTATGGGGGACCACACCTGGAAAGCATTGGCCAGGGCAATCCGGGTGCCTCCAGTTCCCAAAGGTACTCCGGCCTGCTCTTTCCCGGTCATAGAACTGAAGGAATTTCCCTGTGTTGCCAGTGCTCCAGGACAGCACAAAAGAGTTGTACATGGCAACCTGTACCAAGTAGACCGCAACTTTTTTGTACCATGCCCGGGTTTTGCGCATGGTGTTATATGGCTTGAGGACTTGATCATAGAGATCAACTCCTCCCATATACCGATTGTAGTCGACAATACAATCGGTCTTGAGGATCGTTGCAAAGGTACCTCGCACAGGGACAGGGGTGATGCCGTTACCGTGAATTGTGGACAGCATAAGGACATCCCTCTTGTCCTTATATCTGACCAGCAACAGGTTTCCACTGGTAAAGGCACGGGTCTTACTCCTGGGGATAGGTACCTGGAGGGGGTAGGTAGGGAGGCCGCGTTGATTCTTCCACACGGTCCCACAAGCGGACGTGGATCTGGAGGCGAGGGACTGGAACAAGATACTAGTATAAAAGTTATCCACGTACAGTTGGCAACCCATATCTAGCAGTGGGTGCATAAGGTCCCATACAAGTTTCCCGCTAACACCCAGAGTGGGGGGACATTCTGGTTGTTGAATATGGGAATCTCTCCCCTCGTACACACAAAACTTGTAAGTGTACCCTGAGGTACTCTCACAAAGTTTGTACAGCTTACGCCATACCTTGCCCACTTTAAGGTAACATACTGGCGGAAAATGAGTCTCCCCTTGAAAGCAATTAGAGACTCATCATCCGCGACCTCCCTTCCAGGTACATAGGCCTCCAAAAATTTGGCCCCAAAGTGATCGATGACCAGTCTGATTTTGTACAGGCGGTCATAGGCAGGATCACCTTGGGGGGGACATGTTGCATTATCTGCATAATACATGCATTTCCGGATGGCCTCAAATCAGGAGCGTGTCATGGCCGTACTGTAAAGTGGGGTCTGGTAGAGGACGTCCCCACTCCAGTAATACCTGACACTGTGTTTTTTCACTAGACCCATGTGCAGCACAAGGCCCCAAAACGTCCTCATCTCGGCTGCACAGACTGGCGTCCAGCCACTGGACCTAGCCAAAAACGAGCCTGGGTGTTGAGCAATGAACTGTTGGGCGTACAGATTGGTTTTCTCCACCATCAGATTCACAAAGTGGTCACTGAAAAAAACTAAAATAGTCATATTCAGTGAAGCCCACTGTGGGAATCTGGATTCCTGGTTGACCAACAAAATCAGGAATCACGGGCTGAAAATTCTCTGGGGTACACCATGCAAGTTCACCGGTAGGGGGCTCAGGTGAACTTATCTGGTGGGCCGGAAAACTAGTACGAGCCCCAGAGCTGCTCGTACTAGGGTGGACCACAGGGTCCCTAGCACAGCGGTCCCCTTGCTCCGTCTGGCGGCTCCTCCACCGCCTTGGGGGCTCATCATCATTGCTAGATAATAAGGAGGACGCGGATGACAAAAGGAAAGTGGGGTCATCCTCACTGGGGCTCTCGGATTCGGAGGCAAGCTGGGCGTATGCCTCCTCGGCCGAAAACGTCCGGCGGGCCATAGTGGAGTGTGTGTGTGTGTGTGTGTATGCGTGCGTGAAAAACTTTATTTAGTGTGCGTGTGTAACAGACATTCATTGAAGAATTTTCTAGCTGCATATCTAGTCAAACCGTTCAATCATGCCTTCACACTTGGTACCATGCAGGCAACCCTATTTGCATGGGCGTGTTTCTTTAAAACCCGTTCTCGTGGCTGGCTGGGGATGGACTCTATCTCGCCTTCTGTCATAGAATATCACATCCCTTCTCTACGGATGACCCCGTGGCTAGACTGCGGAATTGATAATTTGGGCTGTTTATATACCCGGTCAACTTTGAACACATTTGAAGCACTTCACGTTACATATGGTGTTCCAAATACACTATTCTACCAGTACTTGCAAATCCGACACTTCCTGATGTCTCTAGCCCCAGGGACGCAGAAACCACAGGAGAGTGTAATATCTGATTTACTTAAGACGGGAAGCAAGAGGCGTTCAAACTGTCGTTGTGGTATCAGCTCTTGCTTATACTGAGCACAGATAGTAAGCCTTCTTTCGTGGTGGCGTGGGAAAGGGAGCTGGGCTCGGAATTCTCTAAAGAAGAGTGGGCAGAGGCCTTCTTATGGTCTATTAAGTGTACTAAATGTATTAACCACACGGAACCAAGCAGAGAGATACAACTTCGCTGGTATTTAACGCCTAATAGATTGTCACATATCATCCCGGGATACTCACCTTTATGCTGGAGGAAGTGTGGGGGAGCTGGTACCTTTGCTACCCGAGTTAGCCATTTTGAGTATTGGTCTCGTGGATGTTCCAGTGGGATAGTGGCTCACATCTTAGCTGCGGCAAAGAAAGTTATAGCATGGCAATGGAAGGAGGCTCCCGCCCCCTCAGTGAAGGAAATAATTCAACTGGTTAATTATCACATGCACTGTGAATTTGTATTTGCTCAATCGGTAAAACACAGGATATCAACCCATAGTAAATGGATGCTATGGCTTTCTAGTGTATATGCGACTCCGCTACCTTATAGCATATTGGAGAATTGGTGTATTGCTATGACTGTGCAATTGTGCGTAGGAGAGAGTGCCTTGTATCTGATCTTGTACCTGGTCTTATGCTGTATTTTTTATTTCTTTATTTTTCTTTTTGTTGTATTTGTTTGTATACGACTTATGGTTTTGTACACTTGAAAATACCCCAATAAAAAATATTGAACCATTTAGTGTGCGTGTGTGAGGGGGCACGGGTGTTCCCGGACTTTTCCCTAAACCTAACAGAAAAAAAAACTAACTAAAAAAAAAAAAAGCCCCAAAAAATGTGAAAAAGAAAAAAAAAATTAAAACTTTGGACGGCTGATCAGCGGTGGGGTGGGCGCTAAAGAATGCCAGCCACTGTCAGCGTACCAAAAAATAAAAAATAAAATTCTTGCGCCCAAAAAATGTGTGTGTATGTGTGGGGGAGGGGGGCAAAGGGGGCAAGCTGCAGTACCCCTGTGGGGTCTAGGGTGCTGTGGACCCCATAAACCCGATCAGGGTGATGCAACAGTTAACTTTTTTTTTTTTTTACTCTAAACTCTCCCTAAGTCTCCCTGCCTTACCTAAATCTTTCCCTAATCTGTCCCTAACCTACCTGCTAGTGCCAGGTGGCACTTTGGAGGGTCACAGGGGAGTGTTGGGGTGCTGGGCTCGGGCAACGTGCTTCTCCTCTCCTAGCTCCCGGACAAAGTATGGAGCAGGAGAGGAGTGCAGGGGGGAGTTAACTCCTGCCCACCCATGCAGCCAATCGGATTCGATCCTGTGACGCTATGTCACCATCACCTCACAGGATCTAAGGATGGTGATTGGTGGTGTATTATCACACCACCGATTATTATCCTATTCTGGGTTATCGGGTAATAGGACCCCCCTCGGCATTGTCACAGAGTGCCTGCCGAATGATTTCGGCAGGCACTCTGTTCCGATCATCCCGGAACTACACGGGATGTACCGGTACATCCTGTGTCCTTAAGTACCAGGAGATCAGGGCATACCGATATGTCTTATGTCCGTAACAGGTTAAAGGATATGGATACCTTTGTAAAAAAAAAAAAAAAGTTTTTTTTTACACTAATTTATTTTGTGGAGAAAATCATTTCTCCAATTGGTTCTATTTATCTATCTTTTTTCATTTTGGTTCTACAGCCTACTGTGCTTACTATGCACAGCAGGCTGCTCTCAGTGAGTTTACAGAGAATTTGTCATCTGACGGATTTTCTGTAACTCCTCCTGTGTGCACACAGGGAGGGCACACTGTCTCCCTCCTCCTCCCCCCAACCCCAGGATGGCAGAGCAGTGCAGACTGTCAGCCAGAGGTTGCAATAACGCCTGTACAAGCGTCATAGACACCTGTTCAGGCAATTTTACTCCCTGGAAAAAAAACTCATGTGTATACGCATGGTCGTTTTCTAGTCAGGAGCGCTGTATCAGAAGCTGCCAGGTCCAGCAAACATGAAGCCCCACCCCTCTCCCGAAAGAATTCCCGCATCTCACTGACATCTCTCTCACCAGAAGCAGCTCGAAAGTCTGGACTAAACACTACATTGTGGTTACAGGACCTGTGGTGATGTCACAGTCATGTGATCAGCCATGTGTGTGGGAGGAGTTAGGGGAACACAGGCTCCGTATAGGACTGTGCTGGTGGAGAATGCCGAGGTACTTTATGTATGGAGGGTGTGTATAAAGCAGAGCTATGTCAGTGTAACAGTCTATTGTACAGTTTTCTGGGTGCAATGTGCACACAGTAGTTCTATCTGTGTAACGGACATGTAGCAGAGCTGTGTGTTCAATGTGTGTTCTATCTTCATACACATTCACACAGTGTGCAGTCTGATATTCAGCATAAACCATTACTGTCTTCTAAATAAGAGGATTGTTCTTTGAAGTCTAACTTGTTTATTGGTGAAATTGCTGCTTGTACATAAGATTACATGTCTAACATCTAACAGTTATGACTCCCTGAATAACAATTACAACTGACTGAACAGTTCTGCATAACATAATGTCCCTGAAACAAAGATAGATCTCTCACCAGATATGCATTTACAAGGATGGTGGAGTTTTAAAAAGAGATATGCAGAAGGACAGCTCTGCTGATGTGTCCTGGAGACTGGAGACTTCTCTTTCCCAGGATCCTTTGCACCACTCACAATGCAGCAGTCTTTGTAACAAGAAAAACAAAGTTTTATACAATTTAACACTGCTAGATGGTACTATAATCACATTAATCACTACAGAAATACCAAAACCATGGCAGACGTAATCTGTAATGATTTTCAAACTCTGCTGGGCAGAACAATGTGTATATAGAAAATTATCTGTGTAATGAGAATGTGGTAGATTTGTGTATGTAATATGTATATAGCAGTGTCAGGTGGGCAGCGTCAGGTGGGCCCTGTGTGTGTGGTAGCGTCAGGTGGGCCCTGTGTGTGTGGCAGCATCAGGTGGGCTCTGTGTGTGTGGCAGCATCAGGTGGGCCCTGTGTGTGGCAGCCAGGGCTGGCGTCACACCCGACACACCTGGGCAAGTGCCAGGGCCCACTGCTCCTGGGGGGGCCCACTGTGCCCGCTCACTCCTGCAGCTGTGCCCTGCATTAAACTGCCTGTTCTGAATTCTAGGGCAGCTTACCCCAACAATGGAAACAATTTTCACCATGTGCACTGCTGGGGTGGGCGGCCTCAGGACTCAGAACAGGGTAGATGGAGTTTCCTGACCAGTGGGGGAGAAGCCAGAGGACCAGAGAGCTGTGTTCCTGTACAGAGAAGAGCAAGGCTGGAATGTGGTGAGGACTAGCTGTGTGTGTGTACCCCCATGTGTATGTACCCTTGTGTGTGTGTGTGTGTGTGCCTGTCCCTGTGTGAGGGTTTAAGGCATTGCTTAGACTGCATACCACAGTCTAGCCAGTGCCTAATGGGTTAGAGTTTAGACCACACCCTGGTACATGCTGATAATTCTTTTTTAAACCCCAGTCCATGTCCCCCCCAGTACTGGGAATCAGTGGAAGTCAGAAGGTAACAAAAGGTTGGAGCATAACTAAAGGTGGAATTCCCTTTTAATGTCCCCTAAAGGTGTGTGTCTGTCCCTGTGTGTCTGCCAGTGTGCATCTGTCCCTCTGTGTGTGTGTGTGTCCCTGTGTGTATGTGTGTGTCTGTTCCTGTGTGTGTGTGTGTGTGTGTCTGTTCCTGTGTGTGTGTGTCTGTTCCTGTGTGTGTGTGTGTCTGTTCCTGTGTGTGTGTCCTTGTGTATGTGTCTGTGTGTGTCCTTGTGTATGTGTGTGTCCTTGTGTATGTGTCTGTGTGTGTGTGTCCTTGTGTGTCCCTGTGTGTGTGTCTCTCCCTGTGTGTGTGTTTGTGTGTCCTACTGTCCTTGTGTGTGTATCTGTCCGTGTATGTGTGTCCCTCTGTGTGTGTCTGTCTATGTGTCTGTGTGTGTGTGTGTGTCTGTGTGTGTCTGTGTGTCTGTCTGTGTGTGTGTGTGTCTGTCCCCTCAGTAATCGGAATCAGTCGGAGTCATATTAGAAGGTAACAAAAGGTTGGAGCATAACTAAAGGTGGAATTCCCTTTAAATGTCCCCTAAAAGTGACCACATACATTAGATAGAAGTTGGTTGACAATTTCACCATCATATAAGTGTCTGCCCATATGTATGTGTCTGTTCCTGTGTGTGTCTGTGTGTGTGTGTGTCTGTTCCTGTGTGCGTCTGTTCCTGTGTGTCTGTTCCTGTGTGTGTCTGTTCCTGTGTATGTGTGTGTGTCTGTTCCTGTGTGTGTGTGTGTGTGTCTGTTCCTGTGTGTGTCTGTTCCTGTGTGTGCGTGTGTGTTGGTTCCTGTATGTGTCCGTCCTTGTGTGTGTGTCTCCCTGTGTGTGTGTATCTGTCCCTGTGTGTGTGTCTGTCCGTGTGTGTGTGTCTGTCCGTGTGTGTGTCTGTCCGTGTGTGTCTGTCCCTGTGTGTGTGTGTCTGTTCATGTGTGTGTGTGTCTGTTCCTGTGTGTGTCTGTTCATGTGTGTGTGTGTCTGTTCCTGTGTTTGTGTCTGTTCTTGTGTGTGTGTGTCTGTTCCTTTGTGTGTGTGTCTGTTCCTGTGTGTTTGCGTGTCTGTTCCTGTGTGTGTGTGTCTGTTCCTGTGTGTTTGCGTGTCTGTTCCTGTGTGTGTGTGTGTGTCTGTTCCTGTGTGTGTGTATGTTCCTGTGTGTGTGTGTGTATGTTCCTGTGTGTGTGTGTCTGTTCCTGTGTATGTGTGTCTGTTCCTGTGTGTGTGTCTGTTCCTGTGTGTGTGTGTGTCTGTTCCTCTGTGTGTGTGCGTGTTGGTTCCTGTATGTGTCCGTCCTTGTGTGTGTGTCTCCCTGTGTGTGTATCTGTCCCTGTGTGTGTCTGTCCCTGTGTGTGTCTGTTCCTCTGTGTGTGTGTGTCTGTCCGTGTGTGTGTGTGTCTGTTCCTGGTGTGTGTGTGTCATTTCCTGTGTGTGCGTGCGTGTCCGTTCCTGTGTGTCCGTCCTTGTGTGTGTCTCCCTGTGTGTGTGTGTATCTGTTCCTGTGTGTGTGTATCTGTCCATGTGTGTGTTTGTGTGTCTGTTCCTGTGTGTGTGTATCTGTCCATGTGTGTGTGTCTGTTCCTGTGTGTGTGTGTCTGTTCCTGTGTGTGTGTGTGTGTGTGTCTGTTCCTGTGTGGGTGTCTGTTCCTGTGTGGGTGTCTGTTCCTGTGTGGGTGTCTGTTCCTGTGTGGGTGTCTGTTCCTGTGTGTGTGCGTGTCTGTTCCTGTGTGTGTGCGTGTCTGTTCCTGTGTGTGTGCGCGTCTGTTCCTCTGTGTGTGCGTGTCTGTTCCTGTGTGTGTGCGTGTCTGTTCCTGTGTGTGTGCGTGTCTGTTCCTGTGTGTGTGCGTGTCTGTTCCTGTGTGTATGCGTGTCTGTTCCTGTGTGTGTGTGTGTGTGTCTGTTCCTGTGTGTGTGTCTGTTCCTGTGTGTGTGTGTCTGTTCCTGTGTGTGTGTCTGTTCCTGTGTGTATGTGTCCCTGTGTGTGTATGTGTCTGTTCCTGTGTGTGTGTGTCTGTTCCTGTGTGTGTGTGTCCCTGTGTGTGCATGTGTCTGTTCCTGTGTGTGTGTGTGTGTGTGTGTGTGTGTCTGTTCCTGTGTGTGTGTCTGTTCCTGTGTGTGTGTCTGTTCTTGTGTGTGTGTGTGTGTCTGTTCCTGTGTGTGTGTGTCTGTCTGTCCATGTGTGTCCGTGTGTGTATTTGATCATCCCTGTATGTGTGTCTGTCCCTGTGTGTGTGTGTATCTGGCCCTGTGTATGTGTCCCCCTGTGTATCTGTCTCTGTGTGTGTGTCCCTGTGTGTATTTGACCGTCCCTGTGTGTGAGCGTGTCTGTCGTCTGATGTCGGCCGTTTAACCCCTTCCATGCCACGGTCCTTAGGGACAGCTGCATGGAGCGGAAAATCATTGGGCAGCTGCTCTGCTATGGCAGTGGCCCGATGCTTTAAGGGTAAACTGAGGGAGGGAGCTCCCTCCCCCATCGGGCCGCTGCGCTGCTGTGGCAGCGTCCCGATTGTTACCATGGCAACCTGGCGCCTTCACAGGCATCTGGATTGCCATAGTATAGCTGAGCCTTATCAGGCTTACTGTGAATGACAATACACTGCAGTACACTATACAGTGTATTGCAGTGTATTGTGGAGGCATTAGACCCACTGGATCTTCAAGAACCAAGTGCGTCTGAGTAAAAAAAAGTGTAAAAAAAGTTTTTAAAAAATCTAACTTCTTCCTATATTCGCACATATAATTGGTTAAAAATGTAAAAAATAAAAAATACTAAACATGTGTCTGTTCCTGTGTGTTTGCGTGTCTGTTCCTGTGTGTGTGTGTCTGTTCCTGTGTGTTTGCGTGTCTGTTCCTGTGTGTGTGTGTGTGTGTCTGTTCCTGTGTGTGTGTATGTTCCTGTGTGTGTGTGTGTGTATGTTCCTGTGTGTGTGTGTCTGTTCCTGTGTATGTGTGTCTGTTCCTGTGTGTGTGTGTCTGTTCCTGTGTGTGTGTGTGTGTGTCTGTTCCTGTGTGTGTGTGCGTGTTGGTTCCTGTATGTGTCCGTCCTTGTGTGTGTGTCTCCCTGTGTGTGTATCTGTCCCTGTGTGTGTCTGTCCCTGTGTGTGTCTGTTCCTGTGTGTGTCTGTTCCTGTGTGTGTGTGTGTCTGTCCGTGTGTGTGTGTGTCTGTTCCTGTGTGTGTGTGTGTGTGTGTCATTTCCTGTGTGTGCGTGCGTGTCCGTTCCTGTGTGTCCGTCCTTGTGTGTGTCTCCCTGTGTGTGTGTGTGTATCTGTTCCTGTGTGTGTGTATCTGTCCATGTGTGTGTGTGTGTGTGTCTGTTCCTGTGTGTGTGTATCTGTCCATGTGTGTGTGTCTGTTCCTGTGTGTGTGTGTCTGTTCCTGTGTGTGTGTGTGTGTCTGTTCCTGTGTGAGTGTCTGTTCCTGTGTGGGTGTCTGTTCCTGTGTGGGTGTCTGTTCCTGTGTGGGTGTCTGTTCCTGTGTGGGTGTCTGTTCCTGTGTGGGTGTCTGTTCCTGTGTGTGTGCGTGTCTGTTCCTGTGTGTGTGCGTGTCTGTTCCTCTGTGTGTGCGTGTCTGTTCCTGTGTGTGTGCGTGTCTGTTCCTGTGTGTGTGCGTGTCTGTTCCTGTGTGTGTGTGTGTCTGTTCCTGTGTGTATGCGTGTCTGTTCCTGTGTGTGTGCGTGTCTGTTCCTGTGTGTGTGTGTCTGTTCCTGTGTGTGTGTCTGTTCTTGTGTGTATGTGTCCCTGTGTGTGTATGTGTCTGTTCCTGTGTGTGTGTGTCTGTTCCTGTGTGTGTGTGTCCCTGTGTGTGCATGTGTCTGTTCCTGTGTGTGTGTGTGTGTGTCTGTTCCTGTGTGTGTGTCTGTTCCTGTGTGTGTGTCTGTTCTTGTGTGTGTGTGTGTCTGTTCCTGTGTGTGTCTGTCTGTCCATGTGTGTCCGTGTGTGTATTTGATCATCCCTGTATGTGTGTCTGTCCCTGTGTGTGTGTGTGTGTATCTGGCCCTGTGTATGTGTCCCCCTGTGTATCTGTCTCTGTGTGTGTGTCCCTGTGTGTATTTGACCGTCCCTGTGTGTGAGCGTGTCTGTCGTCTGATGTCGGCCGTTTAACCCCTTCCATGCCACGGTCCTTAGGGACAGCTGCATGGAGCGGAAAATCATTGGGCAGCTGCTCTGCTATGGCAGTGGCCCGATGCTTTAAGGGTAAACTGAGGGAGGGAGCTCCCTCCCCCATCGGGCCGCTGCGCTGCTGTGGCAGCGTCCCGATTGTTACCATGGCAACCTGGCGCCTTCACAGGCATCTGGATTGCCATAGTATAGCTGAGCCTTATCAGGCTTACTGTGAATGACAATACACTGCAGTACACTATACAGTGTATTGCAGTGTATTGTGGAGGCATTAGACCCACTGGATCTTCAAGAACCAAGTGCGTCTGAGTAAAAAAAAGTGTAAAAAAAGTTTTTAAAAAATCTAACTTCTTCCTATATTCGCACATATAATTGGTTAAAAATGTAAAAAATAAAAAATACTAAACATATTTGGTATCGCCATGTCTATAAAAGGATCACGTACTTTTACCAAATGGTGAATGCCATAATAAAAAAAAGGAAAACTATGATGGAATTGCAATTTTGCCCACTGCACTTTCCACAAAATGGTATAAAAAGTGATCAAAAGAGTACCCCAAAATAGTACCAATCAAACAGTCATCTCATCCTGCAAAAAATGAGCCCCTACCTAAGACAATCGCCCAAAAAATAAAAAAGATATGGCTTTCAGAAGATGGAGACACTAAAACATGATTATTTTTTTTTCAAAAATGTTTTTATTGTGTAAAATTTATAAATTGCACATATTAGGCATCACTGTGTCTGTGGCGTAACAACCTGCTCGATAGAAATAGCATGCAATCCAACCCGTCCGGTGAACACCGTAAAAAAAAATATATAAAAACCGTGCCAAAAAAGCCATTTTTTATCACTTTTCAACATAAAAACTGTAATTCCAAGCGATCAAAAAGTCATATGTGCCCCAAAATGGTACCATCGAATTGAACCATCATCTCATCCCCAAAAAATGAGACCTACCTAAGACAATCGCCTGGAAAATTAAAAAATATGGCTTTCAGAAAATGGAAACACAAAAACATGATTTCTTTTCAAAAATGCTTTTATTGTGGAAAATAAAATAAAAAAATGCACGTGAGGCATCACTATGTCCGAAACAACCTGCTTTATCAAAATAGCATGTGATCCAACCCATCTGGTGAATGCCGTAAAAAAATATGCCAAAAAAGCAATTTTTTATCACCTTACAGCACAAAAAAGTGTAATACCAAGCGATCAAAAATTCATAATTAGTAAATCCAAAATGAAATTAAAAAAATAGACATATTACGTATCTCCACGTCGTTACAACCTGCTCTATAAAAATATCACATTATCTACTCTCTCAGGTGAACATTGTAAAAAACAAAAAATAAAAACTGTACCATAACAGCAATTTTTTGGTTACCTTATATATACAGACAATGGCAGCACATCAGGCCAAATATCAATATGGAGGTGCAGGCCAATGGATCCGGCAACAAACCTAGGACAATATAAGAATTTTTTAAAATGGCACCACTCTCACAAAAAATGAGTGAAAAGAAAAACACTTTATTCACCCCTGTGGTCGCAACTAGGGATGAGCGAACTTGTGTTTCAAGTTTGGCGTACAAGGTTCAGGTTCGGGTTATGTAAGAATTCCGTTATGGATTCTGCTACCACGGACCATAACTAAGGGTCCATTCACACGTCTGCATCTGTTCTTTTGTGGAAGGGGTGTGGACCCATTCATTTTCAATGGGGCAGCAAAAGATGCAGACAGCACCACCATGTGCTGTCCACATCAGCACTTCCGTTCCGCAGCCCCGCAAAGAAAATAGAGCATGTCTTATTCCTGCCTGCCTCGACGGACAAGAATAGTAATTTCTATCAAAGTGCCGGCCATGTGGGGTCCGCAAAATGCGGAACGCACATGGCAGGTGTCCGTGTTTTGCGGATACGCAATTTGCGGACAGCAAAACAGTTGCAGATGGGTGAAAGGACCCATATAGTCTGTGGTAGCGGAATCCATAATGGAATTCTTAGATAACCTGAATCTTGTGCGCCGAACATGAAACACAAGTTCACTCAGCACTAGTCGCAACGTTTTAGCTCATATCTTGAAAAGAGACTCTGTGAATGAGCTGAAAATATTGCGACCACGGTGGTGAATAAAGTGTTTGAGAGTGCGCGGACTTGTGTGTCATCACACTGTACTAATTTGTGTGAGAAAAGTGACACAAAGATTGTACACAAATACTGTCAGTAAATGAGATCTATATCCTGCTTATAACGCCATAGTTCTGACTATAGATCGCTGCACTAATGTTATCAGCAGAAATATCTATTGTGTCTACAGCATGTAAAGTGAGAAATAGGTCTGCTGATTACAGGTTGTAGCATACTGTAAGACTCACCATGTTGTGGATTGGAACTACCAAGTTACTTGCAAGTTCCAGCAGCCTATATGTAAGTGGCTGCTAGCTGTGCTATGTAACAGGATGTGGGGGCGGGACACCAGAGCTTGTGCTGGTGACTGTGAAATCCACAGGAATGCCCACAGATTCTCACAGGAGAGGACAGCAGTGAGCAAAACTCATATCAAAGCATTTCTGAGTGCATGTGAAGCAAAGCTGATACCAGTAAACAAACAAGTGCAATTTTATTATGTGCTGCATTACGGTAAGATATGGGTTTATTGATTTTTAGTGCACAAAGGTGTCCATAGCCTTTAATATAACCGGATCTAGCCAAAACTGAGCCATCAGGATGTAATAAATAGAACAAATCCTACAGGGGAAACCAGCCCCCTGTGCCAGGCTTTGTAAAAGTAAGAGCTGATCAGTGTCTACAACCCTGCAGCTCTGCACTCCTCGGCCCCCAAGACACCGGATGCTCGTAAATGTAGCCATGCACATCCGCATAGTCATTTATCACATTGTTGAGGATGTTTGGTATCTTTTTCTGTGATTTTTAGTTTAGTCTGTAATATACACTTGAAGGAGTAGCTCTGTCAAATGAGAATGCGCTCCTATTTTATCATTTTTAGAATTCTTGTACACTTTTGCCCCTCCTATCTAACAGGGCGACCTTGATTAGGTGGTACATATAGCTGTGTAGGCTCCTCCTCTCATTGGTTGCTTGGTGCACATAGCGGTAACTAGTAGCAGCACACTATATGTGCAGGGTCTGCTCTCCTGAATTTAGATACCCAAAGGCATAGGTAGGTTTGGAGTAGGATCTGCCTGACTGAGACCACCGTGGCGCTGGTAGGCAGGCACATATGTGTTTTGATCAAAATATATAGGCTAGGAGTCTCAGATTTTCTCATATCACAGTGAGGGCTTAGTCTATATATAATGTTTGCATCTCTTGTGTTAGTGTATTATTATTCCTTGATTTTTTTTCCTTTGAATGTTGCCATGTACATCCGCATATTCAGTTATCACATCGTGCAGGATGTTTTGTATCTTTTTCTGTGATTTTGATAAAGTTATGTTCTTCAAGGAGTGGCACCTTCAAGGGTGAATGCGCTCCTATTATCTTGGAAGTAGTATTTTTGTGCACTCTTGCCCCGCCTATCAAACAGGGCGACCTTGATTAGGTGGTACATATAGCCGTGTGTGCTCCTCCTCTCATTGGTTACTGATGCACACAGAGGTAACTAGGAGCAGCACACCATATGTGCCGGGTCTGCTCTCCTGAATATGGATGCCTGTTACAGGAAAATATGGTTCCCAAACCCTTAATCCGATGACCACACAAATATACCTAATAATTGGAACAGTGATATTCACCTAATGAGAGATATCAGCATGGCCAGAAGCTATTTGGTCATTGTGTCCCTTGTCAGCATATCAAAGATAGGAAGGGCACATTGTAAAGGCAGTTGGACAACATTATCTTGGCAGATTGGAAGATACTTGGGTGGTCATAGGGTGGAGTCGATGGTGGGGGCTGGGAGGTCCAGAGGTTAAGGGAGCCCAGGTTGGAACCCCTCTTCTCTTTGGTTTCTGATGTACTACCTCGATCCATTAACAAAGTTTATATACACTGTTCTGTTTTAGTATCTTGCATTGTGTATTGGTATGCTCCTCTCTTCCTCCCCCCTCTGTTTCAGCTTCTATTTGGTTCAGTCTAGCCACTTCCTGTTTTCCCTGTCATGCATTGCTGTTTGTGTGTGCTGTAATTCTGAGGAGAATCTGAGGAAAATCTGAGGAGAATCTGTGTAGTATCTCATCAAGGAGATTATTAGAGGCATAATTCTTTTACCATCTGGATTCCCTGCATATCTTGTAATACAATCTCCGGATTAAAAGACTACTTGATTAACTCCTGGGTGTCTGATGCGTAAACTGTAAGTGGAGAATGTCTGATTCAACAAGTCACCTCACAGATGCGTGATTGTATAAGGCTGACATTTTCGAAACGCCACAGTAAAAGAATTGTCTTAGTACTCTCCTTCTCCCGCTAAGAAAAGAATATTCTCCTCCTCCAAGTAATAAGCCATCATCATTTGTCTCCGTTATGCTACAGTAATAAGAGTAATATCTTATACTGCTCAGTACTGCATTCACTAGGATCGCAGAAGCTTCTAGCAATTTGTTTCATACAGACTAGGAACTGTATTCAGCCTGTTTTCTGAGGTAAATATTGTCTGCCTGCTGTAAGCTATTAAAAGACTGAACCACCACTAGAGGTCGCTGTTGTGTTACAGATGGAAATGCAGGACACAGCTAGAAGGATTTCTAAACCCTCATTAATAATGAGATATGTGATAATTTGTCCAGTTTGTGGGAAAAGACTGAACAATGTATGGATGCAGCACATGGATCAGGCTATAATGAAGATCAATTAAAGGCCATGTGTACAAAATTGAATAAGGCCTATGAAGGTTATAAAAGACTGTCTGAAAAATATTCTTCTCTGTTATCAAGTCTCAACTCAGAGGAATTCATCCTAGAATTAAAGACCCACACTGCACTTAATGATGAAAGATATAGCAGATTTATGGCAGTCAAGTCAATGCTAGAGGACAAGATATCACAACAATATGAAACTGCGTCCCGCCATTCTAACCTTTCAAGGCACTCCAAGGCTTCATCCTGTTCCTCAAAATCTATTGCTCAGTCCTCATCGCTAAGGTCTCGCTCACAGCACTCTTCGCTGAGTACCTCATTGGTGTTGGCACGCGCAAAAGCGGAAGCAGCGAAGGTACAAGCTCACGGCATTTAAAAGGAAGCAGCCATTAAGGCACAAGTCGCAGAGACACAAGCCCTATCCCAAGCTAATCAAGCAGCTATACAGGCTCAGGTGCAAGTGACCAAAGCCAAGGCCGAAGCTGAGTTGGAGGTCCTTGAGAAGGAAAGGGAAGAAGCAGCAGCCATGGCTGAACTCAGAGTTCTTGAAGAAGCTGCTGAAGAAGAAGAAGCTTATAATCCTATGTCCAAGATATCTAATAACTCAGAAGAGTGTACCCTGCAATTCGTCCTAGACCAAAGCAATGTCAATGCATTTGCACCAGAAGATTTGGCCTCTGCACGCCAGCCTACTGAACTTATGCGGGTAGGAAAAAAGGCAGCTGATAACTATACAGTTGAGCCCAGTCCAGTGGGCATTTCATTTCCTTTCAAACCTATGGCACCGTACACAGTATTTCAGTTGCCATTAGAGACCAAGCCGCTTCAAAATCATCAAATCACTTTAAAACCTCCTAAAACTAGTAGCATAGCAACCAGAACGCTGGCGCCAACATTACCAGATGTGAAGCCTTCATTTACGCTTAACCCAGCTGCCACTCCATTCCATTTTCCAAACCCCAAATATAGGGTATCAGAGGGTGCCAACAACACCAGAAAGGGAGAAGTCCCCATCTCCATGATGCAGGAAAGAAGTGACGCATCAGAAATCGTTAAGTACTTCACTCTTATCAGTACTAGCCTTACAAACTTTGATGATCGCCCAGAGAATTATAGAAGTTGGAAGGCCACCTTCAAAGCAACAGTTCAAACCCTTGATGTACCACCTATGCAAGAACTTGATTTACTAATTAGATGGCTAGGTCCATGGTCTTCAAACTGCGTTAAGAGACTCAAAACCGTTCATATCTACGAACCAGTCAAAGGCCTTGGTCTCGCATGGGAAAGGTTAGAGCAGACATATGGCGGCTCTGAAGTAGTTAAACGTGCCTTATTTAAATGACTATACGACTTTCCTGTATTATCCAATACAGACCGCCAAGGGTTCCAGGAATTAAGCGATCTTCTTCTTGAGTTTGAAATCATCAAGGGAGACCCGCAGCTACCAGGTCTCAGCTTTCTTGATACCTCCCATGGTGTGGGTCTGATTGTGGAGAAATTACCCCTCAATATTCAAGACCAATGTGCAACAACAGGTTCAAAATACAAGGAGCAACATCATGTTTCCTTTCCACCATTTTCATTCTTCTGTAAGTTCATCAAGGACTTAGCTAGAGCTAAAAACGATCCGAGCTTCATTACCTTGGGAACCAACATCTTTGGCTCTACTAAATAGAGACACGAGACTTTCAGTCCCAGAGAGGGGATCCCTAAAGGTCTAATTTCAGTAAAAAAGACAGGGGTTGTGCCCACCACTAACAATGGAAATGAAAGCCCTAAGGAACCCGATCATCATTGCCCTATCCATGATAAACCACATCCTTTAAGGAAATGCCGTGTCTTCATAGCAAAGCCCTTTGAGAAACGTAAGGAGTTCCTAAGGAGTCATAATATCTGCTTCAGATGCTGTGCATCGACTGAGCATTTTGCCAGAGACTGTAAGGTTCCAGTCAAGTGTTCTGAATGTAATAGTGATGTACATGTGTCCACTGTTCACCCGGGACCAATCAGGCGGAACCTAGAACCAGTTAGCTTGCACAAGCCCCATTCCGATCAAGGCGGGGAGAGTCATGGCGGGGAGAGTGTCGACCGACCAACCACAACCGTCACGCCCAGATGCACAAAGGTATGTGGAGAAGGACTTGTGTGCGATAAGTCTTGTTCTAAGATTTGCCTAGTAGATGTGTTTCCTACTGCATAACCAGAGAAGACCATAAGAATGTATGCTATTCTAGATGATCTAAGTAATCATTCCCTAGCTATCCCTAAGTTCTTTGATCTGTTCAGGATAGAGGGAGAGACTACACCCTACACCCTAGGAACATGCTCTGGTCTTGTGACAACCTCAGGAAGAAGAGCTAATGGTTTCACCTTAAAGTCCATCAAAGGACATAAGAAACTCTCTCTTCCAACCTTTATTGAGTGTGACAAATTGCCGGACACAAGGGACGAGATTCCCACACCTGAAGCCGCACAGCATCACCCTCATCTCAGGAACATAGCCAGAGAGATTCCTCCCCTTGATAACCATGCCGAGATCTTACTCTTGCTAGGTAAAGACATTCTTGAGGCTGATAAGGTCCTTGAACTTCGCAATGGCCCTTTCAACGCTCCATATGCCCAGAAACTTACAGTGGGTTGGATCATTGTGGGGGATGTATGTCTGGACAGAACCCGCAGACCCTGCCAATTACACTCCTTCAGAACTGAAGTATTAATAGGGGGGCGAACTTCTTACTTCAGACAGTGTCCTAACCACTACTATGTGCAAGATATGCCTTGCCCAAATATTCTAAAAACATCAGAAAGCAGCTTAAATGCCAAGGAGTCAGCTGTAGAAGAATGTTCCTGGACAGAAGGGCAGCTTTTAGAAATGCCTTCAGGATTTCAATTGGAGCCCTCTTCAAGCCCTTCCCAGCTTTGCAGTCCTCCCACAGTTTATCATAATGAATCCTATATCTTCACTGACAACATGCCTTCTGATTCATGTAGTTCTGATGAGACAATGCAGAAACGTGAGTCTTCCAGTCAACTGTTTGACAATGAGTTTAATTCTGTAAAAGAAGTATCTTCTAAACATTCTATAAAGGAGGTTCCTTCAACAGAGGAAGAGTTCATTTCAGATACTTTGCAAGAATCTTCAGTTCCATCTGCAGTTGTTGATTGCACCCAAGAGGATTACAGTTCTTCCCAGTCTTCAACGGATGAGCACCTTCATATTGCTCAGCCTTTTCTGGAAACCACAGGGAAAAGTTCACCACCAATGTCCATGACAAATACTGCATGTCAACAACCCAAGTCCGTATGTACAAAGACAGATCCCATTTTAGAAGTGAAAAAAAGACATGAGCATTTGCGTTCACGATTCATAGACCGAAAGCAATCTACATCTAAATCAGCCTCACAAAATAAGCGCTCTCGCTCTAAATTGGTGACACAGACAGAGAAGTCACATTCTAAATCTTTGGCAAGATCAAGGAGAACCAAGTCTCGCTCAGCTTCTAATGAAAGCAACAGACAATCTCCTGTAATAAAAAAGAAGAAATCCACATCTGGGGTGTATTCTTCACTCAAGAATAAACCAGAAAAGATAGGAAATATTCCTGTGCCATCTGGCGTTTTTAAAGAGCACAACCTTTATAAGTTTCGGTGGATGCAGGTACAACATCTCGCCAGTCAGTTCTGGAAAAGGTGGATAAGAAAGTACCTCTGCCTCTAGCAAGAATACAGAAGGTGGCAAGAACCAAGGCCTAATATAAAGGAAGAAGATTTTGTTCTGTTAAGAGACAAACAAGTTGATCATCTCGACTGGCCTACTGGACTTATTACTAAAGTCGTTTCCAATTCAGATGGAAAGAACATCCATGTTGAGATTCCTTCTACCAGAGATGCTCATCATCTTCTAGGACTGTTTCCAGTACCAGCTCTATGGTCTGAACTGAAGACATATCCTTTTTTGGTTTGAATAAATGTTCATTGCATGTTTCCTTTTCAGGTTTATGGACATTATTCATCTGTCTATTCATCAGGTTTATGGACATTATTCATTGTTATTTATACTATTCCATTGTATGCATATACATAGTGGTATCTACCGATACCAGACGGGGAGTGTTGTTTCAGTATCTTGCATTGTGTATTGGTATGCTCCTCTCTTCCTCCCCCCTCTGTTTCAGCTTCTACTTGGTTCAGTCTAGCCACTCCCTGTCATGCATTGCTGTTTGTGTAGTATCTCATCAAGGAGATTATTAGAGGCATAATTCTTTTACCATCTGGATTCCCTGCATATCTTGTAATACAATCTCCGGATTAAAAGACTACTTGATTAACTCCTGGGTGTCTGATACGTAAACTGTAAGTGGAGAATGTCTGATTCAACAAGTCACATGACAGATGCGTGATTGTATAAGGCTGACATTTCGAAACGCCACATACACTCTAAAATGCCAGAAAAGGAATACATCTTATAAATCACAATAAAACTGAATGTAACCGGTGCTTTGTGCTGATAAAAGTTTGCATCTCTTAGTCCATTGGTTCAGTAATCTTGCGTCCACAGCCAGCTCTTCACACAGAAACTATAATCTTGTGGCAGGGCACCAGCGTCGCTTATGATGTCCATACAGCCGCAGTGCGGATGAAAACATCAGGTGTCAGGGAGGGGAAGAGCAGCCAATAGCAGGCCGCAAAGTAAACAAGCCTCTCTAGCATCACAGGTGACATTAGGGAGACTTGTTCCTGTCGCTGCCTGCTATTAGCTACAGATCTTTTGTGGATGTAGGCTTGCTCAAATCCTTCTGTCTTTTGATGTAATCTCCTACTCGATGATGTTGAGATCAGGGCTCTGTGGGGGCCACATGATCACTTCCAGGACTTCTTCTTTACACTTAAAGGGTAACTGTCATGTTTTCACAAAAAAAAATCTATTTTAGCATATGTTACTGCTGCAGCAGCATTATGCATAAAGCAATCCTTAGTTTCTTCACATACCACTGTTTTCCCTGTGTTTTTCCCTTAGTAACAGCTGTTTAAACATTTACAATATGAGGACCTTCTCAAGATGGCTCCTCTGCCAGTTCTCTGAGGCCAAAACTGCTTTCCCTCACTTCCCATACACACTTGCTGTAGACAGCAGCTCCCTGCCAGCCAATCAGATTAGATTACTGAGAGATATGCCTCCTCACTCTGAAGCCTAATGCAGGCATACAGCGTGAAGGACTGCCCCTCCGTCTTCCTGTCTTCTTAGCCAGAGACAAACAAGCCATAGCAACTGTCTTTTAAGGGAGCAGTGGAAAGGAACAGAGGACATTAATGAAAGCTGTTATTATAAGGTAATTACAGATCTTTTGACAACCATTGACAGACTAACTCAGGTATATATGCCTAGCTCTAATAAACTAGCAAATAAAAAAAATATGACAGTTACACTTTAAGATAATTCTTAATGACATTTGCTGTATGTTTTGGGTTCTTTTCCTGCAGCAGAATAAATTTGGAGCTAATCAGATGCCTCCTTGATGGAACTGTGTGATGGATAAGTATCTGTATGCCTGTATTTCTCAGCATTGAAGGCACCATTTACACTTCCCGACCAAATACAATCCCAATCTTGCAAGGAACCTCCACCATGCTTCACTGTTGCCTGCAGACACTCATAATTATACCACTATCCAACCGTTTTGTGAGTAAACTGTCTTCAGTTACAGCAAATATTTCAAATTTTGACTCCTCAGTCCAGAGGACCTGTAATACTGACGCACAGTGATTTGACAGCTAACAGAAGGGATTAAAAAGCATGTGTTTTGCACTGCCACAACACGCATTAAAAGAACTTTTTTTTCCCACTACTTTACTGGTGCTGTCTCCATTTCTTTATTTTGTTCCACTAAGAAGCTATTTGGCTCCTGCAGAGGCATGTACATTTTTTATTTTTTTTTTGCTTTACTGTATGCTTTTCTTTTTGTATAACAGAAGGGATGAGCTATGAATCTTGGTGCACGGTTACTGCTACAGCTACTGACAACTTGAGTCTTGGTGCACTGCACAGTTAAGTCCATGGCGATAAATTAGACCTGGCACTTTTATTGACCTGTAATATTGACGCACAGTAATGCAACAGCTACCAGAAGGGATTAGCTATGAATCTTGGTGCCCTGCACAGTGATGTAGATGGCGATAAATTACAACTGCCTGTAATACTGAATGTAATGCGCACTGTGATACACTCCCCCTGCAGTTTAAGTTCAAAACCTTCACATGGAGATTGGGCCACCAAGTAGGATAAATATGATTATGCAGAGGGGCCTGGGTATATAATTTGGAACTAATTAAATTTCTTGTCTATAAGGAATTTTTGAAAACTATGCCACATTTCTAAAGATTATATCTTGAATTTGACAGACCTGTGTCTTTTTCCAACAATGTAACTATTCCTACACATACATTTAATTCTTTTTAATGGGTTTTCTGGGAGTAGAACATTGATGGCCTGTCCTCAAGATAGGTCCTTAATATCTTATGGGTGTGGGTCCAACTCCCAGCACCCCCACCAATCAGCTGTACAAAGAGGCAGCGACACTCCGGTTAAGCACTGTGGTCTCTTCCTAGTCTGGTTACGTCATATTAATCAGTCATATGGCCTAGGCGCAGCTCAGTCCCATGAGCATGGGCTGCAATACTAAGCATAGCCACTATACAATGAACTTGGTATGCTATTGATTGGTGGTGGTGCCGGGTGTTGAAGCCTCACAAATCAGATACTAATGACCTATCATGAGGATAGGTCCATAACAAGCTCCCAGTAAACCCCTTTACTCAAACTTTAAAAAGTTATGTTTAAGTACACACTGATAATCTGTGAATGCTCTGGTATGACAATTAAAATTTAGAAAGTATGCATCTCAAGTAATGCAGTATGAATGTTTCTCAGCTCATGCGCCTTCAGTGCGTCGTGTGCATGGAACTCCTGGACCAGGACATCTTGAGAAAATGAATAAATTGTCCAGCACCGTTGTCCGCTGTTAAAAGTCCATGTTTTATTCCTAACATTAAAAAGTACAGAAAACTCAAGCCACTATAGGTTGACGCGTTACAACATCAAGTCTTAATCTTGAGGAAGACTCAATGTCGAAATGCGTCAACAGTGGACGACAGTGTTGGATGATTTATTCATTTTCAGCATCCCAAGTGATGTCACGTTAGATGAGTACCTTGGGGCCCTGCAATTCTATGGATGAACCTTCACTGTGGCAAACGTCACCACAGTCTATAATTACTGGCTGAGGCAGCCACTTCTGATTACTGGGCGAGGAAAGGGCTATAGCGAGGAATTTTGAAAAGTAATTTTAGATTCTTTTAGGTTTTCATTATTTTTTTTTTTAAAGGCAAGACAAGGGATAAAAAAGGAAAACAAAAACAAAAAATGCATACCCAAATTGTATTTATATCCACCTCACTGGAAAAAGAGATGTTAATGATTACTGGGCTGAAATATGTCTAAGCAAAAAACAGGGATTACTGGTATACAAATCTAATATGTAAAGCTGAGTGTATGTGTATGTCCGCTAAAGGGATCCGCACCATCGCATTTAAAATCTCGAAATTTGGCACACAGGTACATCAGGAAGATTTTAGACCGGGTCTCCGCTCTCTAGCACGTACCATTCCTGAGATATTCCCAGAAAATGCATTAGCCAATAGAAGCCTGGTCACATGACCCTTATCAGCCAATTGAAGCTCGCAGGCCCTTAGTCTCCACATACACACGGTTTAACACCAGGTTTCCATAACAACCCAGCCATTTTTCTTCACTGCTGTAGGTCAGCTTTTAAACAGATAGTGATACCTCCTAAAATAGTTATTACTTTACATTTCCCATATGTCTACATGTTCGAATCATATTTTTTTTTGGGATGTTAGAAGGCTTGGAAGTTTAGAAGCAAATCCGTAAATGTTTAGGAAAACTTCCAAAACCCAACTTTTAAGGACCAGTTCAGGTCTGAAGTCATTTTGTGGGGCTTACCTAATAGAAACCACCTATAAATGGCCCCATTTTAGAAACAACATCCCTTTAAGGTATTTAAAACTGATTTTGCAAACTTTGTTAACCCTTTAGGTGTTCCACAAGAATTAAAGGAAAATGATGATGAAATTTAAGAATTTAACTTTTTTGGCAGATTTGCCATTTTAATCCATTTTTTTCCACTAACAAAGCAAGGGTTAACAGCCAAACAAAACTCAATATTTATTACCCTGATTCTGTAGTTTACAGAAACACCCCATTTGTGATCGTAAACTGCAGTAAAGGCACCCGGCAGGGCGCAGAAGGAAAGGAGCGCCATGTGGTTTTTGGAGGGCAGATTTCACTGAGATAATTTTAAGATGCCATGTCACATTTGAAGACCCCCTGATGCACCCCTAGAGTAGAAACTCCAAAAAAGTGACCCCACTTTGGAAACTACGGGATAAGGTAGAAGTTTTGTTGGTGACTGCCGGGTCCGTGCCGCTGATCGGGCAGGTGCAGCTCCTGCACCCGCCTGATCAGCCCGCCGTACATGTACGGTGGTGGTGGTCTTTAAGTAACGCCCACCAGCGTTGCTTTTAGAAGTGTTGACCCTAGACCAGGACCTTAACCAAACGTACCTTCTGGCAGAGAAAGACAGGGCCGCTGATCTGACGGAAAGCTTGACTAAGTCAGCCGAGGCATCTGATAAGAAATTAGTAGCTTGCTTCAACACTGGTAGGGAGGCCAGGATATCCTCTCCATGAGTACCTGAAAGTAAATGTTCCTCTAACTGAGATAGCCATAAAGACAGGGTCCTGGCAGTATAGGTAGCAGCAATGCTGGGCCTTAACATGGAGGCACGTTTCCCAAGATTTCTTCAAAATAGACTCACATTTTTTATCCATGGTGTTCCATAAGAGGCCTACATCCTCAAAGGGGAGGGAGGACTTAGATATTCTGTCTACCGGGGTGTCCACCCTGGGAGTTTTATCCCAATGGACAGAATCTGTATCACTAAAAGGGTATTTTCGCTTGAATACCATAGAGACTCCTGATCATCTCTCAGGGTCCTTCCATTCGTCTGCAATCAATTTCTTTATGTTTTCATGGACTGGGAATACACGTCTTTTCTTATCCCCCAGACCTTTAAACATTAGGTTCTGAATTGACTGGGCCTCTTTTGACTGCTTTATGTTTATGGTACCCCTATTAGTTTTTAGGAGAGATTCTGTGTCTTCAATAGAACACAGAGGTCTACCCGATTTGTATAATCATTTGTAGAAACTAAGTCGGAATCGGAGGAGACTTCTCCTTTGTCAAAGTTGAAATCCACATCTAGAGGTGCGTCAGCAATAGATCTGGAGGTAGAGGGTCTCTGAGGAATCACCGCTATCTTAGCTTCAATGGCGGAGCGGACTTCCTCTTTAATGATAGATTTCAGGCTGTCCACTAAAGGTGGGGTCTCTTCAGCCATAATCTTATCTGAACATCTCTGGCAAAGGGGTTTCTTTATGTGGCCGGCAAGCTGCTTTTTATAGATAGCAAATTTTTTCTTTAATGAAGGTTCCCCACTTTTGCTGGCTCTGCCCTGCAATAAAAATAACCCCTTCAGGAAGAGCTTCAGAGTAATTAAATTGAGTGGGAACCTTCACCATTAAACCCCAATGGTGTGCAAAACAAATATGCAAACAAAGAATCATCCATCAGGAAGAGGCTTACCGGGCTTAGGGCCTTTGGAGGGTCTGCGGACATGTCAGCAGGCAGGGACATGGCTGCTCCAACACACAGATGCTTCCAAGCTGATGAGGAACGCCATTCTTTGTCCGGCCGGCATTAAGTCATTCCTTTCGGGTCACGTGGCACGCGTGCGCCCATGCGACCTATTCTCACGAGACTCCGGCCTGAGTCTCGTGATGCCAGATTCCTCCCCTAGCTTGCCCCGCATGGAGGCGCGGTATAGCCCAGGGCTCCCTGCGATTCGCAGGATTATGCCTAGATGCTTAAAGGGTCTGTATCTTGCCCCGGATCCCGGCGCCCTGCTGCAACCCTCCTGCAATTTAGCCATGGAAACGGATGGACCCAAAAAGGCTGAGTGACGTCTTCCTAAGCAGGAGGGAACCCCTGCTATATTCTGCACTTCATTCTGGAAGGACAGGAAAAAACTGAAGAAGGTAAAGGGGAGGAGGCTTTTAAATGATTGTTCTCCACGTTGTTTCCTGTCCCTTGGAGGCGGGGTAACCTCCTGCTTAGTGCCGCTGGGGAGGCGTATGGAAAAAACAAGTGAAGGTAAAAAGCAGATTAAGTAGCACAGCGCTGCTACTTTGTTCTAGTGACTGGTGGGAGTCACAGCAGACGCCCACCGATCGGACCATGCAGGGGCAGATTAGCTTTAGACCCTACAGGGAAATTTCCCAGTGGGCTGATGCCCCAGGGTACCACCCAAGTCCTCCTCTTTGCCGCTGACTGGGTTCATAATGAGCTCTCAACAGTAATTAACTCTGTGACAATCAAGTACTCATGTACACAGCCGGCAACCGCACATGCCCTCCTGAATTCAACTGCTGTGGCCTAAGCCCCCTGTTCCATAGAGCACTGGAGAACGAGGACAGAAGATGGTAGCTATTGATGGTCACCACAGAGGGCCAGCTTTTGGGGCAGTATATTGTACTACACTGTGTTATTTGGTTCGGTATTTTGCACTATGATATTGTTGACCCCACCTACTTGTTTTTCCCCACCTTCTGGTAATTTGGATCTTCCTACAAAATGGGACACTTACTTTTTTTTTGCAGGGCCACTTTAAGTTCCCAGTCAGCCCCTGGAACCATGCCACTTACATCAATTGGGAGCCAACTCGTTTAATGCACGCGGTACAAGAATATACAATAATGAACAGACATCATATCTAAAATCATTCATTTATTAGGTAAGGAGGAAATTTCACTAGTATTTACATAGTGCAAAAAGCTGTTATTACAAAGCTGTTATTACTCCAAAATGAACAATAAAAATATAATTATCCTTCATACAGAAAAAAAACCTTCATATTTTATTAGGAAAATGTGCACCCACGTAAGGATCACATACATTTTTTTTTCCTTTTCACTAGTTCATTAGGAGAAAGATGTTTACAAAGACAAGAATACACGGCATAAAATACTGGGATGGAAAAAAATAAAAACAATACAGAACACTCAGGGGAAAAAAAAACTGCTGCGAAATTTTAGGGAAGCATGCTGCTAATAAATGAACATATTTCAATATAGAACGGACATACTTGGCACACTTATTTTACCTTGCGTAGAAAGTCAAATGTATATATGGTTCAGTAAACACACTGGTGCAGATTCATCAATTATTTTACAGAGGAGAGTAATTAAAGGGGTTGTGCATTGCTACAATACTGATGACCTATCCTCAACATAGGGCATCAATATAAGACTGGCCTGGGCCCCAACTCCTGGCACGCCTACCGTTTAGCTGTCTAAACGGTGGCACCGCCACCGTTTAGTATAGTTTCGGACCCGTTGATCTGATATTGATGACCTATCAATATTTTAGCACTGCACAATCCCTTTAAACTAGAGAAGTTTGCATCATTTTACAGTGGTCACTAAGCTCAAGATCATGGTCTTGAATACTTCTATAAATGTTATTAAACCAGCACAAGCTCCATATCATGTCTGATCAGCCACAAATTCTGGGACATTGCCTTATTGTGGAGCTACAAGTTTAGAGTTCAGTGGGTGTTCCCTGTCAAGCAAGCGTCTTTTTATAAAGGGATTGTACAGCATTAGGAAGGCAAGGCTGCTTTCTTCCAAAAACAATGCCACACCTGTCCACCAATTGTGCCTGTTATTGCAACTCAGCACCACTATAGTGAATGGAGCGGAGCTGCAATACCACACCCAACCTGTCAACAGGTGTAGCACTGTTTATTTTATGGAAGAAAGCAGGCATTTTTCCTAAACCCATACAACCCGTTTTTCTTCTCCCAATGTCTTTTCTACCATTCCCTCACAATTTGTAAAGGCTGTGATTTCTGTGACAAAAATGCAGCACAGAAGTCTTCTCCAGGATGCAAAACATTCTGTGAATGAGTAAAACTAACCTGCTCTGACCACAGATGTCTCTACAGCATCCAGGAAGAGGTGAGGAAGAAGGGGCAGAGTAATGTAGACCTGTAGGGACAGGGGTTGTTAATAGGCTGTAACCATGTAAGTCTGTATAGACACTGTATACACAGCAGAATATAGCAAGATACAACAGGATGTTTGAAAGCATTAGTTTAGATGCACTGGCACACAGAAAAAAAATAACTGCAAAGAGTTGATACCTTTAGACATTTACATAACACGTGACTAATAAGCCACATCTCCACCACATACTTGTCCCAAATCTGTGTGAGATCTTGGAATATTAAAAATCCCTCCTATGTCAATTCTGCAAGATCACCTTGATACATTGTTGAAAGTTGTGCACCCCACACCTTATGTCAGTTCTACAGCTGTTATGTAGGTAGATCTACAGCACACCAAAATATTTTTTCCAATGCTGCTTTAATTAGTATTAATATTCACATAATTTTGTAAATTTTTTTTATGTCTAGATTATATAGTAAATCTTAACAGGGCATACAAGGTCCCAATGTTTTGGTCGATGGACAACCTTTCTCAAGGGATCTGTGGCCCAAGTCTGTGTAGTTTCATCTGGAGGCCGTATATCTACCTACATATTGGATAGACTATTGTCTTCTATGAGCACCCACCTTCTAAGGGTGTGCAGATCTCATCCTACCCTTCACAGTTTTACAGCTATGGCACACTGATAAACCTGCACCAACATGTGTGGTTGAGCCAAAGTTGAAACTGGGTACAATAAAATGCCAGCTATATCTGTACATAAAACATTTCAGGATTACAAATTGGTAAAAAAAAATACCAGTAACACTGTCATGAGCAAGGGACTAATGTGAGCTTTACTTCAATAGACTAGTCTTTAGGGCAATTTCACAAGCATAATATGGGCGCTTTTCAAGTCCTAGCCCAAATCCATGACCTTAAGGAGGTTTTCCCATAACAACAACTTGTTCCCTATCCACAGTTCTATGCTGCTACCAGAGATAGCGAAGCATTTGTGGGATAAGCCGTTATAATGGGACAACCCTTTTAAAGGGAGTCTGTCAGCTCTTTTGATGATGCTAAACTATTGACAGCACTAGGTAGGGACTGGGCAGAACAGGACAAACATACCTTTTGTGGAGCTTTCAGGAATAGTGTGAATATGAAGTTTTATTCTGCATCAGCAAGTGCCCAAGGCATAGCTTCACTGTGAAGTGCTTTCTGCATTGAGGTGCTCCACGAGACCACTACAACCACCACTCTCAGCAGAAAGCAGAGACTGTGACACAGCTCAATGCAGAGAGCACTTCCCAGCGAAAAACCCACCCTGGGCACTTGCAAGAGGAGAATCCGCCTAAATAAAACTTCCTATTCTCACTATTCCTGATAACGAACGCTGCACAAAAGGTGTAAACTGTATAGATTTCCCCAGTCCGTACCTAGTGTTGTCAGCAGTTTGGCATGGTTAAAACAGAATTTTAGATCACGGAACTACACCCTTATTACACTCATGTGTACTTGGCCTTAACCACACTTGTAACAAACTGTTAGGGGCTTGCGTAATGTTACATTTCCATTAAAAAAAACATTATACATAGACCCCCTCCTCTTTCACAGTTTTTACTTTATGCTTTTTACAAGCACGTCATCATCATTATGTCACACCCTCCAATGGCAATTATAACGGAAGAGACAGAAGATTTCAAATACTTAGACTTAATTTATCTATATACATATAGACAGTTCATCATGTGAAAACAGCAAATTATTGAAAAACTGCCTTCTTTACAGAAGTCATTAGAATATATTTATGAAAAGATATTTTTCATTTATTACTAAGGAAATTTTCCCAAGTTCTTAATATACAAGTCCACACTGTCCTCCACTACAGCCTGCCCAAAGCATCTGGCTGTACGTGTCTCATATTTGTATGACAACCACGGACTCACATGCAATGGGGGCAGGAGGCGAGGGTAAAAGCCTAAAATGTCCTCTAATTCAGTACAAGACAGTAAAAAGACTTACTGAAAATGAACAATATAGGAAAAAAAGCCAATGGCCAAGAGCTGCTGGAGAATAGTGCCAGTCTCATGTGGCACTGCCTAGGTTGAGGTCCCCAGACAGCAGTAAGGTCCCATCCATGTAATGTGGTTAGGGAAGCTATATAGAAGGTGGTTTAGGATGTAATCAAAAAGGGTTGTCCAGGATTAGAAAAATGTGCCGGCACTACATCTGTTCAATGGTTGTATCTGGTATTGTAGCTAAGTTCCATGAATAGGACTGAACTGCAATACCACATATGACCTGTGTACAAGTGTGGAAGAACTCAACCATGATTTCCAACCCTTGGACAACCATGTCGTGTCGTTGCACCTCTAACACCCATTTTCATGGCGGGTGTTCTTTAATACCTATTTTGTATGAAGATGAACCGTCTCCATTCTAGTTCCTCTAACTTACACTGTAAGTAGTCACAGTTTTTTTTTCTTTTTCAAGATAAAGAGGACATTTGGTTGAAAGCCAACTGTAAAAACATTCCCTAGCTAAGTACTGCCGCCCATCAAGATCAAGAATTAGTTGAACAGGTAGACAAATTTAATGAATGTTTAATGTTCTGTTCAAAACCCTGTCATTTCCACAGGTGAGGCAATGCTTGAAATGTAAAGGCTAAGGTCTGTCATGTGCCACTTATGATGAAGACCTCACTCCTTACCCTTTGTACTTTCAAGACTTCTTTTTCTAGACTATTAATTACATTTACGTCAATAAAACTGTACAATGTTGCCCATTCCCATAGGCAACTAAACAATGCTTTCCATCAAAGTACATTGAATTCTAAAATATTTAAATACAGTTATGAACATATGAAATTACAATAGTTATCAAAGGACTCAAATTATCAGTAGAACCATCTACTGATATCCTAAATACATGTAGTATGTAACGTCCCTTGGATGGACAACAAAGAATTCACCCACTAAGCATGGTTTAGAGTAGCGTCACCTCTAATCCACTCTATATGAACAATATATAAACAATGTAATCCTATGCCACAGATCAAATGGCCTCTACATGTTTTAGTAAATAAGGCTCATAAAACATAGCACTAGAAACATTCAGTCCTTGAATGCTGGTCCTTGTGACTGAGGGGCAGAAGATTGTTTGCCTATGTGCAGATGTAACAAAGTTTATTATCATGAAACTTCTAGAGCATTTAGGCCTGGGCAACATGGAGACTTTTTGTAGGACAAATGACTGATCTTAACTTTTGAGCTACAGTTGCAGTCCACATTATGGCACATGACTTGTGCAACCAAAAAATGTGTATGATTTGTCAATGACTTGAGGTTGCACTGAAATTGTGCAGCTGTTGTAAAGTTCTACGTGGATGTGAGTCACATGCAATTTGAGATCTGCAAAACCCATTAGATCCTAAAAAAAAAAAAAGTTGCTTACGTTTTGCAAATCAGTCACAGTTGCACGAAACTTAAAATAGACCAAAAATTAATCAACTTCAGATTTTCACAACTGCGCAGACGCAAGTAGTAAAGCAAACCACACTAACGAGCATTTCTGACTGTGAGATCTTGATGACGTATTCCTAGCCCAGGCCTCAAAGGGGTTATCAAAGACTATAAAATGCACCCCATATGCCCGGGCCCCTCACAATGAATATACTCCCCGCGCCGCTTCTGGTCCCCGCACGCAGATGAAAACATCCGGTGTCGGGGGGGAAGCAGCCAATGGCAGGCGGGGACGAGCCTCCCTAGCATTACCCGTAATGCAAGTAAGGCTCAGCCCTGTCCCCGCCTGCCAATGGCTGCTCCCCCCGACACCAGATGTTTTTATCGGCGCAAAGGGAGAAGCAGCAGCAGCGGCGGTGCAGGGACCAGGAGCAGCGCTGGGAGCCAGGTAAGTATATTCATTTTGAGGGGCCTGGGCATGTGGGGTGCATTTTATAGTCTTGGATAACCCTTTTAATCACCCTGCACTGTTAATGCATCAAAATATGTCCGCTAGTAAGGATAATGCAGAAGGGTTATCTGCAGTACCGATGACCATAGTTGTATAGATGCTTCACGGATAATGTTTGATGGAGGTGCATCTGTCTCTAGTTGGGAATTTCACTATGCTAGCGGGACTGCCAACTAAAAACAGGAATCGACCACTTCCCTTTTCTATCAGAAGTGTTTGTCCAGAGCCCCCTTACCCAGCCACATAATTGCTACAACTATCATTTTGCAGGCTATGCGATATTACAGAAAATACATGACACCAGAGAGTGGTACTCCTCCTTCCTGTGTGGATGAGCTGACATATGCCAACAATCCTTTATCTAGACCCTCAAGACTGACCACTTCTAGAACTTTGTTATTTACACATTATTTAGTAAAATGTGGAATACCACTTTAGGGCCACCTGCGCATGAGGACAGATTTTAAAACAGAAAATGCGTGCATTTTTTGTGCGGATTTTTACGCATTTATGTATCAAAACCTTCATGTGTTACTTGCGGTTTTTGGTGCCGCATCTCTCACCCTTCCATTGAAAAGGGTGAAATCTGCACTAAAAATTTAACAAACGTTTTTCATGCTGCGGATCTCTATATTTGCACAACAGGTCAATTTTTACTCAAAACAAAATGAGATTTGTTGCTGGTACAGCATTAAAGTGTGTTTTTTTTCTGCACGAGAATCTGCGCAGTAAAAACGCCCGTAATCCACAATGTGTGCAGGTGGCCTAATGCTGCACCAAATCACTTGGTTACGAGTGGTTAGTCTGACACTAGACACAATCATGCAGTATCTAACAGAAAATCACATTTGGTCAGGTTATTTACTAAGGATTTTTTTTTTAAAGGGGCTAATAAAATGGTTGCCATTGCATATCCCCAAAAACTACTGTGTTATGAAGTTCATTTGTAGTTAGGTCAGAACAATAAATGAAATTGGCTCTTTCCTAGTTATCTCCATTCATTCGGTCAGCATTGGGTTTAAACAAAAAAATTAAAATTGATGACTAAGAACTGGATCAGGATGTTACCACTTTTTAAATATTAAAATTTTACACAGAAAAGTTAAAATATGACAATCTTTCAACATAGAATAAAAAAAACAATGATTTTCAAATGTGTGAAATGCTATATTAATAGATATATACAATAAATTAATATTTAATGTGTACATAAAGATTTTGAAATGTTTTTGTTATGGTTTTTTTTAAATCTAGGGCAATATGAGGTCTATTGTGATTTACTGCCCAGATGTCTGCACACCAACACCTTAAAAAGAGATTTCAACACTGTAAACTAAGATGACATAGACCCAAGCTGACAATATACTGGCGGAGATCTATATGAAATAATATACACTGTACTTCTTCAGAGAATGCATTCAAAATTATTTGGTTATAAATATAGAAGATTAGGCATTATCAATGGAAAGACTTACTATTCTGCTGAGTACAGAGCGACACCCAAATGTAAACAGGGCAATGACACAAAATTTTCATTCGTAAAATGGATTCCATGAAACCAGATGTAATCAATGTGATATCCAGCATGTCAGATACCAAAAATTTTCAACAAGTATCTCACCATATGGAAAGATCATTGTTTAATTTTTTTCACCAATCGCATACTCATACCAAGGGAGGGAAAAAACAAGCTAAACGATCCGCCAAACGCCCCCTAGTGCTAAAGTGAGGTACAAGCAGCAATTCAGCTGAACATTTGACAATAAGACATCATTTGCGGGGAATCAGGTATAGGTTCAACATTTATACAGTGCAATACATTGAGATGAACTAGGTATGGGACTAGCTGCAACTCTTCAAAAAGCAAAAAAGTTGTGTGAGCAGACCAATTCCTGAGTTTGTGCATTTACAAGGAGTTAGAGCTCTCATTTAATAAAGACCATGCACCACTTTGTCTATGTGGTCCGTTTCTGACCAGCTATTCTTCTGTTTGTTACTTTTTCTAGATATTCTCCACAGTATCTTCTTCACTTTGTTCAATACTATCTTCCTCTGGACTGTTCACAAGCTGCAGAGTTTCCATAGTTCGCTGGGTTTCTGATACCCAAGACTCTATTCTGCTGACTGAAATAGGTTCCTGGTGATACTCATCATCATCCTCTTCCTCATCCTCATCTTCATCCAGCATTTCAGGCACCAGAGTACTTGTTGTGCTTGTCATGGAGGAATTGAGGACATCTCTGCCACTACCATCCCATGATCCAGTTTCTGTACTCTGCTGTGAAGCCCATTCCAGATTGTCATCTGGTTTTGCCTCTTCTTTGTCAACTGCAGTTATCTTGCCAGTTTTAGAAACTGAGGTAGTGCTACCAGAACCCGAAAGTGGTTTATGGACATTTTTATTAGACTGTGTGTTTACTGTGTGTTGGGAAGCCATTGTCCTTACAGAAGAATCTTCATTTTCTGACGCTTCAAGTCCATCAGATGTTTCCACCATACTTCTCCAATTGGTTTCTACAAAAATAAAACACATACATTGAAATATTTGCTAGGTATTGCTAGTATTTCATAACCTCATTGCAAACTACTCAACTATGTACACATGAAACGGTCCAATGGAGGTAAACCTTAGTAAAAATTAAGTTATAAGCTACCATCTGAGTATATATCCATGAATTGGCACTCCATCCAAGTTCAAAAGCTTACCATAATCCTTCTCATTGACTTCTGATATAGGTTCAGAGATGACGCTGCAGAATGAAATGGCGCTGGCTGCAGAGGGGTTACGTGAATGACCCATGTGGTGTGGGACCTTTTTTACATTCTTCAAAGCCTCTTCAGCTTGCTCCTGCTCCATTGAGGACACCATATCTTTGTAAGCTTTTCTAGCTTCTTCCGTCAGAGAGACTAGATTATTAAATAAACTCTAGGGGTTAAAAAAGTTTGTGTTAATAAAGGAATAGTAGCGATAAAGAAAGAGCAATGGCTCCAAGAGGACAGACATTTTGCAATTTTGTCACATGCACAAGAATTATTTTGACCATTGGCGACTGTGGAGTCATTGGGGTTTAAGAAGAACTATTCGATATATTGGAAAATACAGGCACAGTACCAATCCTCCTAAACCGTTCCTATCGTCAGAGTTTACACAGAAGAGGAAGAAATCAAGAACCACAAAGCCAGACTGGAAGACTGTGGGTACCAACTATAAGGCTGTGAACAAGGGTTTTGGCCTAATATAGGCCAAAATATGGCTGTAGAATATATGAATGACAGACAGAATGTTTCCATCCAAGGATCAAAGTATAACGATATCCAGATCCCAAAATGAAAAAATAATATACAAGTATACATATTTATATAGAGTCTACACACTTTAATGATATACTGTTAGTTATATTATAGGGGCTGCTCGGCCTAGAAAACAACCATCCAATCCTCAAAACCTGTTCCCATATGAAAAAAAAAGAAAAAAACACATTCACTTGTTTGCCGTACAGCCGTTTCTGTGCCGGAAGTAAATCAGCAGCTGGGAATATTTTTTTTTAAACTGGGTAAAGGTCCCTAGGACTGGGTCGGATGGTTCTGAAGCCATACAAGCCTTATAACGGGGTATTCTTGAGGGAATAATTTTAACTGAAGACAGGATTGGAGCAGGTTAAACTAACAATCAAAATAACAAACCTGCCTCACTGGGTGAGTGCAAGCCATTTCTGGTATCGAGCCCAAGGCAATGAAGTGGAGAGGAGCAGGGACTGAAGCAATGGCCAGACAACACAGGTGGAAGAATGGTAAGGTGAGTAAAAATTGCTATTTTAGCCCACTCTGACCCAGTTTTCAGTTAACATTACTACCTTGGAATAAGCCCTTATACTGATGATGATCATCAATTATAAAATAGTGACAATAATATCAATACCAAATAAATACAATATATTTTCTGTCTTACCTCAGCACCAGAATAGCTAAAGATACCCACAACACTGACTGGCACCAGTTTGTTCACACATCGTCCCAGAGCTTTTCGTCCCAGGGCAAAAACAAATGGAATTTCTTGCTCTCTTGCCATAGCTATTACATTATAGAGTGCTTCATCCAGGCCACCTGGGTCAAAGCACAACATATGCTCAGTCGGTAATGCTACTTATTATAAAAGTACGATATAGTAAGAAACACATACAAAATCAGCAGAAGGCCTAGTATTGAAGGCTGAAATCAAGAAAACACAGCAATCTTCTTTTTTTCATGGCCCATCCTTAGTATGGGACATCAATTTTCCTTCAGTTGTGTCTATCCCCCGACAAACAGCATAATAAAAGGGTGGCCGTGTCGAGTTCTGTAGCTCATTTCAATTCCACTGAATAACAGTGCTGCAGTATCAGGCACAGTCACACTAAGTTGCTGTGCCTGGGAGCACCCCCACAATCTAACAACGACAGCTTACATGTGGGATCATTGTTTGACACCCAGAAAACCCTTCTAATAAAGTCATGCGATATTATGCAGTTGTTGAGAACATTACAGTTTGATAAAACGCACCTTTAGACTGAATTTTCTCACAGTTGGGAGATATAATGACACACTTTATTTTATTTAACTTCATGTGTTTGGTGACTTCTCGCAATCCCATCACAAGTCTCCTCTTTGACTTCGCTTTGATGGGGTCTTTCTGGTATACACGTTCTTGGAAGCTGACCAGTTCTTGCAGTAACACAGTCACACATTCATCAATTTCTTTGCTTAATACTTGATTGCAGTATCTGTATGACAAGAACGCACGGATTGATTGATAAAAAAAAAAACTATAGGTTCAACTAAATCTTCATATTCAAAATTTAAGTGAATACCAAACAATGCCCAAATGATGCCAATATCTGCTAGTAACCTTTCAACGCTCATCATAGCAGTCAACTTCTCAAAAATAATACATCATTATAAATGACTGTTCTCCACTTACTCTCTGAACCTTTTGCTGTGAATTTTGGTGATGGCAGAAGAGGCCATGGGACTACCAATTCCAGAACTTGCTGGTGATCCCTGAGATACAGGCGTCATGCAGTAAGGGGAGTTCTGACTTGCTGGAGACAGTGAAGTATCACTGGGTGCACTCAGACCAGCTTCTAATTAAGAAAATAGTAAGATTATTACAAACAGCAACCTTTTGCAGCCAGGCATGCTACCCAGGAAGAAGGTGGTATAAATGTGCTACTGCTAATCTGAGTTACCTTCTTGTGATGCCAGCTCCTCAGACTGATCATCAGCAAAACTTAAAGGCATATCCTTCTGCTCATCTGAACCCAGCACATTCGGATCTACTATCAATCGTCCTTTCTTTTCTTCTCTTTCTTTCAGGATGATCTAAAAGAGACATAAAAGTCACATTTAATACACACGAGTGGTCACTATAAAGTGTTAAAAAACCAAACACAAAGTCTACTATATGTTGTTTGTAATTGAAAGGGACCAGGCAAGCAACTTATATTCCAGACCTGAAAGCACTTGGAAGTGCAGCAAGCAAACATGCCAAATATGTTCTCTATGTGACAGCGATGCCACTGCAACAGGCTTGCCAGATCACTGGGCAAGAAAAAAAAACTAAAAAAAAACTTTCTTATTACCCTACATATTCATATATCACGACATCCATTACTCACTCACCTTTTTTAGTGGAGTTGGTCGTTTTAATTTTGGAAGTTCTTTTTCTTTTCCCCTTTTTATCCGGGGTGCAGTGGAGTCCAAGGGGTTAGGGGAAGCCACCAGAGCTTGGCTCTTTGTGAACATATTTCTGTTTGCATGCTCTTTGGTGTGAAATGGGACAGTACTGCCAACTAAAATAAAAATGTGTGTTGTTACCGAAAAGATTTAGATCATTATTTTCACAAAGCGTTAAATATCTTAATATGGACCATTCCAAATGTCATATACTAAAGACGTGTGCTTAAAACACTCAAGCAACATGACAGAAGGAGGATCTACTGCACGCAATAAAGAAATGGCACATAAAGGTTTTATTTCACAAGGACAACCCCTATCCATATGCGTATATGTATCTCATAGAGGGAATCTCTTGCTCAGGGTCCCCCAGAGCTATCTCTCACAGACCTGAGGTGCCCATAAACACATGACGTGACATAAATCTATAGGTATGGTCAACAAAAACTTCCTCTAGAAAAATATGCTGTTTGGGGGAGTCCTTGAAAAAGGTATTTAATCACATTTATCACAGTGACTAATCAACTTGGGGATGTACTTACATTATTTTCAATAAAGAAGACCTGCACTATGACATCTTACTTGGCTTCTTTATTATTGTAACTGATTAATAATTAGCGGTCATTTAAAAAAAACTAGGGTTCTAACTAGGTAGTTTCTAGCATAGCAAAATATACAAGACAGGTCTCATTTAATGAATAATAATAATTGCAGTACGAGGATAATATACCTGTGTATGATAAAGGTCTGGTGTTGGTAATCTGACGAGCTTTCATGGCTTGCTGCTGTCTCTCCAGTTCTGCCAGCATGTCCCCCAAGTCTAGCTGTACCGGAGTCTTGCTTTTCTTACCAGATGCTTTAGATAATGCTTCCTGTAACACAAACACATAGAAGTTAATGTTACATAATATGATATTAGTTTGCATAAAATCAAAGCACTGGATCAGAACAGAAGTGGCACAAAATTACTATAACAATTATGTAACCACAGTTAAATGTTTCATGCACAAAGCAAAGCCTGTACAGCGTTCTCTTCGAGTCTGTATGAGCTAGAACACTCAATGTGCTGCTGTAAGTTGCCTTTATATTGCACCATATTCTGCCTTAAGAAAATATATAGAATGAAAAAATAATATTTTCCATATGCCTATATAAAAATTTACGTCCATTAAAGGGCATCTGTCAGGAGATTTGTACCTGAAACTGGCTGACCTGTTACATATGAACTTGGCAGCTGAAGGCATCTGTGCTGCTCCCATGTTCATACGTGTCTGCATTGCTGAGAAAAATTATGTTTTAATATATGCAGATGAGCCTCTAGCAGCAAAAGGGTCAGATTTCTCTGTAATGCCAATGCCCCATCGCTCCTAGATGATCATTTGCATATAATAAAACTTCATTTTTGTCAGCTATGCGGGCACATATGAACATGGGACCAACACAGATGCCTTCAGCTGCCAAGTGCACATGCAACAGGTCAGCCATTGTCATAGGTACAAATCTGCTGACAGAAGCCGTTTAAGGGGTCATAGATTTTTATGGGTGTCATATTATAGATCTGTGCAACAAGGAATATTTTTTTTTTTTATCAGGTTGAGTGGATAAGTCCTTAAAGAGGTTATCCAATAGCACAAACAGTGCCCCCCCCCCCTCCCCATGTCCCCGGCCCCTCAGAGGGAATATACTTAGGGCTCTTTCACACTTGCGTTTTATCTTTCCGTCCTAGAGTTCCATCCTCGAGGCTCTAGGATGGAAAGATACTGATCAGGATTATCATAATGCATTCTGAATGGAGAGAAATCCGTTCAGGATGTATCAGGGTGTCTTCCGTTCAGTATGTGAACGTTTTTTCACATAGCATGCTGCAGATTTGTCTCCGTCCAAAAATCCGGAAGACATGAAGTGCATTAATCCGGATCCAGCATTAAGCTAAACGTCGTTTCGGCGCATCGCCGGATCCGACGTTTAGCTTTTGTGAAGGGTTACCATGGCAGCCAGGACGCTAAAGTCTGGGCTGGCATGGTAAAGTGTAGTGGGGAGGCAGGGGAGAAGCATACTACCTTCCGTGCGGCTCCCGAGTCCCGGGGCGCTCCACAATGACATCAGAGCGCCCCATGAGCATGGATCACATGATCATGTGACCATGCGCGTGGGGCGCTCTGACGTCATTGTGGAGCACCCCGGGAGCCGCACGGACTGTAAGTATCTGCTCCCCTGGCTCCCCACTACTTACTATGGCAACCAGGACTTTAGTAACGTCCTGGCTGCCATAGTAACACTGAAAGCATTTTGAAGACTGATCAGCCTTCAATATGCTTTCAGTTGTCTTGCGCTGTGACGGATCCGGCGGGCATTTCCGGCGACGGAAGTGCACGCCGGATCCTCACAACGCAAGTGTGAAAAAGGCCTAACCCTGCTCCACGCGGCGCTCCTGGTCCCTGCACCGCCGCTGCTGCTTCTCCCTGTACATGGATGAAAATTTCCAGTGTCCAATGGTAGGCAGGGACAGGGACGTGGCTTCCTAGCATCGCGGGCGTGATATTGGATAACCTCTTCAAAATTAAATAAAGGGATACTCATTTGACTGACAAACCTGTAGCTTTTTCTGTTCCATGCTTATTTCAGAATATTCCTGGGCAGTGGCCAAAGCAGCAGCAAGAGCTTTCTTCTTTTGACTTTTTGCACGTTTTGGTACTGATGTTGTGATGGGAATAGGAGTCTGGACAATGTTAATTGGAGAATTTTCAGGTAAATCATCCAACTGAAATAATAAAAAGAAAAAAAAAAGACTAAGCAACAAACATAAAAAGGACGTCAATAAATAAAACATTTTTGCATTTCCAATTTTTTTTTCTTGCAAAATAATTTTACATTATATGAAAAAGATATGGGGATTACCAACACATCTTTTCAGGCAGGCTTATCAAGCCTCCTAAAATAACTTTTCCAGGACTAAACCTCTCCCCCACCAACTCCTCTGGCCTAAACTCGATCCTCTAGTAGTCCCAAACCCAAAGCAGATCGGCCCGCCCCACTACTGTCAGTTCAATAATGACTCAAATCCTACTTATCACAATCCACTACCTTATGTGTCACCCCCCATTCCTCATAGATTGTAAGCTCTTGCGAGCAGGGCCCTGACTCCATTTGTTTCAGTTATATATTAGCCAGTTACTTTTGTTTTGTACATGAACCCTATGACTTTGTAAAGTGCTGTGGAATATGGTGGCGCTATATAAATAAATGTTATTATTATTATTAAGGGATCGCAGTTTATGTAAGTGCTTTTAACTTCAACAAAATAAGCTACATCAGCAGTCGCCTCTCCATCACTCTCTGCAACACTGGTGGGGTCCCAACTGTTATGACATGAAGTCCATCAGTAATATTAAACTTACACCCACCACTTTAGCTGCCATCTTTGGTTGCGTTTCATTTTTTGACGTCCCAGAGCTGCTGTTTAATTCTGGAAACTCATCTTCATCCTTGTAAGATTAAAACAGGCCAAAATGAACAGACAAATCTATCTATCTACATACACACACAGCATACATGTAACCTATACCTGTTAAATCATAATCTATAGAAAATCTGGGTAAAATGGCCAACATGGAAAAATATCTAGACATTATTATTTATTATAAAGCACCATTTATTCTAGAGTGCCCATCTGAAGAGGGTTTACATACATAATATAAAAATAAGTACAAAAAACAACTGTGATAGACTAATGTATAGTGAGTGACATTGCTGGCTCCAATGTGGAAGCATGACAGTGTCGCTCTCTATATACTGCATAGTCTGTTCTGCTTCTCTGTATATAAACGTCAGAGATGGGGAAGCAGAATCGCCTCCAGTTCTGTGCACTGTTTATGTGAGACATTATAGCAGCTATTGTCCACCCAGTAGCTCAGAGAAAACTAAGAACTAGAGACAGAAACTGCAGAATATAGTCATAGAATGGTCATGTATATTGCTACTTTATGCACCTACACATGACATCTTATTCTGAAGTCCAAGTCACCTGAAATGACAAATATGCTTTAAAAGGGGTTGTGCAGGGGGTCCTCAGGATAGGTCATCAATATCTGATCGTCAGGGGTCCGACACCTGGCACCCCAGTGATCAGCGGTTTGAAGAGAAGTGGCACTGCATATGAGCGATGCTTCCTATTCATTACACTGCCAATCATCTCGGAAGCGAGTGTAATAACAAGTACCCACTCCATTCACTTGAATGGAACGAGTACTTGTAATTACACTATGCCGCCCCTGCAAGGGAGATGACGCACAGTGTAATAAAGAAGAAGTAGTGCTCACATGGAGAGCTGCCTTCTCTTCAAACAGCTGATCGATCTGATACTGAGGACCTATCCTGAGAATATGTCATCAATATAAAACCCCTGCACAACCTCTTTATTTTAAGACCCTATGAAGATACACAGACATCAGGAGGCGGCAAGACCATCAGAATACTCTACCTCAAAGTACAGCTGCTCATGGCTTTGATCAGATCTGCTTATTTGGGCTGCGGTCCCAGTTTTACTATCCTGTTTCCTCTGGATATTTTGTCTTCTTTCAGATGAAGTGCTCTGCCCTCTCATACGGTATCCAAGCTATAGTCACAACACAAAAAAAATAGACATTTAAAAATGTTCTTTTATACAAATATGTAGGGATAAAACAAATGCAGCCACCTGCTGACCGCTGCTGTACCAGCTCCTAGCTGATTTTGTGCTGGGGGAACTTACTCAGCAGCCTCTGAAGAGGAAATATGGTATTACCTGGCAGCCATTCCAATGGGTCCTAAAAACCCTTTCATTTACGCCCCTCCCAAAAAAAAATAAAAAAAAAATGTGCAGGCCCCACAACCCACATGTTCTTGTGTCTATCTCTGATCACATTTTCCTTTAGGTAATTACTGTATGTTCCATACTTTTGTGATAGGGGTTTCCTGTTGGCTTCAGTTAGCTTTAAATGGGCTATTCAGCCATCTACTCTTTTAAACAGACAAAGGAGCAGAAAATACTAAAGAAAAAAAACCTTCACTGACCGGTTTAATTATAGTTTTCAAGGTTATGCTTCCGCATTGAGTCTCCAAAAACAGGTCAGAAGCGATGTAAACAGAACTTTCAAAGGGTGGCTCATAAGGGAAATCCCCACTCGGAATGAAGCTCAAAGGGCAAAGAGCTGGCACTCCCTGCAAGCAGCCTATTTGCTGGAAGGAATCAGCGGCCAGCCAAGCATTTCCCCTGTAAAGTCTATATTAATGTGATACATGAACGGTCACAGTCTGCCAGAACGGGAGATGCTGATATACAGCAGGGGACACTCTCTATGAAGTCAATATGCTTTAAAGGAGTGCTCCAGTTTGCATCAGCATCCTTTAAAATAATCTCTTATAAAGGTAGCTGTAATTTTGTGATGTATTTCTTTTACCTTTATTGCTCCTATCTTCCGTTCTGGGCTGTGGTCACATGACCATGTCCATGCAGCTCACATTTCTTGTGATGTTGTGTCCATGGGCGTGTCAAAGCAGAACTGGGCAGTGATAGGGGAGTGTTTATGTAACTAGCTGGGTGTTGTTAGGGGAGGTGCTGGAGAAGTGCATCATGGGTTTGGTTGGATAAAGCAATAGGAAGTGCTACCTACAGGATGGAAACCAGGGTGATTTGTTTACATGGTGAAAACAGGTCAGGAGAGTCCAAAAAAAAAAAGTATGGGGAAGAAGTATATGAGGTAAGCAAATACATGAGCATATCTGTTTAAAGAGGACCTTTCACCGGTCCAAAGTTTGTTAGTGAAAGGTATGTACATGAAGAGGCACCCAGGGATGTCCCTGTACTTACTTGTATCTCTGGGTGCTGCTCCATTCGCCCGCTGTAGCCCCCGGTACCGGCACACGTGCTGCTGACAATTTTGCCTGGGGCGGAGACATCCTCTTTTGCCCTGGGCGTCTCCTTCTCCCAAGGCTGGAGCGCTGGCCAATCGCAGCGCTCAGCTCATATCCTGGGAGGTTGCAGGATATGAGCTGAGCACTGCGATTGGCGACCAACAGGCGATTTTTCAAATAAAGCCGTGCTGCTTTATTTGAAAAATCGCCAGTTGGTCGCTCTAACATTAATATACGAATGTTTTGACATTCGTCGGTGATCGCCTCAAAGAGGTGGCGGGTAATTTGCTGCAGCGTAGGCGCGCCTCCTGTCCTTTCATTGGCCGCCACAGGGGCTTGATCCAGAGCAGGGGAGGAGTCTCCTCCTTATATAGCCCGTGTCCTTGTGGCCGCTTACGGCCATTCAGTGCTGATAGCGGCAGCCTCTGTCACGGAGGCTAGCAGCCTGTTTGTTTGTCCTTTTACCCACATTTGATGCTCCTGACGAGCCAAAATATGGTGAAACATGTCGAGCTAGCGGTGGGGGCAAATCTATGTAACTGAACTATTCTTGACTTGCGTTCACACTACAGAAGTGGTCGGCGTTTATTCAGCCCCCTGTAGTATGTGAACAGGTGCACTCAAGTGTTTTGCTCACACCCAGTTAGTTAGGGTCCCTTGATTCGTGTTCACAGGGCTGGCAATTTGGCATCTGTTTCATACACATGAACAGGTGTGCCATTTCATGCAGCCTACCCTAGTGAGTAGATGTTTATCAATGGATTAGTCCAGGCATGTCCAAACTCTGGCCCTCCAGGTGTTGCAGAACTACAACTCCCATCATGCCCTTCTGTAGGTTGATAGCTGTAGGTTGTCCAGGAATGATGGGAGTTGTAGTTTTGCAACATCTGGAGGGCCGGAGTTTGGACATGCCTGGATTAGTCTGATTAATTTAGTCCAGGGCCATCTATACTAGGTGACTGAGCTGAGCACCTTGTCTGTGCCACGGTGCGCATATGTGGTTGTAGACAGATCACTACAGCCTTGTTGGCGTGTTGCTGCAACCTGTGTACTGCACCTTAAGTGGATTTCCTAGTGACTGCATCCACACCTAAGCTGTACCGTAGACCGTTGTTTTCCATGCAATACCCCAATCTGTCTCAGGGTTTGTGGATAGTATTTGGTCACTCAGAATTTTATATATTTGGTAGGCTACTTTTCCTTGCACATTTTTTTAATTTTTGCAAATTTAATAAAGTATTAGTTTTACTTAATCTTCATAGCGTTCCTATCCACAGTGAATTATGCAACTGTGCATGTACCCTAAGGGGATTACTGATTGTTTGTTAATTAAAGGGAGTCTGTCACCTCATTTGCCCCAATATAACTGATACAACTGCCCCTTAGAAGATTGCAAACGCTTTCCAAGCATACCTGTGTGTACTATATGTCTGTATTCCATGTCCAGAAAAAGGACTTCTATTCTGCTGGAAAACAGCTCCCAAGTGCCCAGCTGAAAGTGAAAGTAAAAACAGCTTTCACTCCTGACTCGTTTTCTAACGGCTATATCTTCTGATATAGTGGATATAATGCTATCATTCTGGTATCGTTTGAAAGGTTGGAATGCCAGCTTTTAAACAAGGTCAGGTCATATTTCTAGCTGCTACCAATCCCAAGATATGAGCAACTAAAGCAGCCCTCCGCTCTTCAGTCTGGTTTGCTTTGGGCACTTGGGAGCTGTTTTCCAGCAGAATAAAAGTGCTTTTCCTGGACGTGGAATACAGACACACGGTGCCCACATATGTCTGGAATGTGTCTGCAATCCTCTATGGGGCAGTGCTCTTAGTTATATTGGTGACAAACAGGTGACAGACTCCCTTTAAAGTCATTCTGACCCGGTTTTAAACAAAACCATTGCCCCAGAAAAACCCTTGAAGGCAATTGAGACTCGCAAGGAAAACTGAAGGAAAAATGCTCAGAAGGTTTTTGCTCTTTACTTTTAACAGCACTTACATAATGTTTCACGTTTAAATAAGGAGCAAAAGTTTGAAATTGTCAGACAGCTTTCCTTTTGGTTGGTATTCTGGCATTCATCACGAACAGATAAAGCACTTTGTGTACGAATATAAAATATTAATAGAAATATTTACACGGTGGTATAAGCTTTTGTTATGCATCTGTATGCAGGCTAAGCCATCCAGGTGACTCAGAGGGAATAGTACATCGGTCGTAAAGCAAGATACCTGAGAATTGTTACGTAATTCAGCCTGTCTTCCTCCTCTGGAGAAAGCTTGATTTTTTTCATTCCAAGGTCTTTTCTGAGTAGCCTGTGAAGCTACATTGGCCCAGCTTCCTCCAGCTTTCAACAGAGACACAACAGTCAAATATTTCCTATACACAGCTTATCCCATACAAGTTATTCTGAAGATACTGATCACGAGAGCTATAACACAATCAGAGGATTTCCACAAAGAACGGTCATACATTAGAAGCAACTGAACTAATAATGATTGTTTTACAAAATACTGGCATTTATTTCAGATGTGGTGGCCATTTTTGCATAATTGACAACAGGAAGTGCGGCCATACTGATTTTGAACTAGCTTCTCTGAAACGAAAAACATACTGTCATTTTGTCCACATGTTGAGTCTATATCAAAATAAATATTCATCATCAGTTTCAGAGAGCTAAAAACTGACAACCATTATGGCTGCCCTTCCTGTTGTTACTTTTGTAAAATGGTCACCATAACAAAAACAGAAATAAAATCAATTTAAGACAACAGAATACTCATGTACTAACGGAGTAAATGTAACTTCCATACAAAAAGATCTACATTTTCATTCTAAACTATTGTATAGCTTTTGTGAAAGCAGGAAAATCGTAGCATTACCTGTACATACAGCTGGCTCTGCAACCTGGGAAAAAGATGAAATAATTACAAACTAAAGAAGAAGCATGTTATATTTTGCATTTGATTCTGTAAGGCTAGTTTTACACTTGCAGGAAGGTTTCTGGATATTTGCCTGCCCTGCCTAGGGCACCAAAATAAATCGTCCTGGCCCTCGGAGCATGCACCAGTTTTTGTCCTGACTAGAGTTGAGCGAACTTGTGTTTTAAGTTCGGCGTCCAAAGTTCGGGTTATCCAAGCATCCCGTTATGGATTCCGCTAACACGGACCATAATGGCATTTGGAATCCATTAAGGTGAATCTTCAATGAACACGAACCTTGGACAACACTAAGGACCTGGGGTGACGTCACCGTCATGTGATCAGTGCAGGGGGCGTGGCTCAGTACTGGATTGGATAAGAGGTCGTGGGCTACCACCTCTTATCCAATCCAGTACTAAGCCACGCCCCCTGCACTGATCACATGACGGTGACGTCACCCCAGGTCCTTAGTGTTGTCCAAGGTTCGCGTTCATTGAAGATTCCCCTTAATGGATTCCAAATGAAGTTATGGTCCGTGGTAGCGGAATCCATAAAGGGATGCTTTGATAACCCGAACCCGAACTTTGGACGCCGAACTTAAAACACAAGTTCGCTCAACTCTAGTAACTCTAGTCCTGACGAAACTTGTTGCTCGTGCCAGAAACCAGCCCAACTCCCGCCAGTTCGGCGGTGCACAACGTTATCCCGCTAGGTCGGATACTGTGAACTCTACCGGCTACCTAACCGCAGGTGTGCAAGTATCCTAAGTCTTCTGCTGTCTATATCTACAATTTTTTCAGATTCATAAACTTAAAATAGATAAATACCACATTTTAGATTCCCTTTGACAACCCAATAGACATGCATGCGTGTCACAGGATAGTAAACTGCTGTCACACAAATCTGGTGGCTGCTTCTCTCCCTTGGGAGCAAAAGGATCCAGCATGCAAAAAACCAACAAGAGAACATCCTTCTCTACCCAAACATCTGCTGTCAGGAAAGAGCTAGCCAAACTGAAATCAGCAGGTTTGGCCAACATTCATCTAATTTGCGTATGGCCACCATAACAAAAACATTATTTAAGACATTAGAAAACTTAGACCTGGCCACTGAATTAACTTGTTGTAAAAAGAAAAGACAAAGAGCAGACATCTTGTGAGATGTTATAGGACACCTACATTGACAGCAGAGGCTGTACAGTCGGTGTGCCTTGAACACATTGCAGCTGCTTGGCAGTGCTTGGGACTGCAGTACCCACTATCGCTGTCAATATCTGCTTCACTTGCACCCTGTTCGCTGGAGGACTCTGCGGCAGGGTGAGAGGACCGCCTCCGCCTTGCTTTTGTTTTCCAGGGAGATGAACCCATGCTTTCAGAAAGTGATTTGTTGGCTATTTCATTTGGAAAATCTGAAAAAGGAAGCGAGAGAACAATTCAAAATTGTGAAGTGAACTAGAATATACAATATTTTAGCCATATAAGAAATAGTTACCCGTTTGCTGAGAAGCGTCCACCAACAGGACAATTTTGGAGCGAGTGTCTGGGCCTGCTGCACAGGTTTCCTTCTGTACTGCAACACTTTTCATAGGTGGTCTCTTGCATTTTATCTGTGGTACTGGTTGCTGAGGCTGCTTTAAATTGAGCACAGTTTTCCGAATGTTAGATGCATTTCTAAAACTGGTAACTAATGCTGACTACATGCTGTGTACGGTTATATTCACACGCTGGATTAAAATCTCATGTGTATTTCCACAACAAGAATCCAAGACTATAACACTCAGAGCTCCAGATGGCGACCAAAATGGTCGCCAATGCACCTGAAAATTTGCAGATGGCGACAAGACTTTTTAGCCTTATCGCCATTTGCGATAGGGCTGCCGTGCTGTAGCTAAATATTGTGGCGGGGCATGGGAGACAATAATTCCTTGCCCTGCCGCCCCAGCGCAGGCGTTCTCTCAGCAGCACAGGGGAGAAGGAATCAGTCTCTCCCTCTTCCCAGTGCCGCTGCCACCGGGTTAACTGCCACGGATCGCAGCTACCTGTCATAGAGGTTGGGTGCCGGCCATGTGATTCTGCTGCCACACCTGCCTCCTGTATTTGAATTAAAATATTGGTGGCACAGTGCGCCCCCTCCCCCCAAGTATTAAAGTCATTGGTGCAAGTGGCCCCAGTGCGCCCCCCCCCCCTCCTCACCCATTGGTGGCGCAGTGGCAGCCTCTGATCAGAGTCCCAGCAGTGTAATCCTGGGGCTCCGATTGGTTACCATGACAGCCAGGACACTGCTGAAGCCCTGGCTGCCATGGTAAGCTCCCTGCTGCCGTGTGCACAAAGCCCAGGGCAGCAGTTAGAGTGTAAAGTCCTATTTACTCTAATAGAGCTCTATTAGGGTGAATAGGACAAGAGTTGTAGCCCCTATGGGGGCTAATAGTTAATTAAAAAAAGGTGTTTAAAAAGAAAATAATAATAAAATATATATAAACAATAAATAAACATATTACATATAGCTACGTCCGAAAAGTCCAAACTATTAAAATATTAAAAAATATCTCCTATGCGGTGAAAAAAAAATAACCGTGTCACCTTGTCCCCCCAAAAAATAGGATAGGACTGTTCTATTATGGGCCGAGCGTTCCATAAACTGCGGAATGGTGTTTTTTTTTTTCCTGGTATCGAATGGTAGCGAGTATCGCAATACTTTATGGTATCGAAACCGAATTAAAAATTTTGGTATCATGACACCCCTAATATGTAGTGCTGGCTCATTACTGTGACCTGCGTCTCATCTTCCCTAAGTCTTTTTTCTAATTATAATTATATATATTTTCAATTTGGCGACTACAAATTTAATTTGTCTCCTAAATTTTTCAGTTTAGGAGCCAATAGCACCTGTTTATTTTTTTTAGTCTGGAGCACTGACACTGGATTCCTGCGGTAGATCCAAATGAGGATTAGCCCTATGCTGATTCATTGGGGCAAATGTTTGGTGTTAATGATGCGTGTAAACGAAATTACGGAAACCCCGTTCACATGCATGGGATGTAGATTTCACACAAGCTTTTGAAGCACCCATGCACAATAGTTATACAACCCAAACTATCCAAACACAAAAAAGCAAAATGACAACTAGTACAAGTAATACAATATAAAAAGTGCATTATAAATATACACAACTGCATGCATGAAACATAGCAAGAGTTCATAATATAAAGAAAAAAAAAACACCATTTTTAACCAAGCAGTATAATACAGCATGTTTTGCTAGCCTGCCGTCCACAAACAGTGGATCTAAGAAATTACATTTTATTTGCTGATTAATTACAGATGGATTAAAATGGATGCTTTAAAACCTTTAAATTGATTTTTTTCATTTTCATATGAAAACCAATACCCAGAGTGATTAAAATGTGGTGAAAACAGAGATTTTGTCACATTAGCCTTTTATAATATTTCAGAAAATTATTAGATTAGATTCTTAAAAAACTTCATCAAAAAACATTCTTTCACATTAGCGTTAGGATTGCTGCTGCACGGCAAACATGCCGCGAGGCAGCCGGACACTCTGCGGTTTTTGTCCGGCCGCCTCTTCGCACGTCTGCCGTGCTGCGGCCGCATCTCCGACCCGTCCCCATTGAAGTTAATAGGGCCGGAGCGGACTTCCGGCGGCAAACATGGGCTAGCGTTAGTGCGGATCCGGTAGGCTGTTCCCCTGCCGACACAGCCTTTCCGGACATTCCTAACGCTAATGTGAAAGAAGCCATAGCAGTCGCAACGTGGGAGAATACAATTTATAAAACCGCGGCATAAAAATCTCGAATGGATTTTGGGGTCGGATGACACACTGTTACAGTAAGGGCTGATGGGAAAGGTGATGTTGGAGGAGTTGACATGTCATGTTCTGCAAAGGTGACCTGTTAGTATCTGCACAATAATGGAGAGTTCCTGGAAATGTTCACAGCAGCCACAAGGAAATGACACTGAATCATACATGCTCCCCACCGCTAACAGTTACATTGACAGCAATTAAATAAAATAACATAGTCCCGGCAGGCCGGAACCATAAACTGCTGTGCCATAGAGGGGAGAGAGGAGACTGCACCCTAAAGGGAATGCCCAATGTCTATTCAGAAGGCTGAATCCCTGGAACTGCACTGGAGGGAAGTGATATCCTGGAGTCCTGAAACTGCAAACACATGGGTCCCTAGGCAGGGGCAGTACTATCAAGCTACCCAGGCAGAAGGAAGCCGGCCTTTCTGAACATGAACTCGATCCTTGTGATCCCCAACTTCAGATCTTCCTGCAGGGACCGGAGATCAAAATGAAGAAGGCAAGAGAGGGTTTCTTTTATCTGCATTTTTCTACTCTCCTTTAATTATCACTTATGAAGTGCAGTAAAACGCAGGCTGCCATTTCTGTTAGGGAAGAACTTACCTTGTGGACCACAGATGGTCTAGTGGCACTTCTGTTCCTCTGAGTGGGTAACACAATTTGGGATTGTGGGTTAGTGCGGTCATTGCAATCAATAGAAATTGCACTGATAGCATTGGTTGGGGGTGTCGTGTAGGAAGTGGGAAAAGGATGGTAGAATCCCATGACTTGAGCGCATGGCGCTGGCATCAGCTGGTAGTACATGTACTCCGTGGATACAGGTGGCTGAGCGGGTACAATGGGATAAGCAAGGTAAGGTCCTGGAGGATTGGAGCTTGACTGTTGCCATCTAACATCATTTATATACAGGGGAATTTGTCTAAAACAACATAAAAAGACAAAGATCATTAGGATTGCATTGATTCTGATATTTTTTAAAATCAAAGATTCACAAATTTGAATAAAAAAAAAAATAGGCAAAGGACAGGATAAATAAAAAAAAAAAAAAAAAAAAACAGGCAGGTATAGTAAGGCAGAAGACAAAAAGATCAATGCTTTGCATCAATCACGGATGCTAAAGCGGTTGTCCAGCATTAGAAAAACACGGCTGCTTTCTTTCAAAAACAGCACCACCCTTGTCCACAGGTTGTAAGTGGTATTGCAGCACTGACTCCAATGGGGCTGAGCTGCAATACCAGAAACAACCCATGGACAGGGGTGGTGCTGTTTTTGTAAAAAAAAAAATGCAACTATGTTGTTCTAATCCTGGACAACCCCTTTAAATCTCTGGAAGTGCATTATTTCATTACTCCCCATTAGTAATTTCATGACACTGTATGTTTTTTTTCTCATTACGGAGGTAGCCCGCCATCTATATGTAAATTGAGACATGAAAATGTACAATTTGTAAGCAGTAGGTTATAGAGCAGGAGCTGAGCGGAAAAGATTGATATCTAGTTTTGTATTGCATTTTATTCATTTAAAGAGTAACTAAACCTTTGACTAAAATTTTAATAAGATGTCCCTAATGCGCTAATAGAAGTTTTTCTAATATACTTTACTAATACATTATCTATTTTTATTAGACTTTTCCCTACCTAAAGGGCACCATTCCTTGTGCACTTAAAACTGACATTTCTGTACCCGGCTGACAGCTCAGCGCTATATGGAGTACGGGCATGACATTTTTATGAATGGGGCTGCATGCACGTGCTATGCTAGGAGTTCGTAATCCTCCGGGGGCACCGGCAGGAGCAGCAATGTCCCTGCGCTGCTGTGACCCTATTCGTAAAGTATGTACAGCCCGTACTCCGTACACCGCTGAGCAGTCAGTGGTGTATAGAAAGGTCAGTTTTAAGCGCACAGTGAATGCACCGCTTTAGGTAGGAAAAAGTCTAATAAAAATTGAAAATCCATAAATAAAGTATATTAAAAAAACTTTTATTAGGGCATTAGGGGCCGGGTCCAGAGAAAATTCTTTAACCTGCTGATTTCAAGGGCAATTTACACATCCAGTATTGTGCCAACTTCATATCTTCATAAGTCAATCACAGTTCTTTAAGGATAGCGGTCATATTTTCACTCAAAATTCAATTTTCACATATGCTGTTGCTGCTGTGGTGATAATCCATAATCACAAATTATTGTGTTCACATACCACTTGTTTAATAAGATTCCGTCCATACAACCGCTCCTCACAAGACTTCTATCTGACCATCTTCTCAAGATGGCCACCGATGCCCTTACCCTGAGGCTAAGACCTCCCTCCCAAACTACCCAGAATGTTGAGCGCAAATATTATATTATACGCTGCTTGCAGCGTTTTGGTGTCCGTCTGATGGAACTGAGCCAAACGGATCCGTCCTGACATACAATGTAAGTCAATGGGGACGGATCCATTTTCAATGACACAATATGACACAACAGAAAACGGATCCGTTCCCAATTGACTTTCAATGGTGTTCAAGACGGGTCCGTTTTGCCTATGTTCATGATAACACAAACGGATCCGTTCTGAACGGATGCATGCGGTTGTATTATCAGTGCAGATCCGTCTGTGCAGATACATGACGGATCCGCACACGACGCCAGTGTGAAAGTAGCCTTAGCTGCACCACTGAAATGCCTGGGGGAGGAAAGAACATGCTGCAATTACTAGGTAATTCAATACCTATACAAAAGTATTAACTAGGGAACTAAGGTAAACTTAGTCAGACCAATCCAATTACTTAAAAACAAATGTATATATATATATGACAGTTACCCTTTAAGTGAAAGGTTTTAACCAGGAAGCACAAGTGCCCAGTTTATAACAAATAACAAGACATACTGGATGAATGCCCTTTGTCCTGTACCTCGGGAAAAATTGAACATGTCTCTAGGGGACACTGTCCTCATGCTGTGCTTCAATAGGCGTCTTGGAAACGCTGAGAAGCACTGCCCTATATCATAATATACTGTACAGATACATCCCTTATCCTATAAAAATGAGTTTCTGTCTGTCTGTCTCAACGTCTGTCTGTTCTTTATGCGCAACCAAACTACTTTCACCAAATTCAGGTGTCCGGGAAGTTTTTAGACCGGGTCTCAGCTCTCTAAGGTATTCCCAAAATATGACCAACATAGGCCAATAGAAGCCTGTAAGTCTTTCTCTTCATATCCCAACTGCCAAAAGAAGCTCGCAGGCCCTTAGTCACCACATACCCACAGTTTTACGCCAGGTTCCCATAACAACCCAGCCATTTTTCTTCACTGCGGTAGGTCAGCTTTAGGTTACATGCACACACCGTGGCCTATTATTATAAAAATTGTTCAGACAAAATGTCGCGCAACACATGTCGTCGTGGCCTGAGGAAGCGGTAACACGCGAAACGGCCGTCACCGCTGACACGGACGGATGGGTAACGCAGTTCTGCCCCCGATGACAATGTAAGTGATCTGCACTGAAATAAATGAAGATTTGACAGCAAGTGGTGAGTGCCGTCTTTACCTTTCTTTGTATGTGGATGGAATTGAGGTCGTCTTTATGAAGAGGCTGAGCAACACCTTTTGTCCATTGACCATATGGTGGAGGGATCGACCCGTGAAGGTTGTGAAAAAAAGTAGGGGTTGTAGTGCCACTCCGTTGCCTTTTACTTGGAGAAGAAACATGTTGTCGTGTAGCCCTAGCATTAAAGGGGCAGGGCGCTGTGGAGGTCACTGTTAAAAGAGTGGGAGCTGGGGAAGTCACTGTTAAAGGGGCGGGCACTGTGGAGGTCACTATTAAAGGGGCGGGCAATGTTAAAGGGGTGGGCACTGTGGAGGTCACTGTTAAAGGGGTGGGCACTGTGGAGGTCACTGTTAAAGGGGCGGACACTGTGGAGGGCACTGTTAAGGGGGCAGGGGCCACTATTAAAGGGGCAACTGCTGTGGAGGTCACTGTTAAGGCAGCAGGGTACTGTGAGGTCACTGTTAAGGCAGCGGGGTACTGTGGAGGTCACTGTTAAGGCAGCGGGGTACTGTGGAGGTCACTGTTAAGGGGCGGGATGCTGTAGAGGTCACTGTTATGGGGGATACTGTCGATATCTTTTAACTACACACAGAATCGTTAAATGAAATAGATGAAATATACCCATGCAAAGCCGGGTCCTTCTGCTAGTACACTATAAAATAAAGGTAGGTGAGCTGCAGTATCAGGTTCAGCGCCTTAAGCAGCCTTGAAAAAGAAATGTTTTTCGAGCACTGGACGTACAATCTTGCCATGTTACTATGACTAAGCAAACATTACCAAATCTAAACTAAAGTATAGCAGGAGAATATTTACCCAGGCCAGAAAGCAAAGTTCACTTCAGAGATACATTAGTTCAGATGACATACACCAGAGGTGCAGCTTCTATTTATAGCCAGTAAAAGCTCCAAGATCAGAACCATGCCAAGAATTTTCTGAAAGTTTATGTATCTTGGGCAAGAATGCAAATTACCTATTAGACTGGTTTTCCTGTACAAAGGGGTAGCAGGTTATAAGATAGCTTGGAATGGGAGTGGGTTCCAGTCCGCCAGCATTTCCACCGTCACCAGGAATAGACATTGGGAGTGCGATGGCCTCAGTCCCCTTCTTCTGAGGGACAAATGGTTCGACCTCAGCGGACAGCTTGCCATTCTAAAGAGAAAGTATGTTCAAATCAAAGATGAAAATAACAATATGCATATTATGATATATCAGCGAGGAAAATATGAAAGGATGTAGCTTCCTCGGTTATCAGAGGTCAGAGAGGCACAAATCAGTGTAAAGCACAAAGACATAAAAACATCCTTCTTGACTTATTGGAGTAAAACTATACTAAACTGGGATAAAAAGAAGTAATATTGATTTTGCCATCTTGGACATTTATGTAATATCCACAGGATGTGCCATAAATGTCAGATGTAGGTCCCTCCTCTAAGAACTGCATTTATATTGAGAACGCCCCTGACATGTCTGCTGTGATGAATGGAGCAGGGACCAAAACGGAAAAAGCCACCTAAATGTCATAAATGTCCAAGTTCAGAATGTCCATTAAATTATTCACAATACTTCCAGAAAACTTTGCATAAATCATTAGTAAAGGCAAGTATAAGAAACTTTGTAAGGCTAGTTTCACACTAGCATTCACAGATCCCATTGTCGGATGCTGCCTGAATGCCCGCTGGACCTGTTAACTATAGTGGGGTCTGGCAGAGTTTCTGCAGCAACCCCACAAATATGCTGAGAATTTTCCTGACTTTCTATGCCGCAACAGCCTGCTGGAAGGCTGTACAGGCAGTGTTAAACTAGCCTGAACTTGGAAGACCAAGAGGGGCATCCTAGAGGTCTATGGATAGGGACACAGGAAGTGTACAGAGACCAGACAGCACAGGAAGGATCACTTCAGAACCTAATAGTGGTATGTCTTGCCCCAAGTGCTTTATTCACATCTATACTGCTCAGCAGAACCCATTTAAGCTTAAAAAGTTCCACAATTAGGGATTGAAGTGTTGGAGCATGCTCAATGAAATATGAAATACTGCACGTCATTTCATATTCTACAATACACAACTGGTCAGATGGGTGTTTTTGTTGTGTATGCATAGGATAAAGGATAACTTTTAGATTAGTGGGAGTCATACCGACCACAAGTACGGACTCACCGTAGCCCTAAGGGACCCCCCAACATGAACGAGGCGGGAAGGTTTGTCATGAGCACTGCCACTCCATTCATCTCTACTGGAGTTCTGGAGACAGACAAGTACAGCGCTTGGCTACTTCCACATCTTCCATATAGATGAATGGCGTGGCAATGTGTATGTCCGACCTGCCACTACGTTCGGGGTAACCAAGGGGTACAGGGTCTCTGTTCTTGTGACTGGTTGGGGTCCCAGCGGTAGGACTCCCACTAATTAGTTATTCCCCATCCTGTGAATAGGGAAAAACTTGTCACAACCGGAATAAAACATTATCTTCATCTTTCAAAAAGTTATTGTACGTGAGCACCAGACTGGATTATATACATGCCCGGGTCCTTTTTCCCATTTACATTCCTTCTGAATCATAACTCACACAATACTGTAGTCCACATGTAGAGACCTAAGCAGCATGTATTCCAAAGTTCAAGTATAATCCATCATTATACATAAGCACACCTACCATTATTCTATTAACCAGATTAACCCCATGACATCACTGTAATTCATCAGCAGATAAAGATAGGCACTGTAGGCTGGTCCTGGGCGTATCAAACAAGAGCTGCAGGACACGTGCGAGGTCACGCTAGGGTTGGGCGATATCAAAAATATTGCCACGATAACGATATTAAGAAATTTATCGCGATAAAGATATATATCACGATAAATGCCCATTTAGAAGAAAAAAACACTTGGAGACATTATACTGTGTGGGGGCAGCGCAAAGAGACGTTATACTGTATGGGGGCAGCCGCAAGGAGACGTTATACTGTATGGGGGCAGCGCAAGGAGACGTTATACTGTATAGAGGCCACAAGGAGACTTTATACTGTATGGGGGCAGCGCAAGGAGACGGTATACTGTATAGAGGCCACAAGGAGACGTTATACTGTATGGGGGCAGCGCAAGGAGACGTTATACTGTATAGAGGCCACAAGGAGACGTTATACTGTATAGAGGCCACAAGGAGACGTTATACTGTATAGAGGCCACAAGGAGACGTTATACTGTATGGGGGCAGCGCAAGGAGACGGTATACTGTATAGAGGCCACAAGGAGACGTTATACTGTATGGGGGCAGCGCAAGGAGACGTTATACTGTATGGGGGCAGCGCAAGGAGACGTTATACTGTATGGGGGCAGCGCAAGGAGACGTTATACTGTAAGGGGCACGGGGGCAGCCGCAAGGAGACGTTATACTGTATGATGCACTGTTGTGGGGGGGCACTGTGGCTGACGCACTGTTATGGGGGGGCACTGTGGCTGACGCACTGTTATGGGGGGGCACTGTGGCTGACACATATATAGCATCTTATGCTATATATGTGTCATCCACAGATCCCCCATAACAATGTCAGCCACTGACCCCCAACACTGTAATGTCTTTAGAAGTAGCACGACCTTATTAACTATTGTTGCGCAGGCTCCCGGGCAGCTCTCTGTTCCTCCATGCGCCGTCTGCTCCTTCATTTATAAAGTGGGCGGAGCATGGAGGAACAGAGATTAACTACATAAATACTGGATAAGAGCTGCGGGGCCGGTGCAGTGTTACTCTGCAGTAATACACCGGCCCCGCAGCTCTTATCCAGTATTTATGTAGTTAATCTCTGTAGAAGTAGCCCGACCTTAAAGGGAACCTGTCATCAAAAAATACCATTTAAATGTGTTAACAGTACCTCCTAGTGCCCGCAAACTGTGTCCACATGCACCTTTTCTTCCTATTTTCACTCTTTAGCCTCATTGAGAAATTGCACTTTTATTTTGCTGCTGCCCCGTGCTTCAAGTCAGGCTTGAAGTCATGGGGGCAGGGGCCTAGGCGTCTCTCCATAGTGCTCTCTCCGCCCTCTGTCTCCTTGACTGACAGCCGTGATCGCAGTGTCGGGACCGCGCTCTAAGGCCGCATGCGCAGTAAAGGGCGGCTGGAGCGCGGTCCCGGCTCCCGCGCGTACGATGCGCCGTCTTCCTTTCGCCGCACGAGGTGCATGTGGACACAGTTTGCGGGCACTAGGAGGTACTGTTAATACATTTAAATGGTATTTTTTGATGACAGGTTCCCTTTAATAACTATTGTTGCGCAGGCTCCCCGGGCAGCTCTCTGCTCCGCCTGTCTGCTCCGCCCACTTTATGAATGAAGGGGCAGACGGCGCATGGAGGAGCAGAGCTGCCCGGGGAACCTGAGCAACAATAGTTATTAAGGTCGGGCTACTTCACTGCGGGGCCGGTGCTAAATTCCCGGCAGAGCCCGCTACTTACTACCTGCCCGGCACCCGGCACTACATGTCCCGGGCGGCAGGAATTCGGCCCTGACATGGATGTTTTAGGAGCGGTCGGCACACGTGCGACCGCTCCTATGACGTCATTAAATACCGCCGTTATTAGGAAACTGTGATATCGCCATATCGCAGTTTCTTAATACCGCGGTATATCGCAGCCCAACCCTAGGTCACGCACCTATTTACTTTCGGGTTCACTGATGGACGTCATGTGCGCCAACCAGTTTGTCATTAAACAAGAGGCAGGTAACCTCAGTGTCTCACAGAAAGAAGGATATTCCAAAGATTTGTAAAGCATTGTACCAACAGGTGTATCATTGTGAGACATTATAGAGTTTGTTTTACGTAAAAAAATCCGCATTGAATCAAGTCTGTCAAATCTGGTATTCACGGAGGATGAGCTGCACTGCTTCTAGTTCTAGTCCCAGACAAAACTTTTAGTGTGTGTGTGTGTATATATATATATATATATATATATATATATATATATATATATATACACGTTGAAACAACAGGCAGCACTCCAAAGTAAACGTGGATCTTTTATTACACCTCCGCAACGTTTCAGCTGCTCAATGCAGCCTTTGTCAAGCAGCTGAAACGTTGCGGAGGTGTAATAAAAGATCCACGTTTACTTTGGAGTGCTGCCTGTTGTTTCAACGTATCTACAAGTTTCTATCCAGGACTTTCAAGGGATTTGCACCCATCTTTATTCATGTGAGTGCTGCTATATCATTACTACAAGTATATATATATATATATATATATAAGCCGAGTGCATGTGTGTATGTATGTCCGCTAAAGGAATCCACACCGTCGCATTTACAATCACGAAATTTGGCACACAGGTACAGCAGGTGTCCGGGAAGGTTTCAGACTGGGTCTCAGCTCTCAGTTCTTGAGATATTCCCAAAAAATGCAAATATGGCACATCACATAACCTACATTAGCCAATTAGAAGCCTGCAGGTATTTCTCTTCATATCCCAACTGCCATATACACGGTCACATGACCTTTATCAGCCAAAAGAAGCTGGCAGGCCCTTAGTCTCCACATACACACAGTTTTACACCAGGTTTCCATAACAACCCAGCCATTTTCTTCACTGCTGTAGGTCAGCTTTAAAGTGGCAGGGCGCTGTGGATGACACTGTTAAGGGAGTGGAGTGCTGTGGAGGTCACAGTTAGGGGCAGGTAAGGTGGACCCCAGGTCCTGCCAAGCCACGCCCCATCCCACTCCGCAGCCCACAGGGATTGAAAAATATGAAGGTAAAAATCAACTTCTGTCAGCTGCAGGGGTTGGAGGGAGGGTAACTCTTCCTGCAGCTCACGCTCAGACAGCACAGTGCTGCTGTCTCAGAGTGAGCTGTTCAAAAGGACATTTCCCCGTACTCCGGTTTCTACAGCTGCTGAACCCCAAAAGATCAGGCGATCACAGGTTCAGTATAATGCCTCATTCACGCGTCAGAGTTTGATCAGTGATTTTGAGCCAAAACCAGGTGCGGCTCTAAACACAGAACGGTGCAGGTTTTTCCCTTATACCTTATGTCTGTGGGGGCTCCAATCCTGGTTTTGGCTCACAATCACTGATGGAAATCATGGACCAAAACACTGACGTGTGAATGAGGCTTAATAAGGGAACATGCTACAATTTTACTCACATTAGTCCTAATAAGTAATGCCACAGGAAAATGTAAATTCCTAAAAGAGTATTATACGTGGGAGCCATTGCTTGTTAGAGGCGCCCATTCTGGTTTATATGGGGGACCTAAGCAGGAGAACCTCTCTATCACATTCAAACGTCTTAACCCCTTGTTGACCACTAATACGCCTTTTTACCGACTTAAACAAAGAGGGTTTTAGCTAAACAGCTGGCTTTAATCAATCATGATATGTACCCAAAATTGTGCCTTAAAAACTGTAACCTGTCCTGCAAAAAATAAGACCCCATACAAGTACATTGATGAAAAACTAAAAAGTTGGAATGCGAATTTAAAAAATGTGTGTAGTCACTAAGGGTTGATAGGGCTGACAGAGCATACGAAAGGAAGTTGCCTCAATGAGACTGGATCATCTCCATATGTTCTTGATTTAAAGGGGTTCCCTTGGTTTTTTATAAAATTCAGCCTTCTGTCCAGTGGAAAGATACGGTAGCGGCAGTTACCCCTCTGTTGCACCGCTAATGTCGCTATCTCTGCTGTGCTCACACAGGCTATGGACTCTTCTGCTCAGGCCCCAACTGAATGTGTGCCCTTCCCTTCCTGTTCAGTCGCATTTACCATAATGCAGCTGAACAGCAAGATAAAGGCACACATCTGGTCAGGACCCAAGGAGAAGAGCCCACAGCATGTGTGGGTGCAGCGGAGACAGCGCCATTGGGGCGCAAAAAGAGGGGTAACGGTCGCTACCGTATCTTTCTTCCACAGAACAGAAGAAAGGGCGGATTTAATAAAAAGCCGGGGAAAGAAAAAAGAACAACTTTAAATAAAACATTCCTACTTCCATATCTAGTTCATCTGTTTCTAGTCTCCACACTTTTCCTGTTCTGTAAAACACTTTCCACTTACAAATCCAAGACCAAACTCCTGTGCTCATGTCTAATGGGTTATATTGTTAGATACGGAAGAATCTATTATACCATTATAATCGTAGTGCCTTTTGTCATAGTTCCCAAAACACGCTGCTCAAAAAATATATGTCCCTCTCCACCTGCAAGAATATATCTGTCACTAAGAACTCAAGAACTGAGTCACCGGGTCAAAAAGTGCGGAAGAACTATACGAACAAGAGAAGGAGAAGAAGAACCTCAGGAAAAGGAAATGAAGGGGTTTGTGTGTGTGAAAATGTGATGATAAACCAGAGCTGCCCTGTCTACAGCAGGAAGTCCGGAAAATGGAAAGGAAATAGAGATGAACGTGGTTCTATGTAAATGATGAGCATACATGACGGAGGCCACAATGCACAGCTACACAACTTCATCTGGTCTACGAGGAAAAGACTTCCAAGTGATCATATGACTGTCGCAAAACTGATACCACAGAGACAGCCATGACGTCAATTGTGACTTTTTCTCATAGAGAATAACTGGATTTTAAGAGTCATTCTTTAGTGGTAATTTAGCCTCAGCCTAAACTACCGTATCTCCTGATATCTGATATGGCAGAAGATAACCTTGGGAATCTGCCAGTCAAGTCAAGGGAAGGTGTCATCAGAAAATGACCTATTGTTTAAACCACATTTTTATGTTAAACTTTTTTTTTTTCCATGTCACAGCTTGTCATGCGGATAGACGGATCAGTCTTGTATTTTTTTTACAGTTTTAAAGGCCTGCTCATGCAGATCCGTCCTTCAGGTATTTCTTAATGCCGGATCCAGCATTCAGGCATGTATTCCGGCATTTCAGGACGTAGATAATACCGCAGCATGCTGAGGTATTATCTCCGTCAAGAAATGTCAAAAAGACTGAACTGAAGACATCCTGATGCATCCTGAATGGATTTCTCTCCATTAAAAATGCGTGGAGATGTGACTGATCATTTTTTTTCTGGCATTGAGCCCCGACGACGGAACTCTATGCCGGAGAATGAAAACGCTAGTGTGAAAGGACCCTTACATATATTTTTTTTGGTCGATGGCATAACAGACCCCATTGACTTCTATGGGAGAGTTATTTGGGCATGCTCTGTGACCTGAGCAGAGGTCATTGTACAAGGGAAGAATAGATAAGCTTTGACAATCACCTATTGTCAATGGTGGATCCTGTCTTATCTATATAGAGGTGTTACTTGCCATTGTAATTCTGCCTGGATGATAACATTGAGACAGGTACTGAAAAGTTACCTGAACAGAACAGAAAATCATGACCCATGATTAGAGATGTGTGAAAATTGCAGAATTATACTCATTTTTTTTAAATATAGATAGTAACATGGAGAAAAAAATTGATGTTGAACATGAAAATGTGATTTAAATAGGTAACTTTTTCATGACTCACTCCCTTTAAGAGAAAAGCAAGACATATCCCTATAGAGAGCAGATCATAACATGCCTTCTACCCTCCACGGTTTCTCTAATAACGTTATCCAACTCCTATATAATGACACCCTTCCCAATGTCCAGGCCCCTTGTGTACATTATACTTACCTGCTCCCCGGCACCCGCTTCTCTCTGGATCCCTGCATGGCCTCTGCTGCATCTCCCTGTCGCGGGGATCAAAACATCCAGCAACCCAGCGACGGGGGGAGCAGCCAATAGCAGGCTGCAACGGGGATGAGCCTCCCTAGCGTCACCCACGGGGAGAAGCATTGGCCGTGCAGGGATCCAGAGCGACGTGGGTACAAGAAAGTAGGTAAGTATAATGTATACGAGGGGCCCAGGCATTCGGGGGGGGGGGCTCATTATAACCCCTTTAACTTCTAATGTTACCTAGATTGGCCATCTGACATTAAAAACATTTCCACAAGCCAGATATTGTCATAAATAATAAAAGAATACTAATAATACTCACTCAATGTCATGGCAGCAGCACTGCAAGTGTCAGGCGATGAAATGGGTGATTATACATTATTTTATCGCTTTATGACAACTGCTGGCTTGGGTGAACATTTCTAACAAGTCTGACAACTACTTTAAAGGTAGGTCCATATGGGCTGTAAAAATGAAATCCGGGCAGGAGTCACATTGCAAAGGTTGAAATCTGTGCTGGAAATCACGGTATAAACTGACATGTCGTAGATTCAACCACAGGTCAATTTGTGCCACAGATTTTTTTCAACAGAGAGTGAAATCTGATGCCTTTTGCCAGGACTATGTTAAAGTCTCCAGTGAATACTCCAGACGTGAACAGACCTAAAAGTCTACCGGAAAATGACATACGCCTGCAAGATGGCCACCAGTCCTATGAATGCTTTTGAGCAAACTGTCTTTAAACCAGAAAGGGTGTGTCCTGTTTTTAGATAATGATGTCCTATCCTCTGGCACCAACCACCATTAGCTGTCTGCGGCAGCTGCCAACGCCAGAGACATCCGCCGTGTACTGGCAGTGCCAATCTGGCAGATAGGTCAGCAGCGTTTCAAAAAGAATTTAATGCAACTACCCCCTACTTTATAGAAGGAGGGTTCAGGAACTGCGCCCACCAATCTCCAGAACAAAGATGCCAGGGTGTTCCCTCTACTGAATGCCAACCCCGCTCAGCTTCATTTGGCTATTCATGTTCTGCTGAAGGCTCTCTTGCTGTACCGTACATGAAAAGAATGTAGGTTATGTGCAGAACGTGTGAAATGCTGCAAATATGTAAAACGTGAATATACGGTAAAGACTGGACTGCCAGGATTTCATAAAGCTCATATTTATAGAAATGCCGACACATTCTTCAAATATACCGTAAATGTCACATTGCAATTATTTCCTTTCTGTTTTAATTCTGAATAACTTATGTATTCTACTCCCATCAGGTTTGTCCGCACTCATCTATCACTGAGACGTGTCCCCTTACGGCAATCTTATGGAGGTTGTACTCCTGGATACAACACAGTACACAATGGTTTAGTGCCAGCAAACATATATCGGTTATATAACCAGCGGTTGCCGACTCCAGTATGGGAATGCACTGCTTTAGACAAGCCATTTTCACATGGTGTACGTACACTCTCCAAGGAAGCGTTCCTTCCCAACAGTCGGCCACTGGCTCGGTGGAGGTGAAGCGCTGTACTTACGTGGAGCGATCCCCTCCACAGTATGAGGATGAGGGATCACTATTGCCATCGCTCGCCCTCATACAGCTGCAATGTGTCTGGGCAGCAGATCACTGATTAGACCACACGATCTGCTGCCCAGAAACCATAATTTAGGTGCCTGCACGAACAACAGTTTTGCTCAATAAACGCACATTTCGCTCATTCATCGGGTGATCAGCGGTACATTTAGACAGGAAGATTGTCGGGAACGAGTGTTCGCAAGATCGTTCCTTCCCTATAATTTGCCTGTATAACTGGGCGTCTAAATCCACCTTTAGCGAAGGAAACGGATGACCATTTCTATGTGCACACGGCGGTGGTTTCAATGGCCGTCATATAACACTTCATTTCCCGTGCTGTGTCTGAAATGGGTACTTGCCAGACCCTTACCCCAAGCCATAACTGGGGGGTTCCAGTGACCAGCACCGACACTGGGGGACATTTCTGGGTGACTATAGTTAACGCCAGTCTGCTGCAGTTTTTGCGGTACTTGTTTCTAGTACAAATTATCTTCTGGGTACTAAATGCATCACCTTCCGCACTGTCCTGATCTGCTATCAAGCAGGTAAATGTCCAGCCTGTGATTCTAGCTTTTTAAAGGGGATGGCACACAGATAACTATTCATTTATTGGTAGATCATGCAACATGTAAAAAAATGTTTTACAAAAGTAATTAAAAAATAGAACTGCTGTTAGATACTGGGTATGGCGCCCCCTGGTGTTATATTGATTTCCTCTCAGAATGGCGACTTATTGTGTCAGAGGTCACATGCTCAGTCGCCTAGATCCTCTTATACATAGGAGGCAGTGTGATTCCGGACATTGTGCGGGCCAGTCAATAAGAAACAGCAAGACAAGGGTATTTCCTAAATAATTTAAAACATGTTTTAGGTGATCTTATACAGTAAATTAATAAAATTAATGGGGCGACCCTTAAAACGAATTAGTAGAGAAATACCTAGATTGGCTACAACCATGAGACGTATTAGGTCTGTGTATATTGGTTTTCAGCATGTGGACATAAACAAGAGTTCTCGTTCACTTACAGCAAACACAGAAACTGAAGGTCGTAAAACTACATTATTCACAGAAACCTGGAAAACCTCAACTGTACAATTCACAAGGGCCTCAATAATCCACATTTATTAACAGAGTGTACCATAACTGTCTGATTGGTACTACAGGAATCCCCAAAATCTGCCACCCAGTGGGAACATTAGGGTCGCCTGCTCCCTTATAATATCTGTCTGAGGCCTCAGTCAAGCGATGTTCTACCGAGTGTAGAACGGACAGCACACAGAATGCAGTCATAGACAATACTGATTCCTTATGGATCGTCTGTTTTTAGTAGACTGAACACTGAACTCTTCTGAGTGCATGACCAGGGACTCCGAGCAGGAATGTTCCTTTAAGTTGCTTGAATGAAAATTTACAGTTCTATAACATGTGACGGGGCCAGCCCCAGGGTGCTCCCCGTGACGGGGCCAGCCCCAGGGTGCTCCCCGTGACGGGGCCAGCCCCAGGGTGCTCCCCGTGACGGGGCCAGCCCCAGGGTGCTCCCCGTGACGGGGCCAGCCCCAGGGTGCTCCCCGTGACGGGCCAGCCCCAGGGTGCTCCCCGTGACGGGGCCAGCCCCAGGGTGCTCCCCGTGACGGGGCCAGCCCCAGGGTGCTCCCGTGACGGGGCCAGCCCCAGGGTGCTCCCCGTGACGGGCCAGCCCCAGGGTGCTCCCCGTGACGGGGCCAGCCCCAGGGTGCTCCCGTGACGGGGCCAGCCCCAGGGTGCTCCCCGTGACGGGGCCAGCCCCAGGGTGCTCCCCGTGACGGGGCCAGCCCCAGGGTGCTCCCCGTGACGGGGCCAGCCCCAGGGTGCTCCCCGTGACGGGGCCAGCCCCAGGGTGCTCCCCGTGACGGGGCCAGCCCCAGGGTGCTCCCCGTGACGGGGCCAGCCCCAGGGTGCTCCCCGTGACGGGGCCAGCCCCAGGGTGCTCCCTGTGACAGGGCCAGGCAAGAACACTTATGAAGATCATTAGAAAGCTGCCTATATCCCCTTTATTCACTCTTTTGTACTGATTATATAAGGCGGACATCCCCTTTAACATATGTCTTAGGGGAAAAAGAGAGGGGTGGGGACAAACTGCAGTCAAATCGGAACTTTCCACTGATACTGTAATAGATTCTTTCCTTCTTTGTACCTTTTTGTCGGGGTATTACCACCTTTGACCTCAGGGTATGTCATAAGCCTCTGATGGATGTGGGTCCTGGCTCTGGTGAGATGGAGAATGACTGGAAGTTAGCTGACCACGTGCGCAGAGCCATTTCCATGACCCCATAAGAATGGAGGGAACAGCACAAGTGCACAGCCATTCCCCAATCATTGTCTACCACAGGTGGGGAAATGGTGAGTGGACCTCTGCAAGTGCCATCAAGTCATATTATACAGTACATCTATATGAAGTATTTTCCTCTTTTTTCTGGATGACAAGAAGCAAGGGGGTATTCCAGCTCTTTGAAATTAATGACCTATCTTACGGGTGGGTAATCAAAACAAGACTGAGGGGGATGTTACTCCTGGCAATCGCTGATCAGCTGTTTTTGTGAATGGGAGCTGAGCTGCAGTAGATAGTGGACGGTGCCTTCTACTTCTAGCTCCATCAGCTGTTTAGTTTCCGATGTGGGTACTGCTGGAGGCTGGAATACCCCTTTATTGTGATTTCAAAGTTCCTGGAAGTGCATATAACAAGAGACACGGGCTTTAAAACTCTTTTATTGTAGGAACCTTTATTTATAAGGTGTCAGCACCGCAGCACTTTACAATCAGAGATGTGTTTGTAGCTTTTTATTATATGTTTGTATATTTATATAGAAACATGCTTGCAGGGATAGGAGTACAGCAAGTCATGCTCTTTTCGGCTTCTGCTAGTACAGCCCAGCCTTTGTCTTTTGTGTAGCTCTTGGTGACAGATTTCTGCACATAGAAGATGTCGCTAGCAGGAACAGGCTGGTAAGCCGCCCCCAAGGACAGGGTACTGTATATATTTAGATGAAGAAAATGCTTTTGTCTATTGTCATTTACATTCAGCTGGATGTCAGTAAATGTAGGGCATTGTATGACCACGCTACTAGAAGCAAGTGTCTCAGAGCTGTATTCGAAACGTCAAATATTTCACAGGCGATGGTAACATGACAAGTCACATGCCTCTCAGCGCAAATCAATTACCGCCAATCATATGTAAAAATTCTATTTAAAGCCTTTCAGAGTAACACTTCCTTGAGTGAGTGAAGCTGAAGGAATGCTAGCCATGTAGCCAAACAGGAAACCAGCACACTCCGAGAAACAACTACCTACAGCCCGCAACGCTATGGTGACCCATCACAATGACTGAAATGCTACATCCGGGGCAGCAGTTACACACAATGCTAGAGGAACGGATTCTACCTAGTATAGTTATTCGGCACCTAATACAGTGCGCTCATTAGATGGCAAAATGCTTTTGTTTGCCACATGAAACTTACACTCAGTTCACACTTTCGCGTAAAACGCCGCGTTCGAACGCGCAAAAAAACGCACAACAGTACAGGAACCATGCATTCCAATGGGGGTGGTTCACACTTGCGCGTTTTTATGCGCGTTCGAACACGCCTAAAAACGTCCGACGCATAAGCAAGTATGTTCGCGTTAATTCGGGCGTTTTTCGAGCGTTTGGTGCCAATATACTTCAATGGGAAACGCGATACGCGTGTTGTTTGGGCGTTTGTGCAGCGTAAAACGCGCCTATGGACGCGCGTTTTTCAAAGTTTGCAACATGCTGGATCAGCCACCATGGAATTTCACACCTCTAAAGCACTCAGATTGGCCAAACTATATATAGCGAGGGCTGTTTGGTCATTGGCCAACTATGCAGTCAATCACATAAACGCGCATCAAACGCGCCTACACTATTTACCAAAACGCTAGAAAAAAACGCGCGTTAACGCCCGTCTTGAACGCTCAGAAAACGCTAGGCTTCAAAACGCTCAGGTCTGAACCCAGTGTTTTGCCATTCCCAATGTTACAGAAGTGTAAAGGTTAGGAACGAAGCGATAAAATGCAGTGTAATACAGTACCAGCAGAGTGTGTGAGATTAGATAAATGTCACGCACACTTTACTTTTTTCTTAGGTGCGGAAATTGGTCTTCCGTGTGGATTTGTACATCAATTGTTGTTGCTTTTTTACGGGGGCAGAGTTCACCCTTTCCAATGGAAGAGGGAGATTTACAGCAAAACTGCAGAAAATACCACATAAGAGCGCCCCAAAACCGTGATAAATAGTGCGGATTTATGTGCGGTGTTGGTGCAGGTGCAGCCACCCTAAGGCCCCTTTCACACAAGTGAGAATTCCGCGCGGGTGCAATGCATGATGCGAACGCATTGCGCTCATATAAATGGGTCTGTATACATGAGCGGTGGTTTTCACGCATCACTTTTGCATTGCGTGAAAATCGCAGCATGTTTTATATCCTGCGATTTTCATGCAACGCTGGCCCCACAGAAGAGAATGGGGCTGCGGGAAAATCGCATCCGTAAGCAAGTCCGGATGCGATGTGATTTTCACGGATGGTTGCTAAGAGATGTTGTTTGTACACATTAAGTTTCTTATCTCGTGCGTGCAAAACGCAGTAAATCACATTGCACTCGCGCGATAACAACTGAACGCGAACAAAAGTGAATGACTTTGCGAAATCCCGCAGTTTTCACTGAACGTATCCGGACACGCTCGTCTGCAAGGGGTCTAAGGCCTCATACACAACCGTATCACTTGAATGGGTCCACAGAACGGAGGCACAGATCAGAAGCCCACGAAAGCACCACAAAAATACTTTTTGAGGTGTGGACCGTCGGTTGGTGAAAACCGTGTTTCATTTTCTTTTCACTTCACACACACTTGCTACTTTGTGTCGGTCTCATAAAATCCCAATAAAATACATTTACATTTGTGGGTGTAACGTGAAAAAATTGTGGAAAAGTTCAAGGGGTATGAATACTTTTTCAAGGCGCTGCATATGTGGTGGATTTCCAGACAGAAAACCCACACACTACATAAAAAACCTGCACTTTTTATTGCTGTCTATTGTCTATGAAAGTTCTTGCCAGTCCAATAAAAAATGAATTAGTCTCCTGGATGTGTAACCTGCTCCTAAGGTCTACCTCAGGGACCTCTGCCTTACCGCTGCTGAAGAGGCACCACGGGTCTGTGGTATCGTGCCCACGTCTGGTATAAAGAGGCTTCTGAACTTGACTTGCTGATGAAGATTTTTATTAATGCACAGAAATGGCAGGGAAACCATAGGCACCTTCTTCTACATGAAGCAGAAATGAACAGAGTAAGGGGATGTCCACAAAAGAAGGGGAAAAAAACACCACAGAATTCGCCGCAGCTTCCATGGCGACTCTGTACGTTTTACAAGTGGATTTTGTTGCAGGTTCGCTACAACCTATGCATTGCTAGGGGTATGTGCACACTGCAGTTTTCCGCCTGGATTTTCATACGGAGTTCACTGTTACACTGTCATACTAGATCCGAAGTCGCTTCGCTCAAAAGGTAAGCAGTCTCCATACAGTGTGCGGCCTCTGATGAGGTGAAGTCCGTTATTCCTGAAGTCTTGCGAGACGTCGGTGAATAACTTCGGTATTTGATTTACACTGAAATGTTTGTTAAAATCTCATTCACGTTACTGCAACTGTAATAAGCTGCAGATTTTCTGCCTCCGCATGCACTAATTTTTTGCGGAACGGACGGATCATGGACCTATTCAAGTTGAATGGGCCCGGATCCGTCTGCGGCAGCCGCATGTTTGTTGCCCGTGCATTGGGGACCGCACACGTTCAGGTGCATGAGCCCTAAGGCTTAGTTCACACGTCAGTGTTTTGGTCAGTGATTTCCATCAGTGATTGTGAGCCAAAACCAGGGTTGGAGTTACCACGGACCATAACGCAATTCTATCACGGAATGATCGTAAAATTGAAAAATCACATGAATGTGACCAATTAATAAAAAACACTGCAGGTGGCCCCACGAATATTAGGCCTCTTGCACTTGACCGTATGTATTTTGCAGTCTGCAAAATGCGGATACCGGCCTTTTGGATTTCGCAATTTACACACGTTCCATTGTCAAAATGCCTATTCTTGACAGCAAAACAGACAAGAATAGGAGATTTTTTTTTGCTAGACGGGCATGTGAATGGGTCCGCAACTCCGCATCCAATATGCAAAAAATGCGGATCGGATGCAGGAATAAATACAGTCGTGTGTATGAGGCCTTAACTGGATCCGAGATAACCATTGTAAACATGAGTCCGTAACTCTATGGAAAACCAGTAATTGGATCCAAAGCCCCAAAATGTTATCCCGAATTAAGAGAAAATGAAAATGTATGAAAAATAAGCAGATAACTAGTCCGGAATAGATGGAGGAAGCTGTAAATCACTTTCTATGACGAGGACAGGAGTTTCTTCTGGGTCCTGCACAATACAGACAGAGTACAAGAAAACTAAAATGGAACCACCCGGGACAGACACATGTAGTACCGCACTGTACTGTAGAGGGGCGCTACTAGACAACTAATACAGGGGTTTTACCAGAGAAGTGCCCATGTTGATTGGCTGGATCTGATTATGAGGCATTGTATGCAGAGTCTGGTTTCTGCTTCTAATAGCCCAGGAAAGAACATTGTATGCCGAAAATATTGGGTCTTGAGGGACCACCGTACTATGTAACATACCGCCCCTATGGTGCTCACTGAATCTGAATTTATATAGAAGACACAGAATATAATATACTGACCAGATCAATGCCACTTTCTGAGGTAAAACACAGGTTGTGTCACTTTCTGCTACACCGTAAACTGGAGGTCTGCCAATTATGTATCGACAGGCTGCTGGGAGACTACAACTCTCAGCAAGTTCTAGTAGCCTTAGTAGTTGTAGTCTCACAACAGCTCAAAAGCCACCAGTCGCAGATCAAGCTCAGATTATTAGTGATAAGGACGTTCAACGGTGCAAACAAACATGTATGGAGGGATAAGTGGGCGTCCAGTGCAGACGAGTGCCTGGTGCCAGCCTTACCATGAGCATAAGACAGCGCCAAACATGTCTGCAGCATACAGCCCATAGCATGTGCTCCGCCAAGTCACAGCCACATAGACTCCTATATCAGGGAACTAGTCACAGAGAGGCCATTCTGATCTAGGGCAATGGTCACTAGTGGTCCCGCACATAAGCCGGGCGTCTGACACATACAGGAATACTCAGAGACAGGGCAGACAGGTCACTTGTGATCCCGCATGTTATACCGGGAGTCTGACATACAGGAATACCCAGGGACAGGACAGGTCACTAGTGATCCCACATGTTATCCCGGGCGTCTGACACACAGGAATACTCAGAGACAGGACACACAGGTCACTAGTGGTCCCGCATGTTATCCTGGGAGTCTGACATACAGGAATACTCAGAGACAGGGCAGACAGGTCACTTGTGATCCCGCATGTTATACCGGGAGTCTGACATACAGGAATACTCAGGGACAGGACAGGTCACTAGTGGTCCCGCATGTTATCCCGGGAGTCTGACACACAGGAATACTCAGGGACAGGACACACAGGTCACTAGTGGTCCCGCATGTTATACCGGGAGTCTGACATACAGGAATACTCAGGGACAGGACAGGTCACTAGTGGTCCCGCATGTTATCCCGGGAGTCTGACATACAGGAATACTCAGGGACAGGACACACAGGTCACTAGTGGTCCCGCATGTTATCCCGGGAGTCTGACATACAGGAATACTCAGGGACAGGACACACAGGTCACTAGTGATCCCGCATGTTATCCCGGGAGTCTGACATACAGGAATACTCAGGGACAGGGCAGACAGGTCACTAGTGGTCCCGCATGTTATCCCGGGAGTCTGACATACAGGAATTATCAGGGACAGGACGGACAGGTCACTAGTGATCCCACATGTTATCCCGGGAATCTGACATACAGGAATACTCAGAGACAGGGCAGACAGGTCAATAGTGATCCTGCATGTTATCCTGGGAGTCTGACATACAGGAATACTCAGAGACAGGGCAGACAGGTCACTAGTGATCCCACATGTTATCCCGGGCGTCTGACACACAGGAATACTCAGGGACAGGACAGACAGGTCACTAGTGGTCCCACATGTTATCCCGGGAGTCTGACATACAGGAATACTCTGAGACAGGGCAGACAGGTCACTAGTGATCCCGCATGTTATCCCGGGCGTCTGACATACAGGAATACTCAGAGACAGGGCAGACAGGTCACTAGTGATCTCGCATGTTATCCCGGGCGTCTGACATACAGGAATACTCAGGGACATGACGCACAGGTCACTAGTGATCCCGCATGTTATCCCGGGCGTCTGACATACAGGAATACTCTGAGACAGGGCAGACAGGTCACTAGTGATCCCGCATGTTATCCCGGGCGTCTGACACACAGGAATACTCAGGGACAGGACAGACAGGTCACTAGTGATCCCGCATGTTATCCCGGGAGTCTGACATACAGGAATACTCAGGGACAGGACGCACAGGTCACTAGTGATCCCACATGTTATCCCGGGCGTCTGACATACAGGGATACTCAGAGACAGGACGGACAGGTCACTAGTGATCCCGCATGTTATCCCGGGAGTCTGACATACAGGAATACTCAGGGACAGGGCAGACAGGTCACTAGTGGTCCCGCATGTTATCCCGGGCGTCTGACATACAGGAATACTCAGGGACAGGACAGACAGGTCACTAGTGGTCCCGCATGTTATCCCGGGCGTCTGACACATACAGGAATACTCAGGGACAGGACAGACAGGTCACTAGTGGTCCCACATGTTATCCTGGGTGTCTGACATACAGGAATACTCAGGGACAGGGCAGACAGGTCACTAGTGATCCCACATGTTATCCCGGGTGTCTGACATACAGGAATACTCAGGGACAGGACACACAGGTCACTAGTGGTCCCGCATGTTATCCCGGGCGTCTGACACACAGGAATACTCAGGGACAGGGCACACAGGTCACTAGTGATCCCGCATGTTATCCCGGGCGTCTGACATACAGGGATACTCAGAGACAGGGCAGACAGGTCACTAGTGATCCCACATGTTATCCCGGGTCTCTGACATACAGGAATACTCAGAGACAGGACACACAGGTCACTAGTGATCCCACATGTTATCCCGGACGTCTGACACACAGGAATACTCAGGGACAGGGCAGACAGGTCACTAGTGGTCCCGCATGTTATCCCGGGCGTCTGACATACAGGAATACTCAGAGACAGGGCAGACAGGTCACTAGTGATCCCACATGTTATCCCGGGTCTCTGACATACAGGAATACTCAGAGACAGCGTGGCAGCTGGTGATTGACAGGACGCACAGGTCACTAGTGATCCTGCACATTAGCCGGGTGTCTGACACATACAGGAATACTCAGGGACAGGACGGCAGCTGTTGACGGACAGGACAGACGGGTCGCTAGAAGTATTGAGCGAACTTGTTTTTTAAGTTCTGCGTCCAAAGTTTGGGTTCTGGTTATCGAAGAATCCTGTTATGGATTCCAAATTCCGTTATGGTCCGTGGTAGCGGAATCCATAACGGATTCTTCGATAACCCCAACCCAAACTTTGGACGCAAAACTTAAAACACAAGTTCAACACTACTCGCTAGTAGGGATGAGCGAACTTAGATTTCAAGTTCGGCGTACAAGGTTCGGGTTATCTAAGAATTCTATTATGGATTCCGCTGTCACGGACCACATAAGTTATGGTAGCGGAATCCATAACGGAATTCTTAGATAACCCGAACCTTGTACGCCGAACTTGAAACACAAAGTTCGCTCAACACTAGTCACTAGCGATCCCGCACATTAGCCGGGTGTCTGACATACAGGAATATCAAGGGACAGGGCGGCAGCCGGTGACGGACAGACGGGTCACTAGGGATCCCGCACATTAGCCGGGTGTCTGACATACAGGAATATCCAGGGACAGAGCGGCAGCCGGTGATGGACAGGACAGACGGGTCACTAGCGATCCCGCAAATTAGCCGGGTGTCTGACATACAGGAATATCCAGGGACAGGGCGGCAGCCGGTGACGGACAGGACAGACGGGTCACTAGGGATCCCGCACATTAGCCGGGTGTCTGACATACAGGAGTATCCAGGGACAGGGCGGCAGCCGGTGACGGACAGGACAGACGGGTCACTAGCGATCCCGCACATTAGCCGGGTGTCTGACATACAGGAGTATCCAGGGACAGGGCGGCAGCCGGTGACGGACAGGACAGAGGGGTCACTAGCGATCCCGCACATTAGCCGGGTGTCTGACATACAGGAGTATCCAGGGACAGGGCGGCAGCCGGTGACGGACAGGGCACTGGTTATACAATACACTTCTACACGTATATGTTGTGATCAGAAGCACAATAGTCACCAGTTCTGATCCATAAACCAATGATCCAGCCATGAAACCTCACAGCCCTCATGTATAAAGCCCCTCACTGTCAGTGCCCACCATAACAAAGTCACCCGGTGGTTCGCAATGGGTTAAGCAGATGTCAATCAGCACACATGCAGGCAGAGCCTGGCAGCAGAAGGGTTAAGCCTGTGCTGTACCTGACATAACAGACACGGGGCAGCGGGTGTAGTGTGGGCTGAGAGAAGGGGGCGGCCGGGTGTACCTGCTCGTTTATCTCCATGGTTGCTGGGCCTCACTGCAAGCAGCGGCCTGGCGGCGGGTCCCTTCGGGCTCTGCGTCTATCGGCCTATGAGGGGGAATTCCCGGTAGCAGCTTCTCCCATCTTATTCCTGCCAGGGTTCCTCCTTACTGTATCGGGGATGTTGCTCCCTCCGCTCGGCCTCAGTCCACACCCCACCCCGAGCCGCCCACCTACGTAACACCCGCCGAACTCGCGGCCCTGGGCGGAGCAGAGAGCTCAGTGACAGGGAGTCAGCTGTGACGGAGGCCGACCAGGCCCGTATTCAGCACAACGCGAAGCGCTGTCATTAGGCTGTCACAGGGAGCCTCCGCTGCTCTGCGCCCTTGTGTCCTCCTGTAAACCACTGTACACATTAGATGTTTGTCGCCAGATGCAGAGAGACTAGGGGGCATTTACTCTTAATTATCTGACGACCACCTTAGAGTGATGCCACCCTATGTATAAAATTCACCCAACCAACCTTTTGGCTTGTAAGACAACATTGACCCTATCATCCATTAACTGTGACAACTGCCCTTTCATTAACCCTTTTGGCAGGGCGCATGGGAACTTAAAGGGGTATTCCCATCTGGGGCATTAATGGCGTATTATAATTGTCCGAAAAGTGCTTGTCCCACCTCTGGAACCTGCTTCTATGTCAAGAGAAGGGCCCTGAAATGAACAGAGGGGTGGCCACCCTTGTGCGGCTTGCTGCCCGATACCTGCTATGGGACTTCTGAAAATTGGCGAGCACACTAATTCGGCTATTTTCGGAAATCCCATAGCAGGCTCTGTAATTGAGATATGAGCAGGTCCCTGCGGTGGAATGCACACCTATCAGGTATATATGGCATATCCTATGAATAGGCGAATAAAGGGACATTATCCCCGTTCTCATGATCGGTGGGGGTCCCAGTGGTAGGTCCTCCATCAATCTAATAGTTATCCCGTATCCTGTGGATAGGGGATAACTTCATATAACCAGGATACCCCTATAATGTCCCAGATGGGGAAACTTCTCTATGTTGTAGGTTGGTCCAAATTGTCAGAAGGTTGATCTAACATAAGTCGGTGACCGCATCCAGTAATGTCTCCTCTGATGTAGAAGTTCTCAGTCTGTTTCTCCATTTGACCCAGACCGCAATGATGGTTTCTTTCAGCCATGTCTTGTGTCTGCAGAGTTTTGCCATAGAGACATTTTAGGTTCCTCACTTTTCCAATCATACAGATATGGGAGAAGGAGAACTAACTTAAAGGTACGGCTACACAGCGACACTGATCGCGCGACAGCCATCGCAGCCAGGTTTGCTGAGAAGCGATGATCCCAAGTGTTGGATTTCTTGTGACGACCGCGGCAATCCCATTCACTCCTATGGGATCACTGATACTCAGCAATCATGGCCGCGACAGCTATTGCGCAATCAGTGTCCCCGTGTAGCTGTAATCTAAAATGTACATTTTAATAAGTATCCAAAAAAAAAAAGCCTAAAAACAATTGTGCCCAATGCCAGTTATACAGTTGAACTCCACGTCTCAAGTATGTACCGGTTCAGAGGTCACTAAGGCACAGGGCTATGTTGGTTAGATGCTGAGTGGAGCGCCGACCCTGATAAGGATGATCCCTAGATCCAGGGCCTCAACCTAGGCCTGCAATAACTATAAGGCCCTATTCACAGGACCATGGGACTGTGGTGCCCGTGTTGACTTCAATGGGTCCACAATTTTTTTCAGCGCAGAGGCACGGAACCAGAATCACACAGAAACTACAGTGTTCTTCCCGGTTTGTGCCTCCACGCTGCAAAATATAGAACATGTCCTATCTTTTGTGGCATCTTGTGTATTGCGGACCCATTGAAGATAATAGGTCCGTGTTTTGCAGCCCTACAGTTCGCAGTCCGCAACAAGGGCGCGGCTGTCCCACCGTGTAAATGGGGCCTAAGACCCTCAACACTAGGGAGCATTCTCGCCGCATAACTGTCCAGGGGTGAGGGAAATGTCAGCTGGCTTATGGAAGATGGGTTGGAAAAAGTAAAAGCGAAAATATGAAAATAGTTTTTGGTGCCAAGGGGTTAAAAAAATGTATGACACAGCCTTGTGTCTGATACCTGCACAGCAATAGAAATATGACACTTCTTACATTCCTGACCTGTTATCTAAGAGGACCTGTCACCTCTCTGTCAGTTTAGTAACTACCTGCATTCCCCAAGTAATAATAATTCTGGAGAATCTATTCTTGTGGCATTCCTGTATTATTCCTACTAGAAGTTTATAAATAAATTGCAGTAAAGGTACTTCTGGCTGTTACCAGTAGCCAGTGTGTCTGACTCTGCCCAATCAGTGCTGCTGGTATCAGACTGTGTAGGGACACACCTCCAACTGGTAACACCCATCTGTACCTTTACTGCAAGCTGCTGAGGTTTCATTCATAACTTCTAGCAGGAATCATAAAGGAATGGCAGAACATGGAGCCATAAGAATAGATGGGGAATGCAAGTAGTTACTACAACCGACATGTCTGGAGAGGGGACAGGGGCTATTTTTCCATATACCACAAAATAACATAAACATGTGGACTAGCTTTCGCTGTCCATGTCAGAACTCGTACCCGCAGATTGACAAATAACATACCCCTCCCCCCATTAGACCCCTCCCTACCCCCTCCCACCTCAGCCCAAATGCCAATGATCTCATACAACCAACGATCAAAAAGATCCCCATCCTTGTGTCTCTAAGAAAATCAACTCACCTTTAAAGCCTCCAACCTTCCCCCTACATCGGCCTGTAGACAATGGATTAATGGCTTCCCTATCGTGAGAGCTATTATAAACTTCTTCCACTTTCTGAAAAAGGGGCCGTTTTGGTGACCTTATGTTGTAGGGCATGTGTTCTGTCATAAAGCATATAAAGTGCCAACTTGTGGGCCACCTCATGTACCGTGGGAACCTCAGGCCTCAACCAAAACTGGTTCGCTTTGCCACTAGAAGCACCGTTACCACAATCAATGGGAATGGACCAGTCTCAGGGGCCGTGTAAAACAATAGGACCTGGGATATTAATGGTAGTTTAATTTCCAAGATTTCTGGGATATAAGCTATTATATTTGTCCAGAAAGTAATGCTGGAAGGGCACTACCACATGCAATGGTATAAATCTGCTGCCAAGAGAGAAACTTTAGGGCATGCCACCAATCGATGTGGAGCTGCTGGATGAGGCGGGATATACAAAGCATATATAGCCTATGTATGAAACGAAAGTGAGATTCCCTCCACTGTTCGTTATAACCGCCATGCGGACCCTATCCATCCCCTCCACTATCTTTTTTGGCAGATCTTCATCCTCCAAGATCCTACTCCAAGATTGAAAGACTGAAAGAGATGTAGAATCCAACATACGAGACAGGAGGCCCCTATACAACCAGGTTATGGACCGTCGTACCTGACCCCCCTTGATATAATTATCAAACTTGTTCTTCTGTAGCTCCCGAGATTGGTCCCTGAGTCGAATCCCAGAAAACGTTTTAATCTGTACATAAGGCAGATAGCTGGTGACCGGGACATGGAATTGGTTATTTAACTCCTCCAATGATAACCAACGGTGCTCCTCCAGCCGCCATAGATCCTTCAGGATTGTTATGCCTCCTTCCCTCTACTTCATAAACATTTTATTTGTGTCTCCCTGAGGAAACCCCGGGTTCCGCCACAATGGCAGATACTTAGAGATCTGATGTGACAGTTTAAATCGATGCAGAACCTCCTTCCATGATGCTATAGTATCTTTTAAGACTAAACATTTTTTGATGTCCCCCCTGGAGCTTTGAATAAGGAAGATGCAATAGGGACCCTAAATCCCATAGCCATACAAGATTACTCTCTACGCTGTAACTGGAATGGGTATTAGTATGCCCCAGCCAATCGGAGACATGTCACATAAGGCACGCCAGATTATAACCCCTGGAAGAGATAATTTTGCCATAGAGATACGAGGTCTTTTCCCTCTCCATATAAAGGCCGAGAAGGCCTTCTGTAGGCTAGATACATCCTTATGTGTAAGGAGTAGAGGGTATCTGGAGAGGGTATAGCAGACGTGCAAAGGATATCATCTTAACTAAATAGACTCTCCCCAGGCCTGTAATTTCCCTCGCTATCTTTCTGATTAAAGGGGGGTAAGGCTGCATGCACACGACAGTGAATAATGGCCGTGTGACGGTCGTCTAAGTAACGGCCGTCACACGGCCATTTTTAGCACCAATGAAGGTCTATGTGGCTATTCACATGGCTGTTCTTTTAACGGCCAGTGAATAGCGTCCGTCCAAAAATAGGACATGTCCTATTTTTGCCCGTTTCCACGGCCGTGCGGACCCCATTGAAATCAGGAGTCCACCCGTCTAACGGCCGTTAAAAACGGGTACACTTTCATTAGGGGTTAAAAAAAATGTCCCCCATGGTTTAAATGATGCCCCCATAGTGTCCCGCACCAAAAAAAACAACTCACCTCATCCACTTGCTCGCGGTGCGGCAGTCTGTTCTCTCTTCATTCAGCAGGACCTGCGATGTGCGTGGTGACGTAAACACGTGGAGGAGCACAGTGACATCATTGCGCACATCGCAGGTCCTGTTCAGTGAAGATAGAAGAGACTGCTGCAGCGCGAGCAAGTAGATGAGGTGAGGGTTGTTTTTTGTTTTTTTTAAATCAACAAAACAGAAACAGCAGTGGGCCATTATGGGGGCATTATTGAAACCATGGGGGAAATTATTTAAGATGGGGGCATTAAAAAATAATTACTACACCATTGGGGGCATTATTTAAGATGGGGACCTACATTGGGGGCATTATTAAAGCTGGAGACAGTAAAAAAAAAAAAAATCCTACACTATGGGGGGCAGTATTAAAGCTGGGGTCCCACATGGGGGCATTATTAAAGCTGGGGGCAGCAAAAAAAATAAAATAAAAAATTCCTACACTATGGGGGACATTATTTTAGCTGGGGGCTTACCATCCTGTGGGTGTTCTCAGAAAGGTGGGTCTAGAAATAACTGGCAATCAAATTCATCCATTTTTTATGTCTGTTTGCAGCGGACATGAAAAACCGATGCAAAACGGACATTAAAAACGGACACACGGCCAGAAAATGCATGAGGTCTAATTGAGGTGATAAAGGGATTCTGAAGTCTTACCCACCAATATTCCCAAACATCTGATATGGTTCCTTGATAGGGAAACTGAAAGTCCCATTTGGGACAGTTCCGCTATCGTGATGTTGGCCTTTAAACAGGAGTGACAGGTACCCTTCACTAAATGTAGGCGCCACAAGGATGTTCTCGGTATATGTAACCCAGAATCTCCCTCAGACTTGTCAATGAATCATGGACAAGTGCTGCCTGTGCTCTCCACGGACTGCACATGTATCCATTGATTTTAATGTGTTTATTGAAGTCTATGGGTCTAGGAAAACCTCCCAAATTCAACTGTATCACTGTCCTCAGTATAGTGATATGTTAAAAAATTAAAAAATTCCAATAAAAAGAATAAATAGCTTTTTCCCATATCCACTCATTTATAACTTATTACTAAATGAATAACATAAACTACACATATTTGGTATCAACGCATCCTTAACAATTTGACCATGGTGAACGCCACAATAAAAAATTTAAAAACAATGACAGAATTGTCGTTTTTGTCACATCACCTCCCACAAAAATTTCCATAAAAAGTCATATATATCCCAAAATGGTACCAGTAAAAACTACAGCCCATCCCATAAAACAATGTATCATACAGTTACATTGGTGAACACATAAAAATGTTATGGATGTTAGTATATGACGATGCAAAATATAACTTATTTTTAATAAAAAAGGGATTTTATGCAGCAAAAGTAGTAAAAGATAAAAAAAACTATATAAATTTGGTATTGCCATAACTGTTTTGACACACTGTGAAAATGAAAAATTTGGGGATATTTTATTGTAAAAAATGTAATTTTTCATTTTCACATCCAAGTGTTTAAGTCATATTGCTCACTGCATCCTGCAATAAATTCCTTGAGGGGTGTAGTTTTACTTTTTGGGGGTTTTACTTTCTAGGGGTACCTCAGGGTCTAAAAATGCAACATGGTGCCTGAAAACCATTGCGGCAAAATCTGCCCTCCAAAAACAATATTGCGCACCTTCCCTTCTGCTCCCCACCATGTTCCCATACAGCGGTTTACGACCACATATGAGGTGTTTCTATAAGTTGCAGAATCAGGGTAAGGCCTCTTTCACACGAACGTATGGCTTTTTCAGTGTTTTGCGGGTCATTTTTGTGGGATCCGTTTTTCCGTTTTTTGTTTCCGTTGTGTTTCCATTCCGTTTTTCCGTATGGCATATACAGTATACAGTAATTACATAGAAAAAATTGGTCTGGGCTTAAAATTTTCAATAGATGGCTCCGCAAAAAACGGAACTGCTACAGAAGACAAACGGATGCATTTCCGTATTCGTTCCGTTTTTTTTGGGGACCCATTGACTTTAATGGAGCCACGGATCGTGATTTGCGGGCAATAATAGGACATGTTCTATCTTTGACGGAACGTAAAAACGAAAATACGGAAACGGAATGCACACGGAAACACTTCAGTTTTTTTTGGGGGGAACCATTGAAGTGAATGATTCCGTATACAGACCGTATACGGAACATGAAAAACGGCCCGCAAAACAGAAAAAAAACACGATCGTGTGAAAGAGGCCTTATAGATATTAAGGTTTGTTTTGCTGTTAATCTTTGCTGTGTTACAGGAAAAAAATGATGGATTAAAGTGGAAAATACGCACAAAAAAAAAAAATTTAATTTTACCATTTTTCCTTAATTCCTGTGGAACACCAACAAAGTTTCAAAAATCAGTTTTGTATAATTTGAGGTGTATAGTTTCTAAAATGGGGTAATTTGGGTGGTGTTTATTATATCAGCCCCTTAAAGCGACTTCATAACTGAATTGGTCCTTAAAAAAAGTTGGTTTTGAAAATTTTCTTAAAAATCTAAAAAAACTACTTCTAAAATTTTAACAGCAGAGAAATTGAAATTTCGAAAATTACAAATTTTTATAACATTTTCTTAAAATTTGGGATTTTTTAAATAAATAAAGTAAAAACTAACATGAAGTACAATGTGTCATTAGAAAGCAATTTCAGAATGGCTTTCTCCCTGCGCCACTCCTGGTGTCCGCACCGCCCTTGCAGCTTCTGCCCGTGCTCGGATAAAAACATAAAAACGTGCTCTTGCTGATTTCTCTGCCAGCCCCCTTCTCCTTCTAAATTGTCAGGGTCAGGTTCCTGCATAGTCATCTTGCCTGGCCCTGTCAATCAAGAAGGATTGGGAGGGGTAGACAGGAAGCAGGAGGAGCAAGTGCCTGCCTTCAGTGCACTTAACTGCTCATTTGCATATGTATTTAAAGTACTTTTTCTCCAGAATGATACATAAGTAAAGGGTATCATTGCAGTCAGCTGAACTAGCCCTACAAGGCATTGTGTTTAGTTTAAAGGGGTTCTTCACGTAGTTACAACTGATGATCTATCCTCAGGATAGATCATCAGCATCTGATCGGCCGGGGTCCGACACCCGACACCCCCGCCGATCAGCTGTTTGAGAAGGCAGCGGCGATTCCCACTGTTTACTGCTGCTAGCGCCCCGCCCAGTGACCTCGCGACTTGTATCAAGTGGCGTGGGCGAGGCTAAACTCTGTTCACCGAATGGAGCTTAGCCCCGCCCATGCCACTTGATACAAGTCGTGACGTCACTGGGCAGGGCCCTAGCAGCGGTAAACGGTGAGAAGGCGGCGGTCGCTGCCTTCTCAAACAGCTGATCGGCGGGGGTCCCGGGTGTCGGACCCCGGCCGATCAGATGCTGATGATCTATCCTGAGGATAGATCATCAGTTGTTGTAACAAAGTGAAGAACCCCTTTAATAATGAATTTTATGGTGACGTGCGCTATCTAATACAGTCGCTACCTTAGAACCCCTCTCCAGCTCTTCTACACATATGTATTTAGAATGTGAGCCCAAAACTGAATGCAATATCTGCAGATACACATTATGTCTCTTTTTATGCACTGCTGCTTAGCTTACTAGTGACTGGTATATCACAGCGCATCTGTCTTGTTATCCCCAGTTGTATTGCATTTATTGCTGCGGCCTAGGTGTATTACTTTACATTTTCCAGCATTAATATTCATCTGCTGTGTTCTTGACCATGCTGCCAATTTATCAAGGTCTTTTCGTATTGTTCAGTCATGCTGAATTTTGCTTGTCCCACAAAGTTTTGTATCATCAGCAAAAACTGACACTTACTGTCTATCCCATCCACAAGGTCACTAATAAAAGGATGCAGCAACTAGGAGCAAGTTTTGCTATACTGTTTAAGGGCTCATGCACACCACCGTTGTGCATAACCGTCTGTTTTTTACGAATCCGTGGTTCCGTTTTTTAAATCAATTGTGTTTCCGTATATACTCCGTTTCCGTTCCGTTTTTGCGGAAAAGCATGTCTGTGTTGTTTCAGTATGTAATTCATTTTTTGCGGATGATAAATGAAAACTGAAGCAGGAAAAAAATCACAGCTTTTGACTCTTCCCCCTTTTACACACACCCTATTTAAGATGGTCATGTGATGGTGCAGACTCCATTTTCTACAGCTGTTTGCAGCATTGAGAGCTTGGTTAGAAGTTGGTGTCTTGTAGGCATTGGATTCTGATTTTGGCTATCTGTTGGATTATGGCTGACTTTTAGGAAGACCTCTCCTGCGCTGGCTGGTTTCTCGGCACGATGAATAGCAGCCAACTATGCTGATCAACGAACCAAGGAGGAGGCATCGTGACGTTGAGGTATGTATTTTTTTACTATGGTTATTGAAATAATCGGTTAATATTATTCTTGATATTAAGTGTATTAGACTCACTTTGTTATGTATAAATATCTGGGGTCATTAATTGAACTGCAGTAAAGTAAAACTGCCTTAGTTGCCTGAAGCAAACATTAATATCAAACCTTTAAGTTTGGAGAGCTCCGTTATAAAAAAAAAAATGTCTAATGCTGGGATGTCCAACCTGCGGCTTTCCAGCTGTGTCACAACCACAACTCCCAGTTTTCCCAATCTGCCTACAGCTATCAGCCTACAGCAGGGCATGATGTGATTACTATTTTTACAACAGCTGGAGAGCCACAGTTTGGCCATCCCTGGTGTAATGTATGAATTTGATATAGGCAACTAAGCATATTAGACTTTACACTATGATTAGTGACGCCAGTAGTGGTTGTTTTATTAATATGTTTTTTATTTTGTGTCTTACTTCAGGTTTCTGGCGACTGGGAATTTATTTGCTTCTCTGCATTTTGAGTTCCTGCTGGGAGTGTCAACTATTTCTGGGATTGTTCGTCAAACATGTGAAGTCATTTGGTAGCGACTCCGGGAAGCAGTGATGCCAGAGCCCAAAGCTGAGGATTGGATCCGAATTGCTGAAGGCATTCATCTTGATGCGCAGTTTCCAAACTGCATTGGGGCATTGGATGGCAAACACATTCGTGTTAAGAGGCCGCCTCACTCGGGGTCCCGGTACTACAATTATAAGCAATACCTTTCCATTGTGCTGTTGGCTTTAGCTGACACTACATATACGTTTATAATTGTGGCTATCGGGGCCTATGGGAGCACTTCAAATGCGCGCATTTTCAGTTCTTCCAGATTGAGTGAGCAACTTCATGCCAACCAACTTGCCCTCCCAGAGCCCAGATTGCTGCCAGGTTCTGCAGGTCCTCCAGCCCCATTTATAATTGTGGCTGATGAAGGGTTGGCTTTGGCCCCACATGTCTTGCGACCCTTCCTCAGACTCAATATGGATGACAGGCAACGCATATTTAACTATCGGCTGACTAGAGCCCGTTGGTATGTAGAGTGTGCGTTTGGAATACTCACCAACAAGTGGAGATTTATGATCCTTAGATGCTGGTTTAGAGGAGTCTGATACCTATTCTTCTTCCTCTGGCGGATTGGACCAGACTCATCACGGACGGCCTGGATCTGCTGGACTTGCATTTCGAGACCTCTATGCTGACTACTTTATCAGCCCTGAGAGATCATTACTGTGGCAGATGGACATAGTTCTTGCCATACAATAATGTCTTCTGGACTCTGATCATTGTAGTACTTTGTTATTTTACAGTCAGTGTTTTTTTATTTTATTATATTAGATAGTGTAGGGACTCGCAAGACAAAGAGGACTCTTGATGTGGGCTTGCGGGCTGGGGTGTATTGTAGTCATAACTGTTAAGACCAAAAGTTCCAAATATTTTATCTACAATGACATAGTACATGATTGTGTTTAACATCAAAAGTGTCTAATGTTTTGCCTACATAAACCTTCTAATACCTCATTATACCTAATATATTACAAAAAATGTTGTCCTCAAGAATAACATGTTTATATGAGTGTGAGTGCTGACTATTTCGATTATCTATCCTTCTCTTTTCTTAGGTTTGCATGGATGACACGTTACAATGGTTTTCAATTGTCCTTGTTGGGATTGTCACGCATTGAAGAAGATGTCACCTATCTATATATGTTTGCAGATTGCTTTCACTATACATGCTATACTTTTTTAAATTCATATGGTTTGTAAAATAATCTATGTGTTTGCATTTTCACTTGTGACCCTTGATGTTTGAAATAAATTATTTTGTAATATTGAATTTTTTTTATTTAAAATAAAGACATCACACACCAGATTCGATTGTCCCAGTTTTTATATTTAAAAAAATTAAATTATAAAGGCTTCACATTCAGCTATAACTTAAATGTCCAAAATAAAATATACACAAATCACAATTCCAAAAGATGAAAGGTGAAAGGGCCAATAAGTTGGCCTGGAATAACGCCCCCATCACCAGGTGGATTGTACAGCTGTTGGGTAGAGCTTTGTGTCTGGTACTGCGGGCACCAAGAAGTTTGGGGGTCCTGGGAATACAGGTGCATTGGAAGACTGGTAGGGCGGATATGCATTTGTGGCATGCTGGGTCCCGGTTGGGGCTCGAGACCGGGCATACAATCGTTCCTTCATGGCATTAATAAACCAAAGTGGCTACAGTGTGTCATGGTTGGAGCCCATTCTAGAGGCCACCGATGTCATCATAAACATTGTGGTTTTTTCTTGGGACCTTGGGACCAGCCTTGGATCAGGGGAGCTAGTCCACCAAGCATCCTTTCCTCCTTACCTTCCTTCCTTCTTTGGCTCGAATAATTGAGCATCTGCCCGTCAACCACTGCTCGACTATCAAAGCGAGAAGAGGGATTGGCCCTGGTCCCCCTTCTTCGCTGACCTGGCCTGGGCTTCTAGACTGGAAGCGGTAACTCCTCCAGCTTCCACACCAGAAGCTTCTCCCTGTAGTTGGGAAGTAGGCTGACATCCTCCTCACCGGTCACAGGACGTGGGGAATGTGTCCCAGTAGCAGCTTGTTCCCCCTCTTGGGAGCTGCTGGAATTTTGCCCTTCATCCTCAAGGTTGTCCACGGTGCTGAAATTGCAAATGAATAAGGATTAGCATCTGATTTTTTTGTGTGGAAGCATCATACATTATCTCTTCATAAATAAAATTATCCATATATAACTACTTTGTAGCAAACAAAGGTAGCATATACTGTACTTACGGCCTTAATTCCAAAATGGGACGCAGAAATTGGAGCTGGCGTGTATACATATATGTTTTTTTTTTTTTTAAACCTCGATCACCGCTATGACCCCTGGATTGTATTAATTCCCGGCGAAATTGGTCACGACATGAATGCCATCTGGTCTTTACTTTTTGAACTGTTAAAACACAAAATACCCCCAAAAAATTATAATAGACATAGTGACAGAAAAAAATTACATTTGTTCATAATATATGAACATATACTGTATACTTACGAAGCATGTACTGTACATGTGATTGTCTAAACATAGTAATCAATTATGTCAAAAATCACTGATATGCTTTCTAAATTGAGGGCAAAAGTGAGTAATGTATAAAAGAAACTACATCAACTTCCCAAAAATTCAGCAATTATACAAGTTTTATATCCAAACAGGTACTGAGGGGGAGATACATTTTTGCAATAAATATATCTCACCCCTGGATGTGGCCCTTCATAGTTGTGCTGCTAATTACACAATAGGCCTGCTTCCCCAATGTGACATTGCCGACAACTGTTGATAATGCTGCCAGTCTGCAGTGCCCGGCCTGAACTCCCATCGCTGCAAGGGATGACATCGCATTATCTTCATTTATGATATGACGTAACCCTTAAAACAGTTCTGGAATGTATGTGATAAACACTGACATAATGCTGCCAGTGTTATCCAATACATTCCAGAACTGTAAAAGGGTTAACATAGCATCATAAATCAATATAGTGCTATATGAACCCCAGCAGTGCTGGGAGGTCAGGCCGGCAGCAGTACTGCAGACTCGCAGCATGAGCAACGCTCGTCTGCAAGGGCCCAATAGCTACTCTGCTATATGAAATGTACATATAAATATACTTTCAAATAAAAAAAACATTCCGCATGGATAGTCTTACCTAATTCACGCCGCTTTTTGGCATTAGCCTTCTCCCAATGGCTGGCCATCATACGTTGTGCCACCTCCTCCCATGCCTGCTCCTTGGCTACACACTCATGGTAACCATCACAGCGGGTCTCCCAGATTTGGGGTCTTTCTTGAATGAGTGTGATTACCTTCTCAACATCCAATTTTCTGAAAGGCAGCTACTCAAGGCCACAGGGAATTTCCAGGTCATGTGCTCTGCCAATATTTGGCAACAAGAAGCACATGGCAAAAGTAGGCTGGCCTTAAGCCAGAAGAACACATGTTCCACAAAAACGGAATACAAACGGATGACATATGGTTACATTCCGTATGTATTCCGTTGTTTCTGCTGACCCATTGACTTGCATAGAGCCAAGCACCGTGATTTGCAAGCAATAATAGGACATGTTCTATCTTTCCACGGTACGGAAATATGGAAATACGGAAACGCAATGCACACGGAGACACTTCAGTTTTTGTTGCTAAACCATTTAAATAAATGGTTCAGTATAAGTACCGCATACTCAAAAAACGGCCAGTATATATAACGCAAAAAAAAACTTTGTTTGCATGAGCCCTAAAGGGGTTGTCTCACTTCAGTAAGTGGCATTTATCATATAGAGGAAGTTAATACAAGCCACTTCCTAATGTATTGTTATTATTCATATTGCTTCCTTTGCTGTCTGGATTCATTTTTCCATCACATTATACACTGCTCGTTGCCATAGTTACAACCACCCTGAAATCCATCAGTGGTGCTAATGTAATGCCCCAGAGTGGAATTACCAACTTTGCATCTCGCTACTGTCTCTACTGGTTAACCTTATGTCATCATGTGTATTTATTCCAGGTCCAAACACTGTGCATTTTCTATGCAACTGTTATGCTCAGATGTAATGTGCCTGGTTCACCAGCAGATGGCATCAAACATGTCAGAGCTACAGTTAGATAGAATGGAGCTTTCATTCCATTCTAACACAGCAACCCCCCAACCCCCATGGAGGAGTGGGCAAGTCGCTGCTGGACGTGCCCATGCCCAAGCCAAGCCAGATAATAGCTGGAGGTCCTTTTTGCTACTGCTTTTTTTTTTTTTTTTAACAACAACTACCATGTCTTTAATTTAGAAGACGCAGCTGATGATAAGACTTACTTATGTTTTAGAGGAGGAAAATCAGAGAAAAAAAATATTTTTCATCAGACCTCAGATCAGACACCCATTCTTCATCAGGCCTCAAATCAACCCCCCATATCAGACCTCAGATCAGACCATATTAGACAAAAAATAATTAAATGAACTTACTTCCAATGCTTCAGACGACGACGCCACTCTGCACATCTCGCTGCTCCTTCTCCATTTGGTGATCATATATAGAAACAAGAAGTGGAACTACACACTCAACAGAGCTCCATTTAAGTTAATAGTTTTTCTTCGTGGATAGCTAGTATTGTCAGGTAATAAAGAGTGAAGTAAATGTGAATGCGTAAAGGTTCTTGGGGTGGTGGACGTGGGTTCTGTGGACTGTTTGGGGGCAGGGCTGGATTCTCCTAGATATATAGTAGCAAAACAAAAAGAAAAACGACCTTGAGTGTCTTCACCTGAATAAGAATCACTATGAATAGTGCGGTATATAACTAGACAACTCAAACATTCACATAACAGGAAAAGCTCACGAATCAAGCAAAAAAACAGAAGAAAAAATGGAGCTCACAACTTCCATGTACGAAAAGTATATATATCCTTTATTGTCACATAATAATAATAAATATCAAATGTTAAAAAAGGTAGTAGGGGACAAGAAACACCATCCCAGTACACCAGGTCACAATACCATTTCATGTAATTAAAAAATACTTCATTATACCATATGAAATATATGTGCAGAATCGCAAACCATATAACGTCAATAAGTTATATATGGAGTGAATATCCAAGGAGAGCATGTACAAGAAGAAAGACCATAAATGCTGATAGTAACAGAAAGTATAACAATATTATGGCAGAGTCATATGTGTTAGGTCATGACTATGCTAAACCCATGTGACTAATTATGCATATAACAGAAGGTCTAACTGCAAGAATGAAAAAGTACACTGTGCCCCGTTAGTTAGAAACAGGGGACTCACCTCGTTATGTCAAGGCCTGTGAGACTGGGATGGCGCTACCCCGACGCGCGTTTCGGCGTGCCTTCGTCTGGGACCCCAGACGTTGAGAGGGGTGGGGGACAGTGATAATAAAGAGGATTACTCTTCAGTATTCTTGACTTCATAATTCTGATCTCTTAATTTATTTCTTTAACTTTATTTATTTAACTTCTTTAATTAACTTTATTTATTTAACTTATCACCAAATAGAGGGGATGATAATCACACTGTTCTCCCCGCAGGCAGAGATGGTACTGGCTATGGCTGCCCATTTAATGCTCTGATGAGGCATCATGGCATAACCTAGAACCAATGGCAGATAATAAAACTAGTGGTTGGGGTTCGATAGCCACCAAAACCGCCCAACGTGTTAAAAGACTACACACCCATTACTATAGTTTGCACAGTGGCAGGTCACAATCACAGTAAGGTTGCATGTGGTAAGGGTCACAGCTGGCTACTGTTAGGCTGGCAGTCCTTGTCCGACGCAGGCATCACTCCACTCTCCCTGGGTATATTGGGACTAGTGCTCAGTGAACTTACTTACAGCACTGATGGAGTTAATCCTTCCTCCCTGTCCATCTTCTAATTAAGGTGCTCATCAGCTTCCTTATTGAGCTGGGCTGTGGATCCACCTCCATACTTGAGCTTTGAAGTTTTCTAATTTCTAGTAACCAGCAAAGGTGTGATCTCGTTTGACTACCCATGTACAGTACCTTGCCTGTCTACCAGTTCTGCTCCTTGCTGCCTGCCCTGACCTTGGAACTGCCATCTGGACTACGGACATACTCAGCCTGCCCCGACCTTGGAATGGCTACCTGGAATACACACATACTCAGCCTGCCCTGATCTTTGTGTCCAGACTACACCTTTTGCCCGTGGCGAAGTCCAGTTCTCTGTATAGGGGTTAAATGGTGAACCACCAGGACAACGCCCAGTAGGTTTAACCCAAAGTCAAACTGGTTAGTTGGCACAGTGGGTCCACACCCATTGTCTGTAACAGCTACCTCTTTTTCCACTGTGTCCACCATTCTTGAATACCTGCCCGACCTAAGATATCATCCCGAATTTTTACAAGTGATTACCTATCTTAAGGATAGGCCATCAATATCTGATTGGCTGGAGTCCGACACCCCGCACCCCCTCTGATCAGCTGTTCTGCAGTAGCTTTAGAGACGGAAGTCGGCGCTAGAACTACACCACACTGTCCACTGTTTTGGACGGAGCTGGTTAATGCAGAGATGCTCCCCTTGAGGTGAATAGAAGTTACGCTGCAGTAACCAGCTTTGTCCAGTACACAATAGATGTAACCGTGTAGCTACACTGAAACAGTTGATTGCCGAGGATCCTGAGAATAGATCATCACTTGTAGCATGTGCAGGAAAACCTCTTTAAGGCCTCCTGCACATGACCGTGTGAATCCTGCAATTTCTCGAGACCAACTGTAAAAAACCCTATTCTTGTCCGCAAAACAGATGAGAATAGGACAGGTTCTATAATTTGTAGTCTGGCCATACAGATGTGAAAAACACACAGATGACATCTGTGTGCTGTCCATTATTTTTTTTTTGGGACCTATAGAAATTAATGGGGCCGTGTGCGATCCCCAAAAAATGCTGAAAGAACACGGAACAAAAATATGGTCATGTGCATGAGGCTAAGGCTGACAGCCTGGCATAACAATTTTGCTATCAAATATAAATTATGGTGAATTAGATTATGGAATAGGTCAGTAAAGAATGTATATACAGCATACATCAAAGAACATATCCTCCAACGTTGGAACGCATTGCAGCTCAGCATCACTCACATTCAAGTGAATGGACCTGAGTTTTCATATCATACACAGCCCAATGACAACAGTGGCTCTTTCTGATACCGAAATTTTGGAGGCACGACCTGATGTATGAATGTCCTTCCTGCATGATATCATCTGTGATAAAAGCATGCCTTTTTGTAGTCCTAGTCTGTGGTATATACAAGCAAACACTTCTAAAGATATTTTTCTAAACGTCACAATGAGTGTGGGATCTGTATGTAGAGCTCTACATCTATAGCCCTTTGTCTCAGTTTTCGACACAAACATTCCCTTGTATAAGAATACAGATGGGGAACCAAGGAATGCAATAAAACTTGTTTAAAGCTGTATGCCAATCGCAACCTCTGTGCTCTGACATTTTGTAGGACTTTCCGTGGCAAATGAAAATGTCACTTTTCTGCAGAGAAATAGCACATGTACATTGTTTATTTAAAGAGGTTTTCCAAGATTCCGATATAGATGACCCATCCTCAGGATCAGTGGGGTCCAACATCTGGCACCCCCGCCGATCAGCTGTTTGAAGAGGCTGTGGCGCTCTTCCTAGGCCAGTCCAGGGGCGTAGCTAAAGGCTTATTGGCCCTGGTACAAGGGTTCAGCTTGGGCCTCCTTCCCTCAGTGCTTTGTGGCCAAGGGCAGGGAAGCACATAGCCTTCATCCTGCCTCAAGCAAAAATTCTTGACCTAACCCCATTTCTTCTACCAGAGGTGTAACTTTACCAGCATGTACTTTCTATGATACCGGTGTCTTCTTATGTGTCACAAGAGTCTTTAGGCCCCCTCAGGCTCCTGGGCCCTGTAGCCACTGCTACCTCTGCACCCCCTATGGCTATGCCCATGCCAGTTCAAGTGAACGGGACTGAGCTGCAATACCAAGCAAAGCCACTATCCAATGGATGACACTGTGGTTGTTAAGCAGCGAGGAGGCTGCAGCGCTCACCTGAGTGCTGCAGCCTCCTCAAACAGCTGATAGTCAGGGGTCCCAGGCGTCAGACCCTCACCCATCTGATATTTATGACCTATCCTGAGCAAAGGCCATCAATATCAGGCTCTTGGAAAACCCCTTTAATAGAATAAATATAGATTAACATAAATGTGCAAATCCGTCACCAGATGCATGCTGCTCGATCTGAGCCCCATTTCCAAGGATGTATCTTTTACAGGGTTTTTCACCTAGTTTCCATAAAAACAATCCAAAAACAATGGATCAAAATGTGCCAAAATTCAGATTTTATGTCTTTTAAACCAAGAAGTGATTTCTTAGCAGAAAGGGTGTGTGGCTTGCCTTTAAGGGGGCATGGCTGAAGATGCCATAAGCGCCAAAAATTTGCCAAACATTATGCCACAAAGCCAACCAATAATTGGTATACAGCAGATTTATCAGTAAATGTTAAGACTGTCCACAGCAGCTAATCACAGCTAAGCTTTCATTTTTCCAGAGCAGTTTAAATGGGTTTTCTGAGAGTTCAATATCGAAGACTTATTCTCAGTATAGGACACCAATATCTCATCTGTGGGGTTCAGATTTCCACCGATTAAGGCTGGCTTCAAACGTCCGTTAAACCCGGACGTGAGCAGTCCGTGGTAATGCGGGCTGGATTTGTTCCTTACAGCCGGAGCGCACGGTGTCATAGGTTGCTATGACGTCGTGCGCTCCCTGCCGCCGCTGCACTGTATTACTGTAGGGCAGTGGCGGCAGGGAGCGCACGGCGTCGTAGCAACCAATGACGCCGTGCTCTTCAGCTGTAAAGAAGAAAATCCAGCCCGCATTACCACGGACTGCTCACGTCCGGGTTTAACGGATGTGTGAAGCCAGCCTAACTGCTTGAAGAGGCTACGGCACTCCGCTGAGCACTGCAGTCTGCTTACAGCATCCAAAGCACAGCGCAGTACATTGTATAGTGGCTGTGCTTGGTATTGCAGCCCAGGTCCATTCACTTGAATGGGACTGAGCTGCACATAGGCCATGTTACCAATGAATGTGATGTGACAGGCCTAGGAACAGCCCACAGTGCTCACTGGAGCATGGCAGCCTCTTCAAGCTGACTGGAAGGCAGGGCCGGTGCAAGGATTTTTGCCGCCCTAGGCAAAAGAAAAGTTTGCCGCCCCCCCCCACCCCTTATCATTCTTCACCCCCCCCTCCTTTGTCATTCTCCCCCCCCCCGTCAATCTTCACCCCTCCTCCTTTGTCATTCCCCCCCCCTGTCATTCTTCTCCCCCCTCTTGTCATTCTTCTCCCCCCTCTTGTCATTCTTCTCCCCCCTCTTGTCATGCTTCCTCCCCTCTTGTCATTCTTCTCCCCCCCCTCTTGTCATTCTTCTCCCCCCCCCTCTTGTCATTCTTCTCCCCCCTCTTGTCATTCTTCCCCCTCTCTCCCCACCTGTAATGTAGCGTGGCCGAGCGCTTTATGGTCCACGGGTACAGGAGCTTTAGATTCCTGTACCCTGACGGACTGACAGGAAGTGCACACTGTGTGCGCACTTCATGTCAGTCCGGCCGGGTACAGGAGACACATGCTCCTGTACCCGCGGCCATAAAGAGCTCGGCCGCGCTACAATGGACTGACAGGAGGGAGCGCTGAGCGCTTCCCTCCTGTCAGCTCCTTTCCTCTTGCTGTGCCCGGGCGGTGCGCCCTCATGGACGCACCAGCCCGGGCAGTGCTGCAGCCGCCTGAGGCTCTATACAGAGCGCTCGGGCATCTGCAGCATGAGGCAGGGCCGGCGCTCCTAGCAGCGCCCCTTGCCAAGGGGCGCTCTACGCGGCGGCCTAGTCCGCTTATAGGACGTGCCGGCCCTGCTGGAAGGGGTGGTGGGAGTTGAACCACCACTAGATATTGATGATCTATCCTGAGGATAGGCCATCAATATTGAATATTGGGCTAATCTGTGGCATTTAAACTACAAATCCACAGCAGAATTCTGCCACAGATTCCACAGAAAATACATGCTGGATTTTTCAGATGTTTCTGCTGGATTTTCCACAGAGGAATTTCGTCATGGATTTTGCTGTGGACTTTACCGTATGTTTTGCAAAGGATGAAATAAGCAGTGAAACTGCATAAATTGACATGTTGCAGAATTAAAATCTACACTGAAAGTCAATCACTGCAGATTATTTTGGAGCGTGGGGATAAGATTTCTTAAAATCTCATCAACTTTATGATGAGGCACATCCTCCAGCAGTCAGTGCACCTAAACAGAAATCTCGGTGCTGCTGTACATTTCTGTCTTCATTTACACCAGAAAATCGGTGTAAATGAGGATAAATGTGCCTGGCCCCACCGCCTCCCTGCACTCACCAAGCTCCCCTTTTGGAAGGTTGCCGAAGGCGATGGGGAAATGCCACTTGTGACAATATTTTGTCTCAATGTCTATAGTCACAGACACAGCTATTTTATTACACCGGAAAAGTGGTGTCTCAGGATTAGGCCTCATGTACACGACCGTTTTTTTATGCTGTCTGCAAAAAGGGGTTCCGTTGTTCAGTGATCCGTGTCCATTTTTGCCTTCCGTTGTGTTTCCGTGTGTCTTCCGTTTTTTTTTAGCGGACATGACCCAAAAGATTTTACCAAAAGACAGGCTGACAATTTTTGCCAAGTGCCTGCCAAGAGATCCGCAAAAAAACGGACGCGGAACACGGATGACACACGGATGGCCATCCGCATTTTTCACGGTCCCATTGACTTGAATGGGTCTGTGAACCGTTTCTGACGGACAAGAATAGGACAGGTTATATTTTTTTGACGGACTGGAATCACGGACCACGGAAGCGGAGGACAAACGGTGCATTTTCCGAGTTTTCCACGGACCCATTGAAAACCAATGTGTCCGCAGAAAATCACGAAAAACGGAGCAACGGACACGGAATCAAACAACGGTCGTGTGCATGAGGCCTTAATAAATACCCCCATAGGTTGTTTTTTTTGTGGTGTTTTAAATGATGGTTGCATTTTTTGAACTTGCGTTGCTTGGTGTATTGTTTTTTTTTCCGATAAACACACCAACTCCAGACATCAGCTGAAAGTCTATGGGAAGTACTAAATGCAGAAATGTACTGAAAGTACTAAGGCCCCTTTCACACGGGCGAGTTTTCCGCGCGGGTGCAATGCGTGAGGTGAACGCATTGCACCCGCACTGAATCCGGACCCATTCATTTCTATGGGGCTGTGCACATGAGCGGTGATTTTCCCACATCACTTTTGCGTTGCGTGAAAATCACAGCATGTTCTATATTCTGTGTTTTCATGCAACACAAGCCCCATAGAAGTGAATGGGGCTGCGGGAAAATCGCAAGCATCCGCAAGCAAGTGCGGATGTGGTGCGATTTTCCTGCATGGTCGCTAGGAGACGATCAGGATGGGGACCCGATCTTTATTATTTTCCCTTATAACATAGTTATCAAGGAAAATAATAGCATTCTCAATAGAGAATGCAAAGTAAAAAGGGCAATAGAGGGTTAAAAATAACAAAAAAAACAAACTCACCTACCCCATTTGATCGCGTAGCTGCCGGTCTCCTGCTCTGTCTTTAGCTAGGTGGGGGGTGAAGGACCTTCAGTGACATCACTGGGTCACATGGTCCAATCACCTGCTTCCATCATGGAATACTCAATTCGAAACCGGACTTCAGTGATGAAGTCCGGCTTTGGGTCTGGGTACCAAACATGCCGATTTTTCACACGCGCGTGCAAAACGCATTAAAACGCTTGGCACTCGCGAGGAAAAATCACGTATTTTCTCGCAATGCACCTGCCTCTTATCGTGTGAAAGAGGCCTAAAAGTCTAGAAAAGTACTAAACGCAGAAGGGCTAGGCCAGTGATGACTCCGGCACTGCAGCTGTGCTGAAACTACGATTCCCAGCATGCTCCATTCATTTCTATGGATTTCTGAGAACAGCCAAGCAAATGTGTATCTTGGGAGTTGTTGACTGAGCACCTGCACAGACTCCTCTGTAGAGGAAGGTTATTAACATATGGCTGACACATAGAAAATGCCTTGTCTGAATTAAATCCGTGCTCTGATACAATGTACAAACCATACGGTAAGGGTCCATTCACACATCCGTGGTGTGTTGCGGATCCGCAACACACCCGGCCGGCACCCCTCATCGAAATGACTATTCTTGTCCGCAAGCTGCGGACAAGAATAGGACATGTTCTATGTTTTGCGGATCCACGGACTGGAAGTTTGGGGCAGAAGCCCGGAAGTTCGGGGCTGCGCTCTACAAATGCGGAAGCGGAGAGCACATAGTGTGCTCTCCGCTTCACGTCCGGCCCCATTGAGAATGAATGGGTCTGCATCCGTTCCGCATATTTGCGGAACGGATGCGGACCCATTTGCGGACGTGTGAATGGGGCCTAACAGTAACGTTCAGGTATAGGACACATACAAACCACATGTTGCTTGGTTTTGATTATCTGGGTGGCATGATTTCCAGCAATACAGCACAGAAATAGTGTTTGCTTTAGAGGCTGTGTCATGGTTAAGGGACGCCCACCATTTCATTCCATAAGTTCTGCAGATTCAGCTATTGACTCCTTGGACATGTAACTGCATCCATATTTACATTTATCCCACTTTCCTCCCTATCTTGATATCCTAGAAATGCCAATAAAGAAGCGCTTTGTTCCTAACACAATAAGCCATTTTCCTCACTTCAGCGTTGCATTTATGTAGCTTCTATGCAGAAAGATGAACACTTCCTAAAAAAATGAAATTTGCTGAAATGCACCAAGATAATTGAAATCGGTTTTGAAAATAATATTCTATACATCTAAAACAACATTATAAAAGTTAAAAAGTACTTCCATTCCTCCTAAATCCTATTATGTAATACAAATTGATACTGGACAATAACATCCAAACTGATTGCAGATTTCTGGTTCAGGGTTCCAGTTTTTAAAATAAAGAGAGGCTGCTCTAATTACTGTCGTATTAAAATTAAAAGGGAAAAAAATCTGCAGTGAAACTAAAATGGTGCCCAACTTTAAAGAGGCACTTTAGCTTTTTGCCTATGTAGTGCAGCATAAGCTATTATAAAAGGGGTTGTCTCACTTCAGCAAATGGCATTTATCATGCAGACAAAATTAACACAAGACACTAATGTATTGGGATTGGCCATATTGTACAAACCATTAGAAAACGTGGTGTGGTGTTTAACAAGCAGGATATGCTCAACCCATATGCAGTTGTGCATGTATATATTGTAGCCATATTGCCTCCTTTGCTGGCTTGATTCATTTTTCAATCATATTATGCACTGCTCGTTTCCAGGGCTCATGGCCACCACTGCAGCACAGATACGAGGAGGCCGGGATGGGAGCTGCTGGGCATGCGTACCTCTGTGACCTCCCATGGACCCGGCCACCAGAGAGGCCGGCACTTTTTCCTATAGTGTGCAAGCACAACCACCGCTGAGGGATTGTAAGGTGGTTATAACCATGGAAACGGGCAGTGTATAATGTGATGGAAAAATGAATCCAGCCAGCAAAGGAGACAATATGGACAATCACAATACATTAGTAAGTGTCTTGTAATAACTTTGTCGACATGATGAATGCCATTTGCTGAATGGAGACGATCTCTCTAAAGGTTGTCCCATAAAAATATTGTACATTTTTCAAACTAGCACCAGGATGTGAATACGTTTGTAATTGCATGCAAACAACAATGTAGTATAGCCTCAATAAAATGTATCTGAATAGTGCTACCTGCTGTTTGCTTTTTTTCTCTCCTTAGGGTACTTTCACACTTGGGGTGAAGGGCTCCGTCAACGGAACTGCCCGACTGATCCGTTAAAACATTTGAAAACAGATTTCATTTGCAAACGGATACGTTTGACAATTGTATTGAAATAACGGATCCGTCTTTCCGTTGTCATCTGTAAAAACGGATCCGTTATTTATTGTTTTACCATTTTTAAAGGTCTGCGCATGCGCAAAAGTGGAGGAACGGATCCGTTAATGCGTCAATTTTCAATGACGGATCCGCCCTTAATACATTTCAATGTACAATGGAGAGCGTCATTCCATCAAGTGTTTCCGCTTTTTTGGACGGAAATAAAAATACAACATGCTGCACTTTTATCTGCGTCCAAAAAACGTGAAAGGACTGAACTGAAGACAAACTGATGCAAACTGAACGGATTGCTTTCCATTCAGAATGCATTAGGATAAAACTGATCTGTTTTTTTCCATTATTGAGCCCCGAGGACGGAACTTAATGACGGAAAAGAATTACGCTAGTGTGAAAGTAGCCTTATTTTTATGTCCACCTCAGTAACAAACATCTTGTGGTCACACATGCTCAGTTCTATCCTTCAACTGCCACCTGCAGTATCTACTGTTAGACGTAGTTACGGGTAGTGAGCAGTCGCCTTAAAATAAATCTAGCAAAGCAATGAATGGGAAGAACTGTGGATAAATGAGAGGTAGAGGACTGGCTCTGACTTGAGACTGTGTCTATGGTGTCTGATATATATATTTTTTACATTAATCATGGGATAACCCCTTTAAGTACAGGGCATATTACATTTTAAATAATACCGAAGTTACTTAGATACAACCTATATACATGATGAATCCTATGTAATCATAATAGTATCTTTTTATTTTAGAAAGGTTTTATAGTGGTGGTGCAGTGGCTTAATATTGATGACCTGTCCTCAAGATAGGTCATCAATATCAGATCAGTGGGAGTCCAACTCCTGGCAACCCCACCAATCAGCTGTTTGAAGGGGTAGCAGCACTAGTATTTTTGCACCATAAAATCACTTTTTCTTAGAAATGAGTTGCTTTTTGTGTTGAGACATTCTAAGACCCATAACATTTTTATTTTTCCATTAAGTCAGCTATATGAGGGCTTGTTTAGGGACGGAATGGTTAATCAGCTGTAGTTTTTACTTGTGTGATTTTGGAATACATATGACTTTTTTTTATTACAATCCAGCATTTTTTATGGAGTTCACCATACATCAGTAACGTGGTCACTTTATAGGTCACTTTATAGTTTGGGTTGTTATGGACAGATCAATACCAATTATATGTACTATATTTTATTATTTCCGAATTCTAAAAAACTTAAAGGGGAAAAGTGTAATTTTTTTTTTTCATTTTTTACTTTAACTTTTTATTTAGAGACTTGGATATCCGATCTTCTGACTACTGATATAATGCAATGCAATACTTATTTGTGGTCCGGGCTATCGCGTATGGACCTTGGGTACGGCATGCCATACCCTGTGCTGATTGGCTGGGTTGTGCCGGGAGCCACGTGCGTGGGTAGGCCTGGAGAGGACCTACCCTAGAGGAGAGTGTAGAATATGGGCGGGAGGGAGGGGATGTAAGCGAGACACACCGCCGGCGCACAGGACCTGGGGGTTTAAGTAGGCACAGGCGCCCCTCCCACAAATACAGGCTGCTTGCAGCCTTAACCACTTGTGGTCCGGGCTATCGCGTATGGACCTTGGGTACGGCATGCCATACCCTGTGCTGATTGGCTGGGTTGTGCCGGGAGCCACGTGCGTGGGTAGGCCTGGAGAGGGCAAAAGAAGCCAAGGACACCATGCTTGGTAAATCAATTTATTGGCATGGACCCCCCTCCTCGTACGGGTTACAGGGCTAGCGACCGGAAAGCCTGTGAGATTTCCTTGTGTGGATTCGGGACGTATCTGGTGAAACAAGAGGATCTCCACCGACCCATTGACCGGATGACATGTGCTGGCACCTGATGACTGGAAGCTGCTGACGCCGCCCCGATTCGGAAGGAGTGGCCCGAGATGTCCTTCGGGTCGCGCCCTAGCCTCGCTACCAGAGAGCGGATATGGGTGACGAACTGGCTCGAGGAGAGCGGCTTCCTTTTAAAGGGAAGTAGGGGACTGTCGTGGGGTGCAGCCCGTAGCAAGCCCAGCAACCTCGTGAGGATCCTGACTGGACACCAATCATTCTGCGTGGGAAAATACTTGACTGCTGTGGGTGGACCTGTCTGACTGGTCTTAGTGGTCTGAATACTGAGGACGAAGTAGTTGTCGTGCCAGGACAGCTGTTCCTTGCGCAGGCAGCCGTGACCCGGAGGACCAGTGGTGAACTCCCCCGGCCGGAGGAGCCCATAAAAGCCGAGGTACATGGCCGCTTGGATGACCAAGCTGGCAAAAGGCCCAAAAGGGGCACCGTCCAGTGCCGCGGATAGCCCCCTGAACAGTTCCCCGGATACCGGCTGCCTGCGGGGCGAGGCGGTTGACGCCGTCTTCTGGACCCCCCTGAGCACTGCTTTAATGGCCTGATAGGACCAGATAGACCTACGGCCAGGGTTGTTGAGCATGGAATGGTGCTGCACGCCCGCCAGGTACAGCCTGATGGTGCTGTGGGACAGTTTAAGCTCCAGTGGCAAAAGCGATGAACGCCAGCAGGTAGGTGACCTCATCCTGGTCGCCCGCGGGTGGACCAGCCTGAACCGGTCAAAAACTTTCCACCCAGCCTGATAACTCCTTGCTGTGTTCTGTGACAACGACCGATGGATAAGTTGCTTTGCTGCTGCCACCAATGGCTCTAACCCATGGTGAGCTTGCCGTGCGCTGGAACTGGAGATCCTGTGGGGTCTGCGTCGGGCATTTCCTGGAAAAAGACCACCAGATTAAACCTTGATAACGCGTCTGCCGCGGTGTTTTCCCGGCCCTGAATATGGTCACATGAAAACCTGAAGTTATACGAGAGGGACAACCATACCAACTTGCGTATTAGTGCCATGATTTTGGGGACTTAGCCCTTTGCTTGTTCACAATGTCCACTAGAGCCTGATTATCGGTGATGAACAAGACCGAGGAGTTAGCCCACTCTTTGCCCCATACCTGGGCCGCTGCGACTATGGGGTACAGCTCTATGAGGGGGATGACTTCAAGGCCGTGACGTCAGAGCTCAACTCCGAGGGCCAACCGCCCGCCAGCCAGTGTCGGCCGAAGATGGCGGCAAAGCCGGCCGACCCAGCTGCGTCCGAGAACACTATGGGGAGAGAGCCGTCCGTGGGGGAACGAACAGCGCAATTCCGTTCCAGGCTGCTAAGAATGACTCCCACATGGCTAGGTCAGCTCTGGCGGGACCATCCAGGGGTACTAAGCTGTCCTGGTCTGGGGCTTCGGGGAGCAGCTGGAGCAACCTGGACGTGAATGCCCTGCCCTGAGGCATAATCCTAGCGGCGAAGTTGAGTAACCCTAACAGAGATTGAAGCTCCGTTTTGGTCAGGGAGTTGGAAGAGACGGCTTTTGCTAAGCCCACTTGGATTTTACCCAACTTCTCCGCTGGGAGCCTGGCCTCCAACCGCAGGGTATCTAGGATGATACCCAGGAACGTAACCTGGGTGGCCGGCCCTTCTGTCTTATTCTGGGCTATCGGGACCCGTAACTGCCCAAAGACTTCCAGCAGAGTAGCCAGGCCGGACGGGTCTGGGCCCGGCTTTTCCACTATCAGGAAGTCATCCAGGTAATGGATGATCATTGGTAGATCGCCGTGGTGGACCAAGATCCAATGTAGCGCCTTTGCCAGTTGGTCGAAGATCCAGGGGCTGCTTTTGCAGCCAAAGGTGAGGCGGTTGGCGAAGTAGAACTTGCCCGCCCATCTAATGCCGTAGCAGCTCCAGAGTTGAGGCCGGACGGGCATTAGTTTGAAGGCGTCCGCTATGTCCGCCTTTGACAGCCAAGAACCCCTGCCTGCGAGCAAAATGAACTGCACTGCCTCATCAATCGACGAATACCTCATCGAAAACTCCTTCGACGGTATCAAAGAGTTTAGGCTCGGAGTATCAGAAGAGTGGGGAGCAGAGAGGTCATAGATTAACCGTTTTTATTGGAAGCCTTTTTCGCAATTATGCCAATCGGGCTGATGCGCCAGAACTGAAAAGGATCTCCTCGAAGGGGCCCAAGAGAAACCCTTTCCTGACTTCTGACTGGATCAGGACATCGACCGCTTCAGGGTCACGGCTGGCGGACAGCAGGTTGCCCCCCTCCCAGTTAGAATGAGGAAGGGCTACAATCCCTGTATGGAACCCCTCGCAGAAGCCAGATATCAGGAAGTCCACGAACGTGCGGTCCTGGTGACCTTCCAACAGGGCCGAAAGCAAATCTATGTTAAGGTCGGTTAGTCATAGGTGCTTGGAGGCCTTCCTGGGGCACGAGACCCGAGGGTGGGCCCTAAAGCATAGGGAGCAAATGTGGAGGGCCCTGCATGCATTGAAAGCACAGCCGCCTTGATTAAAGTTGTTGCACAGCTGGCTCGTGCCTAGTGTGGCAATGTGAACACTGATTTGTGCGGTGAAGCCCCAGGGAAACCGTCAGACAGGGCTGTTTACACCGAGAGCGTGTCACCAAGGTGCCTGGCCTTGGTGGAGTGAAAGCCCAAGTTAAGTATAGTATTAGTATAGCTGGCTCAGCCAGTTCCAGGGCGGGCTTTTACTGGGAACAGGTAATGTGCTGGGTGGGTGCCTGTTCCCCATGCTCCAGTCCGGGGTTTCGGACAGGTCCATGTCTATTTAGTCCTGCTGCTGGACAAGGTGTGTCACTCTGGGAGAGAGTGTTTTTGTGTAGCAGAGTCCTGGTGAGGCTCTGGGAACGTGATCTCAGCTGAGGAGGGCTGAGGGGCCACGGGGCTAGGTGCTAGCCACAATTCATGGACGTTCGGCTGGGAAAGCCGCATGGGTTCCCGTGTGTGTGAATGGGGCCTTAGGTGAGTCAGCGATACCTTATGTATTAGGTAGTGCCTAGACGGGCAGGTGTTCATTTATATTGTTTTGTTTGAGAAGACTGCCAAATAAATGCACTGTTTGGACATGAACTCCATTGTCAGGAAGGAAGTTTGTGTGAATGATCCCCGAGACCAGAGCTAACCCCCCACATTTGGTGTCGGATGCGGGCAGTCGTCCCTGCTGGAGAAGGAAAAGCGTTGCTGGGAGCAACAAACAAGCAGAAAAAGCAGGTGCTGCTGAATGCTATATTTTTTTTTTTTGACGGTGAGAAAGTTTAAAGAGACTGTTATGTCTGCGGTGCAGTGCTGAGATTGTCTCTACAGGGAGACACCTGGAGACTGGTCTCAGATTAAAGTGGACGTGTTAAGAAAAAAAAAAAAAGAATTTTTTTTTTCTGGTGTCTGGACTGTCTGTTGCTATGGGGTGGATGGAGGATCTCACCGAGCAGCTGAGGCAGGCCAATTTGGAGGGGGAGGCTTTGAGGGCGCAATTGCAGTTGGCCCTGGAGAGAAAGCCTTCAAATCCGAATGGACAGTTTGTAAAAGTCCAAAGTGTCGGTGATGCGGCTGGAAAACCAGACGAAAAGGTGTTGTGTGCCGTTGCCAAGGGCAACCGTCGGGAAGAAAAGAAGAGGGAGAGCGGTGCGGCTCTCAAGAGTTCAAGTGATTGCGGCATACAGAGTCCTAGAGAGGATGTACGGAGCAGTAATGCAGTTGCTAGGTGCAACCAACCACTACAGAGTGCAGCTGCATGGCAAAAGAGAGAGCGCTGCTGGAGATGCCGTCAAGTCACAAAGTGTGCACCTGATTGTCCTATGGCCAGGAGTCAGGTAACCAGGAATCAAAGGCTGGAGGTTCCTAATGTCCAGGAGCAGGACAGTGACCTTGGGGAAGATGTTCCTGGAACTCCCTCATCGCCTGGGACTGCCGAACCCATGACATCTGAGGGTAAGACTGTTCCGATTATTACTCCGTGTGTTGCAGAGGGTCAGTTGATCCTGGTTCAGACCAGCCTGGTGGCTGAGAACTGTGTGCGGGACATTCACGGGGATAGCATGAACTGTCTGGTGGCTCTCACGGCGTGTGAGACTCCAGTGCAAACAGTGACTCGAGAAATTCGTGATGTAGTTTCACCTATAACTGTTATGTTGTTTGGCCAGGATATTGAAGCGTTGCTGTGGGGTAAGGCAGACCCTTCTGCAGGAAGTGACGAGGCTCCTGCAGAATCGGTAGCGACCCCTTTAAGTGATGTGACCATTAAAAACAGTGGCACTGATAAGGTGCAAAGCGATTGTGCCAAGTTTGCGGAAATGCCAAATGAAAGTATGATGCCATGTGATGATGTTGATAGGCATTTTCCACTGCAGGGTGTGACCAGGGGAGAAGTGCTCCCTGTAGGTAAAAATGTAAAAGTTCGAAAAATGCAGATAAATGTTGAGAGCACAGAGTTGGGGGAACCCACTGTAGTGAATGTGCAGGACACAGTGGCTAGAGAAGTGTCCAAGGTGGGGATTAGCTCAGCGGTGCCCCTTGAGGGCAGGATTGAGAATGACATGAGCGGTATATATGACGCATGTGCTGTGACCGATAGCAACTCAGAGAGAGAGGCTACTATGTTGAGGTCTGGCCAAACTGATATGGTTACTGGTAGCAACCAGACGATAGTTATACCTGACGTGACGAGAGGCGAGTGGGGAGATGGCGGCCTTGTGTCTGAGACCCATACACAGGCAGGGCTAGATGACAGGACATGTCAGTACAGCTGCAATCATGAAGACGGTTTCTCTCTCCTACATGGTCCCTAGGTACAATAGCGAAGGGACTACTGCCTGATGCCCAGAAGAAAATGAAAGTCTCCAGAAAGTTACACAAGCCTGTAGTAGACACTGACAAAAGTCTTGGCGAGGTCCTAGGAGATACTCCTACGTCTGGTACTGCTGCAGAACAGAGTAAAGAGCCGCTGGATCCAGAGGCCAAAAGGGAGTGCATCCAACAAGCTGATGCGAAAAACTCAAATAGAAGCGGAAATTCTCCAACTTCAAGAGGAACTCGCAGTTTCTGAGCGATCCAGACTTCATGCAGAGCAGAAAAGAGATGAACTGGCTGATGAGGTCTTAAACAGTGCCTCAGAAAAATCTGCCCTCTTGGAGGAGCAAAGACATTTGGAAGCCAGTATGGCGCAACTTCATCAAGAGTTGTGTGATCGAATAGTGGACCTGGACAACCAGAGACAAACTGTGTCTAGATTGGAGAAGAAACAGAAGAAGTTTGACCAGCTCCTGGCTGAAGAGAAATATGTTGCGGCCCGATATGCCGAAGAACGTGACCGAGCGGAGGCTGATGCTCTGGAGAAAAAGTCCAAGGCCATCTCCTTGGCTAGAGCCCTTGAAAAAGCGCTTAAGGAGCGAGGTGAATTGGAGAGGCTGAACAAGCAACTCAGAGCAGAGTTGGAAGTTCTCAGGAGCTCAAAAGATAAAGTCTATGAGTTGGAGAGGCCTAAGCGTGCTCCTGCGCAGCAGGTGGAAGAGAATGAGATACCTGAAGAGGAAGATTCTCTAAAAGATGCCAAGAAGGCAGAGCCTGTTAAGAATGGGTCTGGAGATGGTGGCGCTGTGGTGCCAGCCGAGGCAGAGAAGAAAATGGATGATGTATCTGCTGAACCAGATGAAGGTGCTGAGGTAGATGCAAAAGCCCAGGGACTCGTGGCGGTGTGTGGCCAGGACCTGGGCATGAGAGACATTCCCTCTGCTGTCAATGCCTTCCAGAAAGCCAGCAGTCTGCTGGGGAAGAAATACGGGGGACCGACGACCAGTATGAGGGTCCTGTCTACTCCGATGGGCTGGCTCTCCTGAATCCTATCCGAAGGGAGAACCATATCCGGGTGAATCTCTGCAGGGATTGCCAGAAGACGACGAGTCTGGTGAAGACCCTGATGTACCCCGTACCTCCAACCATGATGAGAAAGAGGAGGAGTTAAGGAATCAAGTATATGATGCCGTGTCCAAGAAGGATGAGAAGGCTAATCAACTGAATGAAGACTCCAAAAGAGACTCAAAGGCTAAAGAAGCTAAGGCCGATGAGTTGGAGTGGGAGAAATCCTGGTATGCTCCAGAGACCAAAGAGAAGGATGAAGAAGAATCTGCTGAAGTGGGGCGTGCCACTGAAGAAGCAGAAGACTCTGAAATTGGAGCCAAACTTGACGTAACCCCTGTGGGGAGTAAAGGAAAAAGAAAGACGCTATTTGTTGATAAAATAAAGAGACAAAAAGAGGCAAGTCTTAAGAAGCGTGCTCGGTTGAAGCAGCTGTGTAAGAAAAAGGGAGAGAGAGATAAAAAAATAGAAAGAGAGGGTCTGCCTGTCCCGTGGAATTGGGAACCTCTTAGACACTATTTCTTGGGCAACAGGTCAATGTGGGTGACAAACCAAGCCTTGCTGGCTTGGGTATGGCAAAATAAAGGGAAAATGATGATGCTGACCACATCTTCCAGAGGGAATGTTGAGACAGAGGCTAGAAAAGGGCGGATGCCCTGTCAGGAGCATCCGGTTGGTGTATGTGTTCACCCCCACAGGTGTGAACAGAGGGGGGGGATATGTGGCAATGTGAACACTGATTTGTGCGGTGAAGCCCCAGGGAAACCGTCAGACAGGGCTGTTTACACCGAGAGCGTGTCACCAAGGTGCCTGGCCTTGGTGGAGTGAAAGCCCAAGTTAAGTATAGTATTAGTATAGCTGGCCCAGCCAGTTCCAGGGCGGGCTTTTACTGGGAACAGGTAATGTGCTGGGTGGGTGCCTGTTCCCCATGCTCCAGTCCGGGGTTTCGGACAGGTCCATGTCTATTTAGTCCTGCTGCTGGACAAGGTGTGTCACTCTGGGAGAGAGTGTTTTTGTGTAGCAGAGTCCTGGTGAGGCTCTGGGAACGTGATCTCAGCTGAGGAGGGCTGAGGGGCCACGGGGCTAGGTGCTAGCCACAATTCATGGACGTTCGGCTGGGAAAGCCGCATGGGTTCCCGTGTGTGTGAATGGGGCCTTAGGTGAGTCAGCGATACCTTATGTATTAGGTAGTGCCTAGACGGGCAGGTGTTCATTTATATTGTTTTGTTTGAGAAGACTGCCAAATAAATGCACTGTTTGGACATGAACTCCATTGTCAGGAAGGAAGTTTGTGTGAATGATCCCCGAGACCAGAGCTAACCCCCCACACTAGGTACACAATGGGTCTGCCAAGCTTGTCCCTTGCACTCGGGCTCCCCTGGGCACCGGAGGGGCCGGGCATCAAGCCCTGTCCGGGTGGAGTAGTGGGGTTCGGGCACCACTCGGCGGAGTGGAAGATGGACTGGCACGTCGCGCACGCGGGGCCCCGAAGACCCGCAAAATGCCGGCAGAACAACTCCATATCCAACTCCGCCCAGTTAGTGGAATATTGGAACTGCGCAAGCGCAGCCGCCGCTTTGGCAGAAAACGACCGATGGTAGTCGTAAAATGCCACCCCCCCATACTTCTGACCCAGGTCCGTGATGCGATAGAGGTAGCTGTCCAGCTCCTCCCTCCTGCTTGGCTGGGCTGAACACACCACATCCCTATATACACTGAATGCCAGTACAAATTCAGGAATGGAGAGTTTCCTGTTTAAGCGAACATCCTTCGCTTTCAGGATTACCGACACATCCCCACAGTTGATGATCCTATTCTCGGGCACATCATGGGATGCGATAAGGATGGACGCTAAATTCACATCTCTCCCTGCCACGATATCTTTCTTGAGATTGTCCGGCAGAAAATGGGAAGGCGCGATTTGGGGGCTGTCGCGGGAGTACCTGGGGAGGCCTGCGGGAAGGGAGACGTGGGAACCGGCACCACCAGGGGATCGTGCCCCATCTGCCGGGATTCCAGCGCTCCGACCCTGGATTGGACGTCTGCTACGGAGCCAGCAATACCAGCGATGGAGGACTGGAGCTGGCCTAACGACAGTTGGATTGAGGTTAGGAGGGTTGGACCTCTGAGGGCCCCGCTGCTGACATCATTAACTTGTAAAGTTCCGCTTTCTTGCGGACGCTGGGTGCCGGATGCCCCTTCTTTGAGCTCGGCGACCAGTCTAGGCACCGCCCAGCCCCGGAGTGGGTGCTGCCGGCCGGGCCCGAGACCGACGAGCCTGACACCGATGCATTATCGTCCATGTCGGACACCTGAGACATCTTTCTCCGCCTAGGCCCCTGAAGCCAACAAGCCTTGCCCTGGGAATGCCGATGACCTCGGTCCTGAAACTGCCTCTATCAGGGAAAGCGGAAACAAAGCTAGCAAGGCATACCCAAAACAAAACCGCACCTACCTGGACCCTGGCGGACACCTCAGTCCCTGCCCCCCCCGATACTTACCTTATAGAGAGCTTTGCTCGATATGAGAAGCGAACCCCGCACGGAAGGTATTTCCGCGAATCTGAGGGAACATGAAGCGGACTGGATACCGTAACCATGGCGGCTGACGAGGACTGCGAAGCTCCTTGCGTGACTCATGGACCCAGGCCACCCGCCGTGGACCCCCCCCTGGGCAAACCAGGGGCGTATCACATTTTGAGTTGGCCTGGCGATCCAGGTGACACACAAAGACACATAGCATGGAAACGACAGAGCCTGGGCGATCCAGGAAAACACATAACATCTGACTTAGCCTGGGCGATCCAGGTAACACATGAAGATCGGTAGCATGGAGACGACAGAGCCTGGGCGATCCAGGGGACATATAACACCTGACGTGGCCTGGACGATCCAGGTAACACACAAAGACACATAGCATGAAAACGACAGAGCCTGGGCGATCCAGGAAAACAACTAACATCTGACTTAGCCTGGGCGATCCAGGTAACACATGAAGATAGGTAGCATGGAGACGACAGAGCCTGGGCGATCCAGGGGACATATAACACCTGACGTGGCCTGGACGATCCAGGTAACACACAAAGACACATAGCATGGAAACGACAGAGCCTGGGCGATCCAGGAAAACACATCACATCTGACTTAGCCTGAGCGAACCAGGTAACACAAGAAGACAGGTAGCATGGAGACGACAGAGCCTGGGCGATCCAGGGGACATATAACACCTGACATGGCCTGGACGATCCAGGTAACACACAAAGACACATAGCATGGAAACGACAGAGCCTGGGCGATCCAGGAACAAACACATAACATCTGACTTAGCCTGGGCGATCCAGGTAACACACAAAGGCACATAGCATGGAGACGACAGAGCCTGGGCGAACCAGGGGACGTGCAGACCTCGCTGAATATTAGTAGCGATGGCCTGGCCACCCCCAGTGGTCTGGCCCCGACCCCGCTCAGGAACCCCTCCTTGGAGGGAGGCCTGGGGCTGGTAACCGGCCACTGGAAGTATGCCCTCTGTAGCCCCCTGGCTTTACACAGCCAGGAGGGCTGAGGCCTAGCTCTCAGACTGAGGGCCCTGCAGGGGTGCTGACCCCTGTGAACCCTTCATTGTGGCCTTACAGCCCCATATGGGGTGACCTTTAGGACCTATAGTCTTCCCCGTGCCCCTATTTATATCCTGCCTGTTCCCATAACCTGACCCATGCTTGGCCATGTCCTCTCGAATGGCGCCTTGCGGCACCCCCATGACCCCCATGTCTTAACCTACCCCCTCCTAAGGCCCCCTTTCTTATATATATATTTTTTTTTTTTTAAAAATACATTTTTTTTTTTTTTTAATTTTTATTTACTGACTATATAGCTCTACCCCCGGTCGGACGCCAGGCCCCTTGGCCGTACTCCAACCAAAGGGCCGCTAGTACTTCGGGCCTGCCGCGGCCTGGCTGGGCGCCTGCGTTCCCACGGCGGGTCGCTACCTCGCGATGGGAAGCGAGTTCCCCGCTGCTCCGGCCCCGCTCGCTCTGGGCGCCGAGCCGAAACCCTCGCGATAGGGGGCGCGATCTCGGCTTTTCCTGCACCGCTTGCTCGCGCTGAGCTGAACTTACCTCCGCCGCTGGCTCGTACCTTGCCACCGCTGATCCGAACGCCTGAACGATCCTTCGTCTGGACTGCGCACCACGATGCCGGAAGCAGGATGTGACTCTACCTTGTGAAAGGTATGTAAGCGAGACACACCGCCGGCGCACAGGACCTGGGGGTTTAAGTAGGCACAGGCGCCCCTCCCACAAATACAGGCTGCTTGCAGCCTTAACCACATACTGCAGGGCATAAAACTTGTTAGTATTACACTGACAGCCAAAAAGATCCGGCCTCCTTTTGTCACGTGACCAATTGACGTGACACAAGGGTCACTAACAGCGGGAAAGTGAAGAAACTGGGGCCCAGCTGTGGGGATCAGGTAAGTAGCCTTCCCTCCAAAGCTGGCCACGAAGGGAGGGAGTCTTTAAAAGATCTTCAGAAGATGAATAACCCCTTTAAAAGGGGTTGTCACTTTTGTAATACTGATGACCTATCCCCAGCATAGGTCATCAGCATCAGATTGGCAGGGGCCTGTCTCCCGGCTCCCCCTACGATTAGTTGATTGAAGAGAACACAGCGCTCGTATGAGCCTGAATATTCACTTGAATAGGAAGGAACCGATGGGAGAGTTGTAATTACACTGCTCACCGCTGCAATCCAGACTGTGAGCGGGTAATGGTGAAGAGAACTCAGTGCTGCATTCTCTTCATCGGGGGTGCCAGCAGTCAGCCTCCCATCGATCTGATATTGATGACCTATCCTGAGGATAAGCAGACAACCCCTTTAAAGAGGACCTTTCATTGAATTTTTTTGGTTTGATTAAGTACCTTTACTTGCAAGGTCATCCTTGTTGTTTCTTTCCAAATAGCCCTCACATGCTCCGCTGTGCCCCCATGCAGTTTTCACGCCCAGTCATGGTCCAATCACAGTGGAGAGCGTCACAGCCAGGGAGAAGGCGAGTTGTTTTTGTTCCCCGGCTGTGACACACTCCGCCGCAATTGGACTGCAGCACAGTCAGGGAGAAGGAGACGCCCACTGAGAAACCCTGGGGTCTCCTCCTCCCTGTACTGATACTATTAACATACTAGGAGTGAAAATGCGGGGGGTTTGCACAGCAGGGTAAGCGAGGGGTATTTGGGGAGGGAAAAAAAAAAAAAAACAAGGATGGCAGCCTTAGCCGAGGGTACCCTGCAAGTAAAGGTACTTAAAAAAAAAAATTCCATGAAAGGTTCTCTTGCTAAACTAAAAATATAGAATTAATAAATTAGTGCTCTATGTTGTTTGTTAGCTTCATTCAATGGCAGGCTGCACAATTTTCATTTCAGTATGGGGTAGAAAAGGACTAGAAGTACTGAAGCATTTTACATTCTCCTTGATGCGATAGAAAGAAGCCTAAACAAATAGAGAATTAGAAAATAACATGTGTATCCTGATACAAACAGGTGACTACACACTGTTTGTGTGTTTGTAGAGGGAACTTGCTAACTCCTGTGATCACAGCAGCATTAACACTGATTTAAAGAGGTTTTCCAGCATTGAAATTCTGAGGGCCTATTCTCAGGATAGGTCATCAATATCAGACCCATAGGGATTCTACACAAAGCACCAGCTGTATTGGCAGCTGCTGGCACTGGAAACTAAACACGGGGCAGAACTGAAAGCAGCTCTGCTGCCATTCACATGAAAGGGAGCTGAGCTGCAGTACACCAACATAGCAGATAATGCCTTTTGCTTCCAGCTCCGACCACCATTTAGTTTCTGCTGAAAACAGTTTTTTTTTTGGGGGGGGGGTGCTGGGTGTCAGACCACCACTGATCCCGAGAATAGGTCATCATTAGCTGCTGGCTGGAAAACCTCTTTAATGGAAATATGCCATTACCTTTTTTTAAATCTAACAGTTAAAACTAGAGAGTGGCACATATCCTTTTTTTCTAATCTGTGTTAATTTTCTGATTGCAGATGTATTTCCCGAACATGATTATGGGGGCGGCGATCTTGCCTGAACTGCTCTTAACAGCATTTAGAAAGCTTTGGACAGGAGGGGACCTCATTGATTTCTAAGAGAGAGTTTTCTAGGCCTGCTCTGTGACCTGTGCAGAGGTCATTGTACAAGGAAAGAATACATAAGCTTTGAAAATCACCTATTGTGAATGGTTGATCCTGTATTTTCTATCCACAGAGGTGATATTGTTAGAGGCAGGATTAGAATGTCAGATAAGCAGGTAACTGCAGTAAAGTGATTTGTACAAACCAAGTGGCACCTATTATAAGGCTTAGTGGCCACTGTGAAAATTGCAGGATTTTGTTTTTTGTTTAAATGTAGATATTGACATGGAAAATTAAAATCACCACCATAAATTCTTTAAAATATGTTAACATAAGGAGGCTCTGTCAGCATGATCAATGCTATTAAATATGGTATACTGCCTGGTTGGGCAAATCATGCTGATTAAAACAATGCCTTTCTTTTGTCTGTATAATAAACAGTTGCAGATCTGCGTTTCCATTTATATTCAAATTGGGGATTAAGGAAGGGCTGAAACCTTTGAGCACTGCTTTGTGAAACCCCTTGAGAGTTCTGCAAACTCCCACCTTTCCTTGAATGACAGGGCTAGACATCAGCATACTGAGGGCAGAGCTGTGTCCTAGCATGTACATATCATATACATTATGTACTATAGCATTACCACATTAAGAGGAGTGGATTTCTATGATTAGAAAAATCCCAAATTAGGCTACTTTCACATCTGCATTTTTAATGTAGGTTTTGAGATCCGGCAGAGGATCTGAAAACCTGATTTAGGCTACTTTCACACTAGCGTTTCTATTTTCTGGTATTGAGATCCGTCGTAGGTTCTCAATACCGGAGAACTGCTTCCGTTTTGTCCCCATTGTCAATGGGAACAAAACGCAACTGAACAGAACGCTCCAAAATGCATTCTGTACCGTTTGGTTGCATTCCCATGCCGGAGAGCAAACCGCAGCAAGCTGCAGTTTTCTTACCATCATGGGATGCGGAGCAAGACGGACCCATAATGCAAGTCAATGGGGACGGATTCGTTTAACTCTGACACTATGGAAAGCAAATCCGTCCCCCATTGACTTTCAATGGAGTTTTTGACGGATCCGTCTTGGCTGTGTTACAGATAATACAACAGGATCCGTTCATAACTGATGCAGATGGTTGAATTGTCAGTAACGGAAGCGTTTTTTGCTGAAAACAGCCTGCCGGAGAAGGATGCCGCTATTACAGATCCGGCAGAGGATCTCAACCTGAATTAGGCTACTTTAACACTATCAGCAGCCTTCTCTGGCAGGCTGTTTCGGCAGGTAAGTGCCGCTAGTGCACTGTGCTGCCGGAAGTCCGCTCCGGCCCCATTGACTTTAATGGCAGACATGCCGAGAGGCGGCCGGAATAAAACTACGACATGTAAAAAGGCAGATGTGAAAATAGCCATAGTACAACCTTTAATTATTATTCTATATTAGTTATTACAGTAAAGCCTTTAATTATGTAATTAAATGAGAGAGAAATAAACAAGTTTTTCATAGGACATGAACTCAAGATCTCCACATGCAAAACGAACCACTTAACACTAAGACCTCTTGCACACAATTGTATTTTCTTTACGAAACCATTTCAATGGGTCCGCAAAAAAAAACGGAAGGTATAGTACTGTTCTATCAGGGGCCAACTGTTCCGTTCCGCAAAATACGGAATGTACACGGACGTCATCCGTATTTTTTGCGCACTGCAAAATACATACAGTCGTGTGCAAGAGGCCTAAGCTATAACATTACCACATAGAGAACACTTTTTTATGCTCATAAAGCCAATATATATTACTGGTGTCTGTATGATCATATGCCTGTGAATAGAGCAGTAATACGTAGATTAGCTTGATAATCATAGAAATACGGCTACAGTATGTAGTGTATAGGATATGTAGATGCTAGGACACAGCTCTGCATTCAGCATGTCTAGCCCTGTCAATCAATGGGAGGGAGCAGGGCTGAGACAAGGTCCACCACCAACAGAGGCTGAGCTGCCCAAGTGCGCCCCCCCCACCACCCCCAACTTGTGGATGACACTGCTATGGGGGATCTGTGATGGATGACAATGTTATTGGGGAATCTGTGGATGACACATTTGTGTCACCCACAGATCCCCCCTCCCCATAACAGGGTCCGTGTAGGAATGACCCCCAATACAAGGGGTGAGGCTGGGGGGTTGTATCTGCTTTTTTGATGACAGCGCCAGCGGGGCCTGTGCAGTGACTGTATTCTACTACACCCCCCCCCACACACACTGTATATAATCTTAACTATATAACTGTAGTTATTTACTAGTTATATAGTTAATAAGATTATATCCAGTGAGCGGGGGGGGGATGTAGCAGAATACAGTCACTGCACGGGCCCTGCTGTCATTATGAAATAGCATATGTGACCCCCACCTCTTTTATTGGTGGTCATTCAGTAAATTAACCCTGTTTTGGGGGGGTGTCTGTGGATGACAAATATGTGTCATCCACAGATTCTCCCCATAACAGGGTTCATTTAGTGAATGACCTCCCAAATACTGGTGACCCAATACATGGGAGTTGCATCTGCAGAGCTTTTGTATAATGCCACCCCACACTGTTGTGTCCCCCACACAGTAAAAAGCGCCACACTGCCCCCCACACAGTAATGTCTGCCACACTGCCCCCCACAGTAATGTCCACCACACTGCCCCCCACACAGTAGTGCCCCCCACACGGTAATGTCCGCCACCCTGCCCCCCACACAGTAATGTCCGCCACACTGTAGTGTCCCCCACACAGTAATGTCCACCACACTGCCCCCCCCACAGTAATGTCCGCCACACTAGTAATGTCCGCCACACTGCCCCCACACAGTAATGTCCGCCACACTGCCCCCACACAGTAATGTCCGCCACACCCCCTCAACCACACAGCAGTGCCCCCACATAGTAATTTGTCATGCTCTCCCCTCTTGTCATTCCCCCCTCTTGTCATAATCCCTCTTCTTGTCATACTTTTTCTGCCCCCTGTCATTCTCCCCCATCTTTTCATGCTCTTTATACCCCCCATGTTGTCATGCTCTTTCTGCCCCCCATGTTGTCACAGACTTCATGTAAGGGGCCCGGCATTTTCACTGTACTTAATGCCGGGACTCGCCAGAGCGCTCCTCTCACCTCCATTATGTTCACTGCTCCAGGTCCGTTAGGCTCCGCCCACCTGCTTACTGTGTTTCTAGTTAGAGGCAGCGGGGCCTGATGCTGGAGGCCTGAAGCAGTGACCATAATGGAGGTGAGAGGAGCGCTCTGACGGGTCCCGGCTCAGGGAATGACAGGAGGGAGCGCTGAGCGGTTCCCCCCTGTCAGTCCCTCTCCCTCTGGCCGGCCCCTGCCTGCACCCTGAGGCTGGAGCCTCCCCAGCCTCTGTGTCGGCTCGGCCCTGGGAGGGAGGAGTGTGCATAACACAAAGCTATGCTCCAAGGATTCAGACCCGTCTCCTGACGCTCAAATGTGTTCATTTGCATATGAATAAAAATTCTGATTTTTCTGAAGCTGTTTATCATACAGACAAAAGAAAAGTTATCGTCTTAATTAGCATAATGAGCCCCACCAGCCAGTATGCCTAGTTTAATAGGTTGATCATGCTGACAGAGCTTTTTTAAAAGGGCTATTCCGGTTACCATAAATATTACTTATGTTTTAGACTAATTCATCAATATTTACCTAATATAATGTAAATGTCATATTTTTACCGTCCAGTAGTTATAAAAGTAGTTTTCTTCCTCTGCTACCCACTGTGTTTCCTCATGAATTACCATGGCATGGACCTGTAGTTCTGAGCCTGTATAGGTCGAGCATGCTCAGTGTGCTGCTATCAATTCTCTAGCTAGATGTCTTGTGGAACAAAGGGCGTGTTTGTGTGCTGGTGATTACTGAGTAGAGGGGGCGTGACCAGACTGTATATCAGACAGCCAATCAATAAACATCAACACTCATGACCAAGCACAAACTCACAGCAGGAAAGCTAGGGATTGTAGTCTTTGATGTTTTGTGAGGGAAGATCAGGCGCCATGATACTCTGTGTGTTGCAGGCTCGCAAGGAGCTAGACCAGGCATGCTCAACCTGCGGCCCGCCAGCTGTTGCAAAACTACAACTCCCATCATTCCCTGACAGCCTACAGCTATCATCTTACATAATGGCATTGTGGGAGTTGTAGTTTTACAACAGCTGGAGGGCCGCAGGTTGAGCATCCCTGAGCTAGACAAATGGATTGCAAGGTAAATTGAAGCTCTGGTTATATGTATAGGTATGTGTTCTGGTTGGGTCACAGCCTGTAGCCTTAATGCAGTTTTAAAAAAATTAATTTACTTTACCGGAATACCCCTTTAAATAACAGGTAATTTTCTGATGACACATTCCCTTTAAGCAGTTTCTTGCGTTGTCGTGTGAGAAGGGTGAGGGGAAAGAGAGGAATGGTAATGTGAGCTAGCACACTTGTAGATAAAGTGACTGTATATGTAACATGGCAGACAATGATATCGTCCTGTTAATGAAATAGGAACCCGCACAAACTGAGCTTTCAGGTGAAATGCTTCACAAAAGGTACTGCTCATTAGTATCTAACAGTGATGGTTTTACTTTTCACTGGAGGTAATCATGAATTTTAACACCATGATTTTAAAGAGGACCTTTCATTGGTTTGCGTATTATTAACTGGTATGCCAGATAGGCGAATGCCTACACATGTAAAAAAAAAAAATTATTCTTCAAAAATGCTGCTCCCCCCACTATTTTTGACAACTTATATGTTAATTTCCACCATTGGTACAGGGAGGAGGAGAGGCCAGGGTTTCTTTATGGGCGTCTCCTTCTCCCCGGCTGTGACGCTCTCTGCTGCGATGGGACCCCACAGGCGGGGAGAAGGAGGCGCCCATTGAGAAACCCTGGCCTCTCCTTCCTGTAGGATTAGAGGTGGAAATTGACATATGAGGTGCCAAAAATAGCGGGGGAGCACAGCGTCCCAGTGGAGAGCCATTTAAAAAAAAAAAAAAAAAAAAAAAAAGCATTTACATATGGAGGCATTCACCTGACTGGTAGGGATACCAACTTATAATACTCAAACCAATGAAAGGTCCTCTTTAATGGATTCTGATTTTACAATGAGAACAGGACCATTAATAAGCAGAATTTTTATTCCAGCAAGCATTTTCTAACTGTAAAAAAAAAAAAAAGAAAAAGTATGGTCTACAAAAACAGGCTAAATTCTTTAAAAAAAAAATCTTTGGAAAGAAAACAAGTGTGCTGTGTGGCTTGGACGACAATACACATTGGACACAGGTAAGAAATAAATATTTCTCCTTTATTCAGCTTCAGTTTTTCTACGGTTTACCTTGTCAAGTATGTTGAAGATATATGAAGCTGTATCTTGTGTTAAATGGGAAGTACCATTAACATTCTACCTAAAAAACACTGCAAACAAGTCATCCTGCGAGTGCTGCCAAGTGCTGCCAATGCCGAGCTCCTAAGCAAGAAATACACAAATTCTTTTCCGAGCCAAGGTGTTTATTTTGCTGCTTAAAACCTAAGTGACTGCGTGTCACCTTCTAAGTGTCGTCTACAAATAATGTGTAATATATATATATATATATATATATATATATATATATATATATATATATATATATATAACACCTTGTTAAATGCAGCTAGCAGGTCAATATACAAAGGAAGTTTTGAAAGGATACGCATTTCAAGTTATTGCAGTTTTTTTTGTTTTTTTACATATTTTCTTTCGTTTTTGCTTTCCTTCTTTCAGGTAAACGCATTTATACTGAACCAACTGTAATGTGTCAGTGTAGATCTAAAATCGGGACAAAACCTTCGCTCAGGACATGATTTGCCTACGGCAAACTTTACTAGAATGTTACACTTTACAGGGCAAGGTGACAATACAGCACAGATCTTGTGAGATTTTGGTTATCTTCTGGAGGTTAAAGCTGTTTTCGTTTATTCTCTTGGGTAAAATGCAGCAGCGAAACACATACCAGCCGATCAGAGAGCACTTCCTTTTGTTTTTTTCAGGGCAAACACACCAACCAACAGTGGTTCCTCTTTACCAATCCAAAGTCCTTTTTAAGGGTTACATGACTGCACTGTTGCCTTTAAGTACTTGGTTTGCTATTACATAAAAGCTTCTCTGTTAAGCAAGCTTGCTGACTACAGCCTGGTTGAGAGAATTCAATTGATTGGTCCATTTATCTAAAGCAGTGTAACGTGCTCCGCCTCTCTTTTGATGGTCTAGTTCCAGAAGTTGGTTAACTTGATCAATCCGCCCGTGAATTGTGCTATCGGAAAGAAAAGCAAAAATAGAGTCAATATTAATGCGGAACAGAATTGCGGACGTGTAAATGGAGCCAAAGATGAATAGCGTGGCAGTACTCATGCTCAACTAGCTGCTCCATTAATTTTGGGGGTCTCCACAGGGTACATGGTGCCTGTTCTCATGATCAGTAGGGGTCCCAGAGGTCAAAACCCCACCAATCTAATATTTATCTGCTATATTGTGGATAGCGGATAACTTGATATAACTGGAATACCTCTATGTATACTTGGCGTATTTTACGGACTATTAGACACACTTTTCCTCCCCGATCTTGTGCTGCTATTTTCTGATGCATCTAATAGTCGAAATGCCGGCATTAGGAGAAGGAGACTCTGGGCTCCGTTAGTATATGACAGGTCCTTGCAGTTACTGCGGTTGAGTGGACACAGCATGTACTCTGCTCTGTGTCCATAACCTGTGTATTACCTGCTCACTTAACTGTCACATCTTACACACATATTTGTGTAAAGTGTGACTGTTCAATGTGAAAATACTACCCACATTGGTACACACAGCACAGTAAATGTGCGCAGTGTCTGCCATGCCACAACCGATGTAGCCTCCCCCCCCCCAATGCTGTGCACAGGACACATCTAGCCCAGTAACTCCAGCATCCTAGTACTACTTCTGAATGGGTAAACTCAGGCTGTCTCTATTAGTGAAATAGTTCTCTTTCTGGCACAGTAAGGGGCACTAGGGCTGGTAACGTGAAGAGGCACTATGGTTGGAATAGTCAGGGGGCACTATATAGCTGGTAATATGGCGAGTTACAGTGGCTAACAGTCAGGTGGCACTATGGCTGGTAATGTCATAAGGCACTATGGCTGGTAATGTGGTGAGGCACTGTGGCTAACATCGACAGGGGCACTAGCTGGCCACGTGATAAGCTATTATGGCTGTCATAGTCAGGGGCATTGTGGCTGGCGATGTTATGGGCATTGGCCTCTATATCACCCATAGGATATGTATAGTAAAAATTTAATTTTTATTCTATTTTTTATGCTTCTAGTTATGGGTGTGTCTTATAACCCAGTGCATCTCATAGCCAAAAAACATGGTATATATTTCTTCCTGCTTTCTTTTAAATTGCTTTTTGTCTGGTTTTATTAAAAGTAAATGGATGCATATACATAAATAAATATATGTATACATGTATATGTGCATGTCATTTTAATAGGGTGAGTGCTTTAAGTGGCTGCTGAACACCTTTGGTGCTACTGGACAACTCCCATACACTTTACATTGTTGGCTGAACTTGTTAAAAAATAGCATATATGTAATGGGTATAGTTAGTGCAAGCAACATACAACCCCAGATATTTTGCAGAACAGGTAGGCAATTCTCCAACCCAACCAAACTCCTCCTCACTTAACATCTTTCTAGACCGTTGGGAAGGTGACAAATTGAAAATGTATCTGGATTTTCAGTTCTAAGTGGTCCTTCTGATAAAATAAGACTCCCTTCCGGTAAAGGTTTCCCTCATCAGTAACGCAGCAATTTCCAAATTACAGAATTTAAGTGGGTATTAAAAACACGTGAATGAGGTAGAAATCTTACGTACTTATCCAGTATGCACTGCACCAGCAAGCTCTCAACGTCCGCTACATCTATGTTAAGCTCCTAGGAAAAAAAAATGGGAATAAAAAGTCTATAGTTGACTGAACAAAAATAGGATAGTAAAGTCAATTCACATAAAGACTTACCAATGGCGTACAGCTAAACTTAAAGGGCATTCCCACAAAACACACCTACCTGCTATTGTAGGGACACCCAGCAATCAAGAGAATGGAGGTCCTCATATGAATGGAGCAGTAGTACACATGCATGACCACCGCCCTACTCACTCTGCGCCATCTACGACAGTCCCATGGAAGTCCCCTACCCTCTGGGATTCTTCCCATCTAAACCAGTTATGTTCTACACTACTCCTGCTTGTAAGGACACATGGTCCTGCTCTCAACCATCTGTGCCGGCTCCCGGCTATTGTATATTTAATGCAGGTCTTTGTTCTAAAAGCCTGGCGGTGAAATGATATGCACTTTAACTATACTTTTTATAAAACAAATCTGCAGCATATAGGGGGGAATCTCCTTATTACAGGCCAGATCTGTGAGTGGCATTTCTCTATGTATTTTATGGTAGCTGTAGCTGTAGCGGATTATACAGAACTGTGCATACAAAACCTGGTCACACCTACCAACAACAAAGCATTTCTGCTCAAGACAATATCCAGATAAGATAAGAAATGTCATGCACATGACCACCTGAACATAAGGCTGAAGGAAAAAGCAAGAGCACTGTGCAAACAATTAACTATATAAACCATATCTCTTGTTGGCATGTGCTGCAATACTTGGAGAGACGTTTTAACCTTCTCCAGGAGTTTATTGTGTAACTTTATGAAAACTGAGTTCCTCACGTCACGGTCTAAAGTTAGCTCAACTTTTTCACAGTTTTTACTGTACTGTCATTCAACCAGCCACTGGGTATAGATCGCCGTTAACCACATTGTTCAATACCCTGCCCACCTTTAGAGGAACACGCTATAATGAGTGGTATAAAGTGACCTCTTTGAGGGAAAGGTCTACTTTAAATAACATGAACACCTACATTATAGCATTTCTGGTTAAAAGATGCGAGAGCAGTTGGTACAAAACGCAAACCATTGCACTACTAGTAGTGAAAAAATACTATATGGACAAAAGTATCGGGGCACACCGCTTAATCACTGAATCCAGGAGTTTTATTCAGTCCCAGTGCCACAAGAGTATAAAATCCACCCGCAAGCCATGCAGTCTGCCTTTATTAACATTTGTGAAAGAATGGGTCATTCTAAAGAACTCCCTGAATTCCAGTGAGGTCCTTTAATAAGATGTCACCGTGCCAGCAGGTCAGTTTGTGAAATTGCTTCCCTTCTAGATATTCCATGATCAACTGTGAGTGAAATTATTGTAAAATGGAAGTGTCTCGGAACCACAGCAACTCAGCCATGAAGTGGAGACCACATAAAAGTTACAGAGTGAGGTCACCAAGTGCATGAAAAAAGTCACCAACAATCTGCTGACTCAATAACTGCACAGTCCAATTACTTTAACGGTCCCTAACCTCCTCTGACAGAAGCATGAGCATAAAAACTGTGCATCGGGAGCCTCATGGCTGAGCAGGTTCATGCAAGCCTTCCATCACCACATACACACTGTGGACACGTTGCAGTAAAAAATAACAAAAACAACGCAAACTGCACTGTAAAGCCGCATGCATTTTTCAGCTTTTTGAAAGGTGGGGCCCATTTAGTGTCTTATAGGTGAAACACATTAACATAATTAAAAAATTAAAAAAACATGTGGGCATTGCCAGTACAAAACAGACGAGGTTCCTAGGTTATAAACCAAATAAGTACTACTTTCACCCTATGTTTAGCAGTTTCGGTTGGCGGTATACATGGGGAGGCTTTCCTGTAGTAAACATCCAATAGACAACACTTTATAGGCCGCCATTATTAAAAAAAAAAAATTCTTACTCTACGCAGCATACTTTATTTTTATTGGATGTCTCTATATGGAACAGGACAATCTAGTGCACTGTTCTATACAGCAAAAATATAGCGGTATCCCGATGTACACCAGCCTGACGGAGGACACATTTTTGGCCTCAGTCAGTTGAATGGGAACCTATGGGTACGTTCGACATGAGCACTCTAGGAGCTTTCTCAATGTCTACCTCAAATGGAGACTGCAAAATGCAGTGTTAAAAAGCAAATACATTTTATGTTTTGCACAGCTCGAGGATTATTGCTGAAAGCACTTGTGTTCTGCAGCACATTTCCTGACGTAACAGTGGGAATTTTTTTTCTTCTAGTTCCTTGTTCTACAGAGCAATAATATCTTGTCTTTAAGCTAGGTGTTCTTTTTAGAAATAAGAACAATGGGCTTTTTTTTTTGTGCGCACAAGGTTTCTGAGGTATGTCTGAGCTGTCATCCGGAGATCATTTCCGCACAACGTATTTCCCCAAACGAGATTTATTACTTCACAAAACATTCATTCTAACTTTATGGGTTTCACACGAGTCTCATTCAATCTTAATACCCGAGGCAGCACAGCCAACAGTTCAATTACTTGTGCTGAACAGGAAACATACGTAGGACGGAGCAAACCAGTAAATGCTCATCAGATGCTGAGCGTGTCATTATTAGAAGCACACCACCAGTTACTGCTCTAAATGTTTAAGAATAAGGCCATTTATACTCCTAGTAATCTGAAGATTGTGACCACATTACTGAGAATTACTGACAAGAAAACTGGCATGAAGGATAAATGCAATATCACATAGCAAATGAGAACCTACAAAAGAGGACCACGTGCAATATTTACTCATGTTATTACTAAAAAGCCATCCTTCCGTTAGTGAAATGCTCTAAAAGGTTATCTGTCAATGAAAGAATACAGAAAGAAGCCACTGCATATGACAATTATAATCCAAAGAATTTGCACAATAAAATAATATGGCAATATTTTAGTAAAGTATTTCTAGTTAAAGGTGTTGTCCAATATAGAAAAGTATTGGCAGAGAACATGGGGGGGTTCTATAAAATTAAAGAAAAAAAAAACCTTACTTGCCTTTTGTGTTGGTCCCCACTGGGCCTGCAGTGGTCATGTGCCATCATTCCCATGACCACTGCAGCCAATCACTGGTTTCGGTGGTTATGTGCCATGTGTCTGCTGTGGCCAGTGATTGGCTGCAGCAGTCATGTGCACAACAACACTTAACCGCTGCAGGCCCAGCAGGGATCAGATGAGTCGGTGCAGGAGAACATTTAAAAGGTAAGGCCTTTTCTTTACTTCATAATCCCCTGCTCTAACAATTTTTTGGAAACCACTTTCACTGGCTAAAATACTTAGTGGTTCTAAACTATCAAAGATTTCGTTTAAATATAATAAATTGAAACCATATGATAAATAAGTCGAAAGCTGCATGATCGGAAAACGACCTGGACAGATAAAAATCTTGTTACGGCCAAGTATTAAAAGGGTATTTCCACAGGATAGACCATAAATGTCTGATAGGAAGGGGTCCCACGCCATGCATGGCTTTCTCCATTGACTTCTCTGGAATTTCTGAAAATAAGTGAGCGCATTTAGCCATTTTCAGAAGTCCCATAGAAGTGAATGGAGAAAGACGGGGTGTGTGGCTAAACAAAGGACAGAAGGGTATATGCCATAAATTAAGTGAATGGAGAATTATGGATAAGCCATTGACGTCACTACTGGACAATCCCTTTAAGAAAATCAGAGTAGAAAGACTGCTTGTGATAATAAAGAATGTGAAACAATCATGGTTCTTACCTTCGAAATAAAAGGAATATGTATTCTTGTATAAGGCTTAATTAATTTTATAAGCACTTGTGTTCTGATGTTTCTCAAAAGCTCTACAAGAAATAAAAACTAAACTTTAATACCAATTATAGAATCACTAAATGCTATGATATTACAAAGGATAGTTGCTATAACAACACATAAATCACTGAGGGCAACTTCCTAAAACTGAACTTTTAATCTAAATACAAAAGATAAATGTGGTGTAAACTGGACCATGGTAACTATAGTGCAAAAAGCTGTCAATACAATGGACGGTTAGCAAAGAATCAGGACAATAAAATACATCTGGGACAGGGAATCAAGATATAATATGTCTGTTTCTTGTCTTGCTCTTACCAACATAGCTCAGCCCAGAGATGCACCTTAACCCTAAGTTCACACCTGAGCGTTTTACAGCGCGTTCAAACGCGCTGTAAAACGCTGAACACATGAAAACCAATGCTTCCCTATGGCCCTGGTTCTCACTTGAGCGTTTTACAGCGCATTTGAACGCGCTGTAAAACGCCCGGCGCATAAACAAGTACTTGAGCTTTTTTGGGGGCGTTTGTCGCGCGTTTTGTGATTGACCCCACAGTAGTCAATCACAAGAACGCGCGTTTCCTATTTGCAAAAACGCGCTGAAATACGCGCGACTAAAACACGCGTTTTTGGAACGCTCAGGTCTGAACCCAGGGTAAAGGTAGGTGCACTCTGTCCACGTACCAGGGCTAACCTGTCCTTATACAGCCCTATCACTTTCTGACACAACATACAATGTTCCAACGCGTTTCCTCTTATAGAAAACCAAAGGTTCATCAGCGGACCAACAGTATCAGTATGGTAATAGGATGCCATATATAGAGATACATAAATAACTGATAAATCATAAATTACTGGAGCGCCCCAGGCCAGCATACATCTGTGACGAGGTAAAGGAAACAAGCCTCAGGGATAGAGCACTTTTAACAGTGTATAAACACTAAAGCAGAGATGTTAGTTTTTATATTTATCCAGATGACATAGTTGGAGCACCGAGAGGCTGGCAGTAGCGTTTGGAGCACCGCTAACAGTATGCCCCCTTTGATTGACATGGCGAATAGCCCTGTTTTCTTGCACTGTGACTCACTTTAGTTTTTATATTTGGTTTAAGGTTGATCATGCTGACAGAGGATCTGTCAATATCTAAGCAATAATGAGAAATAAAAAGTTAATCCTAAAAAATACATAACAGACGCTAGAATAATGTTGTCATTTTTCTATATTACAAGAGAAAATCTGTTTTTATCCATTGTAGACTGATAGGCGTTGCCAAATATATTCAGACTAATGGCAAGCTTGTGACATTATGAAATCTTAATATGATCTTAAAAATTATTAGGAACACAAAATAATTCAGACTTATTTTCCTGTGTTGTCTGGACTATATACAGTGCACTGAAAAAAGTATTCATACCCCTTGAAGTTTTCCACATTTTCACGTTACACCCACAAACCTAATTGTATTTTATTGGGATTTTATGTGATAGATCAACACAAAGTGGCAAGTATGTGTGATGTCAAAAGAAAATGATGCATGGTTTTCAAAATGTTTATTAAATTAAAATCTGAAAAGTGTGGTGTGCATTGTATTCAGCCCCCTGTACTCTGATGACCCTAAATAAAATCCAGTCTGACCAACTGACTTCCAAAGTCACCTCATTAGTAAATAGAGTCTCCCTGTGTGTGATTTATTCTCAGTATAACTACAGCTGTTCTGTGAAGGCCTCAGAGGTTTGTTAGAGAGCATTAGTGATCAACATAAAACCCAAGGAACACACCAGACAGGTCAGAGATAAAGTTGCGGAGGTTAGGTTATAAAAAATATCCCAAGCTCTGAACATCTCACGGAGCACTGTTCAATCCATCATCAGATGGTCACAATGGCAGCTCTGGTCAAAAACTGACAGCCCTGGCAAGGAGAGCACTAATTAGAGAAGCAGCCAAGAGATCAACAGCAACCAGCATCATCCACTGGACCTACTGGAGAACAGCTGATTGGTGGAGGTGCTTGATTTCAGACCCCCCACCTATTAGAGGATAGGATAGGCCTTCACTTGTAAAAGGAGTGGACAACCACTTTAAAAGAGGTATCCCCACCTTAGACATCTAAAGGACATGACACATATTTGATATATATAGGATCCGCACCAGAACAGGGGTTCCCTAACCCCCGTATCACTTTATGGCCACCGCATCCACTCCGACAGTGAATGGAGAGGTGGCTGCGCATGTATGCGGCTCTCAGTCACACCTCGGTTGTTTTCAGCCATTTCCATCACTCCAATAGGGGAACCTGCATATATCATACATTTGTTATATATCCTGTAGATATGCCCTAACTGTCTGAACTGGGAATAAGCCTTTAAAGAAAGCTTCGCCTGGGCTCAACAGAAAAATCCAGTTGGTTGATGGGCTCTAGTCCAAATATAAAAAGCTGTGGCAGCTGTACAGATGAACATTAGCAGGAAGTATTCCTCAAGTCATATTCTCGAGTCATATTTGTGTTTTTCCTCTAAATAAATCAAGTTAGGGTATGCTCACACAGCAGATTTTTCAGATGAAAAAGCAAAAAACAAAGGCTAATCCTTGAATTTTTGCTGTGGATTTTCAGTTGTACATGCCGTGCACCTGCCTATGTATTTAGCACCATTCAATTGGGACAGCCATGAATCCTGCGCAGGAACTGAGGGAAGAACTGACATGTTAATTATTATTTTTCTCTGTGATAAAAATTCCAAAACCTTGCTGTATGAACTGCACCATGGATTCCTATTTGAATCAATGTGACTTTTATGTTACATTTATCCAGATTTCGGCATAAATATTGCACTGAAATGCTTGTAAAAAAAATGCCACACGAACATACCCTAATCCTGCATACGTGGCTGACCCTTCATACAAAATACTAAGACAGAGAAAAGTGACCTTCACCTTCAATGTGTTCCCTTATAAAGGGGTCATCCATGATGTTGCTGTGATTTGTTTTCAGAATTTTCTCAAATTCAGTGATGTCATTATTTTGATAGGCACTGGATAAAAAGAAACAGTACATACATTTTTAATTTGCATCAAAACCTGTAAAAATGTATATGGCTTTTAGCCCAACGCCTTACCATTCACAGGAACGTTAAATACTTAGCTGCCCATTTTTCACACTGCCGTTAAATAGATATTTCACAATGAAATGGCCAAATGAGCTAAAAAGGTCGGATTTGCACAACGTATCAAAAAAATAACAATCCTGTAGATGCTTGGCCATCGGGAATTAGAATGTTCTGCAAGCTGAAGAAATGCTACGTACGTATAGAGTGGCTGCACAGAGTGCGGTCCAGCTGCAGGATCCACATGCCTCACATTGCTGGCCTGCGCCTGTACTGAAAATGATTTCAAATAGCAAGGACAAGTGCAGCCCATCAATCTGCATTGGATCCCGCAGCAGGGTCGCACCTTGTACGAGCACGCTTTAACTACGTCTTGGGAACCAGTGGTTTTGTCTCCAACTAGAAAACTGGATGGTTTAAAAGATCCATGGGACATCTTCTTTAAGAGAGACAACCCTGGAATATTTTAAAGGGACAGTAATCTGAGAACTCTGGTACAAATCAAAGATAGACTTCGCTTTATCTACTGCACACGAAAGGCGAAAACTCTCCAAATGTGGCAGACCATATCAGTAAGCCAAACCTGTGCTCCTCATACAGTACTATAGGTGTCCCTGTGTTTCACACTACTGCTCTTCACTTGGAGAAGAGGTAATTAAGTTATGGCGCTATTCATCACCATGACTATAAAGCCTCTTGCACACAAACGTGTTTACGGGACGTTTTTTGAGTTCCGTATACGGAACCATTCATTTAAATGGGTCCACAAAAAAACCCAGAATGTACTCCATATGCATTCCGCTTCCATTTTTCCGTATTTCTGTTCCGCTATAGATAGAACTTGTCCTATTATTGCCAGCAAATCACATTCCGTGGCGCCATTCAAGTCAATGGGGCTGTAAAAAAAACAGAAAGGATACGGAATGCATCCGTATGTCTTCCGTATCCGTTGCGTTTTTGCGGAAACTTCTATTGAAAATTTTATGTCCAGCCCAATTTTTCAATGTAATTACTGTATATAACATGCCTCCGTTTCCGATCCGCAAAAAAACGGATTACAAATGGAAAAACAGAAACACTACCGAAACAAAAAAATGGAAAAACGTTTAAAACGGACCACAAAACAATACGGTCGTGTGCAAGAGGCCTAAAGCTACATGCACACAACAGTGAAAAAAAAACGTCCATTAAAAACGGACATTTTTAACACACGTTTATTTCACTGATGCCTTTCTGAGAGAGGGACGTTAAAAAATGACCCATTCAATTGTATGGGGGCAGTCTGTCGGACGGACAAGACAGAACATGTTCTATTCTTTGACGTCCGTTTTTCACTGACCGTCCAAAAAACTGCCGTGTGAATAACCCCATAGATGACCATTGGTCTTAAAACAGACGTGTGATGGCCGTTAAAAAAAATGTACATCACATGTCCGTTTTTCACGAGGCTGCTATATTTAACCTGCGTTTGTAAGTATAATAAAAAAAATTTATGTGACTATTGGTGACAGTACTTCACTATGGGAGCGACTTTTTGGTATCTCATAGAATTGTCTGTGGGAAGGAGAAGTTGGGAGAAGCACAAGGCGGTTACATTTATCTGATGTGGTTGCATTTTGACTTGAGCTTGTGAGTATAACAATACATTTACATGTAAATACTGGCGATAGTACTTCACTATTGGTGCGACCTTTGATATTTCACAGGACCCTCCGTGGGAGGAAGATATTTGTGGAACTCGATGTTTTTCCCATATATGTACAAGTGGATGGCTCCGATTTAAAGAGGTTACCTCCTTAACCATTTTGTAAGACAAATGGTAGTCTATGGGGTTAATCACACGGCAGTTTTTTTGACTGTCACTGAAACACGGACGTAAAAAAATAGAACATGTTCTATCTTGTCCGATTTTCACTGATAGACTGCCCCAATACAATTAAATGGGTCCATACAATTGACTGCAGCATTTCTTTTTCTGGCTAGTAGCCATTAGAGAATATGGACTGGTGAAGGGGGTGCTTGGAACAACGCATCCAGCTTTTGGCATCAGATGATCCCATTTAGCATGGTTTTTACTTTCTCTGCATCGGACATGTGAACCCACATGACACTTATAAATGCGGATACCCTTTATTATAGGTAGCCACATGCCAGCAATAGCTTACCTTACTAAATTTGTCATTGCTAGAATTTCGGGATCGTTTTTGTAGGGTTTAGCCTAAGAAAAAGAAGATAAATGATTACAACCAAGGATCATCAACATCTCAGGAATAGTCTTCCAGAGCGCAGAAAGCGTTATACCTCCTGAGAGTCAAAGGGGTTAATACCAGACTTCATGAGCATGTTTGCCAGGACTAGGTATTTCAAACACGTTGTTCTCCTTGGGCTCCCAGATTCATCATAATTTTTGAATGCTTCAAAGAAATCTGTGTGGGCCTTTTCAAACTCCCCTTCTCTTAAGTGCATCTTTCCTCCACATTCTGGAAGAGAAAATAAAAACGGCATTTCGTCATGTTGAGCGCGGTATCTATAATGAACAATGCAAATAACAAAATATATGGTATTAGTCATGCAATAGATACAACGTATAAAACACCACAGGAGATACAGGAATAACAGTTTAGGGAGATTCCTTACAAGATAACAGGACTGGGAGCCTTGCGGCCTTACTGAGGGCTTTGCCTCTAGGTCTGTATCCATTTGGCATTGTTTCCAAGATTTCCAACCTATGTTGACAGGACTTGCATCAAAATGAATCATCAGCCTAGCCATGAAAACGTCAGATTTAAAGCTGGCCTGTAAGGAATCCCATGACGTTCTGAAGAAGGCTCTGTGTGACCGGGCATTTGTGGAGTTTGCCGGTATCCCCTATAACAGGGGTAGGCAACCTCCGGCACTCCAGCTGTTGTAAAACTACAACTCCCAGCATGCATACTTGCTCTTCTCTTCTCAGAACCCCCATAGACATGAATGGAGCATGCTGGGAATTGCAGTTTCACAACAGCTGGAGTGCCGAAGGTTGCTGATCCTTGCCCTATAACCTATTCTGTATCTCATCAAGGTCCGCAATATGTCCAATAATGACTGGTTTGTCATTGAGCCATCACAGTAAGTTACAAAAACCAAGACATGACACGCAAGACTCCTCTAAAGCAGGACATCAGCTCTCTCATGTGTCCAAGGAATGCAGGCATATAGAATGTGCCTCATTACTGCCCCACAATTAGAAATCAGTTGGTGCAGATCCACCCACTCTTTTGTAGGCTTTCTTAGACGACCATACACATTAGATGACCACTGGCTGAATCTGCCAATTACAGCGGGACAAGCTGACCATCTAATGTGTACATGGGTGTTTCAATTCTCCTCCAATGGCAGCAGTAGGGGGCACGATTGGGGATGTAAGATTTTAACATGTCTAACCTTTGTTTTTTCAAGTGACTTCAGCGACCACTGGGGGGATTATCTCGGATGGTCCCTGGGGGTGGGGGTTGGTTAACAGCTACTGTCAGGTTTGTCTTTTGTCAGACTCCATTTAAGGTGTGTACGCTGCGTGCCGTGTTACACATAACATTTCCCTTTCCTTAATTATTCTATGTGGACTTCAGCAAAAAATAAACACGATCATATACATTTCTCAGATATTGTGCAATAAAACAAATAGGCGGACAACGTCAAACTGCTAGATTACGTTTTTTCCTATAGATAACACTTTACAATGCATCATGAGCCCTCACCAGACTCACCAGGAAGTTCTTTTTTTAAAGCCTTTTTATGACATTTACAGAACACAAACTCAATTGATGTGGGTGTGCGTTGAAGGCAGCCGGTCTCTCTATATGCAGTTTACCCACTTACATCAAATGTCTTCAATAGTCTATTAAATGTGTCGACTGAGAATAAATATATCGGAAAGGAACCGATAATTGCCTGTTTATCAGAGGAGGTGAGAACTGCATTTATAAGCAGCAATAACTTTCCACTGTATGCGGACGAGTAATCGCTACTGGTATCGCTCATCTTCATACAGATTCATTGTTTCTCGACAGCAGATCGCTGGTTACACAGGGCAATTAGCTAACCAGAAACAATGATTTGTCAGCATTAACAATGAATTCTCCCAATAAACGTGTTTGCTCGTTCATCGGGTAAACAGCAGCACCTTTACACAGGCCGATTATCGTACGAATGTTTGTTCCCTATATCCAGCTGATAATATTCCTGTGTAAAGTAGCCGTAAGAGTCTTATAAAATGGGGAAAACTAGTGTGGATCTACAATAAAGCAAGTCTAAAGCATACAAAACCTTTCAAAAGATTATGCATAAATAGTATAGTGCATGTATACGTGTAATAGCACTTTCTGGCCATTTTAGGACTTGTATCTGGCATTTTTTTTTACCAGTGGTTGCCCGGGTACGCTGTATCTCTAGTTTGCAGTTCTAGAGCTAGTGGATGCAGATTAGCTCTGACCTACTGCACACAGAAAGTAAAGGAGAATCTCACTTACTGAGAAGCAGCACCAGGATAATGGAGGACATTATAGAGCAGTACTGACCTGTACTGATGTGAATAAAGCACTTGGGCTAAAATAAAAACTGCCTATTTAGGGTCCTTTCACACTGGCGTTTTTGTTTTCCGGCATAGAGATCTGTCGTCGGGTCTCTATGCCGGAAAAATCCTGATCAGGATCATCCCCATGCATTCTGAATGGAGAGAAATCCGTTCAGGATGCATCAGGATGTCTTCAGTTCAGGACCGGAACGTTTTTTGGACGCAGCAAATACCGCAGCATGCTGCGCTTTTTGTTCCGTCCAAAAATCCAGAACACTTGCCGCAAGGCCGGATCCGGAATTAATGCCCATTGAAAGTCATTAATCCGGATCCGGCCTTAAGCTAAACGTCGTTTCGGCGCATCGCAGGATCCGACGTTTAGCTTTTTCTCAGTTGTTACCATGGCAGCCAGGGCGCTAAAGTCCTGGTTGCCATGGTAAAATGTAGTGGGGAGCGGGGGAGCAGTATACTTACCATCCGTGCGGCTCCCGGGGCGCTCCAGAGTGACGTCAGGGCGCCAGACACGCATGGATCACGTGATCCATGGGCATGGGGCGCTCTGACGTCATTCAGGAGCGCCCCGGGAGCCGGACTGTAAGTATACCGCTCCCCCGCTCCTACTATGGCAACCAGGACTTTAATAGCGTCCTGGCTGCCATAGTAACCTGAAAGCAATTCGAAGACTGATCAGGATCCTGATCAGTCTTCTAATGCTTCAGGCGACTTGGATCCTCAGAACGCAAGTGTGAAAGGACCTGCTGTCCTCTGCTCACCGAGCCTGCGCCGAATACAGAGCGGCGGCGCGGGCGCGCGATTTCAGAACGAGACAGTGCAGGAGGATCGCTGCCCTGCACTGTCAATCAAAGTGTGAAGGGGCGTGCCAGCAGGTTGCCGGACGGAGCCGCTAGGAGCAGGGCAACGCCCCCCCTGCTCCTAGAGGCTAATTTACATAATATAAAAAGGAGATTTTTGTGAAACTCACCTGTAAAATCTTTTTCTCGTAGTTCCATTGGGGGACACAGACCATGGGTATAGCCTAGAGGTATTACTAGGAGGGACACTATGCAAATAGAAGAAGCTCCTCCTCCTTGGGCTATACCCCCAGGCTCCAGCAGGAGAACTTCAGGCGTTGCCAAAGCAGTAGGAGAAGGAGAACCATAAAAAAACAATGGAACCAAACGGCCGTAAACCAAGAGGCCCAAACAGGATATAGAAATCCTCCCATGCATACGCAAAAAGGGGTGGGAGCTGTGTCCCCCAATGGAACTACGAGAAAAAGATTTTACAGGTGAGTTTCACAAAAATCTCCTTTTCTCGGGCATTCCATTGGGGGACACAGACCATGGGACGTCCTAGAGCAGTCCATGGGGTGGGAGACACTCACGGCACCGCCAGGAGCCACGTCCAACGGTCAAGCGGAAACCGCTGCCTGCAACACCTTGCGCCCAAGGGCCGCGTCAGCGAGCGCCAGCAAATGCACTTGATAAAACTTAGTGAAGGTGTGCAGGGACGACCAAGTGGCCGCCTTACACAGCTGGGACGCTGAGGCCCGGTGCGACAGGCCCAGGAGGATCCCACCGCCCTAGTGGAATGGGCAGTAATCCGGACCGGAGGAATCTTACCACGAGCACGGTAAGCCGCCGATATGGCACAACGTATCCAGCGCGCCAAGGTGGCCTTGGAGGCCGCCAAACCCCGCCCGAGGACCGTCAGGTATCACAAACAAGGAGTCCGAGCGGCGGAAATCAGCCGTGGCCCTGAGATACACTCGAAGAGCCCGGACCACGTCCAGGGAATGGAGACGCGCTCCTTGGAGTTAGCCGGAGAAGGACAAAAGGAAGGCAAAACCAGATCCTCATTAAGGTGGAAAGGAGACACCACCTTGGGTAGAAAGGACGGAACCGGACGAAGAACCACCTTATCTTGGTGAAAAACCAGGAAAGGTTCTCTGCAGGACAGCGCAGCCAGCTCCGACACCCGCCGAATAGAGGTTATGGCCACTAGGAAAACCACTTTCCAGGAAAGGAAGGAAAGGGCCACGTCCTAAGGGGCTCGAAGGGGTTCCCCTGGAGACCAAGGAGGACCAGGTTAAGGTCCCAAGATGGCAGAGGATGGACGTGCGGGGGAACAGAATGTGCCACCCCCTGAAGAAAAGTTCGCACCGGACCCAGAAAGGCAAGGGACCTCTGGAAGAAGACAGCCAGAGCCGAGACCTGACTCTTCAACGAACCGAGAGAGAGACCCTTCTCAAGGCCCGACTGCAGAAAGGCAAGTACCACCGGAATGGAGAACCGTAGGGGAGGAACCCCTGATGACTCACAAAAAGACAGAAAGGCCTGCCATGTGCGGTAGTAAATCCTGGAGGAAGCCGGCTTCCGTGCCTAATCATGGTGCGCACCACTGAATCGGAGAAACCCCGTTTCCTCAGGAGGAGGGCTTCAGCAGCCAGGCCGTTAAGCGCAGAGACCGTAAGTTCCGGTGGAAGAGAGGCCCCTGAGACAGCAGGTCCTCTCTGTCCGGGAGGGAGCCAGGAGCGTCTGCGAGCATGCGCACGGCGTCCGCGAACCAGGAGCGGCGAGGCCAGTCTGGGGCGATGAGAATCGCGGAATCCCTTCCAGCGCGATCCTGCGAAGAAGCTTGGGCAATAGAGGGATCGGAGGAAGACATAGAGAAGGCGGAAGTGTTGCCATGGAGCCACAAGCGCGTCCACTCCGCACGCCTTCGGGTCCCGTGCCCTCGCCAGGTACACAGGAACCTTGCAGTTCAACCTGGATGCCATCAGATCGACATCCGGACGGCCCCACCTGCGGCAGAGCTCCTGGAAGACTTCCGGGTGCAGCGACCACTCGCCGGGATCCACTATGGTCCGACTCAGAAAGTCCGCTGTCCAATTGTCGACACCCGGAATATACACTGCCGACAGCAGCGGAGCGTTGGACTCCGCCCACTGGAGAATCCGCTCCACCTCCTGCATTATGGCCCTGCTGCGGGTACCACCCTGATGATTGATATAGGCCACGGCCGTGGCATTTGTCCGACTGGACCCGCACAGGAACCCCGGATAGGATCCGGGTCCAATGAAGAGGAGAGAAAGATTGCTCGCAGCTCCAGGATATTGATCGGAAGGCGAGATTCCTCCGCCCGACCAGACCCCTTGAACCGTCTGGTCCTTGAGAACACCGCCCCAGCCCGAAGGCTGGCATCCGTGGTGACAATTGTCCAGACAACGGGGAGAAAGGAGCGGCCGGACCCCAGATTCGGGAGACAGCCACCAGGATAGGGAGGCCCGAACCCGAGGGGAGACGGACCCTGGAATCCAGACCCAATGGGGACTTGTCCCAGCGTGAGAGGATCAGCCGCTGAAGTGGGCGAGTATGGAACTGAGCATACGGAATGGCCTCTAAGGAGGCCACCATGAGGCCAGAGTCCGCATGCACTGCCGGATGGACAGAGTCTGGGGAGACCGCAGGAGTCGAACCGCCTCCTGAATCTGTGAGGACTTGGAGTCCGGAAGGAACACCTTGGAGAGTGGCGTATCCAGAATCATCCCCAGGAAGGCGAGCCTCTGGGATGGGAGGAGAGACGACTTTGGTCGGTTGATCAACCAGCCGAACTGTTCCAGAGTCTGGACAGTAATCTGGGCGCTGTCCACAGCCTGAGGAAAGGACGGGGCCTTTATCAGAATGTCGTCCAAGTAAGGCAAGAGAGAAATGCCCCTTGAGCGAAGAAGGGCCATGATAGGTGCCAGGATCTTGGTAAAGACCCGAGGCGGTAGCCAACCCGAAGGAAGGGCGACAAATTGATAATGGCGGTCTCCGATAGCAAACCGCAGGTAGCGCTGATGCGACTCTGCTATAGGGACGTGCAAATAGGCGTCCTGAATGTCCACCGAGGCAAGAAATTCCCCTGGAAGAAGTGACGCAATGACCGACCGGAGGGACTCCATGCGAAACTTCCTGACCCGCAGAAACTTGTTGAGCAGCTTTAGGTCCAGGATAGGGCGCACAGACCCCTCCTTTTTGGGCACTACAAACAGGTTGGAGTAAAAACCTGAGCCCTGGTCCTCCCGGGGGACGGGGAGATGACCCCGGTCCAGCAGAGAGGAGACCGCCCCCAACAGGGCGAAGCCCGGGCGGGGTCCCCGGAACCCGAGAGAGGAAAAAACGTTCGGTGGTTTGGACTCGAAGTCTATCTTGTAACCGGACATTATAATCTCTAGAGCCCAGGCGTCCTGAATGTGAGCTCTCAGGGTCTCAGAAAGGAGAGCAGACGACCCCCACCGTGAGAGGTGGGGCGCCCCTTCATGCAGAGGACTGTTTGGGGGCTGCAGGGCGGGCAGACTGAGCCTTCGGGCGCCAGGAGGGCTGGGGCTTGAAGGAGGGCTTTCTACGGGAGTCCGAGACCCTCCGGCCGATGAAGAGGAGGACGGCCGGGTGGAGGAGAAGCGGCGAAAGGCGGTATCGGGAACCAGAAGAACCCGGACGAGCAGGGGTCTGGACCGAGGCTGGGGCAGATGGGTACTCTTACCCCCAGTTGCAGCTGAAATAAACTCATCCAGCTGAGCCCCAAACAGACGGGATCCGTCAAAGGGAAGGTTTGCAAGGGAACGCTTGGAGGAAGCGTCCGCGTCCCAGACCTTCAACCAGATCTCTCTACGTTGAAGTATAGAGAGGAGGAGATGCGGGCAAACAAGGCTCCAATGTCCATGGAGGCCTCGCAGAGAATTTGGCAGCCTGAGACATTTGGAGGATAAGGTCCAAAGTGTCAGCGGGCGCATGTTGGTCCGTCAAATCCTGGAGATGACGTTGCAGCCACATAGAGAGGGCCCTAGCCACCCATGCAGATGCAAATGCCGGGCGCAGGGACGTGCCCGCTAGGGAAAAAATGGACTTTGACAAAGGAATCCAACGCCTATCCACGGCATCTTGTAGGGAGGAGCCGTCCAGGACTGGTAGGGCAGTGTTCTTGGCCAGTCTGGCCACGGGCGGATCCACCTTAGGGGAAGCCCACTTTTCCACGCTAGCCGCAGGAAATGGATACAGTACATCCATACGCCTGGCTGAGGTAAACTTTTGGTTAGGCCGATCCCAGGCCTTGGATACGACCGCAGTGAACTCACTATGTACGGGAAACACCGCGGTCTCAGGTTTTTAGGCGGAAGAGGGCAAACTCCTGACTGGTGGGAGGAGTAGAGGCCCTCCTGGAGGTTAAAGGTGTCACGGACCGCCGAAACCAATTCAGAGACCACAGCGGACAGTCTTGGAGGGGGTCCCGCTCCATGATCTCGTCCAAATCTGACAATTCCCCTCTGACATCTGCTCCCTGGGGAGAACCATCAGAGTGCGCCTCAAGGCGGGAGGGAAGCGGAGGCATCAGAGGAAGACTGCTGACGCTCACGCGGTCTCTTAGCGCCCGGGCGGCCCCTGGGAGGGTCACCTGGGGGAGCTAGGGTGGGGAGCGCCCCCGGGTTAGCGGGCGGCATACGCTCCATAAAGGCCATGGCCGCTTTGGCTACCAGGGCCAAATCCGCTGCAGCACTAGTCATGGCGGGCGCCCAGGCGGGTACCACCGAGTCCGCAGGGGTAGGTGGGGAACCAGGCTGGGATATCGCAGTAGAGGCGACCTGATCCGGGTCAGGGGCAGGGCATGAGGCACAGACTCCCGTGACAGAGAGAGGCAAAAGACACGTCTTACAGGACCCCAGTGGAGCCTGAGAAGACGCCTTGGCAGATTCTGAGGGGCCCCAGACTTAGGCATGATTGGCACCTTGTAGAAATAAGTTCTCCTACCAGTTAGAAGCAAAAATCTGGCAAAAACTGTCGCTCAGCAAGCACTGAAGTTCATCCAAATGCTGGGAGAGCCGAGCAGACACCACTCTGTAAGCTCAGGAGGAAGCAGGAGAATAGGCTCCGCCCCCTCCGTGACGTCAATGGCGGGAAAAAATAGGCTCCGCCCCTTCGTGGCGTCAATGGCGGGAAAAAACGCCAAAGAAAAAGGTGTCCCCCTCCTGCCATGGGGACCCCATCTCAGAATGCCCCCAGTAATAGTGTCCCCAAGAGGGGAGAACGCAGGGGAGAGAGAGAGAGCCGCGGCAGGTGTCAGAGACCTGCCGCTCTGCAGCTGTGACTGAGCGGCCTCTTAAAGGGACCCCGACCTATTAATGGCGGCCCGGTCAAATGAGCCGGGCTCGCTCCATAAGGTCCCCGCAGAGGAATCATGTCCCCCAAGATGTGCCAAGCCTCTGGGGGAGTCCAAGAGAGAGAACCCCTTATTTAAGGTGGAACCGTCGCTTTAAGGCGGCATACCAATAAGGTGGCACCGACTATGGGTGCTGCTCTAGTGCCATGTCCTCTATGCCCCCAGCCCAGGCGTGGTCATATTTCACCCAGGCAGCCAGAGGGACAGACGGAGAGAGGGAGAACACAGACTGCAGTCATACTTATCTGTTCCTGCAGTCTTCTCCCTCATATGTCCGGACCAGCAGGGAAGCACCTCTTCAGACGTCTGACTCCGCAGTGTGGGAGATGCAGTGCTCTGGAATGAGGGTGGCGATAGGTGTCCCAATGGCTGGCGGGATGCGGTGCTACCAGGGAGCCCGGATCCTCTTTTCTTCTTTGGGGGACGGTGGAGGAGGCCAGGCAGCGTCCATGGACGGCGGCAGTCACTCCACGGGGGACCAGGAAAGCGCAATGCTGACCTGTGTCCCCATCTGTAAGAAAAATAATAAACAGGAGTAGCAGTGTCATCCTCCTTCTACAGACACTAAGCAAAGACTGAAGTTCTCCTGCTGGAGCCTGGGGGTATAGCCCAAGGAGGAGGAGCTTCTTCTATTTGCATAGTGTCCCTCCTAGTAATACCTCTAGGCTATACCCATGGTCTGTGTCCCCCAATGGAATGCCCGAGAAAGTAAGTTTTTCAGACTATATATACAGCGGATTTTTATAAAAAAGACATTAGCAAGCTGGTCTGACATTAGCACATAGCTAATGTCAGACAGCTTATAATGTCAAAAGTTGGTGACAGAAACCCTTTAAACCAGGCTTTCATAAGAACTCAGCCATTTTTCTTCACTGCAGTAGGTCAGCTTTAAAGGGGCAGGGCGGTGTGGATGACACTGTTAAGGGAGCGGAGTGCTGTGGAGGTCACAGTTAAGGGGGTAGGCTGCTGTGGAGGTCACAGTTAATGGGACAGTCCGCTATGGAGGTGAGTGTTAAGGGGCAGATTGCTGTAAAGGCCACTGTTAAGGGTGCGTGGTATTGTGGAAATCACTGTTAAGGAGATGGGGTACTGTGGAGGTCACTAATAAAAGGGCTGGCCGCTGTGGAGGTCACTGTTAAGGGGGGCAGACGGGATGCTGTGGAGGTCACTGCTAAAGGGGTGGGCGCTGTGGAGGTCTCTGTTCAGGAGACAGGGAACAATGGAGGTCACAGTAAAGGGGACAATCCGCTATGGAGGTAAGGCGGAGCTCTGTGGAGGTCACCGTTAAGGGAGTGCAGGGCTCCAGACTCCAGACTAAAAAAAATAACCAGGAGCCATTGGCTCCTAAGTTCCTAACCTAAAAAATTTAGGAGCCAAATCAAATTTTTTAGACGCCAAATTTAAAATGCATATAATTAAAAGATGAGATGCAGGTCACAGTAATGCAGGTCACAGTAATGAGCCAGCTCTACACATAGGAGAATACAGCAGCACATACCTCTTATATCCCACATCTACTGGGGGACAAGGTGACTAAAAATGGCGAGTCGCGCGGTTTTGATTTTTTTTCTGTTACGGCGTTCACCGCAGCGGAAATATTTTAATGGTTCACACTTTTTCGGTCATGGTGATATGCAATATGTTTATTTTTTTTTTGTTTGTAAATTTTATATGTAAAATTGGGAAAGGGGGCAATTTAAACTTTTAGTATTTTAGTGTTTTTTTTACTTTTTATTTAATAACCATTAGCCTCCTTAGGGGTTAGAACCTGGTATCTTTTAATCCCTTGTCCTATTCACCCTAATAGATCTCTATCAGGGTGAATAGGACCTGACACTCGCCTGGCTGCCCTGTGCATAGTGCACACAGCAGCAGGGAGCTGACCATGGCAGCCAGAGCTTCAGGAGCGTCCTGGCTGCCATGGTAAGCGATCAGAGTCCCAGCAGTGTAATCTGCCACCAATGGAGGGGACCCTGTGGCCACCATATAACAATGAGGGGGGTGGGGGGCCTGTGGCCACTGTGCCACCAATGATACTAATACTGGGGAGGGGCGCACTGCACCACCAAGGAATCTAATTAAAGACCTTTCATGGGTCAAAAGAATATGAACTTAGTATCGGGCTACATAGAGCTACATAGCGCGCCCAGGGATCTAGATGCACTTACTAATCTTCCTGGGTGCCGCTCCGCTCGCCCGCTGTGGCCCCCGGTATATTCAACATTGAGAGCAAGGAGGAGGAGACGCCAGTGTCTCTCCTTCTCCCTGACAGCAGTGCTGTCCAAGGAGAGACACTGGCTTCTCCTCCTCCTTGCTCTCAATGTTGAATATACCTAGAGAGCCCATGGCGAGCGGCGAGCGGCACCCAGGAAGATTGTAAGTGCACTAGATCCCTGGGCACCGCTCTATGTAGCCTGATACTTAGGTCCTCTTTAACGCATTAATACAAATGTCGGCAGCGGTATCACGGACCCGGCCTCAATAACAGGGCATACGATCTGCGGCAATTAACCCCTCAGATGTGGCACATCTGAGGGGTTAATTGCCGCAGATCGCATGACCTGTTACTAGTGAGGCCGGGTCAGTGATACCGTTGCCGACATTTGTATTATTGTTTTACATCCATTGGTGGCGCAGTGGCCACAGCTCCTCCTCCTCCCCCCTGTTATCTCCGCATTGGTGGCAGCGGCTGCCGCATCACAGTGGGGCGGGAGGGACTCCCTCCTTCTCCACTGTGCTAGAAGAGAACAGGAGCGCTGAGAGCGGCCTGTTCCATGTTCATTAACCAATACTGGGCAGCGCAGCGGTCCAGTCGCAAATGGCGACAAGACTAAAAAGTCTTGTCGCCATCTGCAAATTATAAGGCGCATTGGCGACCGTTTTGGTCGCCATCTGGAGCCCTGGAGTGGGTTATTGTGGAAATTACTTAACGAGATGGGGCACTGTAGAGGTCACTAATAAAAGGGCCGGCCGCTGGGGAGGTCACTGTTAAAGGGGCGGGCGCTGTGGAGGTTACCATTAAGGGGGGCGGGGGACTGTGGAAGTCACTATTAAAGGTGCAGCTGCTGTGGAGGTCACTGTTAAGGGGATGGTTTATTGTGGAAATCACTGTAAAGGAGAAGGGGTACTGTGGAGGTTACTAATAAAGGAGAGGGCACTGTGGAGGTCACTGTTCAAGGGGAGGCAGCTGTGAAGGTCACTTTAAAGGGACGGGCACTGTGGAGGTCACTGTTAAGGAAGGAGGGGACTGTGGAGGCCACTATTAAAGGGGCAGCGGGGTACTGTGAGGTCACTGTTAAGGGAGCCGAGTACAGTGGAGGTCACTATTAAGGGAGCTGGATACAGTGGAGGTGACTGTTAAGGGAGCGGGGTACTGTGGCAGTCACTGTCAAAGGGGCAGTCGCTGTGGAGGTCTCTGTTAAGGGGGCCGGGAATGGAGGAGGTCACAGTTAAGGGGATTGTAACCTATGGTCAGTGTTAAGGGGCGGGTGCTGTAGCGATCACTGTTAAGGGGACGGGCCCCTGTTAAGGTCACTATCAAGGGGGTGGGGCATTGTGGAACTCACTGTTAAAGGGGCAGGTTACTGTGAAGGTCAAAGTTAAGGGGGTGGGCTGCTGGGGAGGTCCAATTTTAAGGAGGTGGGGCAATGTGTGTGTGTGTGTGTGTGTGTGGGGGGGGGGGGGTCAGGGTTAAGTGGTGGGGCTGTGGAGGCCACTGTTAAGGAGACGGGGTACTGTAGATGTCACCGTTAAAGGGGATATTGTCGATATCTTTTAAAAGCCGTTCCTTTTGCTAATGTATGTATATATATATATATATATATATATATTTCAAACTACAGAGAATGAATGTACCATACCAACCTATGGTTGCATAAACATGGCTAAACAGGTATCATACACAATGCAAGCCAAATTTGTAAGTTTTATCCAGTACTAAACCATTTTCTAAGTAATAACAAGTAGAGGTTGTACCACCTGGAACATTTTTAGCATATCCACATGATATGCTATAAACTTCTCATAGGAACAGGTCTCAGAGGTGGACCTTGCATATTTTTTGATGTGCTACAGAAGTGGATGGAAAAAGCCACACATGAGCATTCACCTCTCCATTCCTGGCTGGACACAAAGATATGAGAGGTTCCCAGAGTTGATTCTGCACCTATTAAACATTATTGGCATAGCTTGTGAATACACCATAAATGTCCAAGTTGGGAATACCCCTTTAACTGATAATCTAAAAAGGCTGGGCACTCACACTTATCTGTTTATTATAACAAATAAATAAAATATTGTGATAAGTCACTTCTAAAATCCAATTGAAATGTGTAGCTCTCATACACATTTCAATTGTATTGTAGAAGTGATTTTTCACAATATTTTATTTATTTGTTATAATAAAATACCACTTACTCTCCAGTTTAGGGCAATTATTCTAAATGTACTGTAGCGTACAAGTATGGTATTCATTAGCAGACCGCTCCCCGTGTTTTTCCACAGCCCCTCACCAACAACCGGCACAATGTACTTGCAACTATATTCAGTGGTATCCATCTTTGGTGTAGAGGCAGGAGGAGCGCTGGACTCATGATCACAGTGGACTCATAACACTTTGCTCCCGCTATTGCACAAACAACATTTTTTTGTGATTTTTCTTATAGTCGCCCAGGGGAGCTGTCATCATAGGACGGCATATTCTGATAACAAATCAACTGAACTGAATTAAAGGGAGCGGCAGTTGCAGAGAGAGCAGAGCCGGCTACGCCCCTGTTGCTCCTAGGGGCTCATTAAAATATCATTTTTCTCAGCACTGCAGAACCAGCACAGATGTCTTCAGCTGCCAAGCGCACATGTAACAGGTCAGCCAGTGTCATGGGTACACTACACATCAAATCAGGGATATTTATGGAGACAGTGGCGTAAAATGTGTCATATTCATCTCACCTCTGATCACTCCCATAATGAGAGGGTGAGGGATGGCAGATTTGATGTGCAAGGACTGTTCATATAGTGCTTTCAGTTTCTTGTTGTTTTTCTGGGCTGTGTACATTTGAATTTCCAGAGCGTAGATTTCCAGAAGTTGCGTTCCTTTCTTCAGATCATCTTCTCCATCATCCGTCTAGATAAACAAGGAGTAAGAGTACAATTCTCAAATGCTTAAGTTCTCCTGATCAGTAGATGTTCAGCGTTTAATATTTTTGACCTAAAATGTATTACTTACAAAAGAAAAATCTCTATAGAGGAAAAACAATGTCTTCGAAAAACCCACAAAGTACACAAAACGCCACTAATACAACACCGTGGAAAAAGCATATGATGTACAGAAAAAGATGCATGTGGTTTTAGTGCTGTTTTTTTTAATACGTTATAAAAAAATGCCAAAGCAGATTTGGGTGTGAAGGGGGCCTTGAAGACGCTATTCGTGATGCTAAAGGTTTAAACTGCACCAGTTAAAAAAAAACAAAAACACCTAAAACTGTAATAGTAAGGCTCCATTCACACGTCCGCAATTCTGTGGGGACACACTATGTCCCGCCCGGATCCGGAATTGCGGATCCGCACTTCCGTGCCGCAAAAAAATAGAACAGGTCCTATTCTTGTCCGCAATTGCGGACAAGAAAAAGTATTTTCTATGACAGTGCCTGCGATGTGCGGAACGCACATTGCCGATGTCCGTGTTTTGCGGATCCGTGGATCTGCAAAACACACACGGACGTGTGAAAGTACCCCAACACTGATACAATATTCCTTTTTAGGGTATGTTCACATGGCATCTTTTGACAGCAGAAAGTCATCATGGATTTGCACCAAAAAGTCACCGGCAGATGCGTGGAATTTTAAAGAAAGGGTGTGGTTTACGGCTGAAACATGAAGGGGCATGTCCCTTTTTTGTCACTGATATAAACTAGCACCACATAAATGGCAGCACAGCCTCCCACTGAAAACAATGTAAAGTGGATCCAAGCTCCCACCCAATAGCTTTTTGATGCAGAATCCATGCCAAATTCTGACTATAAAACCTGCTGTGTGAACTGAGCCTTTAGTTGTCCGATACTAAAAACAGGCAAGACAAAAAAAATTTAAAAAAAATTGTATCCTGCATTCTTCTGCTGTTTTTTTTTAAGCTACCTTCTCACTGTGTTATGCAGGATTTTCTAACAAAAGAAGGTAAAAGGGCGCTATCCCCAGGAACAACGGCAGACAACGCATGTCGGCAGCTCCACTCCCTGGAATTCAATTGAATCCCACCAACAAATGCAGAAACGATGAGGATAAAAATTGGAGATAAAACGAGTGCTGCTGCTATAAAAACTGGTTAACTTGGTAAACCATAAAACAATAAAAGCCAAGTGCACGAGGAAATGAAAAATTGGTAACAGTGCAACGCGTTTCGAGAGCTACTGCTCTTTTCAAGCAAACTGCACTTTTACCTGTTTTTTCTCTCCTCCTGACATATACCTCCAACAGATCGCCCATAGGATCCCGGTGTAGAAAGATATATTCTGTGCAGGTTCTCTTTTTTTTTTACTGGTACCTCTGTATGGCATAGAGCAGTCTACCGCCCTATTTCATACAGCAAGATAAAGGTATACCAGTGTATACTGGACCAAGAGAGCCAAAAGGAAACGCTGCTGGATGAACGGGGGCCTGTGATAGGTTTAACCTATGCCCCAGAAATTGCCCTGTGCCTAAGGCCTCATTGCACACGACCGCTGTCTGCAAAAAACTAACTCTGGATGACATCCGTGTGCATTCCGTATTTTGCGGAACGGAACAGCTGACCCCTATAGAACAGTACTATCCTTGTCCGTAATGCAGACAATAATAGGACATGTTCTATTTTTTTGCGGAACGGAGATACGGACATACGGAAACGTAATGCACAAAAACAACGGAACGGACACGGAAAGAAAATACGTTCGTGTACATGAGCCCCAAGTGCAGCTAAGTCCCATTCAAGTGAGCTGCAATACCAAGAGCAGCCACTATCCAAGGTGAAGCTCTGCGCTTGATGTACTATGCAGAGACTCAATCACTTGTCTAAGTGCTGGGGTGCCAGGATTCAGGCCCCCACTCGACATCGAGGACATATCCTGACAATAAGTCATCAGTTTTTAACCCTTTAATGGAAGTATTAGAGGTACGTTTGTGTCACAGAAAATACTAATAAAAAGTTACCTGACACGACTGGTGTAGCTGACGTAGAATTTTCTGTAATTTCCCATACTCTTCACGTTCCAAGTACAACTTACCAAGCTGCAAGTAGAAAGCTCCAGATGAGTTTGGCTCTCAGGAAAATGTAATATGCTGTATAGTGCATTGCCTAAAGCCAAGCATGAAATGTTACCAGCATTTTACCTGGCACGCTGGTAACGGACACAAGACACGCCGTCACCTTACCTTTGTGTTGGTTTTAAACCACAACCGATCATTCTTTGCATCCTTCAGAGCTTCAAGTGTTGTTTCATAAAACTCCTGCAAAAGGTCCATCTTGGGGAAGAGCACAAAAGAAGAAAGAAAACCCACAACACATCAATGAATGCTGCCACAGGCTTCACCACCCATATTATTAAAGGGGATTTCTACACAAAGCTAACAAACGGTCACTTCTGACACTATGTTGACGGTTGCAGGTCCTTTACTGTAGGATCTTCAGACATGTATTTCTGACATGCCAATAGGGCATTTTTATGCATAAACCTTCAGCTGCTGTCTAGCTGTAGTAGAATAAAATTAAAAGAATTATTATACCTAAGGGTGCATTCACACGACTGTATGTACTTTGCAGTCTATAAAACGCAGATCCGCAAAAAAAATGGATCTCATCCATGTGACGTCCGTGTTGTGGATTTATTGTAACAATGTAGCAAAATGGACAAGAATAGGACAATTTTTATCTTTTTTGCGGGGCTGCGGAACAGAAATACTGATACAGCATTTTTTTTGCGGACCCATAGAAAACAATAGGACCGTGTGCGATCCGAAAGAAAATGCGGATCAGGTTCAGACCAAAAATATGGTCGTGTAAAGAACATTTTTCCTATTAACAGCCCGTCATACATGACAAGAACAAACATTTGCACTGACCGGGAGGAAGTAAATGAAGAAGGTTATTAATACGAAGGCTCGCACGTACAATAGACGGCATATTAAAGTGGCCATTTAAAAAAAAAAAAAGAGAATGTGTTTCTGGGGGCTGTAAAGAGGGCAGCCATGCTATAAGGTGGTGCTCATCTACTCATTTATATTCTTCTTTCTATTCTGAACTTTAAAACCATCTGAACAAGTCAGACCTGCTTTGAGGTGGAGATGTAGTCCAGGATGGAATTGATAGACTTCTCCGAGTAGTTCCTGGTGACAGCGCTGCGGATGTAGGTTAAGAGTTGTTTGTATCGATTCATCATTTCAGGATAGTTACCCTGTTGAAGAAAAATAAAAAAAACAGAAAGATATATGAAGATATATGCAATTATACATACACACACAGCTTCATTTTACTAAATATTAGAGCAGTGTAAGATAACGATGTCTAAAGTATACTTTACCAAAGTCTTGTTCCAGACTTGCCTTCAACCCCATAGCAGGAAAGGAAAAAACATTAAAGGGGTATTCTGAATTTAGGTGTTAGGGCATGTTCACAGAGCTGGCTCTCAGTGCATATTTAGTATGGTGGTTTCCACTGCAGGTAGCCATATACAGGTTAAAGAGGCTTTCAAAGTGTTTTAGAATGATGAGCTATCCTCGGGATAGGTCATCAGTATCTGATCGTGAGGGTCAGACTCCCAGGACCCCCACCAATCAGCTACCTGAGAAGGCACCATGGCCACCTTGCAGCTTACCTTAGGGCAGTGATGGCGAACCTATGGCACAGGTGCCAGAGGCGGCACTCAGAGCCCTCTCTGTGGGCACCCGGACTGTGGAAAAAGTCTCTAGTGTACCAATATGCCTTAGAATTTTTCTGCCATTCATCAGCGCAGGGCGCACTATGTACAGCACAGGCAACGCACTGAATGTAGGCGGGCTATTATAGCTAAATGATAAAGTACATGGAAGATATAGTATATTGGACAGTAGTATTCAGGTTAAATTCCCGTGTTGGCACTTTGCGATAAATAAGTGGGTTTTGGGTTGCAGTTTGGGCACTCGGCCTCTAAAAGGTTCGCCATCACTGCCTTAGGCCAATGACATCAAATTCATTGATCACATGGCCTAGGGGAAGCTCAGACCCATTGAAGTGAATGAGGCTGAGATGCCATACCAAGCACAGCTGCTATATAATGTACGACACAGTGTTTAGTGAGCTGCCAGGAGGCTATGGCGCTCTGCCCCCTTTAAACACCAGATCGGCTGGGGGTCTCAGGAGATTGACCGCCACCGATCAGATACTGATGACTAGTGTTGAGCAAACTTGTGTTTTAAGTTCTGTGTCCAAAGTTCGGGTTCTCGAAGAATCCCGTTACGGATTCCGCTACCACGGACCATAACGGAATCCATAACAGGATTCTTCGATAACCCGAACCGAAACTTTGGACGAAGAACTTAAAAAACAAGATCGCTTAACACTACTGATGACCTATCCAGAGGATAGGTCATCAGTATCAAACACTTTAAAACCAAAAAAGAACAAATATATTATTATTTAGTATCGCATACTAAAAGGGGCTGTACAGGATTTTACAAGTGATGGACTATCCTCAGGATAGGTCATCAATGTCTGATAGCCGGTGATCAAACACGCTGCACCCCTGCCCATCAGAGTAGACCCGGTGCTACTGTGTGGTGGATAGGAGCACCTCTGAACAGCGGAGGTGAAACTAAAATAAAATACATGACACATTCCTTTCAGAACATTCAAAACGACATTAGAGGCACAGCACACAGTGGATGGTTTTTGGCGGGTAAGAAGAACAGATATCAAGAAAAGAAATTTCAGTTCACAAGATGGTAACTATTTTGTGTGTAAATTCTGAGGTGACGATTAAGGAAGCTTATAAACTGTATATAAAAGCCCCCCCAGGCGTTAGAATTATTACTAGAGCTTAGGACGTGTAAAACCCGTAAAAGGTTTTCCTTCCACCCAACACTGATTTCCATATCGCCTGGAAGTCAAGGACACGTCAAGAACATCATGTAAATAAGGATTTAAGGGATTACAAATGTACCGAGGGCTTGAAGCCGTTCTGACATAATTAAACAGCTAGTACTATGCCTTGCATACGTCACCCAGACTTGTTCTGGACCAACAGTGGGGGTTTATACCTGTGTCGGTGCCAGGAAATGAGAGCAAAAAGGGGTATTCTACCATCTCCGTATATTTACTGCATTGCTCAATCACAGGCTGCCATCTTGTCATTCTGGAATACATGTCCGTGACTGGCCTCCGGGGTCACCCAACCTGTCATTCCTAGAGATGCCTTGATACTCTACCGTGAGGGCGGCAGAGCATTTGTTAATCGCGCCAAGCACATTGAGAAGCTTAGAATTTGTTTTATTTTAGGCTGATCAAATCACATTTCAAATTTTTTTTAGTACATGGGTTATTAAAGGCGTTGTCCCATCTTGCGTTTCCACATCGCAATGGGACTAAGTGGCAACCCCAAGTGGCTTGGTTTCCGGAAACAACCGTGCAGGCAGGCACTCCGGGATTATGGCAGTAACGTAGCTTCTTCTGCTACGCCCTCTGTATAGCTCCCAATAACTACAATGGGAGTTACAGAAAAGGCGTAGCGCCTGCCCACTCTGCTGTTCTTCCGAAAGCCCAGCTTAGTCCCATCTCACTGTGGAAACGGCAAGATAGGAGAACCCCTTTAGTCTTCCTGCACACTAAGCATTTTGTATCCATTAAAAATCCATACCAAAACCATAGAAAATGCGTTTTTATTTGTTTACGCTAACATCCCTATTGATGTCTATGGGAAAAAAACACTATATACATTATCTCAAAAATGAGTATAAGCCTCACATTTTTGTAAATATTTCATTCTATCTTTTCCTGGGACAACACTGAAGATATGACACTTTGATACAATGTAAAGTAGTCGGTGTACAGCTTGTATAACAGTGCAAATTTGGTGTGCCCTCAAAATAACTCAACAGACCGCCATTAAAGCGGTATTCCGGTAAACAAACTTCATTTTTTGAAAAACTGCATTAAAGCTGTGACCCAACCAGAACCCAAACCTATACATATAACCAGAGCTTCAATTTACCTTACAATCCAATTGTCTAGCTCAGTGTTTCCCAACCAGTGTGCCTCCAGCTGTTGCAAAACTACAACTCCCAGCATGCCCGGACAGCCTTTGGCTGTGCGCGCATGCTGGGAGTTGTAGTTTTGCAACAGCTGGAGGCACACTGTTTGGGAAACACTGGTCTAGCTCCTATGTGAGCCTGCAACACACTGACAGTATGATGGCGCCTGATCTTCCCTCACAAAACTACAATCCCATAATGCTGAGCTTTCCAGCTGTGAGTTGATGTTTATTGATTGGCTGCCTGATATACAGTCTGGTCACGCCCCCTCTACTCAGTTATCAGCAGCACACTAACACGCCCTTTGTTCCACAAGACATCTAGCTAGAGAATTGATAGCAGCACACTGAGCATGCTCGACCTATACAGGCTCAGAACTACAGGTCCATGCCATGGTAATTCATGAGGAAACACAGTGGGTAGCAGAGGAAGAAAACTACTTTTATAACTACTGGACGGTAAATATGTGACATTTACATTATATTAGGTAAATATTGATGAATTAGTCTAAAACACAAGCCATATTTATGGTAAACGGAATACCCCTTTATTGTCTAAAACGCTAGTAACAAAAGAGAAAAAATGGCCAAATTGTGGCCAAAGTGTCAATATTTTGTGCGGCCAGCATTATTTTCCAGCACTGCCTTAACTCTCTTGGTCACTAGAGCTTCACAGGTTGCCACTGGAATCCTCTTCCACTCCTCCATGATGACATCACTGGGCTGCTGGATGGACGGGTGTGTTCACATCATGTTTTATGCCTCAGTTTGATGTATATGTACATTTTTTTTTTTTTTACAATAGAACTCTATGGTGAACAGATGCCACTATATGGTATCATTCTGAGGCATCCATTTAACGTATACGTTTTTTGTATATGTTAAAAGGATGAAAAAACATGATGTGAACCCAGGCTACACCGGGCCGGCACCCCTATAGAAATGCCTAACAAGAATAGGACATGTTCGATTTTTTTCGGGAGCCGCGGACTGGAAATGCGGATGCGGACAGCACAATGTGTGCTGTTCGCATCCTTTCCGTCTCCATTGAGAATGAATGGGTCTGCACCCGTTCCACAGAATTGCAGAATGGATGCGGACCCATTCTACGGACGTGTGAATGGACCCTTAGAGACCTTTCCTCCTCCACCTTCTGTTTGAGGATGCCCCACAGATGTTCAATAGGGTTTAGGTCTGGAGACATGCTTGGCCAGTCCAGCGCCTTTACCCTCAGTTTCTTTACCCTCGCTGCGGACTTGATTTATGATGCTATGTAACTGTTACACCACTGGGATGTATTGGATAACACTGGCAGCATTATGTCAGTGTCATCTAATACATTCCAGAATTGTAAGGGTTACATAGCATCATAAATCAATATAATGCCATGTGTCCCCGCAGTGCTAGAAGCGAGACACTCACTTGTCTGAAAGAGGCCTCGGGGTGTACTCACTTTGGTTTCCAGCGGCTTAGACATTAATGGCGGTCTGTTGAGTTATTTTGAGGGCGCACCACATTTACACTATTATACAAGCTGTACACTGACTACTTTACATTGTATCAGTGTCAGATCTTCAGTGTTGTCCCAAAAAAAGATAGAATAAAATATTTACAAAATGTGAGGGGTGTACTCATTTTTCTGAGATACTGTATCTGGTGCGGAATAGCAAAACAATTGACATACTGCATATTTTACACTGCGTGCAGTTACCCCTAAAGGGCTACATACTGTAAGATAAGGCTATGAATTGTTTTCAGTGTGGGTAATCATTCCCAGTGTTGTAGATCTCACTCATCTGCATTGCTGTCCACGTATTCTCTCCTCAGACAGCGGATTAAACACTACTATTTGTGCTGCATGCGAGGATTACAGTACTTTTAGTGTTCTACATTCTGTAGTCTAGAACCGGTCCATCCATAGGACTATTTTGCTGATTTTTTTTATATTGTCCTTGCAGTATACATTTAAGCTTTGTGCAGAGAAAGCTTCCAGTCCATGCTTACAATGATGCATAGGCCCCAATTATACTGACGGAGGCCAAGAGCGTTCTTGTGGTATTTTTTATTTATTTAGCGTGGCCACCTAGGGGGCCAGGAAGCCACTCACTGACATCGGTTAAACACAGGGGTCTGAGGATTCAGTGACACACTGTGAACAGTACCTAACTAATATTTTGTACAAATAAATCAAGTTGTGAGCGATGAAAAGTCCAGTGCTAGTCTTAGGCACTAAAGCGGTTGTATTACATGTGCCGGAAGGAAGAGTGACTTTGTAAGGACAGCTGCTGCTCTGGTGGACCAGGTGGGTCCATGCATTTGAATGGCTGACATGCCATGCTACAGTTTCCCCGCCAAATGCCTAAATGAGCATTCACCAAGTGATTACAGATGATCCCCACACCAGATCCTTTCTAAAATGTCCTTTTACAAAGAGCAATGTTTCAGACAATTATCGGGAACGAACCAAACGTTCCTGATAATTGATCGTCAATGGAGATGAGAGCTGCATTTACATGTAGCAACCACCTCCGCTGTATAGGGGCAAGCGATCGATACAGAGAATGCTGGTCTCCATAGAAAAGCATTGTGCCCCCCCCAACATTAAATCATTAGTGGCAGTGGCCACAGGGTCCCCTCCCCTCTACCTCCTCATGATGGTGCAGTGGCAGTTGTGATCGGAGTGTAATCCTGGGGATCTGATCGGTTACCCTGGCTGCCATGGTCAGCTCCCTGCTGCTGTGTGTACTATGCACAGAGTGTAAAGTCTATAATGGGACGGGGGGCGGAGCTACGGCACAGCACGGCAAAGATCGCCGGACTAAAAAGTCGGACCTGCAGTACTTTTAGTCCGGCGATCTCCAGCCATGCACTGCCGAGTAGCGCCGTAGCTCCACCCCGGTCCATTATAGTCAATGGGGACGGAGCGGCAGCACGGCAGTGCATGGGTACTTGCGGCATGGCGGATCCAGCAGGCTGTTCACCTGCCGGATACCTATGCCGCTAGTGTGAAAGTACCCTTATTCACCCTAATAGAGCTCTATTAGGGTAAATAGGACAAGGGATCAAAAGATCCCAGGTTCTAGCCCCTAAGGGGGAAATAGTTATTAAACAAAAAGTAAAAAAAAAAAAAAAACCCCACCAAAATATTAAGTATAAATCACTCCGTCCCAATTTTACATATAAAATATATAAACAATAAATAAACCTATTACTTATCGCCAAGTCCGAAAAGTCCAAACTATTAAAATATAAAAAAAATATATCCTATGCGGTGAACGCCATAACAGAAAAAAATAAAAATGCTAAAAACTGCACGATTCGCCATTTGTTAGTCACCTTGTCCCCCCAAAAAATAGGATGGGACTGTTTGATTATGGGCCGGACATTCCATAAAATGAGGAATGCATGCAGCTTTTTGGGGGGTTTTTTTTTTGCGTGGTATCGAGTATCGCATTACTTTTTATGGTATCGAAATCGAATCAAAATTTTGGCATCGTGACAACCCTAAATGGAACATCTGAAAATCGGCGAGCTGGCGATCAGCTATTTTCAGAAATCCTATAGCGGTGAATAGAGGGTGGCCATGCACACACACTTTGAGGCCCTGTTCTGGAGATAGGAGCCAGTCACAGAGACAAGATCTGCACGTATCAGACGTTTACGGCATATTCTATTAATATGCCATAAATGTCCCAGAGGTAGATAACACCTTCATGACTTGACCCTGAACAATTTGTTCGTAGTGACCGTGTACACCTCCAGATCCTCGCTTTTTCCCCTCCTCCTTCCTCTTTAACTTTCACAAAGGAAAGGAAACAAGGCGTCAGTTAAAACCAGATAGTAACACCTCTCCTTTTTTCTAATCTGTTTTTATTTTCTGAATGCATATTTTTTATTCTATTTCCTGAACATGATTATGGGGTTTGGCCATCTTCCCTGAGCTGTTCTTAACAACATTTAGAGAAGTGCTTTACAGCAGCCCCGTGGGCCACAGACACAGTGGATAGGGGGGACCTTATTGACATCTATGGGGGGGTTTCTAGGCATGCCCTGTGCAGAGCTAATTGTACCTACTGTTAATGGTGCATCCTGTCTTAGGCTACTTTCACACAGGCGTTTTCAATGCCACTATTGAGATCCGTCATAGGATCTCAATAGTGGATGAAAACGCTTCAGTTTTGTCCTCATTCATTGTCAATGGGGACAAAACTGAACGGAACAAAACGGAGGGCACATGAATGCATTCAGTTCCATTTGGTTGTGCTCCCATCACAGACAGAATAACTCTGCAAGCAGCGTTGCCTGTCTGCGATGTGGTAAGTAGAAAACGGATCAGTCCCTATTGACTTTCAATGGTGTTCATGACAGATCCGTCATGGCTATAGAAGACATAATACAACCGGATCTGTTTATGACGGATGCATGCGGTTGTATTATGGTAACTGAAGCGTTTTTGCAGATCCATGACGGATCCGCAAAAAACGCTAATGTGAAAGTAGCCTTATCTGTACACAGAAGTGATATCATTGCAGACAGGATCAGAAAGACCGATAAGCAGATAACTGCAGTAAAGTGATCTGTACGGACCAAGAAGTGGCACCTATTATTATTCTTAATGGCCAGTGAGAAAACGGCAGGATTTATGGTTTTGTTTAAATATAGATATTGACATGGTGAATTCAAAATAACATCAAAAAGTGTTTAAAAATACGTTAAATATAAAAACATGATTTAAAGTAATTTTCTGATGATGCGTTCCCTTTTTCAAAAGCCTTTTCCCTAGAGTTCCTCCACTATAGTACTCTTCAATCTAGTCTGATAAACGCTTCCTGAGTTTATTGCTCGTATCACCTAGTGTCTAAACCTTAGCCGCCTTTATTTTTTTTACAATCTTTTGTGTTGTGTATAGGCACTAGGCCTGTGCGATATATCGCCAAAGCAATCGTATCGCGATAATCGACGATTGCGATATGGCCGACCCAAAAATGCTGCGATTACCGTATTATGGGGCGAATGCTGCATTTTGCCGAATTTACAATGATACACCGCGCCGCAATGCCGCGCGGCGGGTGTATCGACTGAGAGGGAGGGGAGGCTGGGGGCCGGCATCTGGTTTTATAATGACAGCGGGGACTGTGAAGTGACTGTATTCTACTACATGGGCCCCGCTCACTGTATATAATCTTATCTATAATTGTAGGGAATGTTAATTTTTAAAAATCCTGGGTAATTAGCGCCTGTGTTACTTACAAGCGCTCGGAAGCAGAGAGGAGGCAGGCCGGGAGGGCGGGCTCCAGCAGCGCGAGTCACTACGTCATGTGCCCGCGCCGCCTGCTTCATTTATAAAGTGGGGGGCTAAATAAGTATCATCCACAGATCCCCCCCATAACAGTGTCATCCAGAGACCTCCATAACAGAGCCACCCACAGTTCCCCCCATAACAGTGTCACCCACAGATCCCCCCATAACAGTGTCACCCACAGATCCCCCCATAACAGTGTCACTCACAGATCCCCCCATAACAGTGTCACTCACAGATCCCCCCATAACAGTGTCACTCACAGATCCCCCCATAACAGTGTCATCCAGAGACCTCCATAACAGAGCCATCCAGAGACCCCCATAACAGAGCCACCCACAGATCCCCCCATAACAGAGCCACCCACAGATCCCCCCAATAACAGTGTCACCCACAGATCCCCCCAATAACAGTGTCACCCACAGATCCCCCCATAACAGTGTCACCCACAGATCCCCCCATAACAGAGCCACCCACAGATCCCCCCAATAACAGTGTCACCCACAGATCCCCCCAATAACAGTGTCACCCACAGATCCCCCCATAACAGTGTCACCCACAGATCCCCAATTGCAGTAATGCAAATATGTTATTTAATTTAGTAAAAGATGTTTTACTTTGAAAAACACTGTGCATTTCAAATAGACCACTAGCCCAATTCCCTTAAAATATCGCATCGCATATCATTAACGCAATTTTTAGGGCCCTAATCGCAATCGCACAAAATTCCCACATCGTGCAGCCCTAATAGGCACCTAGTTATTGAATCAAAATGAAAAAAGAAATGCTTACCAGTTTGAAGTTTATTTTGATCATCTGTTTTAGTGCTTTGAATCCCCATTCTCCCTTTTCACCTTCCAGCTCCAAAACCTAAAACACACAAACAAGAATATAAGGTTTAGTTCATCTGAACAGTACTAAGGGTACTTTCACACTTGCGGCATGGCTATCCGGCAGGCTGTTCCGGTGGGTGAACAGCCCGCTGGATCCGCCATGCCGCAAGTATCCGTGTGCTGCCCCTCCGTCCCCATTGACTATAACGGGGGCGGAGCTACGGCGCAGCACGGCAGTGATCGCCAGACTAAAAAGTCAGACCTGCAGTACTTTTAGTCGTAGCTCCGCCCCCCATTATAGTCAATGGGGAGGAAGCGGCAGCATGGCAGCACACGGGTACTTGTGGCATGGCGGATCCGGCGGGCTGTTCACCCGCCGAAACAGCCTGCCGGATAGCCATGCCACTAGTGTGAAAGTACCCTAAGGCAATGTGGTTGGGTTTTACAGCATGCAAAACTATTGATTGTATCCTGTAAAACACCACATCAGAATAGCCCAGGAAAAGAGTGCAGTTCTGCCCAAATTAACTATAAAAACTTTATATTATCCTAAATAACTTTTGAAAATGACTTGAAATTAATAAGCGCTGCATTCCCTTTATGGTATTAAAGGGGTTTTCTCATCGATAGAATATGTCAAATGTCCCACTTCTATCTCAAGAATGGGGCCCCGATGCGAATGCTCAGCTTTCTCCATTCACTGCTATGGGACTTCCAAAAATAGCCATGTCAGCACTCCATTTAGTGCAGAAAGGACTCCAACAGTAAGCTCCACTTCCAGTGCATTTACAGGAACAGAGGCTGGCAGAAAAAAAAAGTTCATATTCACCCTACTCCTGATGAGAAAACCTCCACAAAAAGGAATGTATGTCCTGTTCTCTCCAGCTCCTCCCTAGTGTTGCCAGCAGTTTACCATTATCAAAACTGCTTCCAGACTCCCTTTAACAAAGCACTTCCACAAAACTCTTCTGGCCCATTAAAAAGGTGCATGTCAGTGCCAGCTTCAGAGGAATGAATAAAGAATTAACTGACTTCATGTCCTGTGTCAGTTGGAGGGGCAGAGAGTTGGTCACATGATGCAGCTGAGTATCAGAAGGGAGGGTATAACTCACAAATACAGTCACTGGTTGGGATTCTTGTGGGACAACACATTACGCAAATAATTTAGATATATAACATTTGAAAGCATCTTTGAGCTATGAAAACACTGGTTTCACATTGTACAGATGGAGGCTCCAAAATAGTTTCCTCAGGTTCTCTCAGTCTGCGGACCAGTCTAAAGCCTCATTCACATGGCAGTGTTTCACGGACGTGTGCTGTACGTGTTCTCCATGGCACACGTCTCCATTCACTTTAATGTGTGTATTCACACATCAGTGTTTTAGCACGGTCCGTTTTTTTTTTAGCACAGATGCATGCTCCGTTTTGTCCGAGTTCACGGATCCATCACGACCATTATAATCTATGGGTCCGTGAAAACCACGGATGTTATCAGTGTTGCACGGATCATTAAGAAGAGATTCTTTGAAAACTATTTTTCAGCTGTTCAGTGTCAGTGAAACACGGATGCAACACGGACAGCAAAAAACTGACACACGGACCACATCTAAGGGTTCATTAAGATGAGCGCGCTCCAACTAAATCAGCGTCCTCGTGTAGTCTGTTTACCTCATGCACTAGAATGGGAGAGTCTTGAAGGAAAATGGACCTAAATGGTGAATACTGCAATTTTCTCTGTGCGGAAAACTGCATTGACTATAATGGGTCAGTAGTCAGTTCTACACTCTGTCAGCGCCCACATGTGAATATCTATCCCAAGTAAGGCCTCATGCACACGACCGTTTTTTTATGCTGTCCGCAAAAAGGGGTTCCGTTGTTCAGTGATCCGTGTCCGTTTTTGCCTTCCGTTGTGTTTCCGTGTGTCTTCCGTTTTTTTTAGCGGACATGACCCAAAAGATTTTACCAAAAGACAGGCTGACAATGTTTCCCAAGTGCCTGCCAAGGGATCCGCAAAAAAAACGGACACGGAACGCGGATGACACACGGATGGCCATCCGCATTTTTCACGGACCCATTGACTTGAATGGGTCCGTGAACCGTTTTTCACGGACAAGAATAGGACAGGTTATATTTTTTTGACGGACTGGAATCACGGACCACGGACACGGAGGACAAACGGTGCATTTGCTGAGGTTTCCACGGACCCATTGAAAACCAATGGGTCCGCAGAAAATCACGAAAAACGGAGCAACGGACACGGAATCAAACAACGGTCGTGTGCATGAGGCCTAAAACTGAGGGCTTCTCAAAGCTGTGGATAGACTTTAACTTTCTAATATACCTCAATGTCTCAAGATCTCGGTGAAACAATCTGGTGTACTTTCAGATGCCGATACCGAATTTTAGTCCATCCTTTACAAACCAGCGTCAGTGTAGGTATGAGCGATTTTAGCAATAATGGGAGTCTTTATGCTGGTCTTTGACAACACCATGCTCTGCCGAAAGATGCGCCTAATTTATGACAAAGTGCGCGCCTCATCATAAATTAGGCACATCTTCGGAAGTTCATGTGCCTGGAATAAAAATACTCTAGCCCCTGACCGGAGTCACCAACATTCACACCTTTTTCCTCCCTACAACAGTTTTGGTTTACAAATGTCACAATACCCTGTTTTGTGACGTTTTAAAACCCTCCATTTTCATGCCACCCTCGACATTGGGGAGTGGCGGCGACCAGACCACCCGCCCAGGCAAGTTCACTATCATTTACCCCCGTTTCCAGGCGTAAAAAGCCGATTAAAAACGACTCCAGTCAGGGAGTGCCGGAGGCCGGTCTTTGATAAATGACCCCCATACTCTTCAAGGCTCTGCCGTGTGGTAAGCATATATATCCTGCTCACCTTCTGGAAACTGCTGAGTGCGGCTTTTGGATCATCTTCTTTCAAAGCTTTGGAGTTATAATACTGATTTTCCAGATCGACATTGGGTTCAGAGTTGCTGTCTTCGGAGTATTCCTGTGAGAGCAACAGATGAAAAACAGATAAAACGTATAAATACAAAGATTTATTAATATTTTCATAGGATAAAACAACGTACAGTAATAATAGTTCAAAATGTGACTAGCTTATCATTCTGGTGCATGTGGCATGACAAATATTGGACACAGACACTTCCGCTTTATGCCACCTCACAGCTGCTGCACGGGTACTTCAGTGATTGCGCCAAAAAAATTACGTCTTTTATAAATGTGATGATTTTAAAGAGGACCTGTCACCTCTCCTGTCATGTCTGTTTTAGCATCTACTTGCATTCCCCATGTAATAATAATAATAATAATTCTGAAGCATCTATTTTGATGTCTGTATGTTGTGCCTATCCTTTATTATTCCTTCTAGAAGTTATGAATGAATTGCTAGCAGTGTGCAGTAAGAGTACAGAGGGCTGCTGACCAGTTGGGGGTGTCCCTGCACAGTCTGACTGCCATTGTCAAACTGTGCAGGGACACCCCCAACTGGTCAGCAGCCCTCTGTACTCTTACTGCACACTGCTAGCAATTCATTCATAACTTCTAGAAGGAATAATAAAGGGACACCACTACATAGATTCATAAGAATAGATGCTCCAGAATTGTTATTACATGGGGAATACATAAAGCTAATAATTAGGCATGTCAGGAGGGGGGACAGGTCCTCTTTAAGCATTTTTCTTAGTCATGTCCCAGTTTTAAAAGATAAGGAGATTAGCATTTAAGGGGCCTAAAATTCAAAAGGGGTTATAAAGGATCTAATGGGTTTTTAGGATCTCCACCCCCCCCCCCTCTTGCCCCCAGTGTATTTGCCATAATACAAAATTCATACTCACTTGGTCCCTGCCATTTCAGTGATCCTCTGGGTTCCTGGCCCGTTGACTGCAGCCAATGACTGGCCTCAGCGGTGACACATCCCCAAGCGGATTGTGACCAAGTTGTGACGTGCTGCTTTGGGACACGTCCCCACTGAGGCAGCCATTGGCTGCAGCAGCGTCTGTGACCGCATCCGGAGCCTGGCGAGGAGTAAACGGGCTGAGGACCAGAAGATCATTGAATGGAGCCAGGGCACAGGTTGTATCAGGTCAAGCACACTAGGCTTGCTAGCCAAAAATTCAAGGGGATCGTGGACAACCATTTAAAAAAAAATGTGGTGCATGCCGTATACTCTTTGAATAGCATTTCATACATTCATTGACAAAACAATTTTCCCTGAGAGAAATGTCGGATTGCTGCAAAACCTGGCTCAGGCAGTTATAGAAATGATCACAGGTGTGGTCCGGTTAGACACTGGTCCTGCCGTAAGGTGAGTAAAAGGGTCCTTTAAAAAGGCTCAGAGGCTATTTTGGGGTAGTGGACATTGTTTAATAATGAACTCTAAGACATAGGGCCCAGGTGACAGACGTTGAGGGGTGGCGTGTCATTGGACTGATTGAAGCAGGATGGTTGTTTTGACGAATTGTCCGCCCTCTAGGCCATTCTGACCTAGCTGTTAGGAGCAGTGGTTGACGGCACGCACACACGATGAACAGATAGACCACCAGCAGAGAACGTCGTGTGAACGACCAACAAGCATGAGCAGCTCCCACAGTTTTATTGTCCACCATCCAGACACAAGCGGCACCTTCTTTACACCTCTGTCTCTGCACAGACCATTTCCACGTGCTCAGCAGAGGGAAATTTGGTATCAGATGCCCATCATGTGTCCTGCCATTGACAGCCCGCCACCATGGCCTTGGTTTGCAGTGGCGTCGCGAGTGAGAAACCTGCACTGGTATGGACTGGAACTGTATCATCTATAGACGATATATGGTGGCATGGTGTATATTGTCGGTGAGATCTCCTATATACGGCACCTGACAGAGCATGCTATGGTGGCACACAGAATCCCTCCAGCTCCCTACTACTGCACGCTGCTCTGCCAGGTGAAGAGAATGAAGACCCCCGCCATATGTATAATCAATGTATGTCAAACATGGGGCAGAAAAATAACCTAGGCCGGATCACACATGAAGTCAACCTCAACAGGGCCGATGCCTGAATGCAAACAGCGGCAGTGACGCTGTATGCCAGTGCCGAGTACGCCACGTGACTGCACCAGTTCGTAAACAGGCAGCGGCAGGGGAACAGGATTGGCGGTACAGAGAATGGCGCTAACGAAACAGGCAGGTGAAACATGATTTTTTATTTCAGACCATTCGTGGCTTGTCTGAGATTTCTAGTGATCTCGGACAACCTCTTTAAAGTAGGGAGTAGGGTGATGTTATTAGGTCAAACTTGGCCATACATACTAGATGTGGGTCAGCCAAAGCCACCGATTTCACAGTGACCTCCCAAATTTCTAGGGAGGGAAGGATTGCACTGTTGGATTTCAACATGCCCAATCCTTTTGTTCTCAAGAGACAAGTCACTGCCAAAGTGATGTGGTAGCAGCCTGCTTGACTCTCACTCCCAAGAACACATGCATGCTCAAGCAGGGGGTCGGAAGAGAGGGCCTCCAGATGACAGCTATCACACGTGTGTGACCAACCCAACGTTCCTTCTACACACGAGGACTGATCCATGATACTGCAGGTCAATCAGTCCTTGTATCAAGCTCCATTTAAAGAGTTTCTGTCACCAGATTTAACCCTATTAAACTAGCTGACATTAGCGATGTGCTAATTAGCCTCTAGGAGCAGGGGGGGCGTTGCTCCTGCTCCTAGAGCCTCCGTTCTCCCAACTTGGTCTCCTCCCTCCAAGTCCTGATTGACAGGGCCAGGCAGCGCTTGCGTCCGTCTGCCAGCCCTGTGCTCTGGTGAAGTCTCTGAACGGTGCAGGCGCAGTAAGGGGAGGGACGCTTGCTGGCTGCCAGCTCTAATCACTGCGCCTGCGCCAAATACTGAACAGCGCAAGACTTCACAGGGCTGACAGACGGACGCAAGCGCTGCCTGGCCCTGTCAATCAGGACTTGGAGGGAGGAGACCAAGGTGGAAGAACGGAGGCTCTAGGAGCAGGAGCAACGCCTCCCCTGCTCCTAGAGCCTGATTAGCATATTATAAAAGTTAGATTTTTGGCGTAACAGAGGCACTGATAAAAGTAGGAATAAGCTGCTTAGATTTAGCTGACATTAGCACATGGTTAATGTCAGCTAGCTTAAAAGGGTTAAATTTGGTGATAGAAACCCTTTAAATCTCTGTTATTTCTATACTTAGGAGTCCAGGGGGTGGTCCTTTCAGGGACTGACAGCCTTCCCTCTATGCCTAGCCATGCAGTTAGGGGTCATCTGAGTAGAACTGCCTACATGACTCCTAAACCCCGACTTAGCAATTTCAAAGGGTTGTCCAGGATTTTAACAATGATGGCCTATTCTCAGGATAGGCCCCGATCAGCTATTTTGGGATAGCCACTGCGTAGAGGACGGAGCTGGTAACCGCAGCGCCACAATTACAAGCTCCTTCCCCTACCCAATGGACGGAGCTATGCAGCGCTACTCCAAAACACCCTGAGGATAGCACATCAACATTAACATCCTGGGCATTTTTCACATAACCCTTGGCAGATGTCTGATCGATCAGATATTAGTGGCCAATATTCCAGATCCTGAGGGAAGACGGGCGCTGTGCTCAGATCGGATACATGGGCAGCCACCTGACACTGTGCTCTCATCTGGACCTGCCCTGCTATGACCACCGGCGCTAGGGGGCGCTACAACTGATGGAGGTAAGAGCTAATAGCATTCCAGCCAGCATGGGCATGTGTGATGTGAGGCAGTGCTCCTGCTGAAGTGCACTGCTGTCAGTCTACCCAGCTGCTGACAGAGAACAATAGCCTGCACTGCACAGATATATATGGCCGGTGTGCAGCAAACAAGTGCGGCCCTTTAAGTGGCTGCAGCCAGGCCTACGGGACAATCTCGGAGCCGTGGGGCAGACGGAGCTCTGGAGGCGCCATCTTTAGTCAGGCAAGTCTGCAGGTGACTACAAACTGCAGCGTCCCGGTGCCCATTATATCACTGCTGCCCCTCAGAGCAGCAGCCTAATGGGAGGTGCTGCCGCTCACTGTCCCACAGCAGCCGAACTGAGTAATGGGCAGAAGCCGCCGACCGTGTCCCAACTGCTGAAAACTTACCAGGTCATAATCCTCCTCATCATCGCACATGAAGTCATCCTCCATGTCAGACATCTTGGCCGGGGAATTGGAGCCAAAGGCCTCCCAGGATTCTTTGCGCTTGCCGGAATTATTTCCTTACCCGGAACGAATTGTTCTCGCTTTACTGTTTACAAGGGAAGATCATAATCAGCGCACGGAGGCGGGTCGGAAGCGAGCGTAGCAACGCCTCATAGGCAGCAGGGCTTTGTGTGATGGAGCTTGCTGGGGGTTGTACTGCTCGCAGACGGAAAAGTCTTATAAATAAAGCTGTAGCAGTGCTTGTTGCGTTTCTTAACGTTATCCGTTTAGGGCTAAGCCTAGACTGTATGGGCTCCTGGGAGGTTGAGGTCATGTGACTCAGGTGGTGGGGAAAAGCTGCATTTTTAGGGGGTAGGGATCTTTTTTCCCTTATTTGTTTTGTGTATTCTTGTGTGTGTTCACACACAGTGTATACCTGCCAACCGTCCTGGATCTAGCAGTATGGTCCCAGATTTCGTTGGCTATCCTGCATTCAAATGTCTCTGCCTCATTGAAGCAGAGAGTGGTCAGCTCCCTGCTCAAGCACTTAGTGGCCGGTGCTCTCCCCAGCAGCAGGCGCATAGTTGACAGAGACAGCCCTAGCAAATTTGCACTGTCCTGGGCCAAAAATTGGCAGAGCTAGCACAAACCCCACCCATAAGTGGATCTTCCCAGGGGCGGGTCTTATATGCTCCGATTTTACCAACTGAAAGTATGCAGGTGCAATGTGGTAATATCATAGTCTCTCCTGGACTCACAGGCTTGGCGATGATGTGTTTCCCTCAATCTGTGCACTTTTGGGCTCCCTTTAGCAGGCGCAATGATGTCACTTCATCACACCTGTTGCTGGAGAGAGCAGGGTGAGCTCCGTTCATGGGGAAATGGGGCTAGGGGAGTGTTATCTTAGTTATTTTATTCAGTACAGGCTTTATTTTTGTCTAGGGGGGCATAACTACTGTGAAGGGGCACTAAGGGGACAAAACTACTGGGAAGAGAGCATTAAGGCATGGTTGCGACTAGTTCCCATCCTGCAGATTCACCTAGTTAATTATGAGGATGGGAACTAGCTTGCTCAGTGTGAACAGGCTAGTTCCCACCCCACAGAATAACCTTTTGCCCCCTAGTGGTCAGGTAATGTATAAGGATGGGAGCTAGCCGGTTCACTGTGAAGGAGCTAGTTCCCATCCCGCCAAATGACCTTTCTTCATTATTACCATGCAGGTTATTTAGAGGAGGACATTATGTAAAAGAAGAAGGACAGAGGGAGACCTACAGCGCAAATAGTATGATCTACTTCAGCCTCCTTCTCACTTTATCGCTTTGCAGTTGCTATTTGCTATTCATTAGAGTTTACAGCCTAATTCTCCCTTTAGTAAAAACCCATAATCTACATTAAGTTATACCCTCGCGGGCTCGCTTCGCTCGCCACGCATCGGGCTCGGCCTCGCTGCGCTCGCCACGCATCGGGCTCGGCCTCGCTGCGCTCGGCTCTTATAAAAACTAGCTCCATGCTGCCATTGATGGTAAAGAATGAACTGGATAGTAAAGAAAAGTGAGAATAGGCTGTGGGCGGGGCTTCACTGTGACGTCACAGGGCAATCTGCGGGATAGGAACTAGCCGCTACCATTAACCCTCAGTTCACACTTTCGCGTAAAACGCCGCTTTTGAACGCACATAAAAACGCACAACAGTAAAGGAACCATGCATTCCAATGAGGGTGGTTCACACTTGCGCGTTTTTATGCGCGTTCATAGGCGCCTATAAACGTCCGACGCATAGGCAAGTATGTTCGCGTTAGTCGGGCTTTTTCGAGCGTTTGGTGCTAATAGACTTCAATGGGAAGCGCGATAGGCGTGTTGTTCGAGCGTTTGTGCTGCGTAAAAGCGCGCCTATGGACGCGCGTTTTTCAAAATTCACACCTCAGATTGGCCAAACTATATAGGGAGGGCTGTTTGGTCATTGGCCAACTATGCAGTCAATCACATAAACGCGCGTCAAACGCGCCTACACTATTTACCAAAACGCTTGAAAAAAACGCGCCTACACGCCAGTCTTGAACGCACCAAAAACGCTAGGCTTCAAAACGCTCAGGTCTGAACCCAGTGTAAGGCATATCTACAATGTCGGTGGACTGGGGGTGTATATGTAGTACCCCAGAGCGGGCCTACCATTCTTATACCTAGCAACTGTCTCTAATGTCTAGCAAATAATGTCATCTATGTATTTAATTCCAGATCCTCTGATACTGTGCCTTAAATAATATTGCTATATAAATTATGTATTGTATTGGATGCCTGGATGTCCAACAGATGGCAATGTATCTGGCAGAGGGAGATCTTTAGATAGAATGGAACTTACCATTCCTTTCTCACCTTTTTGGGCAGAAGTCGGCTAAGATCTAGCTTCCTACCAAGGGAGAGGTTGGAGGAAGCTAGTTAGCTGAGAGTTGGAAGGAGACGAGACCTGGCGTAGTGAGGGGAGCATGCCCATTACTGCAGCAGGAGTCTTCCGGGGAAGCAGCTCATAGAGCACCCCGTCTCCTTGCAGTTCATAAATTATTATGAGGGGGTCAATGGCCAAAGGTACCCCACTCAAAGTTACCAGAAGTGCTAGAAAGTCCAGTAACCAGACGGAAGCCAGAGATTAGCATAGCAGAGAAAGCAAGGTATTTAAAGAGGACCTTTCACCAAAAAAAAAAAATGTGTAATCGTTATATTACCTTTTAGGGGACCTGCCCCTGAAGTCTTCACCATATTTATTTTTTTTAAATGACCCCCCGTTCGGCCGCCTTTGTTCCCGATATGTTCTGCGCCTCATATGCAAATGAGGCACAGAAAGTTATAGTAGGCGTCTCCTCGGATGTTCTGGTGGGCGTGCCTGGGCGTTTCTCCTCTCCCCCTGGCTGCAAGCGCATCCAATAGCAGCGCTCGGCTCTTAGCCAGGGAAAAGGAGCTCAAGTTCTCGCGAGAACCGCGAGAACTTGAGCTTGCCGAGTCCCGGAACCCGCGCCATCTTGGATTTCCCAGCGCAGAAGAGGAGCGTAGCGGCGTACCAAGATGGCGCGGGTTCCGGGACTCGGCAAGCTCAAGTTCTCGCGAGAGCTGAGCTCCTTCTCCTGGCTAAGAGCTGGCGCTGCTATTGGATGCGCTTCGCAGCCAGGGAGAACGCCCAGGCACGCCCAGCATCCGAGGAGCGCCTACTACTTTCTGTGCCTCATTTGCATATGGCGCAGCATATCAGTAACAAAGGCGGCGAGCGAGGTCATTTAAAAAATATATGGTGAAGACTTCAGGGACAGGTCCCCTAAAAGGTAATATAACGATTACACATTTTTTTTTTGGTTAAAGGTCCTCTTTAAGTTCATCTGCCAGTTTACCCTTAGCCTGCTGGAGCCAAGAGAAAGAGCAAGTATTATGTGGATGACACAAGTTTATCTCAAGTTTTTTCAAGTAAGGCCTTATTCACACGTCCGTAGTGTTTATGGATCCGCAAATTGCGGATCCATAAACACACCCGGCCGGCAGCCCCATAGAAATGTCTATTCTTGTCCGCAATTGCGGGCAAGAATAGGACATGCTCTACCTTTTTGCGGAGCTGCGGCCGTAAGATCGGCGGCGCGCTCCGCAAAAACTGATGCGGAGAGCACAGTGTGTGCTCTCCGCATCGTTCCGTGCCCAATTCACAGTCAATGGGTCCGCATGTATTCCGCAGATTTGCGGAATACATGCGGACATATATGCGGACGTGTGAATAAGGCCTAAAACTGTTGAACTTTAGCAAGTCTGGGCTTGACTTGTTCCACCAACTACAACTCCTTTTGATGCTACAGAGCCTAACCCCGGAGGAGTGACAGTATCCAGGTAAAAGCACCGTGACACAAAACTATCAGGGCAAAACACACCACTTGGCATTCCTCACACTGGGACCCGGTAGACCCTGGGGAGCGGCACGTTGTATATAGACATGCAATGGATTGAGTTAGAGGTGTGGCCTAGTGTACTTTTATTTTTTTTGTACAATTACATGCTGCTACTTGTCCCTCCTTGGCCTTTTCTAAAGTTAAAAGGTATGCAGTGTGTTTGGGGCTTTCTTGGGGATGGTGCTTACATGTTCAAAATCTACCATCTTTGTATGCATAAGGCACAGCCCTGGCTCCCATAACTGCTTTCAGGGGGTCATGACATGTCAGGAAAGAGGTGTGGACCATATGGAAAAGGGGCAGAGCCTTCTAAAAGAGGCTTGTCCACATCCAGAAAAATTTTAACAGCCTGCTTCGCACGATACACTACTTCTCTGGTACACCAGCTTTACAAAATTGGCAAGTATGTGCAGGCGACCTTTGGCATCCGGGAATGTTTTTTTTTTTTTTTTTTTAACCAGACCCAATCATCTAGGGCAAAAAATAACAAAGAAGGGTGCATTCTGTGAGTTTCTCTTTCACCCCGTGGGAGACCAGACAAAGCGCGGCTGAGCTCGAAACGGCCGCCGCCTGTCACTGAGTGAGTGCCGGTGTAGCGTGAGATGATCCTACTTAGTGAGTTTTCCCTACCGCACGAACTGAGCATGCTCAGTACAAGTAAAGTCCCCGCCCACAGCCTATTCTCCCTTTAGTAAAAACCCATAATCTACATTAAGTTGTACCCTCGCGGGCTCGCTTTGCTCACCACGCATCAGGCGCGGCCTCGCTGCGCTCGGCTCTTATAAAAACTAACTCTATGCTGCCATTGATGGTAAAGAATGAACTGGATAGTAAAGAAAGGGAGAATAGGCTGTGGGCGGGGACTTCACTTGTACTGAGCATGCTCAGTTCGGCAGTAGGGAAAACTCACTAAGTAGGATCATCTCACGCTACATTGGCACCAGCGATTATATTTAACCCCTTAAGGACCGGGGGTTTTAGGATTTTTGCGTTTTTGTTTTGCGCTCCCTGCCTTCCAAAAGCCATAACATTTTTATATTTCCGCTCACATAGCCATATGACGGCTTGTTTTTTGCGGGACAAGTTGCACTTTTTAACGCTACCATTTATTTTTGCATGTGATGTAGTGGGAAACGGGAAAAAAATTCCAAATGGGGTGAAATTGCAAAAAAAAAGCAATTTCACCACAGTTTTACGGGTTTTTAAATTACAACGTTCGATTTGCGATAAAACTGACTGGTTAATTTTATTCTTCAGGTCAGTACGAATCCGGCAATACCTAATATGTATAGTTTTTCTTGCGTTTTGATAGTGAAAAAAAAATTTAAAGTGGGAATTTTTTTTATTTTATTTTTTTGTCGCCATGTTTTGACCCCTATAACTTTTTTGTAGTTATGTGTACGGAGCAGTGTAGGGGCTCATTTTTTGCGGGGCAATCTGAACTTTTAATTGATACCATTATGGGGTGCGTATGATGTTTTGATCACTTTTTATTCATTTTTTTTTAGGAAATGAAGCGTCCAAAAATGGCGAATTAGCCATTTGGACGCTTTTTTTCCGTTTTTATGTTTACCGTATGGTGAATATTTTTTAATATTAGTATAGTATGGGCGTTTTCGCACATTGCGACACCCATTATGTGTAATTTTTTTATTTTTTTATTTATTTTATTTTACATTTTGGGGAAAGGGGGGTGATTTGAATTTTCATATTTTTTTATTTTATTTTTATTTTTTAAACTTTTTTACCACTTTCTTATAGTTCCCATAGGGAACTATAAGATGCAATCATCAGATTGCTATTCTCATATATTCCAATGCAATAGCATTGGAATATATGAGAAAATCGCATATTTCCTATGGAGCCTATTACAGTCATAGGCTCCATAGGAATACTATGTAGTAACCTAGGTTTCATTCACAGAGACCTAGGCTACTACATGCATGCTCCGGCTCCCCCTTGTGGCCATCAGGGGAGCCGAAGCACAAACCGAAAGTGAAACTTTCGGTTTTTGCGCGATCAGATGCCGTGGTCAGGATTGACCACGGCATCTGAGGGGTTAAATGTTCGCGATCGGCATCGCTGCCGGTCACGGACATGAGCTGCGGGTGTCAGCTTGATGAATCAAGCGTTTACCGCGGGCGCCATCTTTAAAGTGCGGACGAAGGGCGTACATATACGCCCTTCTTCCTTAAGAGGTTAAAAGAAACTGCAAAAGGATCCGGTGAGTGACGCGTTTATTATTGTTTTCTCACAAGAAAAAGTCCCCCCCTCCCATTTTTTAGAATATTAAAAAACAAGAAAAACGATATAAATGTGGTATCACTGTAATTGTATTTACCTGGAAAATAAAAGGAACAGGTCAGTTTTACTGCATGGGAAACGCTGTAAAAACGAAACCCATAAAACACGTGGCGTAAAGGCTGTGAATTCTCCCCTGTGGAGAATCTGCAGCATTTACAGTAGCAGCAAAATGGATGAGATCTCGGACATCCCATCTGTACTCTGCAGAGAAAACCTGCAGGATAAACTTGCTCTGTGGGTTTTCAATCAGCAGCATGTCAATTTATGCTGCAGGTTTTTACCTGTGGCTTTCCAACTATTCCAGTCATAAAGAGCTGGCTGCTTGCAGCTACCACTAGGGGGAGCTCAGTACATATGAATTTATGCAGCTACAACAGAACTCCATAAGAGCTATATAAATCTCCATGCAGTAAGTTTCCCCTAGTGGAGGCTGCAGTAAACCCCCTTGAGACTTGTGCTGTACATGTAAGGTGCAAGTTGGGGCTTTAAAGATGGCTTCTGAGTGGCCACCTGCTATTTTACACAGCGGACACCTGGAGGCAGAGTCTGTGATCGGTGCAAATAGCGATCACTGGCGTTTAACCCATCAGATGCCATGGTCAATTGTGACCACGGCACCTGAGCAGTCTTTTCCCAGGAGTGCTGCACTCCCAGGTGCCAAATGGCTCCCCTGTGAGAGAGCTGTACAGTTGCTATGGCAGCCTTGGCACTTTTGAAGGCTCCAAAATACCAGAACTATTAAAATCTACAAATATTTATTGTGTACAGTGAATGGCTTAATGGAAAAATTCTAAATGGTTGATTCTCAGATTTTTGGTTGCTTCACCTTTCCCCCCCAAAAAATGAATAAAAAGTGATCAAAAAGTTATACATACTCCACGGTATCAAAAAATGCTACAGATCACCCAGCAAAAAATTAGCACTCGCACAGCTCCGTAGACATAAATATAAAAAAAACCTTATTGGGGGAAGGGGGGGAATGGGAGAGAAGGCAGAATATGGCAATGCAAAAGAAAAAATGTAAGTTATTTTCAAATTTTTTTTTTTTTTTGTATTAAAACACAAGAAAAAGTATAAAAATGTTGTATAGCTGTAATCGTACTGACCCGGAGAATGAAGTTAACAGGTCAGTTATACTGCATAGAGAAAGCCATAAAAGCAAAAACCATAAAACTGTGGCAGAATTGCATTTTTCCAATTCCACCCTATTTGCTGCCATTAGAAAGTACAACTTGTCTTGCAAAAGATAAGCCCTCATATGAATGGCTCTGTGAGCGGAAAAATAAAAAAGATAAGGATTCAGGAAGACAGGGAGTAAAAAATTAAAATTGGCTGGGTCCTTAAAGGGGTTGTCCAAGTTATATTTATTGATGACCTATCCTTAGGATAGGTCAGCAATATCAGATCGGGAGGGGTCTGACAGCCGGCACCTCCGCCGATCAGTTGTTTGAAGAGAAGGCGCACGCTGTGCCAGCACTGCCTCCATTATTTACCTGCTGGCTGTTGCATCTGCAGCGGTGAGCAGGTGTAATTGCACCCAAACCGTTCCATTCATTTCAATGAGACTGGGTGCAATTACACCTGCTCACCGCTGCAGATGCGACGGCGGGGGTGCCAGCTGTCGGACCCCCGCTGATCTGATATAAATGACCTATTCTAAGGATAGGTTATCAATTAATATAACTTGGACAACCCCTTTAAGGGCTCATGCACATGAATGTGTGCCCCCCGTGCATGGGCACCGTCCGTGTGGCCTGCACTGACGGATGCAGACCCATTCAACTTGAGGGGAGGGCGCTGCTTTAACACCTCATATCTTGGGCTGTTTTAAATAATAATAAGTAATCTTTTTTTTTTTTTTTTTTAATTACATTGAGTCCCCCTGTCAGGTGGGGGCTGACAATATCTGGATGGGAAGGTCCATGGTTATTGGCCTTTTCCCGCCCTAAAAATATCAGCCGACAGCCACACTAGAAGCTAAACCTTTATATTAGTTTTTCTTCTGACAGCCACCCGTCTCTTCCTGTCACCCCTGGGGATTTGGGTACCGGGCTAATGGGGGCGTTAATGTAATTGGCGGGGGGGGGGGGGGGAGAAGGATTGCAACACCGCTGGCTGACACTACAACTCAGTGATTGTGATGGATGTGTCTGTCAAATACCTCCATTACTAACACTGTAATAAAGTTTAAAAAGCACACAATAAATACTTAAATTTAAACACTCCCCATCTCCAGCCCCCTGTACCCATTTTATCAATCACATAAAATCCACTGCGGCTCTTCAAAGTAGTCCACCGAAGCAGTTGTAGTCCAGATAGCAGATCTGAAAAACTAAAGACCGAGACACACAAAAACATTACAATAAAAATAATAAACCTTTCATACTCACCTGGCTTCTTCAGCGGGCTCTGGTGCCTTGGTGCCAACCACACAGTAGATTTGCCACCCCCTGTAGTGTTAATAAAATTGTAAATCTCACCTAGCCATGTTCCCCTGATGAATGGAAAACATCATCCTATCCCCAGCCAGGCAGTAATGGATGAGAGATACAGTAGAGCATCTATTGGCCGAACCTGAAATTACACATATAATTATGTTCTACACAAGGAAACTCGCGTTACTGGCGCACCAAATGTTCTTCGAAGCCTGGCTATATCTGTACACTTCTGAGTCACTATGTTAACCCCGTAAGGACTAGGTCAGTTTTTGTGCTTTTTATCCTCACCACCTTCCAAGAGCCACAACTGTTTTACATTTTCCGTTCACAGAGCCGTATGAAGGCTTATTTTTTTTTGCAGGACAAGTTGCATTTTTATGTGTACTTTGTTTTTATAATTATTATTTTCAAAGCAGATTGATTCGTACATAGCACAAACAAATATATGAATATTCAAAATTGGGAACACGTAGGTTCCAAACGCCAAAACACTGAAATTAGCAAGCCATCAGTTATCAGTGCAACAAGAAAATAGGTCATCCGCTCCAAGGGTACAAGTGATACAGTTCCCTAGTAAACAGGATCCATGGACCAGAGCGAGGTAGTGTACGGCCTAAAGTGGGTCCAAAGTATACCATCAGACATACAAGAGGGGGGGAGAGGGTAAAGATCAAGTAAGTTAGGGGATTCAGAAGGGTAGATAGGTAAGCAGCTTGCCTCACCGGCTATGTACTTCTCCCAGCTGCTCCGCTGAGTTCCTGGATCAGGGCTGAGAAATCCGCAGAGTGAAGAAAGTCTATGAGTGAGTTCCACCTAAGATAAAACACGCTCTCCATGTTAAGAGAAATTGCAATTAGCTCCTCCATCCGTAAGAGGTGTCTAAGGCCCCATTCACACGTCCGCAAGTGTTTTGCGGATCCACGGATCCGCAAAACACGGACATTGGAGGAACAGAATTGCGGACGTGTGAATGAGGCCTAAGTTCATTCACCCATTTGCTAAGAGTGTGCAGAAGTAGATTTCCAATGTCTCTGTATGACCATGCGTGCCGCCGTAAGAAAAAACCTCAGGTCATTTTTCTTTATTTGGGCGAAGGTACCTGTCAACAGTGATAAGAGGGACACTGTGGGAGTGTTGGGGACATTATGAATTTGTTATAAACAGAAAAGACCAAGTCCCAGAACTTCTTTATATGTGGACAGTCCCACCAGATGTGGTACATTGAGCCAGTTGCCCCATTGCACCTCCAGTACAATTCAGAGACACTCGGGTACATCTTATGTAGTGTCAAGGGGCAGTGATACCACCTAGCTAAGATCTAAAAGTTTTTTTCCTTAGCCATAGCAGCCATCGATAGTCCATGAGAGAGTGCACACATCCGCCTAATCTCCTCCTCTGAAAAGGACATCTGCAAATCCGCTTCCTATTTTTGGGGTTGCTAAAATCTAGCAGGATCTGATATATCTGAGACAGCAATTTGTAGTGGGTGTTTGGACGAATGTAGAGTGTTTCAAAGGCTGTAAGGTCAGGGCATGATTCAGTGCCCTAACAATCGCCTTATATAAGATCTCAGTTGGGCATAAGCCAACCACAGGAGCCCCCCGCCTGTTCTCAGGAACAAGAGATTCATAGGTTTGTATAACATTCCGCTTAAAGGCGTCACGAACTCTGGGAATCAGAGACTTGTGCCATATCAGAAAATCCTCAGCCCAGTGGCCAGGTAAAAACTCCGGATTGCCCATAATTGGGGTCAAAGGTCCAGCTTCCCGAGATAGGTGATATTTCGTGACCCAGAGATCCCAGACATACAGTGTATGCCGTACCAGATAGGGCCATTGTTCCTGGGAAGGTCTCGTCTCAACCCAGGGAGCAACGTCAAGCTCCAATGGTGAGAGAGCTCGTTCCATCTGAATCCACAGTCTTGAGGATTTTCTGTTAGACCAATTCACTAATCTCATCAGTACCGCTGCGGTATGGTATAGCTGGAGGTCAGGCAGGCCCAGTCCTCCCCTGCTTCTGGAGCCATTTAATTTACTTGTATTGGAAAACAGTAAAAGTTATTTGTGGCATGAAAAAAAAAAAATGCTATTCCACATGATTTTTTGTGTTTACGTTGTTCACTGTGCACTAAAAATGACAGAGCAGCCTACGTGTTAGTACAAGTTTTATGTAGTTTCTATTATGTTTTACCACTTTAAAAAATAAAAACCTTTTATTTTTTTTTCCATTTTCTCCCACTGTCCCCCTTATCTGTAACTGACGTGGCTGACCTGCTCTCATTATCACAGATGTCAGCTGCCAATACACTACCCACAAAGCGTGTGGCGCTTGAGTGGCAGAAGTGGAGACATTTTTAATTTGGTAAATTATTATCATCTATTGATTACGCTCCTTCTCCAAGCTTCCTGAGGTCTATGAAATAAGCTGCTTGGTGGCGGATCATGGAGACATAAAGGGGTTGTCTCATCTCATGAAGTGACATTTATGATGTGTAATAACCTAATACAAGTAACTTACCAATATCAATAAACTCTATTGGGGTCATTTATCAAACTGGTGTAAAGTAGAACTGGCTTAGTTGCCCATAGCAACCAATCAGATACTACCTTTGATTTTGGACAGCTCTTTTGGAAAATGAAAGGTGGAATCTGATTGGTTGCTATGGGCAACTAAGCCAGTTCTACTTTACAGCAGTTTGATAAATGACCCCATATGTTACCATATTGCCTCCTGTTACTTCTCATAATTTTCCTTGTTTTTATACAATGCTCGTCTCTAGGAGGTTACGGCAACCGCTGGACGACCATTCTAGTGGCTGGGAATAACGGAAGCGAGTGTTTATAGTCTTGCGTGCATTAGCTCCTGTCCCCGGGCTGTATCTGAAGAGCCTTTCACCGGCCACCTTGTTTGTCCTATGGATCTGCCGTTATTAGCAGCTTCGGGAGCGTGCACGGACAGGCCAGGGGATGGAATTGCAGCTTCCCAGTCATGTTAGCAGACACCACCCTCCTAGAGCACCAGAAGTCCAGGCCGCACTGAGGACAGGAGCTGAGACAACCCGTTTAAGGCTACTTTCACACAAGCGTTTTTTGCAGATCCTTCATGGATGTGCAAAAACGCTTCCGTTACCATATTACAACCGCAAGCATCCGTCATGAACGGATCCGGTTTTATCATGTCTTCTATATGACGGATCCGTCTTGAACTCCATTGAAATTCAATGAGGGAAGGATCCGTTTTCTATTGTGTCAGAGAAAACGGATCCGTCCCCACTGACTTACATTGTGTGCCAGGACGGATCCGTCTTGCTCCGCACCACATCGCGGACAGAAAATTGATGCTTGCAGTGTTATTCTGTCTGCGATGCGAGCGCAACCAAACGGAACGAAATGCATTTTGGAGCACTCCGTTTTATTCAGTTCAGTTTTGTCCCCATTGACATTGAATGGGGACAAAACTGAAGCGTTTTCACCCGCTATGAGGGATCTCAATAGCGGACTTGAAAACGATAGTGTGAAAGAAGCCTAAGGGCCTCTTTCACACGAGCGTGTCCGGATGCGTTGCGGATGCGTTCAGTGAAAACTGTGCGATTTCACAGGCAAAGCCATTCAGTTTTGCCTGCGATTGCGTTCAGTTGTTCTGTTTTTTCCGCGCGGGTGCAATGCGTTTTGATGCGTTTTTCACGCGCGTGATAAAAAACTGAAGGTTTACAAACAACATCTCCTAGCAACCATCAGTGAAAAACGCAACGCACCCGCACTTGATTGCGGATGCAATGGGTTTTTCACGCACCCCTTATTCACTTCTATGGGGCTAGGGCTGCGTGAAAAACGCAGAATATAGAACATGCTGCGATTTTCACGCAACGCACAAGTGATGCGTGAAAAAAAACACTCATGTACACAGACCCATTGAAATGAATGGGTCAGGATTCAGTGCGGGTGCTATGCGTTCACATCACGCACTGCACCCACGCGGAAAACTCGCCCGTGTGAAAGGGGCCTAAATCAGCAGTGGTGGTATCTGATTAAGGCTAGGTTCTCAGGACGACATTTTGTTGCATTAATGTTGCGCCACAATTTTTATAATGGTAGTCTATGGTGTCGCATTACAACATGCGACATACTGCGACACGATAGTCGCAAAAAATCCATTCATGTCGCATGTTGCAATGCGACACCATAGACTACCATTATAAAAATTGTTGCGCGACAAATGTCGTCGTGTGAACCTAGCCTCATGCTTCATTCACACGTCAGTGTTCAGCCAGTTATTTCCATCAGTGATTTTGAGCCAAAACCAGGTGCGGCTCTAAACACAGAACAAGAGCAGGTCTTTCTCTTATACCTTATCTCTGTGTAGCCTCCAATCCTGGCTTTGGCTCATAATCACTGATGGAAATCACTGACGTGTGAATGAGGTTAAAAGAGTAAATATCTCAATTTTCACCAAGACAGCCCCACAGATATGAGCATCGGAGCACTTCGTGCTTTTTATTTGGAGATTCAGTGACGCACCGGGCTCTTTATCGGGAAAGCGGCTAAGGCAGCGCTAAAGCCTGCCTATCGGTGCCGGTGACAAAGGCTGAAGCAGTATAAAAACATGAACAAAAAAAGCCTTTGCGCTGTGCAATACAGCACAGCATAAAATGCTCCGATGCCCATATCCCAGGGGCTGCCTTGGTGAAAATGTGGGTATGGCGTTATTCTTTTCCGTTATTGAAATCCGGTAAAGGGTCTCAATACCGGAAAAAACGCATCAGTTTTATCCCAATGCATTCTGAATGGAAAGCAATCCGTTCAGTATGCATCAGGATGTCTTCCATTCCGTCCCTTGTACGGTATTTGACCGGACAAAATCCCGGAACACTACCGCACTTGCTGGATACGGCATTCATTTTCATTGAAATGTATTAAGTGTTCCGGAAATTGCCGGATCCACTTTTCTGGTCTGCGCATGCGCAGTTCTTTCTAGCTTTAAAAAAATTAAATACCGGATCCGTTTTTCCGGATGATACTGAAAAGACGGATCCGGTATTTCAATGCTAAAGTCTAACGGATCCGGAAAAAGGATATGCGTTTTCATCCGGATTCAGCTCTGTGTACAGAGGTGTTAAGTGTTCACAGGAGGTGGAAAAAGCTGAGATATGAATGTATAAATTAGAGAATTTTCTGAATCTTTTCAGACGCAGTTCTTCATCCTGCCCTGGACGCCCATTCCACACCAAGAGTGGACAGGTCACTTCTTTTTAAGGCTGAGTGGTTTTTAAAACCACAAGTAGGAAAATAAAAGTAATGAGTGTCACACGTGGATTCCCTATTGAAATCAATAGAGATGTGTATGCATTTTAGGCTCAAATGCCAAAAATCTGTAGTGTGAACTTACCCAAAAACTGAACCTACCATTACCATATGAAACAAGTCCCACAGCCCCCCAAAAACACCCCCTATCTCAGCCTGCCAGGAGCCCACACACTCCAGGCTACCAGCAATGCCCCTCAGCCCTTCCTGACAACATCACCTTGTGTCTGCAAAATTGCTCACAGCTACTTCCTAACATTCAGCACGTTTCCCACAGAACGGGAGGCATACAATGAGGGGTTCATCCTAACAGCCATGTCTCAGCAGACCAGTGTGAACATGGCCTGAACTACGTAATAGCACACCAGGTAGCCGCGGGTAGGACGTGTTCTCGGAGTACTCAGAGCAACTCTCGGCAGGAGTGGACACGTATGTATCATGTAGATGGACAAGTAGGCATCACGTACATATACACGGACATGTAGTTATCACGAACATACACACGGACACGTAAGTAATGGTATCCTGTAGATACACATGGACATGTAGGTAATGGTATCCTGTAGATACACACGGACACGTAGGTAATGGTATCATGTAGATACACACGGACATGTAGGTAATGGTATCATGTAGATACACATGGACACGTAGGTAATGGTATCATGTAGATACACACGGACATGTAGGTAATGGTATCATGTAGATACACACGGACATGTAGGTAATGGTATCATGTAGATACACATGGACATGTAGGTAATGGTATCCTGTAGATACACACGGACATGTAGGTAATGGTATCCTGTAGATACACACGGACATGTAGGTAATGGTATCCTGTAGATACACACGGACACGTAAGTAATGGTATCCTGTAGATACACACGGACATGTAGGTAATGGTATGCTGTAGATACACACGGACATGTAGGTAATGGTATCCTGTAGATACACACGGACATGTATCCTGTAGATACACACGGACACGTAGGTAATGGTATCCTGTAGATACACACGGACATGTAGGTAATGGTATCATGTAGATACACACACGGACATGTAGGTAATGGGATCATGTATATACACACACGGACATGTAGGTAGTGGTATCATGTAGATACACACAGACACGTATCCTGTAGATACACACGGACATGTAGGTAATGGTATCCTGTAGATACACACGGACATGTAGGTAATGGTATCCTGTAGATACACACGGACATGTAGGTAATGGTATCCTGTAGATACACACGGACACGTAAGTAATGGTATCCTGTAGATACACACGGACATGTAGGTAATGGTATGCTGTAGATACACACGGACATGTAGGTAATGGTATCCTGTAGATACACACGGACATGTATCCTGTAGATACACACGGACACGTAGGTAATGGTATCCTGTAGATACACACGGACATGTAGGTAATGGTATCATGTAGATACACACACGGACATGTAGGTAATGGGATCATGTATATACACACACGGACATGTAGGTAGTGGTATCATGTAGATACACACAGACACGTATCCTGTAGATACACACGGACATGTAGGTAATGGTATCCTGTAGATACACACGGACATGTAGGTAATGGTATCCTGTAGATACACACGGACATGTATCCTGTAGATACACACGGACATGTAGGTAATGGTATGCTGTAGATACACACGGACATGTAGGTAATGGTATCATGTAGATACACATGGACACGTAGGTAATGGTATCATGTAGATACACACGAACATGTAGGTAATGGTATCATGTAGATACACACGGACATGTAGGTAATGGTATCCTGTAGATACACACGGACACGTAGGTAATGGTATCCTGTAGATACACACGGACATGTAGGTAATGGTATCCTGTAGATACACACGGACACGTAAGTAATGGTATCCTGTAGATACACACGGACATGTAGGTAATGGTATCCTGTAGATACACACGGACACGTAGGTAATGGTATCCTGTAGATACACACGGACATGTAGGTAATGGTATCCTGTAGATACACACGGACATGTAGGTAATGGTATCCTGTAGATACACACGGACATGTAGGTAATGGTATCCTGTAGATACACACGGACATGTAGGTAATGGTATCCTGTAGATACACACGGACATGTAGGTAATGGTATCCTGTAGATACACACGGACATGTATCCTGTAGATACACACGGACATGTAGGTAATGGGATCATGTATATACACACACGGACATGTAGGTAGTGGTATCATGTAGATACACACAGACACGTATCCTGTAGATACACACGGACATGTAGGTAATGGTATCCTGTAGATACACACGGACATGTAGGTAATGGTATCCTGTAGATACACACGGACATGTAGGTAATGGTATCCTGTAGATACACACGGACATGTAGGTAATGGTATCCTGTAGATACACACGGACATGTAGGTAATGGTATCCTGTAGATACACACGGACATGTAGGTAATGGTATCCTGTAGATACACACGGACATGTATCCTGTAGATACACACGGACACGGCCTCCTGCACTTATTTCGCTTGTGTATTCAGGAACAGGATTTCCGTGAGGTGCCTGGAGCCGGAAGAAGCTGGCCGGCTGATCAGCAGACCGTGCAGTCTCCTCATCAGACATGGCAGCCTCCGCACCGCCGCCCACCGTCCACATCCCGCTGACGGAGAACGGCAGGTGAGTGATGCGAGGCGCCGGTGGGGGGCGTTGTAGCTGTGGAGGAGGTTGCGCGGGCTCATCCTCCTCATAGGTTCATGTCCGCTTGTAGCCATTTAGCTTGTGGAACTACAAGTCTCAGTAGTCACTCCCAGTCCTTTCCCTGCAGGACGTATAGAGTTACACTGGGGCTGTTTATCTGTTATACAGTATCGGTATTATACTGATAGCTTCACACAGTACTTATATAATAGTAACAGCTCCAGTCTTGTGAGATCAGGATTCAGGGAAATGTTAATGCTAGGGTTGAGATAATTGGGTTCAGATTGCTGTATCCAAACCCGATTCTCTTAAAAACTACCTTAATAATATGAGCTCCGTCTTACTGTAAAATGTATGTCCTCCGCGGAGGTATTTCTCAAGTTTCTGCAAATATCCCAAGACTTTACGTGTCACTTCGTTTATTGCCATAAATTACTGTATCAAAATACCAAGCTGAACTTGTCTTCGTGCCTCGTTAGTTCAGTTTCGCATTTTGATACAGTAATTTATGCCAATAAAGTCTCGCGATATCTGCAGAATAACCCTAATTAATGTTCTAAAATAATTACCACATAAACCCTGCCATCAAAGACTGACCACCCATGAAGAAAGCAACGCCATTAACCCCTTGAAGGGTTGGCCACAGGCAGATTGGCCATAGACCCTGCAGGGAAATTTCCCTTTGGGCCAATTACCAGGGGGCCACCCAAGCCCCCCTCATGGCTGTCAGCATAATGATCGGATTCTTTCTTGCGCACCTGGCCAGCAGGTGCCGTCCTGAATTCAACTGTATCGATGGCCAGAGGACGGTGATACAGTTGAACACTGTGACGCAGGTGGCAGTATATTCTGCTGCACTGTGGTATTTGGTTCAGCTGGGGCGGTATATTGCTCTGCACTATAGTATTGCTGGCCCTGCCTAATTATGGTGTTTCTGCCTAATTTTGTTGCCTTCTTTCAATATGGACCCGCCTGCAACATTGTGGCCATGGCCCATCTCACACATTGGTGGCATATCACTAGAATATGCTACCAATGTCACATAGGTGTGGGTCCCACCGTTCTCTATTACCCTAGGTACACACCTAAGCATGTAAAACGCACAACATGTGGAAAGCCATGCTTCCCTATGGGCATGGTTCACATTTGGGCGTTTTACAGCGCGTTTGAACGCGCTGAAAAACGCCCAACGCTGTCGCTTCAGCATGAGCTTCTTTTGGGCGTTTTAACGCGCCTATCGACCATGCTGAAATAGGGGAGAATCACTGAATCTCGCGTATGATGCGCGTTTCTTAGTTACAAAAACGCGCGTCATACGCGCGATTCAGAAACGCTTAGGTGTGTTCCCAGCCTAAGGGATAGAATATGCCATAATTGAGTAATAGGTGCAGGTGTTATTGTTGCTGAGAACTGGGGTCTCCTGACCCCTATCCCACTTGATGAGGTGACCACTGCATTCAGGCGGAGAAATTGCAGCAAGTTGGTAACGCATGTGGTGGACTACAATGTACGGTGCCGTGCTTGGTATACTAAGAAGATCCTGCAATGCTCATTAGAGTGCTGTGGCCCCTTCAAACAGCTAATAGTGGGGGTGGGGTGGCAGAAATTGGACCCCCACCAATTAGATTCAGGTAAAACCCCTTTAATTTTAGTAGTCGTTATACTATCCTTCGAGAGACTGTCAGCCCAGTTTTCGTGGAGTGCTGACAGGAAGTAAAATATCACATGACTGTGGTATGAATGGAATGGATTCAGATATTGCTCAACCGTCATGTTTTTAGCTTAAAATCACCACATAGACTTAAACGGTCAGTCTTAGACCTACTTGTCTAATGTGGAAACTCAGACTGAAGAGACTCCAGCAATACGTTTAGCAGCAGTAATTAGACTATACAGAATACTAGGAAAAGTACCCGGCGCTGCCCGAATATGAAGTGTTCTATCGTGTGTTCATTGGATTTGTTCTATGGGTGCCCAGGAGGCCAATCCATGCGCTCTTTTTTCTTTTTTTACGGGGAAATCACTAGTAGCTCTATATACCCCAGCAGTTGTTTATTTTTTTTTTATTTTTTTTAACTTCTTTCCATAAAAGTGACCTCCACAGCACCCTGCTCCTTAACAGTGACCTCCAGTGCCCTGCCTCTTTAACAGTGACCTCCACAGTGCCCGTCCCCTTAACAATGCCCTCCACAGTTCCCCACCCCCCGAGTAGTTATCTCCATAGTGCCCTCCCCAGCAACCTGCCCCCTTAACAGTGACTTCCACAGCAACCTGCCCCATTAGCAGTGACTAAGGGTGAGAGAACTTCAAATTTTGAAGTACGGATATATGTTGAATTGCATTATGGACCATAACGCAATTCCATGAAGGAATGCATCACGGAATGGCTTTAGAGAGTCCTCTCCTGCATAACAGAAACGTGACGAATCAGTTATGCAGGCCGTAGACTTCTATTATGACAGGAAGAATAACGGAATGTCTAACGCAATTCAGCATATACCCGAACTCGAACTTCTTTAAAACTTGAAGTCCAGTCATCCCTAGCAGTGACCTACATGTGAAGAAAAATGGCTGAGTTTTTATGGAAACCTGGTGAAAAGCTGTGTGTATGTCAAGACTGAAGGACCTGGCAGCTTCAGTTGGCTGATCAGGGTCATTTGACAGTGTGTATGCAAGTTAGGATATGAGTGAAGGACCTGCTAGCTTCTAGCTTCCTGTAAAGTCCTTTTACAATGGTAAAAATAACCGTATCCGTTTTATGTTTACACTGGAACTCTATGGTGAACAGATACAGAAATGCAACAGCACAGGACGTTAGTGTACATTTTGATCAAAAAGTAATAAGCCACTCTCCACGCCAAGGCCACCTCTATGAGTGGTCCTAACGCTAAATCCTACCTGTTATGGGCCATGACAGCCACATAAAATCCAGGGAGTGCGGGCCCAGCATGCATACTAGGATCCACCGTGCTTATTAACCCTTTTTGGTACCATAACAGCCTCCATTAAATCCAGGGATGCAGGTACCAACATGCATGCTGAGCCCTCTGTGTACTCTTCCTGAAGCCAGAAGAGTACACAGTGCACGGTGGATCCTAGCATGCATGCTGGGCCCACACTCCCTGGATTTTATGTGGCTGTCATGGTCCATAACAGGTAGGATTTAGCGTCAGGACCACTCATAGAGGCGGCCTTGGCGTGGCGAGTGGGAAAAACGTGATGTGAACCCACCCAAACTTACAGACCTGCACCAGGGGCTCAGTCTGGACGATACGTGTGGTGCATGGATAGAAACTTTTCTCTGACTTTATACCAACTATTGGCCCGTTCCTGCAAAGTCACACCCCTTGTCAGACTAGGCGCAGACAAATTTCTCTAAACCTTGATGTTCCAAATTGCATCACATTTTGACACAATATATGCTGGAATCTCGGTGCACTCACACTAGTAAACCTGGGCCAGATTTTCTCTATAAAGAGGGAGCCTTGAAGAACTTCATCATCCCCAAACCACAGATGACAGGTGAAAAGGGGTATTCCCATCACATACAATAGGGGCATATCTCTAGGAGTGAATGGAAATGCACCGCGCACGAGCAGCCCCTGCTCCCATTCATTTTAATGGGGCAGACGGAAATAGCTGGCTCGGCTATTTTTGGCGACCCCATAGAAATGAATGGACGGCGGCTGCGCCCTCCGTTCATATTCCTGCACCGTTCTCATTATGGGTGCATGTCCCAGAGGTGGGACCCGCACCTATCAGACAATGGGGACATATCCTAGCGATATGCCCCCATGGTCTGAGATGACAAAACCAATAGTACCAATCAAACAGTCATCTCATCAAGCAAAAAATTAGCCCCTACATAAGACAATAGCCCTAAAGAAAAAAAAAAAAAGAAAAAAAAACATGGCTTTCAGAATATGGAGACAAAAACATGATTTTTTTTTCAAAAATGCTTTTATTGTGTAAAACTGAAACAAAAAACCCCAGACATATTAATGTGTATAATTGTGTAATATTGAATGATCAAAAAATCATATGTACCCAAAAATAGTACCAATAAAAACGTTATCTCTTCCTGCAAAAAAAAACGAGCCCTGCACAAGACGATCGGCAGAAAAATAAAAAAAATATGGCTTTCAGAAAAACATGATTTTTTTCCAAAAATGCTTTATTATGTAAAACGGAAACAAAAAAAGAAAGTAGTCATGTTTGGTATTTTTGATTCTGTATCAATCTGCTGTATAAAAATAGCACATGACCTAACCTGTCAGGTGATCATTGTAAAAAAAAACTTTTTCGGCCCGTATGCAGAGCCATTCACTTCTGTGGGTCTGCAAAAAACGGAAATATGTCGGTGTGCAATCCGTTTCCGTATGTCCGCATGCCTATTCTGCAAGATAGAACATGTTAGCATTGTTACATTGATCCGTTAAAAAAAAAAACAGATGCAATACGGATGTCACCCCGACGTAATCAGTATTTTTTGCTGATCCGTGTTTTGCGGACCGCAAAATACATATGTTCGTGTGCATGAGCCCTAATAGATATTGAGTTTTGTTTGGCTGTTAACCCTTGCTGTGTTACATGAAAATATGGATTAAAATGGAAAATCTGCCAATAGAGTTAAATTTCATCTACATTTTCCTTTAATTCTTTTGGGACACCTAAAGGGTTAACAAAGTTTGAAAAGTCAGTTTTGAATACCGTTCACAGGAAATCTCGCGTCTTGCGAGATGACGCACATATGCGTCGCCCCAGAACAGCCCGACCGCCGCGAGAACGCAGTTGTGCGTTAGGCGGTCGGGAAGTGGTTAAAGGGCTTCTGTCACCCCCCTTAACCCATTTTTCACTAGCTGACATTAGCTATTTGCTAATGTCAGCTGAGTTGAAATATATCTTTTTTACCTTTTCTGAAGTTGTCAATTCTGTAAAAAAGCCACTTTTATAATATGCTAATCATCTTCGCTACCAGCAAGTTGGGCGTGTACTTGCTGGTAGCCGCCGCATCTAGATTAGTTAGGAACGCCCCCTTCCTCGTTTGATAGACAGGGCCAGCGCTTTCTCCTCCTCGCGCTGGCCCTGTCTGAAGATGAAATCCCGCGCCTGCGCCGTTGGTGGTTTTAGTGGGTGCATACAGATTCTTCAAATACTTACCTGAATCAAGCATCCAGCGGCGTCACCGGACACTCCCTCCGCCTCCTTACCAGCGATGCCGGCTTCTTCCCTTCCGGGTGTAGCGGTGACGTAATCGGCGCAGGCGCACTGAGGACGGAGCGGCAAAGCTCGCGTCCTTCACTCAGAGCGCCTGCGCCGACTACTGAGCGGTACGGCGCAGGCGCGGGATTCATCTTCAGACAGGGCCAGCGCGAGGAGGAGAAAGCGCTGGCCCTGTCTATCAAACGAGGAAGGGGGCGTTCCTAACTAATCTAGATGCGGCGGCTACCAGCAAGTACACGCCCAACTTGCTGGTAGCGAAGATGATTAGCATATTATAAAAGTGGCTTTTTTACAGAATTGACAACTTCAGAAAAGGTAAAAAAGATATATTTCAACTCAGCTGATATTAGCAAATAGCTAATGTCAGTTAGTGAAAAATCGGTTAAGGGGGGTGACAGAAGCCCTTTAAACACCCTTATTGACCAGGCCACTTTTTACAATTCTGCACTACGCTACTTTACCCGTTTATTGCTCCGTCATACAAATTACCACCCAAATGAATTTTACCTCCTTTTCTTCTCACTAATAGAGCTTTCATTTGGTGGTATTTTATTGTTGCTGTCATTTTTACTTTTTTTGATATTTTACTTTTTTGTTGAAACTTTTGCAAAAAAATGACATTTTTCACTTTCTGTTGGAAAATTTGCCAAATAAAACTACATTTCTCTATAAATTTTTCTCTAAATTTATTGTTCTACATGTCTTTGATAAAAAAAAAAATACAATAAGTGTATATTTATTGGTTTGGGTAAAAGTTATAGTGTTTACAAACTATGGTGCAAAAAAGTGAATTTCCACACTTTGACTTTCTGAGCACCTGTCTTGTTTCCTGAGGTACTACAATGCCCAGACAGTAGAAACACCCCATAAATGACCCCATTTCGGAAAGTAGACACCCTAAGGTATTCACTGAGGGGCATAATGAGTTCATCGAAGTTTTTATTTTTTGTCACAAGTTAGCGGAAATTGATTATTTTTTTTTTTCAAAAAATTTCATTTTCCGCTAACTTGTGACAAAAAATAAAATTTTACATGAACTCACCATACTCCTCACGGAATACCTTGGGGTGTCTACTTTCTAAAATGGGGTCACTTGTGTGGTATTTTTACTGCCCTGGCATTTTAGGGGCTCCTAAAGCATGAGAAGAAGTCTGGAATCCAAATGCGTAAAATTGCCCTGTGAAATCCTCCTGGATACAGGAGGTTCTCGATGATCTCTTCCTGAAATTTGAGGAAGGCTCCTGTTCTCACAGCCTTACTGTAGAGAACATAACTATTATACATAGCCAATTGAAATAAATATACAGACACCTTCTTATTCCAGCGTCTGGTGCGGTGGGAAATCAAATACGGGGCCAACATCTGGTCATTGAAGTCCACCCTCCCATGTGGAGGTTATAGTCGTGGACTGAGAGGGGCTTTTCAACGACACTGGTTGCCCGTTCAATTTGTATTGTCGTGTCTGCATGAATGGAGGAGAGCATGTAAACGTCACGCTTGTCTCTCCATTTCACCGCGAGCAGTTCTTCGTTACACAATGTAGCCCTCTCCCCCCTTGCAAGACTGGTGGTAACGAGCCTTTGGGGGAAGCCCCGGCGACTAGGTCGCACGGTGCCACAGCAGCCAATCTGTTCTAGGAACAAATGCCTGAAGAGGGCCACACTTGTGTAGAAATTGTCCACATAAAGATGGTACCCCTTGCCGAATAAGGGTGACACCAAGTCCCAGACTATCTTCCCACTGCTCCCCAGGTAGTCAGGGCAACTGACTGGCTCCAGATTCTGATCTTTTCCCTCATAGATCCGAAATTTGTGTGTATAGCCTGTGGCCCTTTCACAGAGCTTATACAATTTGACCCCATACCAGGCGCGCTTGCTTGGGATGTACTGTTTGAAGCCAAGGCGCCCGGTAAAATGTATCAAGGACTCGTCTACGTAGATGTTTTGTGCGGGGGTATACAAATCTGCAAATTTCAGGTTGAAGTGGTCTATGAGGGGCCGAATTTTGTGGAGCCGGTCAAAAGATGGGTGGCCTCTGGGACGGGAGGTGGCGTTGTCGCTAAAGTGCAGGAAACGCAGGATGGTCTCAAATCGTGTCCTGGACATGGCAGCAGGGAACATGGGCATGTGATGAGTTGGGTTCATGGACCAATATGACCGGAATTCATGTTTTTTTGTCAGGCCCATGTTGAGGAGAAGGCCCAGAAAAGTTTTACATTCGGAAACTTGGACTGGTTTCCACCGGAAAGGCTGGGCATAGAAGCTTTCCAGGTTGGCGTTTATAAATTGAGTGGCATACCGATTTGTTTCTGCCACGACTAAGTCATAGAGCTCCGCAGTGAAGAACAGCGCAAAAAACCCCAGTGCCGATCTGATCTGATCTGTCTCCACCTGAACTCCTGACTGGGCGGTGAAAGGGGGAACTAATGGTGCGGCTGAAGATGGGGGCTGCCAATCAGTGTTTGCCAGCACCTCAGGGATTCTAGGGGCTCTACGGGCCTGTCTGTGCGGTGGCTGCGACGGGGGAACTACTTCACGTGCCAACGTCCCAGCTTCAACTGCCCTTCTGGTGCTCCCCACCTCACCATGTTGTACGGCAGTGCTGGTAGTAGGTCCAGGACGGGCTGCGCTGCTGGTGTATGCCTCACCACGTAATCCGGCAGCGCCAGCCCCACTCTGCTGCCCTTGAAACGGATCCTGCTCTACCTGTGGTCTAGCGACACGGGGCCGGGTACGCCTGGTGGTATCAGGGACCTCAACCTCCTCGTCCGAACTTTGGGTCAGACTGCCACTGCTTTCTACAGGTTCATATTCTGACCCGCTAGATTCGTCAGAGGAGGGTTCCCATTCCTCATCCGACTGGGTCAGAATCCTGTAGACCTCTTCAGGAGAATAGCCCTTGACATTTGGACGACTAAATTTAGGGGGTATTCCCTGAGACTACCCAAGAAAAAGAGCAAGCCTGTCTTACAAATGGGAGGGTAGCGAAGTACAGAAGCCGCTGCGTTTGATTAAAAAAAAATCAGTTTTGATTTTTTTTATCGCCGCAGCGCTTGTGAAGTGATTGTGCAGTGATTACAAAAAAAATAAAATTTTTGTCACTGCGGCGGGGCGGGCGTGGGTGAACGCAGGTGTGGGCGACCGATCAGGTCTGATCGGGCAAACACTGCGTTTTGGGTGGGGGGCGAGCTAAAGTGACAGTAATACTATTATAGATCTAACCGTGATCAGTTCTGATCACTTACAGATACTATAAAAGTACAAACGCTGATTAGCGCTACGCTAATCAGCGAATCAGTGACTGCGGTGTGGTGGGCTGGGCGCTAACGGAAGCTAACTACCTACCAAAGGGGCCGAAACTAAACTAAACCTAACAGTCAATACTAGTGAAAAAAAAAGTGACAGTTTACACTAATCACTTTTTTCCCTTTCACTAGTGATTGACAGGTGATTGAAAGGGGTGATCAAGGAGTTAATTGGGGTGATGGGGGGTGATCAGGGCCTATGTGAAGTGTGCTTGGTGTACTTACAGTGGAGGTGTGCTCTCTCCTGGGTCCAACCGACGAAAAGGACCCAGGAGAGGGCACAGAAGCCATTTAATGCATTATGTTTATAAATATAATGCATTTCATGGCTTTTCATTTGTTTTTTTGAACATCACCAGCCTGCCAGCGACGATCATTGGCTGGCAGGCTGGTGACGAAATTGTCCTGAGCAGCTACCGATAGTCTGTGCGCCTGTTCAGGCACACAGATCGCGTTATCTCGCCTCTCGCTCGATGACGCGCCCGCGCATCAAGGAGGAACAGAAGGACCGCCGAGATGACGCGTATCTGCGTGCGGCGGTCCTAAAGAGGTTAAAGGTGAATGGGAGCACTTCTATGGGCCCAGCGCTTGTCTATTTTCGGTGGCCCCATAGAAAATTAATGTTGGGTGGATGCACATGCGTAGTACGCCCTCCACAATTTTCAGGCGGTCTGTTTTCGAATATAGGTGCGGGTCCCAGCGGTGGGACCTGCACCTATTAGACAATGGGGGCATAGCGATGCCTCCGTTGTCTGAGATGAGACAACCCCTTTGAGATGAAATATGGCAGGTTCCTGAAAGGGTTAATCTCTGGATGCTTCTCCCTTTAGAGTATCAGGCTCGGCCTACCAGTTTTCTGCACTGACTTGTATTTCTCCGGACGGTCTTGTCACTCTGCAATCAAATCAAATGGTCCAGTCAGTGGCAGCTATCAACAGTAGGTCCATGTAGGCGGTGGTCCTTCATCGCCCACCAGGATCTTAGTGTTTTTACCTCTTTTAGCAGGCCCAGCTGCAACCATAGCTTCTCCTCAACAGGCAGTCCTTGGCTCAGCAGCACTCTGTCCTAGAAACTTGCGGACCGACCACAAGGCACTCCGGCTAGGTGCCCACCACTACAATCGTACCCCCTTCGGGCTGTTTCACATGGACGTGTGCAGTCTAGAAATCACGCTCCCTGTGTGAGCGCGATTCTCTGTTCTGGACACTGCTTGTCTTACAGGAGCGCACGCCATAATGCTGATTTATAATGCTGTGTGCCTATGTGGTGGTATCCATTGGAAGTGTACCTCGGACAGTCACCGCAAAGCACGATGTGAAAGCAGCCTAGGATAGAAATCGCTGTCGTTCGAGGTGCATGTTTGACTTTAGAAATACTTTTGACTAACATCATTTAATATATTGTTTTTATTTACGCCATACTGTTATTCATCAGATCCATTTTTTGTACAGCATTTGAACGTGCTAGCGGGGATACATTATTATGATGCCATAGCGCCATCTAGTGGATTAGAAACATACATTCAGCTATATTTTAAGTGTAAGATTAGGTTCACCCTTCACACAGAGTGTTTTGGAGGTTTTGCTGCAGATTTCCCTGCAGGTTTTTCTGTCAAAGCCCGAAGTGGATTCATAGGGATATATAAAGTGAAGGGCTTATACTTCTGCTTCCTGCTGGGTCCACTGACGGCTTTGGCTAAAAACCTGCAGGCGTAAAAAGCTGGTCTTAGTAGATGGGCCCCACTGTGTGAAACTGCCCTGCCGTTTCGGTTTGAAGAGTCTTCTTAGCAAAGCGGTGACTGACCATAGCTAAGGAGAACCTGTCTTCAGGGTTTTACTGGGCGCTGAAGCCTGTGTGTAACAAGTCACATAGACAGGGTGATGGGCAGTGATAAGTGCTTACTTAATTAAACGAATGCTGAGTAATATACAGCCAAAAAAAAAAGTATATTTGTAGTATACCTTGAGTAATTGCTGACAGTCATCTTTTCCACACAAGTCACAGTTTACTTCCAAGTTTCTTACCAATTTACCCAGTACTTTGACGCTTCTTTCCTCAGTGATCTAGTGGCCATTTGTAAATTAATATAGGGATAGTGTATAATAAGGGTTTTACAGTTAACACTTATGCGGGATCTCTACTGTTATGTAACGTAACATGTAATGTGACTACCCAAGTCTGCTTCGTCCTATACCTTTACTTGGTGAAACCTGGTAGAAGCGGTACCTCTATTTTTTCCCCTCATATATAGTATATGGAAGTCTGTAATTGTGAGTGCCCATGCATACGCAGCTAGCTCTGTGCCACAAACAGTGGACACCCCTGTTTTTGGTATTATCAGGGGAAGAATAACACCTTACATGCATATATTAGGAAATTGTATTGTTATGGCTATAGTACTAAAATAAATGACTGTGACCGGTACAAATTTTCCACCACTGGACTAATTTTCACTTACACATGAATTTTCCTTGGTCATTACGGGTAAATGCTATTATTGCCTCTGTGTACTGTCAGTGAATTTTAGGGGGCTATCAGGTTATTTATTAACTTCTTAATTTTTTCTCATCAGACCAACAGGGGTGAGTCTGGTGTGAGGTTGTGCCACCACAGTCAGTCAACCCTGGGCACTGTGATCTGTCTGTGCCCAAGGTACACCTTAACTTCATAAAATGCCCCAAGGCACATCACGTTTTCATTAAATGCCCCAAGGCACAGCACACCTTCATAAAATGCCCCAAGGCACACCACACCTTCATAAAATGCCCCAAGGCACATCACACCTTCAGAAAATGCCCCAAGGCACAGCACACCTTCGTAAAATGCCCCAAGGCACAGCACACCTTCGTAAAATGCCCCAAGGCACATCACACCTTCAGAAAATGCCCTAAGGCACATCACACCTTCACAAAATGCCCCAAGGCACATCACACCTTCAGAAAATGCCCCAAGGCACATCACACCTTCACAAAATGCCCCAAGGCACATCACACCTTCACAAAATGCTCCAAGGCACATCACACCTTCACAAAATGCTCCAAGGCACATCACACCTTAACAAAATGCCCCAAGGCACAGCACACCTTCATAAAATACCCCAAGGCACAGCACACCTTCATAACATGCCCCAAGGCACAGCACACCTTCATAAAATACCCCAAGGCACAGCACACCTTCGTAAAATGCCCCAAGGCACAGCACACCTTCATAAAATACCCCAAGGCACAGCACACCTTCATAAAATACCCCAAGGCACAGCACACCTTCGTAAAATACCCCAAGGCACAGCACACCTTCGTAAAATACCCCAAGGCACAGCATACCTTCGTAAAATACCCCAAGGCACAGCACACCTTTGTAAAATACCCCAAGGCACATCACACCTTAACCCTTAGTTCACACTTGCGCGTTTTACAGTGCGTTCGAACGCGCTGTAGAACGCATAACCGATGCAAACCAATGCTTCCCTATGGGACTGGTTCACATTTTCGTGTTTTACAGCGCGTTCGAATGTGCTGAAAAACGCCCGACGCATAAACAAGTACTTGAGCTTTTTTTGGGGCGTTTGTCACGTGTTTTGGCCCATAGACTTCAATGGGAACACGCAACGCTTGTATTTTGTGTGTTTTTGACACTGAAAACGCGCGTTCGAATGCGCGTTTATGAATTTGCAACATGCTGGAAAGGCCAAACTTCATATAGACAGGGATATTTGGTCATTGGACAACTCTGCAGTCAATCACACAAACGCGCGTAAAACGCGCGTTTACTATTGCCGAAAACGCGCGTCTCAGAAACGCTCAGGTCTGAACCCAGCGTAATAAAATACCCCAAGGCACACCTCACCTTCATGAAATACCCAAAGGCACAGCACACCTTCATAAAATGAAAGGTCAACGTGTGCAGAGTTAATACTTACCATTTAGGCCTATATGTGCATGAACATATCTTCACTAGATCAACATTCCAAAGATCTGTATTTAAAGTATAACGTGCTTTAAAATAACTTTTGATCAGTGGGGATATGAGTGCCGAGACCTCCAGCGATCGCTAAAGTGAGGAGAGAGAGGCACTCCAATAGAGTGCGCTCTCTCCTCTCTGCAGCAGATGGAATCTAGATGGATCCATTGACTTTCTATTGAGCCCATCCTGTTTCCATCTCCTGCAGTGAGAAGAGAGCAAGCTATGGGAGCACCTCTGTCTCCTCATTCTAGCGATTGGTGGCTGTCTCAGCACTCGGACACCATTAATCAAAACTTTTGATTTGTTGCCATAACATCAAGAGTTTTTTTTTTTTTTTTTTTAAAGATCAGTGACATTTTGAGCTGGAAATTTTTAGAAAGTAGCACCCTGTGGAATACAGGGATTGTATACCTTGAGAAAATGCATCCCCAAAATCTACATCATTTCCTGAAAGCAAATAACATGATGATTTCAGTTGCTTTTATGCACTGTTGACTACCATGTCCCCTTCAAATGACATTTTGACAAGCAGGAATTATGTAAAAATGCATCAAAACAAACATTGCACCTAAAAATCATACCCAAGCAGAGGCCCAAGCATACACATCAACAAGAGCTTGTGCTCCCAAACAGGGCTGGCGTTAGAACCCGGCATACACGGGCAAGTGCCGGGGCCCACTATAAGTTAGGGGGCCCACTCGTGCGGCGCAGCGGCCCCGTGAACATTTTTACATACGGTCATGTTATAAATAAGGGTGCTGCCGCTGGCCACATACACAGTGCCGGTCACAGTCGGGCACAGCACAGGCTACACTTCCTGCCTCTTCTACTGGCCGGCTCACACATGGGAGAGCTCCAGGACGCACACATCCCCTGCTCCAGCCCCGCACAACTTCTGCCTCCGCACACAGCAGGCACAGGACGAGGAGCCCGGCACGGAGATGGCAGGGGGTGGGCCAGCCAGGGAAAGTGTCAGTGAGAAGAAGGGGGGGGGGGGGTATGGACCTATGGTGGCCGATCTCTTCCACTTTGACAGACTGTCTGTCAGCCTGAATCAGGACTTGTCTGGGAGGACACAGGGGCGGAGCTTATCTGCAGAAGCGGCTGCAGAAGATTCAAGAAGCAGCCGCCAGCCGAGCCCAGCAACCGAACAGACAATGGACGGTCCTTACCTGGAGCTGGAGTGGGAGCTGATTTATTAGAATTAAGGTGAACTAAGTGCTAAATCAACTTACTGTGTACACCAAAACACCCACCTGATGTCATCCCAAAAAAAAAAAAGGCTGAATCAAGGCTTCAAGCTCACAATTGAATTTGGACAAGTAAGGGTACTTTCACACTTGCGGCATGGCTATCCGGCAGGCTGTTCCGGAGGGTGAACAGCCCGCTGCATCCGCCATGCCGCAAGTACCCATGCACGGCAGTGATATGATTCACATATATCCACGCTGTAGCATGTTCTGTCTATTGTATTTTGCAACATATATAATACATGCAGTTTTATTGCCACGTGTGTTGTGCAAAATGCCACAAGGGGGCCCACTGAGGCTTTGCCGTCCAAGGACCCATTAAAACCTGGAGCCGGCCCTGCTCCCAAAAACACAGAGATTGGAGGCCAGGCAATATTTGACTGTCATCCACAAATTAAAAAAAATTTGTATTGTACTCTGCAAACAGGTACTACATAGCATATTTTGTAAAAATTTGATATAAAAGTACAGCTTTAAAGGCTTCATGGGCATTTTATTAAAAAGACTGCATTTTACTCATTTTCAGCTAAAAATCTTTTTTTTTTTTTTCAATTGGTCTTTATTAAAAATGATGAGCTGTTTCCCTGCACAGCTTTACATTTTAAAGTAAAATGCATAACCTAGCACAGGACTTAAAGAGGACCTTTCATCACTTCTAAAGATATTAACTAACGATGCTCACATGTAGAGCGGCGCCCAGGGATATCCCTGCACTTACTATTATCCATGGGCGCCGCTCCGTTCTCCGGGTATAGGCTCAGGTCTCTGTGCTTACAAAGTTATAGTAGGCGGGGACTTGGGGGACTTGGTTATAGTAGGCGGAGCCTGCCCTTCATCTCCTTCTCCCAGGCTGTAGCGCTGGCCAATCGCAGCGCAGAGCTCATAGCCTGAGAGTTTTTTTTTCTCCCAGGCTATGAGCTCTGCGCTGCGATTGGCCAGCGCTACAGCCTGGGAAAAGGAGATGAAGAGCAGGCTCCGCCTACTATAACCAAGTCCCCGCCTACTATAACTTTGTGAGCACAGAGACCAGAGCCTATACTGGGAGAACGGAGCGGCGCCCAGGGATAATAGTAAGTGCAGAGAGATCCCTGGGCGCTGCTCTACATGTGAGCATCGTTAGTTAATATCTTTAGAAGTGATGAAAGGTCCTCTTTAAGCAAATAAAATAGAGTCTGTAAAAAAAAATAATAATTTGTGAGGAGTTTACACATGCTTACATTTATTGCGGCAAGTATTGGGGGTTATATAGGTATATACCTTATTTTTCACTCTATAGGACACACTTTTTTTCCCAGAAGTGGGGGAGAAATGTCAGTGTGTCCTATAAAGTTACTAATAATAAGCACTTATTTTATAGAAGTACTCATTAGTACAGTAGAACCGGCGAGGGGTAAGTCACCCTTAACCTGTGTTAGAAAAAGTGAAATGGATGCTTCTTAAATATGGCCCTCATTTACACTGGCAAACTGGAATAAATACGTTGATAGATCTCTGCTCCAGTATATCATTAAACTGCTAGGGGGGGCATAGGCTTTATAGTTACCATTCATATCAATGGGAGCTGTGAATCATTTATTTGCACTGAGCTCTCCTAGTGGTGGCTGCAGAAAATGTAGTGAATTTATTTTGGGAACAGAAGAAACAGTTCAGAAACGCCCCTTACCAAGGCGCCATAGCGGGCTCATAGCCTGCCTCTATGGGAAGTACGACATTGATATTGACTCACAGAGTAAGGCCCCATGCACACGACCGTTGTTTGTTTCCGCGTCCGTTCCGTTTTTTTTCACGGATAGGATGCTTCCCGATTCATTTCAATGGGTCCGTCAAAAAATGCGGATGGTCAACCGTTTTTGTTCCGCATCCGTGATCCGTGTTTTCATTCCGTCAAAAAGGATAGGCATTTTTGCAATGGATCTGTCATAAAAATCGGATCCGTAAAAAAAAAACCATCATCCGTTTTTTTTGACGGACGCAAAATTTCAAGGAGGAGCGGACGCGGAGGCAGGCAACGGTCGTGTGCATGTAGCCTAAAGCTAACATGTCTCTGTTTAGCACACACAAAATGTCAACCCCACCAAAAAAATAAAAATAATTCCCCAAAATTGTGGAATTGCAGACTAGACCTGGGCAATTTCACTCATGCATATTTATGTCATTATTTTGGGTCAGTATTTATAAGTTCAAATCCAGACCTATAGAGTATCATGGAAACCTATGCATTTCTTCTGCAGCAGCTGAAGGGTGTATCAGAGTAACAATATACTCCCACAAACATTTGTATTCTCTGACCTATTGGAAAGGTACATAAAGTAAACTGTAGTGAAGGGAGTTTTCTTAAAAGTGGCTGTATTTCTGAGTTCTAAACCTCCCTTTTGATCCTCAGATGTGTCATGTGACCAGCAATCAGACTTTCCAAGTAACACAGCATCTTATGTGTAGACAGGAAGTCAGTTTCTCTATGTATTCCTATGGGGGCCTCAATGTCAGTCTTATAGGTATAAATAGAGAACTTCCTGTCCTATGTCGGTTGGAAAGTCAGAGTGTTGGTCACATGACATAGCTGAGGATCAGAAGGGAGGTTATAACTAGTAAATACAGTCACTGTTAAGAAGATTACCTTCACTACAGTTTACATCATGTACCCTTCTAACAGGTCAACGAATTAACATTTTGTGGGAGTGCTTCTTTAAGAATATCAGAAGTCACCTTGGAGTTCAGTGATCTGTAGACATGAGCTTGATGTGTGGCCTTGCATGTTTTGTATGAGCACGGATCTCCTGATGACGTCTAATAATTTAAAATAGAGGATGCCTTATCCCATTACCAGAATGACTTCTCTGCATGCAGGGTTGTTACATGTTATACTATACACAATACAGGCTGCTGTTTTTGACAGCCTGTATTCTCACCATTCACAGGCTCTGCTGACAACTCATACAGGACACTATTGGGAGACTAGAAATAATTCCTATAATAACATTAAATAAAAATCATTATTGAACATGAATTTCTGTGAGGCTAAATACACACTTAAGTTCACTGCCCTGACCCAGTAGCTAAATATCTCGGCCAAGGCAGAATGGCTTGTTTCATATCACAGGGAATTGAGCGTCCAGTTTACATTCCCCACTAACACCCCTCCCCCACCCTGTAATATTGTTAAATAATCGTTCTGCTTGTCCCATTCCTGCAGGATGTACATCTTCTGTAGTAACTGTATGAGGGTCATTTACTAACCCGAAATACCTCTATACTAGGCTTATTTCTGGCACAGTTTGCAGCGCAAAGGTTATTTGCACCGCAATCTGTGACTTTTCCCTGCTCATGCCTGGTCTAAGAAAGTGGGTGCGTAGGGGGACGGAAGTCGTAGAAAATGGTCTAAATCTATGTCAGCAAGGGAGCTGGTGTAGATTTAGAAGAGGAGGTGGATCTGCTGAAGTTATGTAGAGGCCGGCGCGGGACCTTATTAAGACTGGCGGCTAAAATGCAGTCTTAATAAATGACCCCCTATGTATGTACAGTACATTCTGAAAGTCTTCAGACCCTTTCACTTTTCTCGCATTTTGTTATGTTGTAGTCTTTTATGAAATAAAATACAAAAATTTAAGTTTTTTCCAATCATTTTGCACTCGGTACCCCATAATGACAAAGTGAAAACAGAACTTTAGAAATTTTCTCTACTTTTTGAAAAAATGAACATAAGTATTCAGTGTCAGGCCCTATGCTATGACACTTGAGGGTTAGCTCTGGAGGCCTCCCATTTATCTTTATCCTAAGGCCTCTTGCACACAAACGTTTTTTTTGAATGTACGGGCCATTTTTTGTGTTCTGTATACGGTCCGAATACGGTCACATTCATTGTGTTTCCGTGTGCATTCCATTTCCGTTTTTCCATTCCGTTAAAACATAGAACTTGTCCTATTCTTGTCCGCATCACGGACAAAGATAGTACTCTTCTATTAGGGGCCAGATGTTCCGTTCTGCAAAAAACAGAATGCACACGGATGTCATCCGTTTTTTTTTGCAGATCCATTTTTTGCGGACCGTAAAATACTGACAAAGCCATACGGTCGTGTGCAATAGGCCTAACTGAGATGTTTCTATGCTTTGCCTGTGGTAAATTTGTGGAGTCCACCTGTGGTAAATTCTGTTGATTGGACATGATTTGGAAAGACGCAGCCCTGTCTATATAAGGTCTCATAGCTGACAATGTATATCAGAGCAAAAACTGAGACCTGATGAGGAAAGAACTTCCTGTAGAGCTCAGAATCAGGACTGTGTTGAGGTACCGATCTTGAGAAGGGTACACAAAATTCTGCACCACTGAAGTTCCCAAGAGCACCGTGGCCTCCATAATTTTTAAATGGAAGAAGTTCGGAACAACCAGAAGAACCCAGTGGACACTCTGGCTGAGCTCCAAAGATCCTATGTGCAGATCGGAAAAACTTCCAGAAGGTCAACCATCACTGCAGCACTCCACCAATCTGGGCTTTATGGCAACATGGCCAGAAAGACGCCTCTTAAGCCTCATTCACATGTCTGTGCTCAAATCTGTAAGAAGGTGGTCAGTGATGCATCCGTTAAGCTGTCCGTGAAGATCCGTGTCCGTGTGCCATCCGTGTTTCACTGACACCGAAAAATTATTTTCAAAGCATGTCTTCCTATTGATCCATGAAAAACGGATGCAACACGGATAGGATCCGTGTTGCATTTGTGGTTTTCACAGACCCATAGACTATAATGGGCGTGATGGATTCGTGAATACGGACAAATTAGAGCATGCATCCGTGCTAAAAACACTGACCCACGGACCATGCTAAAACACTGATGTGTGAATACACACATTAAAATTAATCGGAACGTGTGCTGTTGGTGGAGAACACATATAGCACACATACGTGTAACACTGACGTGTGAATGAGGGTTTAATAAAAGACACATGGAAGCCTGCACAGAGTTTGCAAAAAAAAAAAGAAAAAATGATCTTGTAGAAGGCTTGCACAGTAAAATATAAATTTTTGCCGATAACACTAAACTGTGTAAAGTAATTAACACGGAAGAGGGCAGTATACTGCTACAAATGGATCTGGATAGATTGGAGGCTTGGGCAGATAAGTGGTAGATGAGGTTTAACACTGACAAATCTAAGGTTGTGCACATGGGAAGGAATAATGCAAGTCACCCGTCCATACTAAATGGTAAAACACTGGATAACACTGACATGGAAAAGGACCTAGGATTTTAGTGAACAGCAAACTAAGCTGTAGAGACCGGTGTCAGGCAGCTGCTGCCAAGGCCAATAAGATAATGGGTTGCATCAAAAGGGGCATAGATGCCCGAAGATGAGAACATAGTCCTACCAATTTACAAATCACTAGTCAGACCACACATGGAGTACTGCGTACAGTTCTGGGCTCCTGTGAGCAAGACAGACATAGCAGAGCTGGAGAGGGTTCAGAGGAGGGCAACTGAAGTAATAACTGGAATGGGGCAACTACAGTACCCTGAAAGGTTATCAAAATTAGGGTTATACAGTTTAGAAAAAAGAAGACTGAGGGGAGATATAAAAACTATGAATAAATACTGCATATCAGGGGTCAGTTCAGTTGACTGCGTCTGGAGGAAAGAAGGTTTGTACACAAGCATAGAAGAGGATTCTTTATGGTAAGAGCAGTGAGACTATGGAACTCTCTACCTGAGGAGGTGGAGATGGTGAGTTCACTAAAAGAGTTGTAGAGGGGCCTGGATGTATTTCTGGAGTGTATTAATATTACAGGCTATAGCTACTAGAGATGGGTCATTGATCCAGGGAGTACTTCTGATTGCCTGAATGGAGTCGGGAAGGAATTTTTTCCCCTTAAGTGGCGAAAACTGGCTTCTACCTCCATTTTTTTTCCTTCCTCTGGATGAACTTGCAGGATAACAGGCCGAAGTGGATGGAGAGATGTCTTTTTTCGGCCTTATAAACTATGTTACTATGACTCTAAGACTATAAGAAACAAGATTCTCTGGATTGACTGGTCAGGTTTAAGGGAAAGCTGAATGGAGAAAAGTACTCAAATCTACGCCAGCCAAGAGCTGGCATAGACTTGAGTGATAACTTATGCCAGTTTCTGGTATTATCAGTTGAGTGTCTGGCAATGTCTAATCAGTTTTAACAGTGTCACTCTTTGTAGGGACACACCCCTTTGACAATGTAAATGGTAGAACCCAGTTGGCAATTTAATCATTTATTTAGAGTAGTAATGATAGAGGGACAGTACAACACAACCTAAAGTTATAGGAAAAGCCACATAATTATTTCACGGGGAATGCAAGTAGTTACTAAAACAGATATGTCAGTAGAGGTGACAGTTTATCACTGTCATAGAAGTGAAACTAGAGCTGAGCCTGCGGTCAAGAGACCCCCACCCCCTGTACTCTGGATAGAAGTAAGTCCAATTTTTTGCATATAATTTAAAACTCATGATGTAAGGACCACAAAAATAGACGGTTTTCTAAATGGACCATACACAGACGATGGTTGTGTGCTATCCGTATTTATTATGCATCTATACTTGTGACTGGTTCCAAGAAAATCATGCCTATTTTGTGGTTGCTTCCATTTTTTCTTTACTTTGCATGGACCAATGGTCCGTTTGGAAAACTGCGCATGTGAATTTGCCTACTGTCTGTATGGCTAGGCTTGGGCTACACAGAAATCTTTGCCTCATCGGATGATTAAAAATCGCTGTGTGGCAATGAGTCATTGCACTGAATGGTGGCAGTGTCCTAGAATCTGGGATTGCGGTTGCATCAGCTTGCTTTTCAGTGCTATCCCATTCAGTTCAATGCCCACACTGCTACACAGATATCATTGGTTGTGTGACAGGAGTCAAGGAGAAGATTGCTGTGTAGCCCAAGCCTAAAGGGCTAATGCTCAGTCCAGGTTCTCTCGATTCTACACTCGGACAGCCGCTGGACATAAACATTGCTCGTCTAAGGCCCCATTCACACGTCCGCAATTCCGTTCCGCATCTTGCGGAACGGAATTGCGGACCCATTCATTCCTATGGGGATACTCTATGTCCCGCCCGAGTCCGTAATTGCGGATCCGCACTTCCGGGTCCGCAATCGCTTTCCCGAAAAAAATAAAACATGTCCTATTCTTGTCCGCAATTGCAAAACACTTGCGGATGTGTGAATGGGGCCTTAAGGTCTCTTAGAATCTGCTTTCCTTCAGAATTGTACCAGTCTGAGTCATAGAATTGTCTGTAGGTTAGATGCTAACGATCTGCTGTTTGCACTACTAATTCTGTGTATACCAATGGCAAATCATTTCTCATGCTTCATAACCAAACAATTAGCAAGCTGATGCCAGTGCTTTCCTTCCTTCACGATGTGTCTGTGATTCAGATTGTCTGCTATTACTTTCCGTCTGTCGTAACTCGATTTCCACATTGCACAAGCTGGTAAATCTCTCTTGGCACCTAAACCACGCAGTCTTTCTGTATGACGTAAATACTAAAATCATTCTGGGGCAGCATTCTGTTCAATAACAATATAATGATATCTCTTCCACCAAACCGCAGCATTTTAATTACTGTTTTGCAGTTTGCTCGCAGCAGTTGGCCTGATGCAGCAGTAAAGTAGAAGAAACTGATATTTCACATTGGCTGCAATTCCCTCAATACTGTGCTCTGTAATTCGAAAGTGTTAATTTGCCAGCTAGACTAGGCCTTGTAACAGGCACTGAAATCACATCTAAAACATGATTCTGAAGAACCAGCCGTGTACAGATTGCTGTGGAAATAAATACATTAGCTTTGGCACAGATTAGAGATGAGCGAATTTCTCAAAAATTCGATTCGGCCGGTTTGCCGGATTTTTCGGTTCAATCCAAATTTATTTGTGGCAAATCGCATTAAAAACAGCTATTTCCTGGCTGCGGAGAGCCTTTATAGTGGTGTAGAACACTGTGCCTTGCGGAAAAACGCATAGGGACTCTGCTGTGGTAGTGAAACAATACTGTGAGTCAGTATGACATGCAGATGACAGGCATCGCTCTTAGAATCACTGAACTTATTTGGGCAGTTACGGGGCCAAAACTGACCAAATAACTCAAGTGTGAACTCAGCCATACAGGTCAATGTTGGCGTCAAGAAGAAGCGCACTCCTTTTACACCGTTGTCAGCTGATTCCACATAGATGTCTACAGAACCTGTTCTATTAAACGCATATACAACTAGAGAACCCCCCCCCCCCCCCAAAAGAGTGGAGAGGATGTCAGCTGTAAGTTTATGTTGACGTCACTGATTATTTTGCCCTTCCTCTGATCCGTCAGAACAATAACCCCCAAAAACGGATCCTCTCTGTGAAGCATCCACCTTCACTCGGTCAGCATTTGGTCAGTAATCCATCGGTATTGCTAAAGCCAAAATAAGCAGGAGTGGATCCAAAACAGAGATGGCACGTGAATGGAATATTTGTATGTCTTCTGTGTTTTGTACCCACTTCTGCTTTTGGCTACCAAATCATAAGCCAATTCTGATTCAAAATAGTGACCATGTCATGCAGGCCTTACAGCTGTTACATAGACAGGATCCATTGTGCGTCTCATTTTTCCTTCATTCTGACAGATCAGAAGAAGGGTGAAATAAATGATGGCAGCCAGGCCGAAAGGCAAAATAGGGGCTCAGTCATGAAATGGGGAGGGTGGAAGCAGCATGAGGAGACCACAGAGTGGCCAATGACAGAGTCTGGAGGTGGAGCAGCATCATGAGAAGGCCACAGAGTGGCGCAATCACAGTGTGGAGGCGGCAGCAGCATCAGGAGGCCGCAGGGTGGCACAATGACAGTGTGGAGGTGGCAGTAGCAGCATCAGGAGGCCACAGGGTAGCGCAATCACAGTGTGGAGGCGGCAGCAGCATCAGGAGGCCGCAGGGTGGCACAATGACAGTGTGGAGGTGGCAGCAGCAGCATCAGGAGGCCACAGAGTCGAAGGTGACGTAGTGTGGAGGTGGCAGAAGATGGTGGGTGAAAGAAGGAGCACTTGGCATCAGATGTGTGCCATCAGGCGGGTGGCAGCATCAGAAAAGTAGCTGAGGCAGGTAGCCAAAAAAAACGGCTCTTTTGTCAAAGTGTTGGTGTGGCACCAGGCATTGGTGGGTGGAAATCCTGGCTGATCCACGGCTGATTCATCTTGACAAAGGTCAGTCTCTCGACATTTTGGGTGTACAGGCAAGTTCTTCTTGCGGTAACTACGGCCCCTGCCGCACTAAACACCCGCTCTGATGCCACACTACTGGCCGGCAGGACAGCTTTTCCAGGGCAAATTCTGACAGTTGCAGCCACAATTCCAGTTTGGCTGCCCTGTAGTCCAGGGGATCTCCAATGTGGGGTGGCAGGATGCTGTCCAAGTATGCCGCCACCTGCTGGTTCACGTCCTGCCCTAGGTCTAGCTGCTGCTGCTTCTGCTGGTGAGTAGTTTCTTCACTAGGCGGGTGAAGAAAGCTGCTCATCAGCGACTCTAGACTCAAGTTGCTGCCGATGGAGCTGGAACTGCTCCTACCCCTCCACCCTGCCACAGCAGCCATGTCAGAGAAACCTGAGCGCAGAGGGCCCCCCCTCCGGTCAGACCTGCGAGAGGATGGACGATGGCGCAGATAGGCAGCGGCCAACTGACTACATAGGATGTCTCTATAGTAGTTCAGTTTGTCCTCCCTCTCAGCGGGTGTAAAAAAGGCCCCCAGTTTGGACCGGTAGCGAGGGTCCAACAAGGTGGAGAGCCAGAAGTCATCCCCCTGCCGAATGCTGACAATTCAGCTGTCACTACGTAAGCAATTGAGCATGCATTGCGGCATTTGTGCAAGTGACTCAGAGGGACTCTCTGCCTCCATCTCCATTGCATACTGCCACGGTTTGCCTGGGTCCTCTGCCTCGTCTTCCTCGTCACCCTGTAGGTCCTCTGGCTGCTCCTGCTCTCCTGTCACCTGTGTATAAAAACCACCCACAGGGCTCATGTGGCCGTGAGATCTAGGTGCCCTGTCTCCAATCCCCTGGTTTAGTAGCATCTGTTCCAACATGTGAAGCAGTGGAATTACGTTGTTCATCCCGTAGTCCTGGCGACTGACAAATAACGTGGCCTCCTCAAAGGGCCTGAGCAAACGTCAGGTGTCGCGTATGAGCTTCCGCTGGATGTCATTGAATTTACACAGAGGTGTACTCCTGTCCGATCATCAAGAAATCGTTTATGGCCTTTCTCTGTTTGTATAGTAGGTCCAACATATGGAGTGGCTGAAGTGCATGCAAAGTTTCCTGGCCATTTTTAGGGTGTCTTGCAGATGGGTGGAAGACTTCAGGAACCGCTTGACAACCAGATTGAACACGTGTGCCATGCAGGGCGCATGTCTCAGCCCTCCTTGACGCAGCACCGACACCATGTTCTTTCCGTTGTTGGTCACCATGGTTCCGATTTTGAGTTGTAGCAGAGAAGGCCAGGATTTGATTTCTTGATTAAGGACACAGAGCAGTTCCTCCCCTGAGGTGCAGAACAACATGACACCGCCGTGCCCTGCACATGTGGTATGCTGGAGGAGCACTGTGAATTGTCCCTGCAGTGGAGGCTGGGGACACGGTGGAGGCAGAGGCGGACATTTTCGCAGGACCAACGTGAGAACATGGAGGCGGAAGCAGCGTCACCTGGCCAAGTTGCTGATGTGGCTGTGCAGAAATCACATTCACTCAGTGGGCCGTAAAGGACATGTATTGTCCCTGACCGTAGTTACAGCTCCACACGTCGACGATGCCGTGCACTTTGGCAGACACCGACAGGCTCAAGGACTGGCCCACCTTCTGTTCTACTTACGAGTGCAGGGCTGGTTTAGCTGATTTCGCTTCGGTGATCGATTGCTGACAGAATGACTGATGAGGAGCAGGAGCATCAGGACCAGCAGATGATGGGAAGGATAGACAGCTCCCTTCAGGTGAAGTGGTGGAGCCTTGACTGCCTGAAATCGGGTGCGTGCCACTGGGTGATGTAGCGGTTGCTGCGGCAGGCTGGACCACCACATCGGAGCTATGGTTCTCCTAGGCCACTTTATGGTGACACTGCATATGTTGACACAGGGCTGTGGTGCCAACATTGGCACTCTGGCCACGCTTCACCTTCTGCCCACAGATTCTACAAATAGCCATGTTCACATCCTTTGGCGGCTTAACAAAAAACTGCCACACCGCCGAGTAGGTGATTTGACCCCCAACACTCAGCGCTGACTGACTGCTACCGCTGCTGCTTCCATGAACCCCTGCACCACTACTTTCCGGGCAGGTAGCCTCCTGCGAAGTGGGTGGTCTACCCCAGGCATGTTTGGCTCTTGACCTCCCACTGCTGACTCCCGGCCACGCTAGCGACTTGCTGGCTCTGCCGCTGCCTCATGGGCAAGCTGCCACCCTCTTCTCCAGATGATGATAAAGCCTCTCATTCACCCAGCTACCAAGTGCAATCAGCTACATCATCATCATCGAGTACTGTCTGCACGTTACTGATGTCTTCCTCAGCGGTTTCTGGCTCGCAACACCAACTCCCATGCCACTCTCCTCATCACTACTTGCCCGCCTACCGGAGGAAGCTGCGGATGTCTCCTCCACATCTTCACTGGCCAGTAACTGCTGACTGTCCTCTAGTAGCTCTTCCTCGCTGTATAGTGGAGCTCAGCCCACAGCATATAATACTTCTCTGGCTGAGGGAACAGAAAAGGACAGAGGCAGGTTGAGGACAGGTGAGGGCACAGGGCCTGCTCCCGGGCCATGCCAACTAAGGGTTGTGTCTGACGAACCCACGACTCATGGCTGGGGGTGTCTGATGTCACTTGGGACGAAGTGGATGACCTAGTCAACCATTCAAGAACCGCTGGGTTGCTGGTCAAGACACGACCACTAGATGACACCGGAAGCTCAGGCCTCTAGCTGCGACTCTTGCTGCCATGCCCCCTTACTCTGCTGCAACCTGTGCCTGCGCCAGAAACATTTAGGCTTCTGCCACTCCCCTGTGCAGGGCCTGGCACTTCTCCGTCTGACATACTGTTAGATCAAATAAATATATAAAACATATAACTGCACCGCACAAGGGCAAATAAGAGGTAGAAATATTTCCTTGTTATAAACCCTGTAAATGGCTGTATCAAACAGCACTTGCCCCCCAATAACAAAAACAGTTTACTGGAATTACAGAGCTGTATAATGGTAATTTGGATCCACAGTCAGTGCAGCAAGGTGTAATAGGATTGTTCCTATTACCCAGGCTGTAAAGTCCCCTACTGAACCCTGTTCTGCTTCAATATTGTGGAATGATTCCTCCCTATCCTTTCCCTGAACTTCTATACAGCAAAATAAATATTTTAAAGTCTTTCCTAGCACTGTCCCTAGCGCCTGCTGACATCTCTCACTGCACTAAGTACACTGGAAAATGGCTCAATCCAAAATGGCTGTGACATCACAGGGCTGGCTGCTGATTGGCTGCATGCATGGCATTGTGGGTGATCCCTCGTTCCCAGAGTTCCTTTCAATGGGCATTAATTCCGGATCCGGCCTTGCGGCAAGTGTTCCGGATTTTTGGACGGAACAAAAAGCGCATCATGATGCGGTATTTGCTGCATCCAAAAAACGTTCCGGTCCTGAACTGAAGACATCCTGATGCATCCTGAATGGATTTCTCTCCATTCAGAATGCATGGGGATGATCCTGATCAGGATTTTTCCGGCAAAGAGCGCCGAGGACGGATCTCTATGCCGGAAAACAAAATGCATGGAAAGGACCCTAAGAATGCTGCTGATCACAAGAGGTTCTCCCCAAGAATATCTTACAAAATGCATGTCAAGAACAGCCTAATAAAGCGGGTTAGATGTAGCCTTTATATAGCCTACCCTAGGGGGGGCTTCCTGCATATTTGTTTTTTATTTTGCTCCCCTTCACTTCAGATATGCATGCGTGGAGCCCCCCATTGCATTGGTTTATGAACAGCACAGAGTTTGTATGGGGGGGACCTTATTTATGCTGTTAGGGAAAGTAAGAATCAAACATGTGTTTATGTATTAAGTAAAAACCTGCAGAGTTAGTGTTACTTAATAACTGGGACTATGTAAGCTAACAAATGCTGGGATTTTGGAGAAGCTCATCTGTCCTTTAGGGTTCCAGTGTTTTTACAGCAGAAAAATGGTGCAATCCTCCAAAATCTACTGACCGTTGTGATAAAAATAAAAATCCATAAGATGAGGCAGCACTCCAGAGTATAGTGAAAAAGTGATGGTTGCTTTATTCCCCCATGTGCAGCGTTCAGTCCTTCTTAACGGGGCCTTTCTCAAGCTTGAGAGAGATTCTGTTGAGATGGACGGGAACATTGCACATGGGTGAATAAGTGCTGTCTCATCTGTTGTGCATTTGTGTATATTTATACATGTAATTTTCATTTCCACACTGAAATGTCTATTTTTCCAAAATCTGCAGGTTGCTGAGGCTGAAGGAAATGTTTGCCTCTAAATTTGGTTGTGAACCATTGTTTTACGCTCGGGCGCCTGGACGGGTCAACTTGATAGGTAATATATAAAATAATACATGATGACGATGCTGCAGAACATATCAATAAGTATAAGTAAAACTGCATAAGAAGCTACAGCTGCATCCTCCGCCTCTCCCTCTCTCCTCTGTTTTGCTTGAAGATTACTTATTGTCTTGTAACTTCATACGTGAAAATTCCAAAAGAAAGGCAACGTTTCAGGGGTGCTGCTTCTGAGAAGATAATACATCACTGACTGCTAAATGAAATTATCAGTCTAATAGCAAATTACCATTGTTTATCATAATTATGACAGTACATACACTATTCTTACAATTCCTCCTGTTCATTACTGTATGGACCTCTCTTTAAACATCTCTTCTACATCCCCTTCACTGAAATCCTGGATTTCTCTGCTATAATCCTCTTACTGCTTTGTTGAAACTTTAAAGCACATCTGTCAGCAGATTTGTACCTGTGAAACTGGCTGACCTGTTACATGTGCGCTTGGCAGCTGAAGACATCTGTGTTGGTCCCATGTTCATATGTGCTCGCATTACTGAGAAAAATGATATTTTAATATATGGAAATGATCCTCTAGGGGCAACAAGCGTTTTACCATTATAACTACAGACTCTGCTCTCTCTGCAACTGCCGCTCCCTCTGCCCTTTGACAGGGCCAAGTGTGATCATATTTACACTTTGCTCCTAGAGGCTCATTTCCTTTTTATCTTTAATTTTTATGCAAATAAGATTTTTGGTGTGCCATCGGCAGGACTGCTCCATTTGGTGCATCTGGCCTTTCTGGTGTCATCGCTACTGGTTCTGATCTCAATGGTGCTGTCATTCAAACAAAGGAGGATACTCTGGGTGGCCTTACTGGCGTAGCGATGGTACACCAAATCGAGTAGCCCTGCCCATTGTGCACCGAAAACCTTACTTGGTTAAATAAATTGAAGAATTTCTCAGGTTTTAGGGGACTGGATTTTCACAAGAAAGGCGACATGTTCACTGTGAAACCAGTTATGGAGGTGACAGATTGCCTTTAATCTCTTGCATGTTTTATAAAAAAATAGTAGAAAAGAAGAAAATTGTAAAATTCTTTAAATACGATGTAACGTGAGGCTTGGCAATGTGAAATGATTTCTGCTTTGTGTTATAGGGGAGCACATTGACTACTGTGGATATGCTGTTCTTCCAATGGCTATTGAACAAGATATTTTAGCAGCTGTTCAGCCTGTCGACTCTCATGTTCTGCACTTGTCCAATACAAATCCATCTTATCTGTAAGTATTTTTCCTTCCATCATTATTTTATATTTTATTTAACTTGATCTCCATGATCTAAATCTGTTGGTTCCACTTTTTGTTTTTCTAGCATTGTACTTTATTCTTACATCAGAACTGCCCTGCAGAAATAAGTTATAGCTCATACATTACAAAAATCCTTATTCAAAACCTAAGAACTACCAAATATGTTATGTTTTTCCTTAAATTTTTTTCTTCCTGACTTGTAATCAGTTGACGAGTTTAGGTCACCCTTTTTTATGGTGAGGACATGCCTGTGCCTTTATTTGACAGAGTTGTATGTGGGACTTCACAGCGATTTCCTATGGCAGAAGGAGTAGAGGGCATGCAGAGCAGACATCAAGGGGGAGATTTATCAATATCGGTACACCATGCAAATCTGTCTCTGTGGCAGCATGCCACAAATTCTTCAAAAGAACTGTTCTGGCCCCAAATAACAGTGCCACATTCATAGTGTCCAACAAAAACAAAATGCCAATATAGCACTGGTTCTTCCTCTGTAACCTGACACACACTAGCTCAAGTGATAATATCGCATAGTGCCAGCATGCAACAAGGACCGAGGGCTTCCTTGCCCCAGTATTTCTCCCCATCTGTGTCCTGAAGATAAAGTTGGCGTTATTCCGTAATAAGGACAAAAATAGGACATGTTCTTATTTTTTGCGGACGCCAGGTAACAGACATATAGCTGTCGACAGCAAACGGAGAGCTGTCCGCATCTTTTGCAGCCTCATTCAAGCGAATGGGTCCGCATCCGTGCCTCAAAAAATGTTGATTGGATGCAGACCAGAAATATGTTTGTGTGCATGAGTCTTAAGAGAGATTCTCATTGTAAAGTATCCGGGATCCTCTGCCCTCTTCACTTTCATCTCCTGGTCTAAGTAGCTGTGTTTTATAGAGCCAGAGTCATTGTGATATTTTGCCCCTTTGTGTTTTTGGACTTTGCGTTTCACACTGTACCACATAGATGCCTAATGGGTAAAATAAGTTCTATAGCCTTAGAAAGTATCTGTGCATCTGTGGTGTAGATGTACCGATGCATTATAAAAGCTTGTAATTGGATTAAAAGCTAGCTAAAGGACCATGTCCAGAGAGTTGTGATCAATGATTGGTCCCTGGTTATATGTGTTGTACCCCAAGATATAGAACTGGGTCCAATATTTTTTACCATAATAATAATAGTGAGGATGAGTTTTAGTAGCACCGTTTGTACAATATTTTTGTGGATGACACCAAGCCATATAGTCTAGTGCAGTCTAAGGTGAGCGATTAATCAAATTTATTTTATTGCATAAAATCGATATTAGCCTCCACCCCTACAGGTGGCGCTGATTTTGGGCCACATGAACACCACAGAAACCCAGCACTAACTGAAGTTGGACTCCCACTGTAAGGCCTTATGCACACGACCGTTTTTTTATGCTGTCCGCAAAAAGGGGTTCCGTTATTCAGTGTTCCGTGTCCCTTTTTGCCTTCCGTTGTGTTTCCGTGTGTCTTCCGTTTTTTTTAGCGGACAATACCCAAAAGATTTTACCAAAAGACAGGCTGACAATTTTTCCCAAGTGCCTGCCAAGGGATCCGCACGGCCATCCGCATTTTTTCACGGACCCATTGACTAGAATGGGTCCGTGAACCGTTTTTCACGGACAAGAATAGGACAGGTTATATTTTTTTGACGGACTAGAATCACGGACCACGGACGCAGAGGACAAAGTGCATTTGCCGAGGTTTCCACGGACCCATTAAAAAACCAATGGGTCCGCAGAAAATCACGAAAAACGGAGCAACAGACACGGAATCAAACAACGGTCTTGTGCATGTGGCCTAAAGGCCAGGATCAGAGGAAACTCTGATAATGTCCGTTTAACCCCGAGAAGCCACATGTGAATAGCGCTAGCAGCATCTAGACAGCTCCGTCTGTCTCCATTGCCCCTTCTGAATACAATCACATGGTGCTGATGCTTTGCCATGGCAGCCAGGGGGCCTAATTTTATGCGTTTTAGGCTGTGCCACAGGTACAGCTTAATAGACAGTTTGTAAGTCTTGGATTAAAATGCATTGGTATGCAAGATGTACCAATGCATTATAAAAGCAATCAAATAATCACACTGTGACATTCCATAAATAGGACTTCAAAATAATAATAATTAAAGGTTAATAACATTTATTAAAAAAGGTAAAAAAAACATTATTTCAATAAAAATGCATAAAAATAACATATGCATAATAAATATGACAAGTTATTTATTAAAACCATCTAATGAAAAACATAAAAAAAATGCAATAAGTTAATGGAATGTTTTTTTAAAACTAGACAATCCTTTTAAATTGGAAAAAAAAAACCAAGGTTTTAATTTTAATCCATAACACCCAGCCCTACTATGGCTTAATTAAAAACATACCTGGAATACCCCTTTAAGACCTCTGTGCACCTCTGAATTCCTGTTTTTAGACACATCCTCTTTAGAGTCAGATTGCTATAAATTTTAGCAATCATATGTTCCAATTTGAGGTGAAATTACGAATGATTAAATGATTGCCATGTATCCCATGTGTTGTGTTTTTCCTTTATGTTGATAATAGTTGTCTTATTACATTATTTTTAGCATTTTACAGACCGCAGCTAGTGTGTATTCATTTGCCCCAGGGCTAACCTCAGGCATATGGAGAATGAGCTAGTTTATTGCCAAGATTATCTTAATCCACAGAGTGCATAAATTCCAGTAATGTTCCAATTTAAACTTTTGCTTTTCTCTGAATATCTCTTGATAGAGGGGGGTTTATTGATTCAATAGGATGAGATAAGTGGAACGCTTAACTAACTTAATCCAGATTTCCAGACGTTCTAAAATCCAACATTAACAGCAATGTCATACTGCGCTGATTATGTTAGACGTTGAAATGTTTTTTTCTTATAAATTAGGATGCAAATTCAGTCTCTTTGGGTTGGTGGGAAAAATGATATAAAGTACAAAGAATTCTGCAGACACGTTAAAGGGAATGCCTCATGTATGTAATGCCAGTTCATTAAAAAAAGACCTGTCACCTTTCGTGACTTGTCTGTTTTTGTAACTGCTTACATTCCCTATGTTGTAATTCTAGGGCATCTTTTCCTATAACTCTGTGTTGTGCCATTTCGCTGTTATTCTTGGTAGAAGTTTATGAATGAATTGCCAGCAGTTTGCAAGAAAGGTCCAACTGTGTTTTACCAGCTATGGCAGTGTCCTGCACAGTCTGACACTGGCAGCACTGATTGGATAGTGTCATACTGTGCAGGGACGCCCCCAATTGGTAATTACCTAATTGGACCTTTATTGCAGACTACTGGCAAATCACATAATTATTATTATTTTTTAATTGAACCTATTTTCTGGTTTAGGCTAGCTTCACACTAGCATTTAGAAACCTAGTATGCTGTTCTAGCAGGGAACTGCGTCCTGGAGCTCTCTGGGCTGGCATTGCAGGATGCTGCCAGAATGCCCACAGCCCCATTAACTAAAACCGCTGCCTGGAATATATCCAAGAATGGCTGGAAGCGGATCAGGAACCAATTGTATTGAGTACCTTTTATTTATCATATCATAGACCTGGGTCCAATAATCACAAATAACAGGGCATTGCCAAATCATATGAAAGTAAGAGGCCTCCAAATATAAACACCTTGGGCACGTTACGGCATCCCTGTAACGATAATTAACTGCACTAATCTAAAGTTTCCATTCCTTTATAGACTTTATAGATATTTTTAGGAATATTAACCCAAACCATATTATCTAAGCCCCCAATAGATTTATACCACACCAGAGGTCTACACATAGTTAGCCCATAGCATTTAGATAAAACCTTCTTCCCAGACTGCATTGCAGATAACTTACTAATGACTTAAAAGTTTACAATCCTGAATCGCTCTTTATTGGTTGAAAAAATGTAAGCATTATATACTTGGTAATAATAAAATCTGAAGTACTTAGGGTACTTTCACACTTGCGTTTTTGTTTTCCGGCATAGAGTTCCGTCGTCGGGGCTCTATGCCGGAAAGAATACTGATCAGGATTATCCCAATGCTTTCTGAATGGAGAGAAATCCATTCAGGATGCATCAGGATGTCTTCCATTCAGTATGTGAATATTTTTTGGACGGAGCAAATACTGCAGCATGCTGCGGTTTTCTTTCCGCCCTGGGATGCAGAGAAAAACGGGGAGTCAACCGTCATGACCCCGAATGTAAGTCAATGGGGACGGTTCCGTTTTCTCTGGCACATTCTGCCACAATAGAAAACGGATCCGTCCTCCATGGACTTTTAATGGAGTTCATGACGGATCCGTCTTGGCAATGTTAAAAAATAGTTAAAGTTAATACAAGCGGATCCGTTCAAACGGATGCATGCGGTTGTATTGTCTGTAACTGAAGCGTTTCTTTCCGACATAGAGCCCCGACGACCGAACTCTATGCCGGAAAACAAAAGCGCAAGTGTGAAAGTACCCTTAGGCAAACTATACTAGTCTGCCTTAATACTACCATAGTCCCTCAAATAAGGCCCATTAAATACCAGAAAAATACATCTTATATGAAATGTCAACCATCTAATTGCTTGCCTAATCCTTAGACATTATTAGAGATTATAGATACACCATAAAGGAGACTATATTGTAGATTCATTAATACCAAAAAATAAAATAAACTCAGTCTAGACCCAAACCTTATTAAATCAATAACATAATAAGAATTTTGAGAGGGTGAATCTTAATACCCTGATTCTAACAATTGGAAAGTATTCTGAAATCCTTCATAAGTGGGATAAGAGATTCATCCCACTTAACCAGATACTGCATCTGAGAGGCAATAAAATAATATTTAATATTTGGTACTGAAAGCCCTCCCAATTTCTGTGGAGTATTAAGGGAATCTGTCAGCCCCAAAACACCAGCAGTAACATGCATTGAGAGGACTCCTCTTTGAGTCCTCTCCATTATGTGCATGAGCTCAGTCTTATAATCCCTCTTATTTTAATTTGACCCAGGGATTCAGTCTAGAGGCCTTCACACTTGATATTTACAATTTGGGAATCTCTTTACACTATTCCCATTTTCAATAAAACATAACCTTTAATTTGAAAATATTAATATCATTATATGAGCCTTGTTCTTGTGATGTTAAAAGCAGAGGTGGATTCCTAATGTGACACTGTCCCCTGGATCCCCTGAAGACGCCAAGTCTCTTGGCAAAACACGTCAGGGGGGAGTGCTGAATTGAGATGTCGCGAACATTCAGCGAACGGGCGAATCGCCAGACTATAGACTTCAATAGGCAGGCGAATTTTAAAACCCACAGGGACTCTGGCCACAATAGTGATGGAAAAGTTGTTTCAAGGGCCTAACAACAACAAGGGGACGCCGGAGTGGGATCCATGGCAAAACTCCCATGGAAAATTACGTAGTTGACGCAGAGTCAGGTTTTAATCCATAAAGGGCATAAATCACCTAACATTCCTAAATTGTTTGGAATAACGTGCTTTAAAACATCCAGTGTGTGTATACGATCAGGTATGATGTTGTATCGATCAGGTAGTGTAAGGGTTACGCCCGCTTCACAGTGACAGACCAAACTCTGACAGACCAAACTCCCCGTTTAACGCACCGCAAACAGTCCATTTGCACAACCGCAAACTCCCCATTTGCACAAGGTTGGATACCAAGCTAGCCATGTCCTCACTGACGTCATTGAAGGTCTCTTCCTCCACCCAGCCACATACAACACCAAGGGTCCCCGAAAAGTGACAAGCCCCCTGGGACGCCTGCTGTGGTTGGTCTTCCACATCCTCAAAGCCACCTTCCTCCTCTGACTCCTCTTCTTCAGACTCCTCTCTCTGCGTTGCCGCAATCGACGACGACAAGGCTGCTTCTGGTGGTGATGGTGATGGTGACTAAAACTCTTCCTCTTCATGCTTATCTATGACCTGATCCAGCACTCTTCGCAGGGCACGCTCCAGAAAAAACACATATGGGATGAGGTCGATGATGTTGCCTTGGGTTTGACTGACCAGGTTTGTCACCCCCGCAAAAGGACGCATGAGCCTACAGCCATTGTGCATGAGTATTCAGTAACGCAGCCAAAAAATACCTGTCCTGAGGCTGTCCTCTTTTTTTTTTTTTTATTAAAAAAATCTGTTCTTACCAGTTTAATCTCTGTTTTGTCCCCTATCAGGGGCCGGTGTATGGAATAGGTTTTAGGAATCGGTCCTCTTCCTTCCAACTTGGGGCATTGCGCGTGCGCCGTGCAATGTACTGTGCCACCCTATATGAGTGGTGTGTTAAGTAGTACTATTCCTATCAGTTTAATCCCTGTTACGTCCCCTAACAGGGCACGTGTATCGAATAGATTTTAGGAAACGGGAGATGGAAAAAGATGATAGGACAGTCCTCTTACTTCCAATTTGAGGCACTGCGCGTGCGCCGCGCAATGTACTGTGCCCCCAATACAAATAGTGTGAACTACTATTCTTACCATTTTAATCTTTGTTAAGTCCCCTATCAGAGGACATGTATTGAATTGAATCCTTGCATTGGGGGGGGGGGGGTAGAGAAAAAAGCTTGCTCTGTCCGCTTCCTTCTAACTTTGGGCACTTGCAATGGAATTTGCCACCAATGCAACTAGTGTTAACCAAGTACTATTCCTATTAGTTTAATCTCTGTTTTGTCCCTTATCAGGGGCAGGGCCGGTGTGGTGAATAGATTTTTGGAACCGGGAGATGGAACCCATGCTCGGTCCTCTTCCTTAGAACTTCTGGTCACTGCGCGTGCGCCGTGCAATGTACTGTGCCACCCTATATGAGTGGTGGGCAGTGGGCACAGTACAGTCAGTGGGCCTGACACACACTGGCAGGCAACTGAAATTATATTAAAGGGTAAAAATAAAATGACTTTTTTATCTGCAAGGTACTGTGCCACCTGATATGAGTGGTGGGTAGTGGGCACAGTACAGTCTGTGGGCCTGACACGCACTGGCAGGCAACTGCAATTATATTAAAGGGTAAAAATTAAATGATTTTTTTATCTGCAAGGTACTGTGCCACTCTATATCAGTGGTGGGCAGTGGGCACAGTACAGTCAGTGGGCCTGAAACACACTGGCAGGCAACTTCAATTAAATTAATGGGTAAAAATGAAATGACTTATCTACAAGGTACTGTGCCACCCGATATGAGTGGTGGGCACTGGCAGTGGGCACAGTACAGTCTGTGGGCCTGACACACACTGGCAGGCAACTGAAATTTTATTAAAGGGTAAAAATTGAATTACTTTTTTATCTGCAAGGTATGTGCCACCCTGTATGAGTGGTACACTACAGTCTGTGGGCCTGCGGCCTCTCACACACGGGCAGGCAACTGCAATATATATATATATAAATAAAAAAAAACAGACTGATGTACCAGCCCTAAAAAGGGCTTTTTAGAGTGCTGTCATGACGCTGTCCTTACAGCAGATGAGTCTTTGAGGACTGGAGTGGACACAGAACACTGGCCTAGCTAATGCTTTCCCTATTAATTCAGCAGCAGCAGCACTCTCCCTGCTCTAACTAACACTGCAGCTTCAGAATGAATCTAAGATGGATCCTGTCCTTGCTTTTTGATAGGAGGTAGGAGGGTCTGGGAGGGAGGGTATGCTGATTGGCTGGAATGTGTCTGCTGACTGTAAGGTACATGGTCAAAGTTTGCTCAATGATGAAGTATAGGGGGCGGACTGAACATCGCATATATTCGCCCACCGCGGCAAACGCGAACATGCGGGCCAGGAACTGTTCGCCGGCGAATAGTTCAGGACATCTCTAGTGCTGAATAGATTTTAACCAATGAGTTGGAAACCATGTGGCAAAAGCAGTGTTCACGCTAGTACAGTATAGTAATAGATAGCTTAGCGGCAGGATCGCGCGACTTGACTGTATTCAGCTAGGAATATAGATAGCAATTGAACGGATAGACTGGACAGTGTCACATTTGGAATCCACCTCTGCTTTTAACATCACAAGGACAAGGCTTATATAATGATATTAATATTTTTAAATTAAAGGTTATGTTTTATTGAAAATGAGAATAGTGTCAAGAGTAGGCCATTAATTGGGAGATTCCCAAATTGTAAATATCATGAGCTCAGGAGTCCTCTCAATGCATTTTACTGCTCGTTTGTCAGAGCACAGCATTGGAGTGCAAGCGAGTATGAATATAAAAATTACATAATCGCGGTCTGCATCACTTACACTGTTCCCCCCCTTACTCTTGTTTGAGGGGTGTTTCTGAGCTAACAGATTTCCTTTAAGGATTAACTGTTTTAATGTAACTCTTCCTACCCCACATCAAGTCATTAATAATAGAGTCTATAGTCTTAAAGAGTTATTCCAGTAAAGTAACTTAATGTTTGAAAAACTGCATTAAGGCTGCAAGCTGTGACCCAACCAGAACCCAGATCTATACATATAACCAGAGCTTCGATTTACCTTGCAATCCATTTGTCTAGCTCCTGTGTGAGCCTGCAACACACTGAGAGTGTCATGGCGCCTGATCTTCCCTCACAAAACTACAATCCCCACAATCCCTAGGTTTCCGGTCACGCCCCCTCTACTCATTAATCACCAGCACACTAACACACTCTTTGTTTCACAAGACATTTTGTATGTTGTTGGCTTGATTCTAGCTAGTCCTCCAACTACAGCAGACAGGGTCTAAATCTAACTCATATTTACTGTTTTCCTTCTTTACTGTTCATCCCCATTTAAACAAGTGCTCCATGGACAATGCAACTAAGTGTGTGTCCTGTGCAATGTATGCGTGCCTTGAAGAGCCATTCGAGGGTAAATACATTTGCACTAAATGAAATCATGTTGACAATTTGGAAGCCCAGATCTTGGATCTAAATAAGCAGCTTGAAATACTTAGGGGCATTGCAAAACTGGAGAGAGGCTTAGACCTCACTGTGCAGGCACTGACTGGGGTCAGTGAAATGGAGGTGGGAGGAGTAGGGCAAGATCAGGACTATCAGATCAGCAGTTGGGTTAATGTAGGAAGAAGGTGTAGAGGGAAAAGTGCCAGGGAGGCTAGTCCTGAGCTGGAACGCCCTGGTAAATATGCCTGTTTGGCTTATATTAGGGATGAAAGCCCAGGGCCAGTTTCTCCTAGCAACCAGGAGGACTACCGCTGCAGGAAGGATGGGAAAAGGAGGGCAGCAAAGGTCAGACAGATGCTGGTGGTAGGGGACTCTATTATTAGGAGGACAGACAGGGTCATCTGTTGCCGAGACCGTGAATGCCGAACAGTGCATTGTCTGCCGGGTGCTCGGGTTCGGCATATTGCGGATCGGATTGACAGATTGCTGGGTGGGGCTGGGGAAGACCCGGCGGTCATGGTACACATTGGCACCAATGACAAAGTTAGAGGGAGATGGAAGGTGCTTAAAACTGATTTTAGGGAATTAGGAGAGAAGCTCAAGTCCAGGACCTCCAAGGTAGTGTTTTCAGAAATACTACCAGTGCCACGAACGTCACCAGAGAGACAACAGGAGCTTAGGAAGTTAAATAAGTGGCTCAGAAGCTGGTGCAGGAAGGAAGGGTTTGGGTTCATGGAGAACTGGGCCGACTTCTCTTCCGGTTACAGGCTTTACAGTAGGGATGGGCTGCTCCTTAATGGGGAGGGTGCAACTGCCCTGGGGGGAAAAATGGTTAGATGGCTGGAGGAGCTTTTAAACTAGGATGTGGGGGGGGGGGGGGGGTCATACTAATAAGTGGGTAGATAGTGTGGATATAGAAGGGATATAGAAGGGGACAGTGGGGATTTGATGGGGGCTGGGGTTAGCAAGGTAATTAGGTAGAAGACTGGGCAGAACTATACACTTATGAAAAATAGAACTGCTGGTAACAAGAACCTGTTACATACAAACATCAACCAAGTTAACCCAAAAATCCCAGATATACACGTTACAGATAATAGTAATTTAAAATGTATTTTCACAAATGCCAGAAGTCTAGCTAGAAAAATGGGGGAGCTGGAGGCTATAGTACTAGAAGAACGCATAGATATAGTTGGTGTGGCTGAGGCATGGTTGGACTCTTCACATGACTGGGCCGTAAATATTGAGGGTTTTACACTATTTAGGAAAGACAGGGTCAATAGAAAAGGTGGTGGCGTGTGCCTGTATGTGAGGAGTGATCTGAAGATAAGTGTGAAAGAGGCAATTGTGGGTGAGGATGTGGAAACCTTATGAGTGGAAGTTCAAAGGGATAAATTCATAAAAGTAAACAACATTAATGCTTATGAAAACGTGTAGAAATTGAGTCTCACTTCCTTCTGGGATTCGCGTCCCCACCTATCCCTTGGTTGATCGACTTGTGTCTGTTTTCAACCGTATTAACTATGTAAAACTATACTATATATTTAGCTACAGAATTGATAGCAACACGCTGAGTATGCTTGACCTAACAAAGGCTTAGAACTACAGGTCGATGCCATGGTAATTTATGAGGAAACACAGTGGGTAGCAGAGGAAGAAAACTACTTTTATAACTACTGAACCCTAAATTTGTGACATTTACAATTATATTAGGAAATTATTGATGATGAATAAGTCTAAAACATAATTTATATTTATGATAACCAGAATACCCCTTTAAATGCACAACCGTCAAACCATATTAGACTAGCACTAAGATAATAGATCAACGGCGGGAGGATTGCCATCTTCACCAAAGAGATTCTTTGATCTTTAGAGAGGGAAAGTTTCAACCAGATACTAGCTTTCATCTTATTTTATGAACAAGAGGAAAAATATTATGGGAAGGACGTTCCTCCAGACTTTTAGTAACATGAATCCCCAGATATTCCAAATAATTCCTGTGCAAAAACATTCAATGGAAGTAACTTTGTTTCTCCCAATTTATGCATAATCCTGAGAAAAACCAAGCTCCTCTACTGTCTGCACAAGCTTGGATATTGAACTGTTAGGCTACCTTTACATCCAGTGGAGGAACAGACTGCCAGAGCTCACTGTATCCAGCATAGCCGGATAGCACCGTGCACCGCCGGTTTACCATTCCCTGTATGGCAGGTATATGCCAGATACAGTGACTGGATCAGAATGGCACACAACACAGATGTGAATCCAGCCTTAGAGTCTAAAAAAGAATGTTATCTACATAAAGAGAAATCTTATCATCTAAGTCTCGACAACCAAAACCCCTAATATTGGATCTCCTGTAATCTTAACCCTAATAAATAGGGCAAACAACAGGGGAGACAAGGGACATCCCTGTTTATTTTCTCAGGATAAGAAGACAAAATGTTTAATCTCTCCATTTATTTGAAGCCTAGCACTAGATTGTCTATACAACAACTGAACTTATTTTATAAAGTTCTTATCGAATCAAAAACAATGCAAAATATGCCAGATGAAGGTCCAGTCCACCCTGTCAATAGCCTGTGTGGCATTCAATGACAGGATGGCCTATTTACATATTAGAAAAAGCCTCCTAAGACTCTCAGATGCGGACCTAGCCTTGGTAAGTCTACACACCAATACCCTAGAAAATATTTTAACATCTGTATTCAGCAAAGATATTGGACAATAAACCTTGAGAATCAGTATAACAATCGATTCCTCCATTGAAGATGGTAAAAATCCTGACCCAAGGCTCTTATTATATACCTCCAGTAATCTAGGCAGGAGAATAGAACTGTATTCTCTGTATATTTTATATGGAAAGCCATCATAACCCTGTGAGGGTCTGCTATTTCCTTGAGGGCCCGACATACCTCAGAAACATTGATAAGACCATTAGGCACCTTTCTTTGTGCCTCTGAAATTACTGCAAAAATAATCTTTGACAAAAATCTTTTTGAGATTCTATACAAATGTGCATACTATGTATAGAGTTCCCCTTTAATAGACTCTACTGTACGTTATTGCTAATCTGGCCATCACTTAATGTAACTGATGATATACAGCATTCATTTCTTTGGGCTACTGATATAGACACACAAAAGTCTATTATTGCTAGCTTCTTCTTCTTCAAAATATTCCTGCCCAGAAAAGAGACCCTATGTTGAGCCTTGTTAAGAAGAAGGTCCTTCCCTTACGTCCTACCAGCAGCACAGATGGGGTTAACCACCCCCGTGGACTGGCAGGACCGGCGGAATGTTTAATGAGCCCAAGACTAATAACTCAATTTAACAATTAAGTGTCTCCTTAAAAGGAGGAAGTCAACCCCCAGCCCACTGTGTTTTTTTCTGTCCTCCTGGACAGGTGGACTAGGCGGTTTGTTCCCCCCTTTCTTATGGAAAGTGCGGGGAGCCTTCTTTTCGTTTGGGTAACGGCGTTGCCCTTTTTTCCTAGGTACCTCGTCAGTTTGGCCGGCAGCTTGTTTGCTGCCGGCCCCGCGCAGTGCGCCTGGCTGGGGTATTTTGGCGGCGTCCTTGGTCCGGGATCCCGGTCCCTGTGCGCCGCCATCTTCCGGAGGTAACACGGGGACTCTCCTTTTGCATCACCTCCGGGTAATCCGGCCGTGATTTTTTCACGGGCACGATTTTTTATGCGTCTTCCTGTGGAGGATTTACTGGGGAAGGGTGGATTGGCTATCCCTCCCTTCCCCTATTTTTGGAGGCTGTGTGCTCCAGTTCAGTCTCTGGCTGCATATGCTTTTTCAGCCAGCTCCCAGAGTCCTAAAATTGGTGTTGTTCCACTTGTGGTGTTTTTTCCTCAGCTGCCTCCGGTCTGTTTTTTTCTACCTTTCCTGCGCAGATAGGTGGTTTACAAATGTTTTATTTGTCTCTTTTTTTCCCGCAGTGATGTCTTCTCCGCGGGATTCGGAAGGCAGGAAAGTGGATTTCAAGAGGAAGCATCTATCCTGCTACCATTGCAGCAGTCAACGGTTATTGTAAGCTGATCATACCTGCACTCGTGAGATCGCAGAAGCTAAACAGCTTAAGGCTGGGCTAAGACCAGTTTGGGAGACCGGTTGGGAATCCCTTGGTCTGTTGACCTAACCTACACCAGGTGTTACAGCTGCCGTTAGAGGTTTCTGACCTCTAGTGAACCTACTTTGCAGGATATGTATCAATGGCTCTGTTAAAGGAGTCATAGGCCTGCTGGATGGAAAGGCTTCCTATTCGTGCCCAGGCCCCTATGGAGACCTCTGTCCCGGTAAGGAGACCTTTTGGTCTCCTTAGTTTCTTCCTCCTCGGATGAGGAGGAGCTGACGTTGTGTTTTCTCCCTGGAAAGACACAGAAGTTGCTCAAGTCCATCAGGTCGGGGGACCATGATGTTGACTGTGGGGAGCCTCCCGTTCCCGCTACTCGGGCACATCGTGTCTTCAAAGCGGATGAGACCCTCCTCTCTGTCATGATATAGAGTGGAAAAACCTGGAAAAGGTCCGGTTTTAACAAAGAAGTTAAATCCATGTTCCCGATGGCTTAACCCTTGGTGGATTCGTGGGGATCCATTCCCAAGGTGGACATGGCTATTGCCAAGTTGTCCAAGCGCACTCTGGTTCCTGCAGACGATGGGTCTAGCTGCAGGACCCCTTGCAGAGTGCAAACTAAGACGGGGTGTTACGGCAGCTGCCGCTTCCGCTTCCACAGCCATAGCGGCTTTTGAAGTCTCTACGTTCCTCTGATCTCGCCTGGATCAAATTCAAGTTGATGTGAAGCAAGTCCTGGGAGCGAGGCCAAACACAGATCCTTGCTCTTGAAGCTAAGCAGCAGGTCTGTGGCTCATGGGAGACCAAGTGCGCCTTTGGCACCCTGTAACAATACTATCAAATAATGTCAGGGGCCTATATATAGCATGGCCTGGGGTTCGCGGCCCATATTCCATTTTGGCTTGAGCCTTGGGTCGCTGACAATTCCTCAAAATACAGCTTATATGGCCTTCCATTCGAGCCCAACCGTTTGTTCGGTTCGGAGCTAGATAAGATCATGGAGGGCCTTTCAGACTAGAAGGTGAAGAGCCTTCCCCAGCAGTCATTTCGAGGGCAGGGCAGACAAGACCGCGGTGGCAGGTCTGGCCAGCAAACAAGCTCTTGTAGTGACTGGAGAGCACAGCGAAAGGCTGAGGTGCTCTCGTGGAGGAGCCAAAGATGGAAAATCCACCTCCTGACTACGGGCCTCGTCGAGGCTCTTGGTTAATTCCCGTTACTCCTGCCGTCCTGCCAATAAGCTTCCCCATTCCTAAGCTTCATGTACCCGTCGGGAGTCGTCTCTCCCACTTCTGAGAAGAATGGATCCAAGAGATCTCGGATCCCTGGGTCCTGAATATCATTTCCAACGGTTATTTAGTCAACAACACCTCTTTTGCTCTGGACAGGTTTGTCAAGATCAACCTTCTACAAGCTGCCAAGGAGGCGATCCTAGAGGCCTACATTCAGGACTACATTTGCAAAGGGGCTCTGGAGGAGGTTCCGGCAGGAGAACGGGGCCTAGGGATCTATTCACCAGTTTTTCTGGTTCCCAAGGCTTCAGGAGATCTCCGGATGATTATCGATCTGAGATATTTCAATCGATTTATAAGGAAGGTGAAGTTTCGTGTAGAAACCATCAGGTCAGTAGTTCACGTCGTCAATCCTGGAGACGTGATGGCAACCCTGGACCTCAAGAATGCATATCTGCACATCCCGATCCATCCTGGTTCCAGGAAGTATATCAGGATCACGGTCCAGGTGTCCGGTGTCGTCAGGCATCTTCTGTTTGTTGCCCTTCCCTTTGGCATTTCTTCTGCCCCTCACACTTTTACCAAGGTGGTTCTTGTGGTGGCGGCTTTGAGGCTTCAAGGACTGACCATCATTCCTTATCTGGACGACTGGCTTTGAAAGCCTCTGCTCTAGCGGTCCTAACCCAACTTCTTCAGGTAACAATCTCCTTTCTGTTCCACCTAGGTTGGATCAGCTGGTAGAAGTCGAACGTGAGCCTGTCGACTTCAGTAAGATATCTAGGCTTCATAATCGACTCCACTGGGATGTCGCTCCAGTTGACTCCAGAAAGAAGATTCCGGGTTCAGAACACGGCAAGTTCCTTTCCGTTCCCCGGCAAGTTCCAATCCGGACTCTCATGAAGATGTTGGGGCTCATGTCAGCGTCTGCGGAAGCAGTCCCTTGAGTTCTATGGCACCTCCGCCCTCTACAGTCAGAGGTCCTCTCCTAATGGAATGGCAGCCCTGCTGGGCTAAACTCCCTGTGCTCCCTGACTTGGCAAACTCGGTATTCCCTCAGATGGTGGTGCCATCTTTTAGACGGGAAGTCTATGACCCAGCCAATCTGGGTCATATTGACTACGGATGCGTCCTAAGTAGGCTGGGACGCCCACCTAGACAACTCTCCAGTTCATGGGACCTGGTTTCCTCAGGAGTGGCTTCTTTCATCCAATCTCTGCGAGATTCAAGCTATCCGGCTAGCCCTCCTTCACTTAGCCCCTCAGATCCGGGGCAAAACGGTGAAAGTCCAGTCAGACAATGTGACTGCAGTACTTTACAGCAACCAGCAGGGAGGCACGAGATCACTTCCCCTCCTGTCAGAGATCGGGGTGATTCTGGATTAGGCAGAGTTGTACCTTCCCACTTATCTGCTATCCACATCCAAGGCTCCCTCAAGATGATAGCGGCTGAGCCACGGTCTTCCGTCGGTGGAGTGGTCCTTACATCCGGAGAATCAAGCAGATAGTCCTCAAGTGGGTATGCCAGAGGTGGATCTCTTAGCAACAAGGCTCAATGCCTAGGTGGAGAGGTTCTGCTCCCTTTACAGGGACGACAACCCCCTGGCGTTAGACGCTCTGTCAATATCCTGGAGGTTCATGCTGGCTTACATCTTCCCTCCCTTTTCCATGATACCGAGGGTATTGATGAAAATCCGTCAGGATCAGGCCTCGGTGATAGCCATCATACTGTTTTGGCCGAAGAGATCCTGGTTTACCTAGCTCACCCAGTTGAGTCGAGGACAATATTGGAGGCTCCCCCCACAGCAGACCCTGGTGTCGTGGGACACTCACCTCTGCTCAGATCTGCACAGATTCAACCTGACAGCCTGGAGGTTGATCAGTCCCTTCCCAGAATAGAAGGGCTTTCAGAGTCGGTCCTGAGAACGCTGTCTCATTCTAAAGCGGACTCTACCAAGAGAGCCTACTCTTGTATTATGAGGATATTCTCATCCTGTTGTACCTCAACTGAGGTGGCGTCTGCAGATCCGCCCCTCTCCGCTATCCTTCAGTTCCTGCAAGACGACCTTGATAGAGGCCTTTCCCTTCTACTCTGAAGGTTCAAGTTTCAGCCATTTCAGCTTGCCTTAACAGGCTTTTTTCTCAGGACCCGCTGATCAAACGTTTCCTTAGAGGAGCTGAAAGATTAAAGCCTACAGTACTGAGACCCCTTTTTTTCAATGGGTTTTTCAGTAGTTCTCAGGGGGTTAGCATCTCCCCCCTTTGAACCGTGAGAGGAGGTGGACATCAAGTTCGTCACTTGGAAGTTTGTGTTTCTCCTTACAGTGACTTTGGCCAAGAGTGTCTCTGAGCTTCAAGCTCTCTCAGCATGAGCCCTATACCATTTTCTTACATGACCGGGACTTTCTTAGATTCCTCCCGTATTGTAGGCCTAAAGTTCCTTCCTTCCAGAACATCAACCAGGTGATATTCCTCCCGGTTCTGTCGACATCTACCACCTCCTCCTAGGAACCTGCTAGACATCCTCTGGACGTCTCGAGATGTCTCCGGATCTATGTGGATAGATCAAGGAGTTCAGGAAAGATGAGAATCTGCTAATCCTGTTGCCGGTAAGTTTAAAGGCTGTAAGGCATCCAAACCTTCCATCAGTCGGTGGATTGAGGAGGCTATTAAGGAATCCCTTGTTTCCACAATCTCTGGACCCTCCGGGATTCGTGAAGGCCCACTCTACTAGAGTTGTGGCTACTTCTTTTGCCGAGAGGAGTCTTCTGCCTCTCAACATGATTTGCAAAGCTGCCTCCTGGAGCTCTGAATCGACATTCATCTCCCATTATAGACTAGATGCCAGTCTAGCTGAGTTTTCGGCCTTTGGGCAGACTTTTCTTAGTTCTGCCAGGCAGGAAGGCCCTCCCTAGGGGTTTCTTCTTGCTATCTCCCCATCTGTGCTGCTGGTAGGACGTAAGGGAATCGTTAATTTCTAACGATAATTTGTTTTCCCTTAGTCCTAACAGCAGCACACAAATTTCCCACCCTAGTAAGTCTAGTTTTCTTCTTACTATAAACACAGTGGGCTGGGGGTTGACTTCCTCCTTTTAAGGAGACAATTAATTGTTAAATTGAGTTATTAGTCTTGGGCTCATTAAACATTCCGCCGGTCCTGCCAGTCCACGGGGGGTGGTTAACCCCATCTGTGCTGCTGTTAGGACTAAGGGAAAACAAATTATCGTTAGAAATTAACGATTATATTTTTTGAGCTTGTTCCCATTTCTCATACTATATATGGGTAGGGTTATTAATATAGTGACTCTCTTTTACCATTACTGCCGTTCTTAACTGCCATATTGGGGGTATGCACTTCTTTCCTGTATTGTCTGCACAGTGCGGCAGGATGTGTGTACTTTATGGCAGCTGAAATGAATAGAAGTCAACTAATAATGAGAAATTTCATAAATTGTTACACCTGACAGGACGTACAGCCTGTAACAGGAGAGATGTATACAGAGCCATATACGTGTGTATAATGTTACTATCCTACCTCATCTAGGCATACTAGAAAACTGCAGTTATCTTGTAATCAATAATAATGCTGAGAGGACTCTGCTTGCTTTGTTCCATTCTATACAGCATAGCTGACAAATGAGCTTGTGAAAACATGATGTGTCAGGCTATTGTGTCTGTTGTAACGACCAGTGTAAACATTGGAAATTTCAAGATATAATTTTTTTTTATGTGGATAGTCAATGTAAAACAAACCAGCAAAGGGCATAAATAAAAAAATCAAGTATCTGAAACGCGTTGGCACCTTTGGCACATCTAGCTACCTGTAACACATACAATGATGTCACTAGGTGCTATAGAGGAGCGCGAGCTTTGGATAGGGAATGGAGTTTGAGCCACCAGCAGGGGCACACTCCTAACTGTTGATACTGGCCCATTATATACTGGAGTTGATTGCCACATACAAGGATTAGAAGTCTGCAACAAGATAAAGAACCATTGGATTTATTGGATACTATTATTAGTGGGTGCAGTGTATGCGTGGTATCACACGTTCAGTTAATCTAGTGTGTCTTTGAGTGCAGCAGGTAGTGCGGTACTGCTGCGATACAGCATCAACATATAGTGAATTGCAGTGTGAGGAGGGAACGAGTGCCAGTGCTGCTATAGACATTATTGAAAACATGATGTCTCAGCTGTAATGGCCAGTGTGAAAATTGGAAATTTCAAGATATTTTTTTATGTGGATAGTCAATGTAAAACAAACCAAAGGATGTAAATATGTTTATAATAAAAAAACTAAATCAAGTTTTCTGATGATACTGTACCTCAATCCTGCAATACTTCCCTGCTGATTGCGCTGTGCCACTTCTTGTGATCAGATTATAGTGCACTTGCTTACTGAACGGTATATTGCAGTGCTGGTGCCATACACGCTGAGGGAAGGACTACTCAATAATTGATCACTTTCGCTCGATTTTTTTTTTAAACAATTATCTATTCATGTAAAGGGGCCTTTAATAACCCTGATGCACTTATCATATGTTCTAAAAACTAGCATGTACTGTCTACATGGCGCGTGTGTGTGGCATTGTCAGACAATGTATGGTTTTTATGTCTTCCCAAAGCTACTAAACCAAGCCTCCGTATAGTTTGTGTAAGTACAATATGTGTAATAAATTGTATTTTTCCCAGAAACTCGTTTTGATATATTTTTTTAAAATCTTAAAAAATACTTTCTGGGGGGCCAGAAAGTTGGAGAGTATGTACTTCTAATTTACTAATGTAACAAATGCATATTTCTGACTATTATGCGCTTATTGAGCCAGCAGGTGGCAGCAAAGAGCTACGCTATGATCCATTTCCTTTATTTTAACTCTTTCTTTTCCTTATAGGGACTTTTCTTTGGGTCTTAATGACATTCAGATTAATAAGACAAAGCCTTTGTGGCACAGTTACTTTCTGTGTGGACTGAAAGGAATCCAGGTAAATAACGTTATGAATGATGCAGTGTAGATTGTAACCACTAGTGTTAAGAGGTGTACAGCCCATCTTCTTTGAAAGTATTCTATTTAGCAATGTGTACTGTTACATATGTTCATTGGGGACCATATGAATAGCTAGCCATACATACAGTATATGCCCCAGTAACGGTTGTGGGTATGGAAAGAGTTAAAGACGTTTTAGTAAACTTGGTTCTGTAGAAGCATCCTGCTTTAATAATGAGCAGACCTTCTGCAAGCCCATCTGTGACATGTGCATGGGTAAACTCATTAAAAGTAATTGTCAGCCAGCATCCCATGATTCAACAATACAAATGACATCATGCCTAATAGGAAAATACACTGATTAAATAACTGCAAAACAGAGGAAATTTAGAACTTGGGTTCATGCGAATCTGGACCTTAAATTATATGCTTGTTATTGCAAAAGGAGGTTAAAAGCCCTGTAACATTCCTCTGATTGAAGATGACATCTCCCAAACTTGAGGATAGATAAAGTGCAACAGCCTCCATCTATCACAGTGATATGAGTTCTGTATATCATGCCTGGTTTTCCAACAATATATGATTGATTAGCCGTTGCATTAATAGTCTACTTTGAAGAGATATTTCCACATATTGTATAGAAGAAAACCTATGTTCGGTAATCTGTCTGACTGCAACACGTGAGCATCTATAGTTCTAGTTTAGTACTCTAAGGAGGTTGTTTATTAAGACCATCTTTATAGATCCCTTTAGCTGGCGGTGGATCCGCCAATGTTATGTAGAGACTTCGGCCTGTATGTAAGGCCCTCGCCGGTCTAAATGTAAGCCAGCTTCCACGCTGGCTTAAATTTAGACCATTTTCTACGCCTAAAACACACCACACACCCTTTTTTTAGACCTGGCGTGAGCAGGGAAAAGTGGAGTGGCATTAGCGGGGTGCGCCGAAATCTGCATCGGAAATATAGGCGAATTTCTAATAGTAAATGATCCCCTAAATGCTGAAAGGGGTTGTTGGAGCTCTATAAAAAAATGTTTGGTTTCGGAACATTACAATTTTTTGTAATGTTACATTGGTACCCTGCTGTCACCTGCTCAAGGACGAATATACTGGAAGAGCTTTATCATGAGGGGAATTTTTACAGTCAGTTTTGCAGGAGATTTTGTTGCTGTAATTGGCGTCAAATTTATCAAATCTCATACGGTCTCTCTAATAAATTTGATGCATCTTTAAGTTTAACACTTCTCTATTAGGATGTTGCTCCACTTTCTACAACACCCATTTACTAGACTAAGATCGCGACCATTTTTTCAATTGATAAATCTGGCTTCAATAAGCTCAACAGGCTAACCATGTCTACCATTCACGTTTCAAAAGTGGAGTAAGTGGTTTAAAATGGCTAAATGTCAGCACATTTCTGCAACAATAATCCCAAAAAGTCACAAAGCCTAATTTTGCTACTTTTTGAGTCCAGAATTCTACAGTGCAAGGAGTGATAAATACCCCCACCACTAGGTGAGTAGCGCGTGGTTATAAAACAAAAGACTGGAAAAATGGCTAATCAGAGTACCATCATAGGATCACAATAACGGGGGAAAACGCTTCCGTTTTGTCCCTATTCATTGTCAATGGGACAAAACTGAACGAAACGGAATGCACTAAAATGCAGCAAGCAGCTTTTTTTTGTCCGCAATGTGGTGCGGAGCAAGACGGATCCATCCTGACACGCAATGTAAGTGAATGGGGACAGATCCGTTTTCTCTGACACCATAGAAAAGTGATCCGTACCCCATTGACTTTCAGTGGAGTTCATGACGGATCTTAGCTATGTTAAAAATAATACAAGCGGATCTGTTCATAACGGATGCAGGTGGTTGTATTATCAGAGCGGAAGCGTTTTTGCTGATCCATACATGCTCATCAATGTAATCATGCATGCTTATGGTAGAGTTGATAGAGATAGTTGATGGATGAAAGTAGCCTTAAAGAACAAGAAGAACAGCTGCAGATGCTGTACAGTTGCAAAACGGTTTGGTGTCCCTCTTTCTCAACATAGGTGCAGGTCCAAGATATGGGACCTGCATCTATCATACGTTTATGGTATATCCTGTGGACAGGGGTTAAAGATGGGACCTGCATCTATCATACATTTATGGTATATCCTGTGGACAGGGGTTAAAGATGGGACCTGCCTCTATCATACATTTATGGTATATCCTGTGGACAGGGGTTAAAGATGGGACCTGCATCTATCATACATTTATGGTATATTCTGTGGACAGGCATGAAAAATATCCTCAGCTGGGTTGCAGTTACTGTGCATCGAGTTGGGGGCAAAAAGAGTACATTGGGAGGAGATCAGAGGGCAGAAGAGTCCTCAGTACCTACAGAGGAAGAGAGAGATCAATGCAGGGTTCAGAAACTGTATCCTACTAAAAAAATATTGTGAATTGTTGGCCCCTGTTTCCAATACAGCCTTGCCCATTGTCTGGTAATTGTCCAAGTCCTTAGGGGGATCTCAATAAGGTCTAGAGATACTTTCTTAAAGACTAAGGGGGTCATTTATTAAGACGCCCGTTTTAGACGCTGCTCTTAATAAGCCCCTGCACTGGCAGTGGATCTGCCGAAGTTATATAGAGGTGCCGGCCTCTACATAACTTTGGCTTATCCAGTACCGGTCTAAATGTAAGCCACCTTCCTTGCTGGCCTACGTTTAGATCATTTTCTATGCCTAAAACAGGCATAGAAAATGATGAATGAGAGGGGCCGGCCAGCTCATCCCCTTCCCCACCCATACCCCTCCCACTTTTTTAGACCTGGCGTGAGCTGGGAAAATTTGCAGATTGTGGTGCAAATATATATTAGGAGCACTGAAATGCTCCTAATATATATAAGTGACCCCCTAAGTGTTGTACACATTGTAAATCACTCTCTTATTGAACCGTTTTATGTTCTTTTTAACTTTACAAGTTGAACGGTAGTTGGACTTTTGTGTTCCTGTGATTAATGTGCCAGGGACTACACATGATAAACCAGGGTATGGGGGAAAGTGTAAGGGTGTGACGTAGGGGTGGGATTCAAATTTTTAACAGGTTTCCTACTTAAAGGGATTCTGTCACCAGTTTTCACCCCTTTGAGCTAAACATATGCTCATGCTCAGGGACTCTTCATGATTCCTAATGTGGGCTTATAATTGTGATCTGTAGCTTAGTTTTGCCAAAAAACAGGTTTTACTAACCTGCCAGTAATAAAAATAAGGTGCACAAGGGGAGGTCCAGGGATGCAGGGTGCCCGGCTGCAGCCATCGCCGTTGGTGCCCAGTGCCGCCTTGCCAGAGTTCTGCCCCGCCTCCTACTTCTTTGTGCCGCCTCTCCCTCCCCCTTCCCCCGCTGTGAAATGCCGCGCGTGCACACAGGCTCAGCCTGATGCGCCCGTACGGACTGCTTGGATGCTTCTTCTCTAGCGAAGTTCCGGCGCATGCGCACTACGCTAGAAGAAGCCGATGCAAGCAGTTCGTGCTCATCAGGCTGAGCCTGTGTGCCTGTGGCATTTCAGCGGGAAGGGAGGAGGCGGCACAGAAGCAGGAGGCGAGCAGCTCTGGCAGGCGGCACTGGCATAACGGCGTGGCACCATGCATCCTGGACTCCCTAGGCACCTTATTTTTATTACTGGCAGGTTAGTAAAACCTGTTTTTTGGCAAAACTAAGCTACAGATCACAATTATAAGCCCACATTAGGAATCATGAAGAGTCCCTGAGCATGAGCATATGTTTAGCTCAAAGGGGTGAAAACTGGTGACAGAATCCCTTTAACGGCAGACACCTCGGCATCACCACACATGTTTACATATATATACACACCATATATACTGTATGCAACACACATAAATACACCATATACATAGTACACATATATACATTCATCATATATACACTACACACATACCACCCAACTTTTAAAAAGCCTAAGGAGCTAAACTATGGAATGGAAGCGCTCATCTCCAGCTGCCTCTTTAATTTTAATAACTGGATCTGGAGAACCTGAGGGAACTGGCTGAGTCCCATGCCTGGTGGACGGGGCCCTTATATTTGTTATTTTATATGTGTAGCTATGGTTAGGAGTGTGACTGTTTTGAAAATAATCAAATGATGCAGCGGTGGCTGTGAGCTACCTGTCCAAGAATGTGAGCACGACTGGTTGCTTCCACTTGCAGAGCTGCATAGGGTGGTGGCACTTGCATATACTACAAACTGGTGAACGTTCCTGTCAGGCCGACCAGCCATGATGGCATATCTTAGGAAAGATCATATCATTAGCATCTATAGTAGTGCAGTGTAGTGAGGCCCTGACCCCCTCATCTTCCTATACAGCTCTGCAAGTGGTGGTAACCAATCCTGCTTACATTTTAGGACAGGTTGCTTGCGGCCATGTTAAATCATTCCCAGAGAACCCTTTTAAGGGAACAGCAGTAAACCACTCTGGTTAGCCGGTGTGGGCACATATGCATGGATACTTGAACCAGAGATCTAAAAGGTCAGCCCATTCCATCCAGTTTCAAAGGTAGTTTGGGAGTGGCACAGAAAGGAATCCATAGCCTGTATGTGTGTAATGAAGCTTAGTCAACTAAATTTGTATCGTCTAGGGCATTTCAGCTCTAGCTACTCAAGAGAGGAGCAGCCGTATGTAGGAAGATATTAGAGAAACAGTGGAGATATGACTAGTGAGCCCCCTACGGAATTACCCTACTACTGCCGAACATCATTGTTATACTGGTAACTAGGCTTGAGAGAATCGAGCTTTAAATCAAAAAATGTGTTTTTAATGCGGTTTCCATACGGTACCAACGCCCACTTTGGATGTCTATTTTAAATAGTTTTTAAATACGCAGATAGGAATACAGTACTAATTCACCGAAGTCTCACACAACTTCGGCGATATGAAGTTTGCCTACGCGGAGCCAATACATTTTAATTCTGTACGCAGACAGCATTAAAAACAAAGTTTTTGAACGAATCCACTTCGCCTACTGGTAACATTTAAGACTGTAACTTTCCATTCAAGAAGAATCGTTATCATCTTGTGTGGTCTATCAGTAAAGAACTGTTGACTGAACTTTTCTCCGTGTCCACATTTTGACAGGTGACTAAAAAAGTTACAGATTTGTTGCTGAAATATACCCAAAATGTGGCGTAAGCTGTCTAGTAAATGTAAGCTGTCTAGTAAATCACTTTTTGATTTGTTTGATCTCCTTTTACTTCTGGTAAACATTGCAGTGGTACATATATCAGTATGTGACATGGCCGCAGAGTGGACATGCTACATGTTCAGTGTACGGATGTCCTGTACGTTGAGGAGGGAAGGCCTTGTAGGAGCTTGTACACATCTGCATCAGCACTCAGTTCTATGGGTACCACTTTGTTATAAATAAAATGTGAATAGGAGGGCTATGTAGTGAAATTTACATAATGTATTTGTGTGCTTAATTTTTTCACATTTATCTCATTTGTAATAATTTAGTAAATTTAATGTACGGGGGTATTTAGTATACCTGAATAGTTTTACAACCTAAAGTCCAAATTGCCAAATCCAGTTGGTGATTAGTACTAGTACACAGTGAAAAATGCTGTGCGTTTGTATGTTTTACAGTAAGTGACCCTTAATGTGTTTATAGCATTTCTGTTTTTTATCTTTTTGCTTTGAAACTGTTTTGTGAATCTGAAGCTCTGCAATTGAACCTTATTAAAATAACCCACCCAAACGAAACTAAAAAGCTGCAGCGCAAGCACGATTGCCTCTTTAACACAAACACGGCTTAAGGGGATCAGCTGTTGTATACTGGATACTGAGGCTTTAAGATAACACACATGAAGCAGGTGGGGTCTGTCCTACAATGTTTGAGTTATCAGGGACCGTGGAGCTGTATTCTCAAGCCAAGGCATGGCATTAACATAAGCTGTAACATTAGACACCTTTCTGAAAATAGCACGGAACTCCAAATGTCATTCCTGCAACGACTGTAGAATTATAGGTTGTTCTAACATCTATCCGTTAATCAGGAGAAGGAGCTTAGTGCAAAAGTACTGCATTAAAGGCATCAAAAAAACATTGCTCTTGTTAAGTGAGCAGGTAAATGGAATAAATTGCGGCATGCCATAGTATAGAGAATTGCTCTAGAGTCGAAGTGCAGTAAAAGACTGCACAGAAGTCAGAAAAACACTGCAATGCCTTAAGAAAAGAAGTTACAGGGCAAAATGTGTGTGTGTGTGTGTGTTTTTTTTTTAAAGAATGCAGCAAATCCTTAAAGGGGTTGTTTCATCGGAGACAATAGGGGCAGTGGTGGGACCCACACCTATATCGAGAACGGAGAGGGCTGAAGTGGTGGCTCCGGTTTGGCCACCACCAAGCACTCTCCTTATAGAAGTGAATGGGAGTGTACCACGCATGACCAGCCACCGCTCCCATTCATTTATATGGGCCCGATGGAAATAGCAGAGCCAGTGCTCTGGTATTTTCAGCGGCCCCATAGAAATGAATGGAGGGCAGCTGCGCGTGCACAGTGCACCCTCTACCACTTTCGGGGCTCTGTTTGGGACCCACACCTATCAGACAATGGGGGCATATCCTAGCGATAAGCCCACATTGTCTCAGATGAGAAAACCCCGAGACGAGAAGAAAACTGGTCTGGGAGGCTACCAAGAGGCCTACAGCAACATTAAAGGAGCTGCTAGGAAGATCGGGCAAGTACTGGCTATGTGATGCATGTGCAAACAATCTCCCGTATTCTTCATATGTCTGGGCTATGGGGTAGAGTGGCAAGACGAAAGCCTTTTCTTACGAAGAAAAACATCCAAGGCAGGCTACATTTTGCAAAAACACATCTGAAGTCTCCCAAAAGCATGTGGGAAAAGGTGTTATGGTCTGATGAAGCCAAGGTTGAACTTTTCAGCCATAATTCCAAAAGATATGTTTGGCACAAAAACAACACTGCACATCACCAAAAGAACACTATGAAGCATGGTGGGGGCAGCATCATGGTTTGGGGCTGTTTTTCTTCAGCTGGGGCCTTAGTTAAGATAGAGAGAATTATGAACAGTTCCAAATACCAATCAATATTTACACAAAACCTTCAGGCTTCTGCTAGAAAGCTGAACATGAAGAGGAACTTCATCTTTTAGCATGACGACCCAAAGCATACATCCAAATCAACAAAGGAATAGCCTCACCAGAAGAAGATTAAAGTTTTGGAATGGCCCAGCCAGAGCCCAGACCTGAATCCGATTTAAAATCTGTGGGGTGATCTGAAGAGGGCTGTGCACAGGAGATGCCCTCGCAATTTGCATCTCATATTTGGAGTGTTTTTGCAAAGAAGAGTGGGCAAATCTTGCCAAGTTAAAATGTGCCATGCTGATAGACATGCCCAAAAAGACTGAGTGCTGTAATAAAATCAAAAGGTGCTTCAACAAAGTATTAGTTTAAAGGCGTGCACAATTATGCAACCATATTATTTTATTTCTATATTTTTTCTTCCCTCTACCTAAAAGACTTCAGTTTGTTTTTCAATTGAGTTGTACAGTTTATAGGTCACATTAAAGGTGGAAAAAGTCCTGAAATGATTTATCTTTGGCTCATTTTTTTACAGCACAGAAACCTGACATTTTATCAGGGGTGGGTAGACTTTTTATATCCACTGTATATTACACCTACAGCATGTATGTATGTCACACTCACCGCCCCTGAGCTTCACCTCAGCCTGCCATGACTGGGAACAATGCTTTAGTGGTGAGAACAGTGGGATGAGAGAGGTATTGCTACTTTTTGTGGCACTCTCATCAGTTTTCAAAAATAAATTTGACCTGTCTAGACAACCCCTTTTTAATGCAGAGACCCCAAAATGAATACAGACTCTCAAACCAGACCCCAGAATTAATAGAGAACCCCAGACCCTAAAATTAATACAGTCCCCAAAATTCATGCAGACCTCCAGACCGACCTCAAAACTAATACAGACCCCCAAAATTAATACAGACCTCCATACCTCAGAATTAATGCAGACTGCTGATCAGCCCCCCCCCCCTCCCAATTCATACAGACCTCTGATCAGACTGCAAATTTACAAAAGCCCCAGATCAGACCCCAAATTTACATAGACCCCATATCAGCCCCCCAATTCATACAGACCCCAGATCAGTCCACAAATTCATGCAAACCCCAGATCAGCCCCCAAATCCGTACAGACACCAGATTAAACACAAAATCAGCTAACAAATTCTTACAGACCTCAGATCAGACCCCAAATTTACACAGCCCCTAGATCAGATGCAAATTTGAAAATTTATACAGACCTCAGATCAGACCCTAAATTTACACTGACTCCAGATAGAACGCAAAATTTACACAGACCCCAAATTTATACAGATCCAAAATCAGACTGCTACCGCCCCCTATAATACCCACCCAACCCTACAAAACCCTACAAACCCTAAATGCAGACCTCAGACCAGACAAAAATAAACTGCTTATCTCTTCTCTGCTCCTCCTGCGCTGCCACCACTCCGGATCATTGGCACATCACTATGTCCTCATGCCTTATGCGCATCTTTACACTGAAGCTGTACACTGTCAGGACCTAGTGCAGCACCTTTGCCAAGTGAAGAGGACCAGGGAGTGGTGAATAATACCAGTGCATCACTAGCGGTGCCATATCCACCGCTCCCTATGCCAATGAGTGTTTCAGACCCCTGCATTAAAGGGAATCTGTCACCACAATTCTAGAATATTATCTGCAGAAAATTCTGACAGTGGGTGATAGTAGGAAATAAAAAATAGTAGGAAATAAAAAATGGCGGTGTGGACTCCTTAATTGTAGTATTAATGCAGATAATAGTTTAGGATTGTGGTGACATTCCCTTTATGGCAGGGGTCTCAAACACACAGGCCGCATGTGGCCAGTGATGCAGTAGGAAAATAAGGAGTCTAGATTGGAACTTTTTATCTATAGTACTACTTATGTATTACAGAAGATAATAGTCCAAGAACAGGGTGACAAGCTGGAAATACACATTAGATTAATGTCAGCTGAAAAGGCCAACAGTGTAATATATATATGAAGGCCTCCTGACTCTCCCCATTGTCAGAGGCCCTGGAACGAAGGATCAGGCACTTTGATAATCTCCCAGAAGATTACAACCAGCAGAGGTGTCTGTCTACAGCTTGATTCCTTCTCTCCATGCAGAACAAATGAGCCAAGTGTGCATGTTTATGGAGGAATCAGGAGAGATGGCTGTTAGCTGATAGCTATGTAAAGTGTATGCCCAGCCTTAGTCTGACACTTGCATATAAATAAATACCGTATTTTTTGCCCTATAAGATGCACCTGGGTTTTAGAGGAGGAAAATAAGAAAAAATATTTTTCATCAGACCTCATCTCAGACCTTCAATGTTAATTAGACCTAATCTCAAACCCACAAAAAGACCTCAGATTAGACCCACAATGTTAAGAACAAACCCAATCAGACCTCAGGTTAGGACCCCCCCCCCCGAAGATAATAAGACCCCTGATCAGTCCCCCAATGTTAAGACCACTAATCAGACCTCATATCAGACCCCTAATGTTAATCGAACAAAAAAAATAAATCAACTCGCCTCTCCTGCTCCAAATGCTACCGCCTCTCCTGAGACTAAGTGTTTCTACTGTGCTGTGACACAGCATCTAGGAAATGGTGAGTATAGAGCCCGCACAGGGAGTGGCAAAGGTGTCGAAAAAGCTAAAAATTTGATTTGCCTCGAAATTTCTGACTTTTCTGTGCTAGAATACTAGCACAGAATACTGCCGTAGAAGTTTATTAAATCTTCCCCTTTGTAGTTCAGTTCCTTGTCATCTTAGTCATACGATAGGTGATGAAGGTATGATTTTCTGCGCCCCAACTGATTACAATAACAAGGTTCTGAAGGGAATGGAGAGATGGTCGGAATATATGCTGCCCCTCCATTTGTTCTCTCTGCGAATGCCGAAGCTAGTCAAGTAGAAGGCTAGGAAGTCTCTGTTAGGCCCATAGAGAATGAATGTAGTTGCAGTGAATGAGCATGCGTAACTATCTCTGACTATAAGACCTTGTTCATGTGAGTGGTGGGGATATCGGCAGTTGGATTCCCACCAATTAGATCCTGTGTATATGTGATAAATATGTTTTTATGGTGGAACAACCTTTTGAAGAAGTACTTTCTCAGAAGCATCTTGATGATACTTAAAGAAAGATACTTTTGTCCTTAAAGGGGTTGTCTCACTTCAGCAAATGGCCTTTATCATGTAGAGAAAGTTATTACAAGGCACTAATGTATTGTGATTGTCCATATTGCATCCTTTGCAGGCTAGACTCATTTTTCCATCACATTATAGATACTTGCACACTATAAGATAAAGAGCCTATGCACACTCCAAAAGTCCCAGGAACCAGAGAGGCCAGTGCTTTTTCTTTTATTTTTTTTAACAATCTTTTTATTAGATTTTGCGGCAAAATACAAAGTATAAGAGAGCATCATAAATAAATGATACAGACACCGCTTATTAGAAGGGACAGAAATTCCAAAGTCAAAGAAAATGACAAAGGTACAAATGCAAACATTATTATGAAGAGGAAACACGGCAAACCCCCCCCCCCCAACAGTTTGTATAAGCCCTATGGAATATTAGAGTAGCCATATCAGTATAACTACTGACTGGGGTATGTTTATGGATTTTCAATGTCGCTTCCAGGAGTTGTTTAGTGTCAAAATTGGGCAGATCAGTAAGCCACTTACAAGGACCAGTAGTGGCAGTCTCCCAATTTATCAAGGGTCGAATAAAATTATAAATACGACTAGTGGATGAGACTTGGGATCTAGCATTCTTGATAAGAACATCTAAACCAGTCAGTCTGTAATTCTCCGGGAACTGGCGTAGACATTGCTGGACAAAACTGCGCGCCTGGAGAAATAAAAATGGGTTATGATTAAAGGCTGGAAATTTCTGAGAGGCCACAGCGAAGGAGAGGACAGAATGGTTAGAGTCAAGCAAGTCCAAAATGTATACGCAACCCTGTGTAGCTAGATTATTATATATTCTAGGTGGGTTACCATTTAAAAAGTTAGGGTTACCCAAAAAAGTTTGAAATGGTGTATTGGTTGAGGTCAAACCATTCATCTTCCGCACCTTACGCCAAGCTAAAATAGTATGCCACAGGACCGGTAATTGTGTAATATCGGGGGGAAGCTTGTCCTGTGGTTAATGTAGCAGCATCAACCGCGACAAATTAGGGCAAAGTTGACTCTCCAACGAAACATTAGCAAAATGAGATCTGCCTCTAACCCAGTCTGAGATATACCGAAAAATGTCTGCCTGATTATATAGCCTAATATCAGGGAGATTAAGTCCGCCAAGCACTTTAGGTTGCTGAAGTTTAAAAAGGCTAAATCGACTACGCACTGTAGAGTTCCAAATAAATTGTCTAAAGGCTTTTTGGAGAAGTTTAATATCAATTAGTCGTAATAAAAGCGGTAAGGTTTGAATTAGGTACAGTAATTTGGGAAAAAGTACAATTTTAAGAAGGTGACACCTGCCCGAAAATGTTAAGGAAAAAAGGCGCCAGGATTGAAGCTGTAATATTAAGGAGGCAATGAGAGGTTTATAATTAGTAGTAGTTTATAATAGTGCCGGATTAGCTGTGAGCTGGATTCCTAAGTAGGAAATGTAGTCAGGCCGCCACGAGAAAGGGAAGTCTGGGCCCCCGAGACGTCTGGCTGTGCGGACTATCGGAAGCGCTTCTGACTTCTGGAAGTTAAACCGGAAACCAGAGCAAGAGCCAAAGGCTTCAATAGTGGACATAATGGTGGGTACGGCTTGACGAGGATTAGCTATAAAAAGTAAAATGTCATCCGCAAAGGCCAGGAGTTTAGTCACATGTGAGCCTGTCTGAATCCCCTCAAATGAAGGAAGGGAATGTAGCGTCCTAATAAGGGGGTCTTGTGCTTTTTCTTTTAATGTGCAAGCACCACCACCACTGCTGGATTACAGGGTGACCTTTTGCTGAAGTGAAACAACCCCTTTAAATGATGGCAAATTGTGGGACTTTGTGTTTCAGTTCCTTGTCATCACAGCCACAGATTAGGTGGTAAAACATAGAGGTGATACATTTATTAAGTATATGACCATTGGTTATCAAATGTGGATTTTCATGTTTATTACACTAAAAATTTATAAACCGTAATGAATTAAAGAGTTTTGTCTTGGTAATAAAATTGAGAAAAGAGTGATAAAGAATGATACAAAAAATAGAAAAAAAATCACGGTCGCCTCACCAATAAACTGGCTCTCCAGTTCTGATGCGTCTCAATTTTCCCTCCAATCTACTTCACGTTGCTTCTGAACATTCAAGGAAATGTCTTCTCAGCCAGTGCGTGGTTGAGGAAGCTCACCGCTCTGTCCAGTGATTCGTTAAGCTTTCAGTTCCTACATATAAAGAGGCACCAGGAAATGGAGACCAGTGGGGGACAGGGAAGCATCAGAACAGGAGTGGTGGGAGATCAGTGAAGTGAGAGTGATTTTCTTTCTATTTTTTACAACAGTCTAACACTTCTGAATAATTTTTACAAACTGGATTACCTCTTAAATGGGGGAAAATAGCAATGACCGATATCTCTTGGGCTCTGTTCACATCTTCCATTGCGTTCTGCCATACTTGATATGAAAAATAGAATAGCACTATTTTCCTGTCAAAACTGCAGACAACTGGACCAACAGACCCTGTTGATATGGATCTGCTGACTACGGACAAACCTTTGCTATAGTGCGGCCTCCTGATTTCATGTGGAGCAAGAATTGATATTCTCAAATTAGTCTTATTTCCCCAAATTTTGTATGTAATATAGAATCCCAAAAGGGATGTTTACATCCTTTGCAAGTATGTTTATTGAATTTATATAGAATGGAAAGAAGCTGGGGATCAAGATGGAAATCTTGTATCAACCAAGAGGGGAATGGAAGTTTGGGGGTTTCTAAATCTAAAGTTATATTTTGTGTGTTGTCAACTGAAACAACTAATTACCGTATTTTTCGCTTTAGAAGATGCACTTTCCCCCCCCCCCCCCAAAAGTGGGGGGGAAAATGGCAGTGCGCCTTAGAAAATGAATACTGATACTTCCCCGGCCGCTATGATGCGCAGCGCGGCCTGCGAAGTATCAGTATAGAGGGAGGAGGTGGGGACACTCGTGGCGGGGCCCGGTGCAGTGACTTTCCTCTAATACACAGGGCCCCGCGGCTGTGTAGTGAATTAATGTAGACTTATTATATATTATCCTTTTGAAACCAAAAGCCCTGCTGTACTTACTATCTATCCCCGTACGGCGGCATGCAGACTCGTAGGCAGGCTGCGGCTTAACGTCACTCCCTCCGTCAAGCGCCGCCTGCCCCACCTCCCTGCTTCATTCATAAAGTGGGAGGCGGGGCAGGCGGCGCATGACTGAGGGAATGATGTTAAGCTGCCGCCTGCCGACGAGTCTGCATGCCACCGTACGGGGATAAATAGTAAGTACAGCAGGGCTTTGGGCTACAAAAGGATAACATACAATAAGTCTACATTAGTTCACTACACAGCCGCGGGGCCCGGTGTATTAGAGGAGAGTCACTGCACCAGGCCCCACCACGAGTGTCCCGCCTCCTCCCTCCATACTGATACATCGCTGGCCTGCAATGTATCAGTGTAACAGTGTTGGGGGATATCTGTGGATGAAACTTATGGGGGATCTCTGTTGATGACACTTATGGGGGATGTCTGTGGATGACACATATATAGCATAAGATGCATAAGTGTCATCCACAGAGATCCTCCATAAGTGTCATCCACAGAGATCCCCCATAAGTGTCATCCACAGAGATCCCCCATAAGTGTCATCCGCAGAGATCCCCCATAAGTGTCATCCACAGAGATCCCCCATAAGTGTCATCCACAGAGATCCCCCATAAGTGTCATCCACAGAGATCCCCCATAAGTGTCATCCACAGAGATCCCCCATAAGTGTCATCCACAGAGATCCCCCATAAGTGTCATCCACAGAGATCTCCCATAATGGTGTCATCCACAGAGATCCCCCATAATGGTGTCATCCACAGAGATCCCCCATAATGGTGTCATCCACAGAGGTCCCCCATAATGGTGTCATCCACAGAGGTCCCCCATAATGGTGTCATCCACAGAGGTCCCCCATAATGGTGTCATCCACAGAGGTCCCCCATAATGGTGTCATCCACAGAGGTCCCCCATAATGGTGTCATCCACAGAGGTCCCCCATAATGGTGTCATACACAGAGGTCCCCCATAATGGTGTCATACACAGAGGTCCCCCATAATGGTGTCATCCACAGAGGTCCCCCATAATGGTGTCATCCACAGATCCACCATTAGTTTAAAACCCACCAAAAGCACACCACAATAACACTATTTCTGGCCATTATATCACTGGTATCTGGCATTTTTTAGCAGTTCTGTGCTTGCTGAATATCTAGTTTGCAGTTCTTCCAGATATGGCGGGTGGATACTAGCTGCCATCCACTGCACACGCAAAGTGAAGAAAACCTCCTTCCTAACTGTCTCACAGTCACTCAGAGATAAGCAGCAGCCCCAGGATAATGAAGGACATTACAAAGACCTTTAGGGCCTTAGGGAATATATTTTATCTGATGGTTACTGCAAGAAATGGTGGGGTCTTAGTGGATTTTAATTTGTTTATAGTTTGCTGCAACTATGTATTTAATGTGATAAGTGTCAAGGTAGTGTTTGCTGCATCTGTGCAGTTATTTTATCTTTTGCCTCTAGTATGCAGTTAGGGTCTTCTGTGTTAATTTCATTACAACTTCTAAATTAAATGAATTCTATATTTTCAAGGAGCTCTTTAATTTGGACCAACCCAAAGGAATGAATTGCTTAGTGGATGGAACAATTCCACCAAGTTCTGGTCTATCAAGTTCAAGTGCCTTGGTGTGTTGTGCAGGACTGGCCACTCTTACTGCCAATGCGAAATCTCTTTCCAAGGTAATTCTTACTCCGTGTCATTTTGTAGAGTGAGTACATTACATGAGTACTTGACACAAATAAAAATATTATTAAAAAACCATTGAAGAATTGTCATTAAGGGAATTTTAAAGTAAATTTTTTAGGAGTCTGCATTGCCATAATGTGGGCCATATTTATCAAATGTCACATATTGTTTGATAAATTTTGTGCATCTTTAAGTCTAACACTTTCTATGCCACCTCTTTACTGAACTAACATTGAGACATTTTTGGTGACTTTTTGATAAATCTTAATTTATTTCACTGAACATAACAAACCACATCTGTTTTCCCACCCGCTTTTAAAAATTAGAGGGAGTTGTGTAAAAATGCAAAATGTTGCAAAATTTCTGCAGAAAGCCCAAAAAGTAGCAAATTCCTATTTTGCAACTTTTTTTAAACAGTTTTATTTATAATTTTTGAATGTATAACACAGGGTTACAGCACAGGCAATGTTGTATGGATAATTGAGGTCTATACAAGAAAAATAAAATACATATTCATCATTATTGTATTTTGCGACTTTTTAAAAGCAGATTTCTGGAGGGCTGAGCATAAATTTCCCCACATTTTCTTTGTTTTTGCTGTAGTTAGGTTTTTTTTATATTTTAGTGTTTGCTGACTTTGGGTATCTTTATCGTCTTTGCTGCAGGTGTGTGTTTTTATTGCTAACCTACTTGAAGCAACGTGCCCCACAGGCTAGACAGACATATTTTTTAATATTTTATATAATAATCACATTCCGTTACCTTGCATGCATTTTAGAATAGCTTTTACGCTAACAGACAGCATGGAAGCAGTGGAATTGGATTCCCCAAGACTTCACTGCTCTGAATTTAGAGCGCCCCTTCTCATAATGGGAGCGGCGCTGATCATGTATAGCTGTAAATACTATTTTTTGTGATTAACTTTTGAGAACTGTATTTTAAATAGACTTTTTCATTTATTCATCTGTTATTTTTGTGCCTATGTAATTTGCATTTTTTTTTACCCTCGGCCCTGTTGGTTCTAATTTACTTAAAATGTTGGTTCTAATTTACCGATACTTAAAGTTTTTGTTCTACTTTTTCTTCCTTCTAAGGCTGCATTCACACAACCGTGAATGTGTTCGCATCCGTTCCGCAATTCTGCGGAACGGGTGCGGACCCATTCACTGTCTATGGGGCCGGACGAGGTGCGGAGAGCTCTCCGCTTCCGCATTTGCAGAGTGCGCCCCCGAACTTCCGGTCCGCGGCTCCGCAAAAGATAGAACATGTCCTATTCTTGTCCGCAGCTTGCGGACAAGAATAGGCATTTTTATGGGGGGTGCGGCTGGGTGTATTGCGGATCCGCAATTTGCGGATCCGTAATACACTACGGTCGTGTGAATGTAGCCTAACACCACCTTTAAAAGTGACACCCATGTTATAGGGAAAGGTAAATCAAAATCTTTGACAAGCCCTAAAATAGTTTAATATTTAGAAAAAAAATGTATACTGTCCCCTTTTTTCAACACTGTCTGTGGAGCTGGTCTTGTTCTCCTGCCACTGTCTGTTAACAAACAGCAGAGGTGATATTCCTGGATATGGCACACGACCGCTGCAGCCAATCACTGCCCTCAGTGGTCTACTTACCTGTCTTAACATGCTAAGATAGGGCTAACACCAATGAGCACAGTGATTGGCTACAACAGGCACTTGCTGAATCCATTCAGGTCATTGCTGCTGTTAATAAACAGACAGTGTCAGGTGAACTGGACCAGCGCTGCAGAGGATGGTGCTGGAGAAGAGGGTGAGTGGAACATGTTTTTTTTATTTATAACCATTTTAGGCCTTGTCTGAGATTTTTAATTATTTTGTACTACTCCTTTTAAGGTTTTCTAACCTAGTGGCAGTCTCATCCATGCAAAGACTGATTAAGCCACTGCTTTCAGCCTATGAAGTCTATTGCAGTTACGTAAAAAAAGTATTCCAAACAGTTACAATATGAAAGTATTCACCCCCTTGGTGTCTTTATTGTTTTGTTTCAGCTAGGAATTCATTTTTTCGGGGGTTTTGTGACGACATTACTTAGGCTAGATTCACTCTAGCGGTAGCCTTCTCCGTGTTGCCGCTAGTGCACGCATGCCGCCGGAGGTCCGCTCCGGCCCCATTGACTATGTGGGCAGGCCGGAGTTTTGGTGGCAGCATGGCAAACATTTATAACATCATTTTATTCCGGCCGCCTCTAAGCATGTTTGCTGTGCTGCCGCCGGAACTCTGGCCCTCCCCTATTATAGTCAATGGGGCCGGAGCGGACCTCCAGCGTGCACTAGTGGCAGCACCGATCCAGCAGGCTGTTTCCCCGCCGGGACAGCCTGCCGGAGAAGGCTGCCGCTAGTGTGAAACTGGCCTTACAACTTGAAGGTACAAAATATTTTTTACCGTGACACAATAATTAGAATAAAACAGAGAACTCCTTTTTGCAAAACTTTTGCAGCAATTACAGCAAGTCTGTTGGGGTGCATTAGTTTAGAACGTCTGGATATTGGGATTTTTTTCCCTATTCTTCCAGGCAAAATTGCTCCAATGTTTTTAGGTTAGATGGGTTGCATTTGTGTACAGCAGTCCTCAAGTCATTCCACAGTTTTTGAATGGGATTGAGGTCTGGGCTTCACTGTGAAATGGTGTTTTGGAATGGCGAGAAGTGTTCTGTTTGCACCACTTGTTTCTCATGTTTCTCAAAATTCAGTTGCAGTCTCATCTGACCAGAGTTCCTTCTTTTATATGGTTAGGTTATCTGCCACATGCTGTTTGGCACACTCCAAATGTGCTTGCTTATGTTTTTCTTTAACCCTTCCGCTACCAGAGCCATACATTTACAGCGCTGGAGCGATGGGCAAACATGGGGTCCAGTCATGTGTGCAGCGGGCACCAGGGCCGGCAAGTCTCCGCTGTTTCAAATCGCAGAGACCCACGTCTAATGACTGCGACCTGCAATATTGCCGATCACGGTCATTAAAACCTTTAGTTGCCGTGATCAAGTGATCGAGCGCTTCCGGGATTCTTACCGGCATCCTCTGCGGCCAATGAGGATGCCGGTAATCGATTTCAATACACTGGGTCTCTCTGAAGAGACCCAGGGTATGGAAAATGTAATTATTATTTTGGCCAGCAGGTGGCAGGCCAACGTAAAAAATTAGCAATTCTGTCCCAATATCGATTATATAATAAACATATTGGTACAGAATAAAAAAGAACTGCGTTTTGTAGCCTCAAAAATGAGCTACACAACCACTTTAAAAAAGGTAAAAAAAAACTTTAAATATATTTAAAAAAATTAAAATATAAAAGTTTAAATCACCTCCCTTTCTGTAGAATAAAAAAATAAATACAAAAATAACAAAAAAATATAAATATCATGGCCATCACCGTGTCCGAAAATGCCCGTATTATTAAAATATAAAAATATTTTTTCCAATACAGTGAATAGCGTAACAGAAAAAAGGGTCAAAATTGCTGATTTGCCATTTTTTCATTGCTTCTGTTACCAAAAACAATGTAATAAAATGTCATCAAAAAGTCACACAGACTCCAAAATAGTATAAATAAAAACTATAGATTGTCCCGCAAAAAATCCCACACAGCTCAGTAAATATAACTATGAAAATGTTATGGGGGTCAGAATATGATGTTTTTTTTTTTTTTTGAAGTTTACATTTATTTTTACACTATTTAGACATAAAGAAACCTTTACATATGTGGTCTCATTGTAATCATACTGACCCAGAGAATGAACGGCATGGCTCAGTTTTGCCACAAAGGGAAGGACGTAGTGACAAAACTCGTAAAGTGGTGGAGGAATTGCGTTTTTTCCAATCCCACCCCATTTGGAATTATTATGCCATATTAAATGGTTGAATTACAAAGTACACCTTTCCCGCAAAAAATAAGCCCTGATACGGCTTTGTGAACAGAAAAGAAAGTTATGGCTCAAGGAAGATTAGGAAGAAAAATGAAAAAATCTCCGGTATCCTTAAGGGTTAAGCAACTGCTTTTTTTCTGGCCACTTTTCAATAACATGCCACTCTGTGAAGTGTATGGCTTATCATTGTCCTATGAACAGATATTTATTTGCATGCTGTAGATCTTTTGAGCGCTTTTAGTGTTATTATTGCTGTCTTTATTAAATCACTGATTAATGGCCACCTTGCTTGGTCTGTAAATTTTGGTGGTACTGCATTCTGTTTTCAAGTTTTTAGCTATGCCATATTCTTTCCATTTGGTTATGATGGATTTAATGGCACTCCGTGGGATGTCCAAAATTTGGGATATTTTTTTATAACCCAACCCTGATCTTTTTCACAACTTTGTCTATGATCAGTACTGGTGAATTTTGCACACAGTGGGACCTTATTCAACTAATTATGTGACTTCAGAAGTTAAAGGGTTTGTGCAGCGATTTTACATTAATGACCTATCCTTAGGATACATCATCAATATCTGATCGTCGGGGGTTCTGAGGATAGGTCATCAGTATAATTCAAGCACAGGTTTGGGAAGTGACAGGCCTATTTACAGAACCCACTGGCAGAGACCTTTCTAGACGATGGTAGGGAGATGGACTAGATGTCACATACGTTCCCGTGCCAGGTGCCAGATCAGTGAGACTGGCAACATGTGGTTTGATCTGACAGGTTCCTTGTGGATTCATTCGTGTCTGTGTTGTTTCTGGTAATGGGCATACCCCTTGCCTCAAGTGTTGCTTTTGTGGTAATTTAACCTTCCCTATTTATTGTGGCTTCTCCCACCATGCTGTGCGGTTTATAGCTTTAGCTTCAGTCTTTTGCTGGTGTTGGGATCTCAGCGGAGTTCCTGTGCTTCCATAGCCATTTAAAGTTAAGTGTCTTCTTCCCCTTTTGTTTATTGTTTGGGTTTTCTTGTGTTGCTCTTTTCCCGGTCATTTGTGTTTAGGCCTGAGGGAGACTCCTGTTCATCCTACTGTTTGTCTCTTGTCCTGACATTAGTACCAGGGTCCTACAGGGTGAGTTAGGACTTTAGGTTCCTGTGTATGAACTCACCTACCTCTGGGGTCAGTTCATACTTGCAGTCAGTCAGGACTTTGATTAGGGTTTCTCTAGGAGGTGACCTGCTCCTTTTATTAGTTTACAGGCCTTTCCTCCTTACCCCTTTCCCTCCTACGTTCGGTGTAGGTTTCCCTCCCACCCAGAAGCGTGACACTAGAGCCTGCTGAATTATGTTACCAGCTGACACAGAGTCTAAGAGAGCAACTCTCAAGAAAGAAGGTGAGCAAGAGAGTAACTCCCTTGTCAGAGAGAGTCACCGTAACAGATGATTTTGGAGAGGACTTCTCCTTGGCTCGGACCACCTCTCCAAATGATCCTAGACATTGGCGTTTTCTGGCTTCTGTGGACAATTACCCACAAAGTGGGCCTTGCCTCCACAATACAGACACAGGTTCTCTGCTTTTCGGCATAAACGTTCCTGGTCAAACAATCGTATGCACACCACTTGCAAGGACTTTTCAGATGGGGTGAACACTAAAGGAAGGACAGGCCTTTAGAAGGATGGAGCCAGGCGAGGTGGTCTTCTGGTGCATGCATCCTTAGAATGTTCCCTGAATTGCATATCAATTCTTGTGGCCAAGGTGATCAGGTAATTCAGACTGGATGGACAGTCGCTACCAACTAATTCATACTTAATCTGGTCAGAAAGGCCCTCCCAGAACACCGCCAGTTGAGCTTTGCTGTTCCATGCAAGTTATGCAGCCAGGGTATGAAACTAGATGGCATACTGACCCACAGACAAGGAACCCTTATATAGATGCAGCAGAGCTGAAGTAGCGGAGGCCGTGCATCCAGGCTCTCCAAAGACCAGCCGGAAGGTAGCAAGGAAAGACCGGAGGTTAGTGGTCTCCAGACCTCCATGTTCCCAAATAGGATTTGCCCATGCAAGGGCCTGATCAGGCAGCAGGGACACAATAAAGGTGACCTTGGACCGCTCAGTAGGAAACTGTATCAAGCACTGGTTCAGGAATCCACAACAGGTTTTAAGATCTCCACCATAGCGTGGTGGAAGAGGGAGTCGCACGTCTGTGGCACTCAAATCCGGACTCGCAGGTATGGGTATTGCAGGGGTAGCAGTGACTGGTGACTCTGCAGTTTCTAAAGGAGAGGTGGACTCCAGATGAGCAGTGACATTATGCATGAACTGCATCAGTTACTGTACAACAGGCTTGGGATGACCACCATGGTCTATCGCCTGAGCGTACTGTCACGAACCAGCAGGTGTTAACCCACTGTTCCACATGAACAACCTCCTCTAAGGGCGTTGTCTAAGTGAACCCCTTGTTCTTTGGAAAGTGGCCAAGTTTGATCTACTGGATAAGTACTGCTGCCTTTTTTATGTTGGGTCAATTTTAAGCATTGTCCGGTTTTGTTACTGAAGTTGGACAACCCTTTTAATAATTTGTAGCTGCTTCAAAATGGATTAAAAATGGCAGTAAGATTTGCTATGGTTGCTTGATATAAGCAGCCAGGGGGAATTTAAACTAATCCATGCTGTATGCTTTGTATGGAAAATAAAGTAGTTTTACTTGTTAGAAAACACAAAAGTGGATGGATGAGCTGTACTCATTGCAGTGATAGGTCTAGTCCTATGGGGGCTATAATGTTACGTTAACCTAGTTTTTTTTGTTTAATATTATCACTTGATCTTACAAAAGACCTTTGGTAACCACATCCAGTGAATGAATATGCTCTTCTTTCTCATTGTGAATAAGATTCATCTCTGTCATTCACATCATGTAACAGTGCCCAACAGTTACCACAAAGAAGTTTTATTTTAAAACGCTGTTGTGTCTTTAGATAATCCTTTAATTATTTGGTTTCCTTTTGCCATAAGTAAGTATGCTCTTTCAGGATCATTCTTTGATTGCAGGCAGTCTAACCATCAAAGAACGAACTAAAATACACATTTCCTGTAAACATATATGATAAAAAAAAGTCTGTAATTGTAGTTGCCTTTTCTATTCTCAGCTTGTTCATAACCCCTGAATTGCTAAAAGGGATTTCAGCAGTTCTTTTTTGATTGTTGAAATGTCTGCTATGATAGATGCTTGCATGTGGTAAACTATTTGGTTAGAAAAGGTTAATCTGTTATGAAAATGTAATTCTGGTATTCACATTTCTCCCTTTGAGCTTTATCACAGCAAGGTCATCATATCCCAGACTAAAGACTTTCAGAAATATACCTATGGGTAATATCTACCTGCTATTTTCTTCGGGGTTGGATAAAATTTACTTGGCCATTATGATCAATGATTGCAGCTTATCTGTATTGTTTGTTGGGAATCTAGGCTAGCCTGTGGAGCCCATCTCACTGGGCTTCATACCGCTCTCAAATCTTTTATCTCCCTCAAACTGGATCGTACCCTAAATGGATATTCTGGGATTACCGTGATTTTTTTTTTTTTTTTACAGATGAGCACAAGAAGTTGCTTACCTGTTGTACATCTTCCCCAATCTTTTTTTTTTTTCACAATTTGGACTCTCTTGACCCATTTTTACACTGTAAACAAATCACTCTGGTTTCCATCCTGTATGTAGCACTTCCTGTTTCAGTATCCAACCAAACCCATGATGCACTTCTCCTTTTTCTACCAGCCCAGCCTTGCTCCTACCAAAGCCCGGATAGTTTACAAAATTACAGCTACCATCATAAAATATTATGTTAAAGGATGCTGATGCAAAACTGAAAAACCCTTTTAAACGGAACCTGTCACATTGAACATGGTGTCTGAGCTTAAGGCAGCTTGTTAAAGAGCAGAAGGAACTGAGCAGATTGATGTATAGTATTATACGAAAAGATTCAGTAAAACTTGTATTACATTTATTCTGGGCTGTGAAGTCAAGGAGGTGGTCCTACCAGTGATTGACAGCCTTCCCTCTATGACTGTTCGCGCAGAGATACTGTCAGTCATGATGGGACCGCCTCCTTGACTCCAAAGCCCAGAATGAGCAAAAATATAGCAATAAAATACATTTCACTGAATCTTTTCCCACCAAACTATATATCGATCTGCTTAGCTCCTCCTGCTCTATAACCTGCTGCATGCAGATTACTTCACATTTTCATGGTGACAGGTTCCCTTTAAATGCATTACTCCAGGATTGGACTTATTAAAAGTCTGTGGCTCTAATGGAGATAGCTGAGTCATTATAGTTATTGGTGTGGGTCCCAGAACATAATAAATTCATAATAAATTATTTAACTTATTTAAACTGACCGTGTGCGACCATCTCAATGAGGTGGAAAAGAACAAACAGCAGGTGGAGCTATACAGATACATTTTATTTAATAGCTCACTAATATACGAATTATTAATTACAAAACTAATCAGATTCAAGTGTTGTTTTGAAAAATGCTGAATATTTTTTGTATCACAACCCCTTTAAGGGCCATTTTTAGGACTTTTTACATAATTTTATTAAACTTTTTTTTCCATTGTTTTAAGTCTCTGTCTCATATGTAATACTTTGAAATACTTCTGCAACCTATTAGGCCACATCTTTGGCACGACATAATTGGCTCATAACTATTGCGGACTTTGGAGGGGCCTTTATTACTACCCCTTTTGCCATAGTAACTCATGAGCACCTAGTGAGCACTCTGTGGAGGGTTGATATACAAATAAAGGGAGCCCCATTCCTCTGTCAAGCATTCCGCTCAGTATATTTTGTTAACAACTTATGATTTCTTTCAATTTTTCATGTTCCTACTTATCTAAATAATCCACTTGATATTCTATAGAGATCACTTCTCAGCAGTTATCTCATTATCACAGGCAGAATTACAATTCAAGATAGGATTCACCATTGACAGTGGGTAAATAGGTAATAGCTTGTACATTATCCTCTACACAAGAGCATGGCTAGAAATATCTGTCATAGAAGTTAAATCTCATATCTCTGAATGCTGAATTTTAAAAATTTACAATAAAACATGAAAACGGATTAGAAATAAAATAAAAAGTAACCTGCACGTAAACCCTGCTATGCATCTCTAATTGACATGTTTATGTGTCTTTAAAATGACTGTTATGTTCAACACTGCTAGAACTGTCATACTACACGTATGACCATAGCAATGGCGTCTAATTGATCAGATACAGTATGACATTTTTACCACACACGTCTTACAATACTTTTAGTCTAGAGAAATAAACGCTGGATTGTAGATATAAAGTATCTCATGCTTAATTAAAATCATATCACTGGGGGATGCTTGTATATCTGGTGTATGGCTCATCATACCACGCGGTCTGTACGGTCCTCTTTCACATGCTGTGCACACATGTGCCGTGTGACCTCCTTGCATTACAGCTCTACTGAACACTGTTCTCTAACCTACCAACCACATTGAGACTCATCCAGCTTCTGAATCAGAAGTGAGAAAGTGGTTATTTTGGGGGCCGGGAAAGAATCTGCAGCCAAAACCACATAATCTCAGCCTGATCTCCTTGTACATGCTGACTTTATTAACCCCATGCTACCGTCATTGTATCCAATGGGTTAATATCTATGTTTCAGAAAGATTAATGTAAATGCAAGCCTGAGACCTGATACTTGTTTAGACGATTGTGGCCTGTGAGTCTCGGTTATTTGTGTGAGCCTGCCAAAAAAATTGATTGATATTCTTCTTAGCCCGAACCTTAAAACAAAATGTAAAATTAGTGGAGTGCAAACAATGTTGTCATTGCATTAGATAAAGGTAAAACAGATGATGGAGCAGAACCCTGAGCTCAGTTGCACACGTCTCCCTTCTGTCTACAGATGTTGTGTCTGCAGCTACTATGGCTGTAATGAGGTTTCGCCAAAAGAGTCCGATCACGCTTTATTTGCTGCTTTGGGTTTGAATGTCATTGTAACCTCCTGAGTTCCTTAGCAACTAAGTGGTTTTATGTTTTGTTACTTAGATATAAACCGGGAAGCTGAAACCTGTGGAAATAATAAAGGAAACCAGTTTCTGTAAAAATAATTACATTTCCAACTGCACTGTGGAGTGCACATTTGGACCTAGTAGGGTCATCCAGCATTGAAAGAACATGGTTGCTTTCTTCCAAAAACTGTCTCGCTTATCCAGAGGTTGTGTGTGATATTGAAGATCGACCTGTGGTGTCTGGGGGACATCTGTTTTCCCTGGGTCCGGCCACTACAAAGCACACTCCCCATAGAAGTGAATGGGAGCACACCGCGCTTGCGTGGCCACCACTCCCATTAATTTCTATGGGGCCGACGAATATTTTCAGCAGCCCCATATAAATGAATAGAGGGCGGTTGCACATGCGCAGTGCGCCCTCCACCACTCTCAGGGTTACGTTCTTGGTGTACCTCTGGGACCAGCACCTGTCAGACAATAGGGGCATATCCTAGCGATATGCCCCCATTCTCTGAGATGAGAATACCCCTTCAAAGGGGTTATCCCATGACTAATGTAAAAAATGAAAATTAGACATCCTATAGTAAATGACAATCTCTTTCTAACAAAGCTAGAACCAGCCCTGTACCTCACATGGATCCAGAGATCTCCACATTCAGTGCTCTGCTAGATTTATATCAAGCTGGCAGCTCAGGGGTCGTGTCTTCTGCTGCAGCTAAGGGGGCGTGCCTCAGCTCTCCCTATCACAGCTCAGTAGCATGTGCGGCCTTCTCAGTGAGCAGAGAGATACATTTTATTAAATAATTTACTGGCTACGCTAAATTTTTAATTACATACAATTACAAAAGAATTTGGATCCAGATGCTGGTTTGAAAACTGTAGAATATATTTTGTGAGTGCCATTCCTTTATTATTTCTACTAGAAGTTATTAATGAATTGCCAGCAGCTTGCAGTAAAGATACCAGCTGGAAGGGAGGGGGGGGGGGGGGGGTCTGCCACCAGCAGCACTGTTTGGACAGAGTCAGACACACCACCTACTGGTAACACCCAGCAGTACCTTTATTGCAGACTACTGGGAATTTATATATAAAATCCTAACAGGAATAATACAGGAATGGCACAACACAGTGTCATAATAATAGATGCTCCAGTATTACAGTATTACACGGGGTATACAAGTAGTTACTAAAAACATGTCAAAATATGTAACGGATCCTCTTTAAATCTTAACCAGTGGTCCTGATTCATTATGCATTGCAGGTTGGGGAAGGGTATATTGGGGGGGGGGGGGGGAGGAGTACCAAGGAAATAGTGAACATAAATATAAAAATTTACACCTGTCTTTCAATAGGTTGTTTTATAGGACACAGAAACACACAACCTCAAGAAAGTTAAATTTATGTATTCTCAACAGTGGTTTTATCTTCTTGAAGATCTACAGTGCCATAAAACTACCAAGACTTACAATAGTACAAGTAGGGAATGGTAAATTTGACAGGACTAATAAGAGCTATTCAGCGCTCACTGCTCAATCTCCGCATATTGTAAATATACTTTGCTAGATGTGTAGCATTTCATATTTATTGTGAACATTATGCAGGGTAGAAGTGCAGGGTCTGAGTGGTACAAGTTGATTTGGGCATTTTTTGCGGATTCACACAGACATATTCATATCTATGGATCTGCAAAAAAATACGGACGGCACATGGATGTTAACTGTGTGGTCGTTCAGCAAAATGTAGAACGTGTTCTATTCTTGTCCATTTTTTTGGACAAGAATAGCTAGTTCAAGTAAAGGTTGTGAAAAAATTGTGGCATGCACCTCATAACTGATATAGTTGTGTGCATGTAGCCTTGCTCTGTTTGTGAAGGTTTTTTCCTTATTGATTGTTTTCATTTCACATTATTACAGTTTGTTAATTAGTCCATTAGATACTTTACATTCAGAACAAAACATCTCAGTATTTCGGCCCAGAGTTTAGGATTGAGCGCTTAAAGTGGTTGTCCAGCAATCAATTTTTTTCCCCCCAACATGAACATGTGACTGCTGCAGCCAGTCACTGGTTGACACAGTGACCAACATGTCATTGCATATTTCACAATCCTGGATTCGGCAGGACATTCCTAGATTTTGGCAATTGTCCCGCAGTCCCAGGATGGCTAAAGCATGTTCTGATTGCAACTGTATCTGCGTCTTGAGGATGCAGATAGAGTTAAATAGCTCCCCACTGCACCATTTCCCAGCTGTGCTCTCCCCAGCACCAGACACAAGGATATATGTATAAATATACATACTCGAGATGAGTAAGGCTACTTTCACACTTGCGTTTTACTTTTCCAGTGTTGAGATCCAGTAGATGATCTCAATACCGGAGAAAAAAAGCTTCTGTTTTGTCAATGGGGACAAAACTGAACTGAACGGAATGCATCAGAATGCATTCCGTTCTGTTTGGTTGTGTTCCCATACCGGACAGAAAACCACTACAAGCAGTGATTTTCTGTCCAACATGGGATGTGAAGCAAAATGGATTCAGCATAACACACAGTTTAAGTCAATTGTGCCATATCTGTTTTCTTGGACACAATAGAAAACTGACCTGTCACCCATTGACTTACAATGGTTTTTAATGCCGGATCCGTCATGGCTATTTTAAAGATAATACAACTGGATCCGTTCATAACGGATGCAGTCGGTTGTATTATCAAAAACAGAAGCGTGTTTGCTAATCCCTGCCGGATGAGGCAAAAGTGTGAAAGTAACCTTAATCAATTATAATTCTTTCTGATGATAGCTGTTAGACATGCTAATTTACATATATTTTTTCCACAAACTATTTGTAGCGGTGTCTAGCCAACAATAGTCATCACATATATTAACTGGTCTCCATAGTAGAAACAGACAGAGGTCCCCCAATGCCTCTCATTCAGAAAAACTGATTCTGCCTGCTCTGCACTGATACAGGTCTTTTGTCATGAAAGAACAAGTTGCAGATGTGAGGCTGGTTTAGCCTTTTCTAGTTATGCCATGTAATTCTGTTTAAAAGGCTGATCAGAAGGCTGTGCTCTAGTTGTGAAACTCAGCTTTTGTTAATCCTTTCTGGAAAGAAAGCTGAATTGCATGTTTTCCACATGTAGGTCTCTCTTGAAATATTTGGGTTTGTTAGAATCCAAGATTTTCGGGAAAATTAAAGATCAATTTCATATTGAAAGAATTGATTTGCTCATCTCTAGTATGTATATTAATACATATCTCCTTGTGCTTCATAGATCAATGTTTGCCTATTTTTTAATCCACTAAGTTTTTGGTGGCAGCCTCAAACTGCTCAATCTGTGCTCTTTCATAACATGATTTGTATCTATTGTTGTGGTTGCATCTGCACATAATGCTTCTCTAGAAAAGAGACATGCAAGCTAGTCTCCTTTCCAAAAGAAAAGGAAAACTGTCTCATACCAGGAATCCAGCTTTTTCTGGGTGACTACTCTTTAGAAGAGCTAAGCAAAGAAACTTTGCTTGGCTGCCTGAGAGGCTTTGGTTGGGGCATCAAGTATGCATGAGGAGTAACGTAAACCAGTAAACATTCCTTTGGTTTTCTGGGAGAAATATATGAAAATTAGCAAACCTCTTCTGGCATCAGTTAGGCTTAGGAAAGCTAATTTGAATATCTTTCACAGAAATCCAGAAGAGCATTGCTTGGCCGACAATACTCCACATACGTACTATGCATACCACCCAGACAAAACATACATATTGCTGAGAAACCTGGAGTAGTATACTAGATGCTCTCTATAGTAAATTGAGATCATAACTCTACGGGAAAACTGGTGGCTGTTTCCAATGCCCCAAATTGTCATAAAAAATCAGGAAGCTGTGAAATCACTTTTTTGGGGAAGACAGAAGCTATAGCAGGAACTTGTACAGTAACAAGAGAGCAACGTTCACTTAGTGTCCACAGATGTAACTTTTCCTGACATAGGTAGAGAGTGGTACAGTATGCATAGTGCAGGTATGTCTGTGAAGGTTCTCATTTATCCAGGTCATAGTATATCTGTAAAGAATAAATCAAGGCAATTGGACTTGCTGTAGATTTCTTGAAAACGTTTCACTCGTTCTTCCAACGAGCTTTCTCAATTCTGCAAGTCCAGTTGCCTTGATTTATTCTTTACAGACATAGTGCAGGTAGATAGCAGTACAGTGCACATAGCAATATACAGTACCTCTGAGAGATACTATTTTACACCCAGTCTTTATGTAGATTTGTATTACAGCCCCCACTGTTTGACACAAATTATGAATCCTCTGCATATTGCCACACCCTGTGCCATTGTAAACTGAAAACATTGTAACCTAAGGCTACAGTAGATTGTGGGGCCTCATAACAATTTACATAACTGCTTAAATGAATAGAGACATTGCTCTGCCAACATTATTACAAATAATTAGCATTATATATTCCAGTGAATCCATCAGAAGATTTACATTGAGAAAGCAACAATGTTGCTGGCTTTGGTGTCCACTGGTAATGCTACCTGCGCCCAATTTAATGGTTAAGGGTTCATATTTCCTGGGATGCGGCTTCATAAAAGTTAGGCAGGTTACAATTTATGTAGAAATCAGATGAAGCAGCCACTTTCAGACTCCTGTATCCCTCCTAACACTATACCTCTTACTATGTGCTATGTCTTTTATTAAAGAATATAAAGAGGCAAACCCCCTCACCGAAATCCATGGCAAATCCACCTCAGAAAGTGGCAAAATCAACATCAGAAAATCTGCCTTGTGTGGCTGTACCCTAAATATGTTTGCTTAGTTTCAGCCACATCTAATGAATGTGTTGGGACCAAAACTGAAATGAGTTCACTGGAATATTTATTACAGTAACTTATTCCTAACACTATGTGCCTTTCAGTACAGAGGAGAACATAGCTGTTCCTTGACTAAATGCAAACAACCTGTTCTAAAGACCCCTCAGGTGAATTGTGAAATCTGTACTTTTTTTAATGTCCCAGGGGCCATCAAACGTTGAACCCTGTTTTGTAGGTGGCAGTTGAGGTAATTTAGCACGGTTGAAGTATACCACACATTAAATTAATTTTCATACAATAATGCAATAACATTATTACATTTTGCAAGGCAAGAATTTCCCCTCTTTCAAAATGTTCATTGTGTAGGATTCATATGCTTCCGTGAATGCCAGACAGAAGAATTTTCACTCATAAATCTGTTTGGTTTATGATGAAATAGTACTGTTTGAGCTATGTTCAATATGTTATCTTTTATGCCCATTTAGATTTTTTATGGTGATCAGCCTCATCTTCATTTCAGTAGTAATGGGCCAGGAAATTGGTCAGCTGGTTGTCTTGGGACTACTGCCTGGAACCTGGCCAAGTTTAAAGGGTATTCCTTTTTCAGCAAATAAGTTGCATATTAAAAGGCTATACAACAACTCCCAAACATACATTATTTATCAATTTCTCACAGTTTTTGAGAAATTTGCTTGCTGTCATTTAATACTTTCATTGTTTCCTTCCAGTTGATCATGTGATTATCACTCAGTTGCAGGACTGTTTAAAGCCACAGCATATGTATCAGAGTTCTAACTGATAACAAGCCATGCACTTCTATGTCCATCACATGGGAGACTCTATTGAATGACTCCTAGCGGAGATGTTGAGAACCTTTGGGAGAGTATATTGGAAAATTATTCATTTTTTCAGTTCACCAAACATAAAATACATTTGCCAGAACCAGAATACCCCTTTTAAAGGGTTTGTCCAACTTCCAAATTTTGCACCAAAAGCTTAGAATGCACATACTGTACATTCGGAAATTCTTCAGACCTTTTGACTTGTTTCACATTTTGTTAGGTTGCAACCTTGTGCTAAAATAAAAAAAAAGTTCAAATGTTTCCACATCATTCTGCACTCAGTACCCCATAATGACAAAGTAAAAAAAGAATGTTCAAAATTTTTGCTAATCTAGAACTTTATGAGGAGGTAGTGGAGGAAAGAATTCGGAAGAAGTGTATGGCGATTATGAATAAAATGCTCGCCCATTATATGAGATTTTTGCCTAGTTTCACACTATTGCATTTATATCCGGCAGGCTTATCCAACAAGGATCTCTCTGCATTCCGGCATTGCCATCCGGCCCCATTAACTTAGTTCCTACCAGAACAGTGCCAATTCTTGGCATATTTGCCGGGTTGTGGCCAGATCTCAGTATCAGGTCGTGTCCGGCATTGCCGGATCCAGACATCTGCTGGAGATGTCTACCACTGTTGTGAAACTAGCCTTAGTTGAACCACTTTTTTGCAGCGATTACAGCCTCTAGGCTTCTTGGGTATGATGCCACAAGGGCTGCATACCTGGATTTGGGATTTTTTTGCTATTCTTCTCTGCAGATCCTCTCAAGCTCTGTCAGGGAACAGCCATTTTCTTTTTCTTTATCAATTGTCTGTTTTTTGAAATTTTCAATAAAGTAATAAACATACAAGGGAAATACAGTATACAGTGTCAGTGTCTAGCCATTTTCAGGTCTCTCCTGAGATGTTTGTGTTCAAGTCAGGGTTTCTGGCTGGACCACTGAAGGACATTCACAGAGTTGTCCCTAAGGCTACTTTCACACTTGCGTTTGGGGATCCGCTTGTGAGATCCGTTTCAAGGCTCTCGCAAGCAGCCCCAATGCATTCTGAATGGATGCAGATCCATTCAGAATGCATCAGTTTGGCTCCGTACTGCCTCTGTTCCTTGAGAGACCTTGGCGCGGTGCCCGAGCTTAAGACATGTCCTCCTAGGAGGATATGTCGAACTAACCTCTCAATTTTAACATCAGTGTGAGGGTTTAGTATTACCGCAGTGTGCACCTGTCTTTGCTATTGTTAAGTGGGATATATTAGGCAGCAGTCAAACAGTCAGTTCTTGAAAATGATGTTTTGGAAGCAGGAAAATGAGTAGTAAGGACCTAAGCGACTTTGACAAGGGCTACATTTTGCTGGCTAGACGATTGGGTCTAAGCATCTCCAAAACAACAGGTCTTGGAGAATAGTCCTGGTATGCAGTGGTTAGTTACAAAGAGTGGTCCATGGAAGGACAACAAAAAACTATGGTCATCCTAGGCACACTGAAACATGTGGATAGCGAAGGCTGCACCATATGGCCCAATCACTCAGTGACAAGTTACTTTAACCCAAATTGTTGAAGAAGTTAAAGAGGTTGTCTGAGTTATAAAAAAAAAAATATAGCACTGTAAATCTGATGGTCAGCAATTTACAAGTAAGCTAAGCAAGATTTAGGAAAAAAAATGATATTTCCTCATTTCCCTGGTTCTCTTCTTGCCCTTTGTTTACCTGCAATAACAACAATCTCTGCCCCTCCCCGTGCTCTGCAAAGGGAGTGACATGTCTGACTGCTAGGATGCTCAGCAGCATGTCGCATGTAAAGAATTACAAGTCCCATCTGTACAATTACACTTCTGATATACACATGATCTTCCCCCTACCTGTTCTTGTGCAGTGCTCTGCAGAACGCCTCTAGTCTGTCAGCTCTGTGTCTGCAGGATGAGGAGGAAAGATCCTGTGTCTCTTCACTGCCTGCAGCCTCAGGAAAGCCTCTAGCCCTAAGTGTGTGCTGCTGAAGGGGTTAATCTTTCCTGAAGAATCCAGTGAAAGAGAGACACAGGTCAGACAGCAGCAGCTCACAGTGCAGGGGGGCATGGTCAGCACAGTGACGTTTCGTGTACAGACAAACATCTGCCCTCTCAGGCTTGCACGAAACATCCCCAGAGCAGGGAGAGAAGCTGACATCACATGTCATGTGACCCTCAGTGAAATCTGAGAAAGCAGTCACTGCTGATAAAGTAAGTGCATTGAAAAAACCTTACATTTGCCTACAAAGGACAAAAGAATAACCCGGACAACTCCTTTAATGCTGCCTATGATAGAACACATATAGGGCCATTTATCAAACTGGTATAAAGTAGAAATGTTTTAGTTGCCCATAGCAACCACTCAGATTTAACCTTTCATTTTCCAAAGGAGCTGTCAAAAATGAAAGGCGGAATCTAGTTGCTATGGGCAACTAAGCCAGTTGTACGTTACACCAGGTTGATAAATGACCCCAATAGGTCATTGCAGCTTTCTGTATAAGGGCTGAGTACTGGCAGACTGCTCAGTGTGCCCATGCTGACCGTGTCCATTGGCAAACGCATTACAGTGGGCATAGAAGCATCAGAAATGGACCATGGAGCAATGGAAGAAGGTCTCCTGGTCTCATGATGCACTTTTTCTTTTACATTATGTGGACTGCAGGGTCTATATTCATGTGGTTTTTCACTGGAAGAGACAAAAATAATTAAAAAAAGCACTAAACCTGAAAATAATTAGCAAAAAAATAATTTGTCACTGTCTTTCCGCAGAAATGAGACTTTTTGAAATCTTGTAATTGTCATGCTCCTAGTCTCCTCTATCCCTGGGTCCAAGGGTCAGCTGGTCTAAAGGAGTTGATCTTTTCCTAGATTGCCAGGACCAGCCATCTGCTACCTCAGTGTGCCTGGCCCTGTCAATCAAGCAAGAAAGGGAGGCGCTGGAAGGGGAAACGGCTGGAGCTATGGTGCTCCAATGGCTTGGCCCACCCTCAGTGCACTTGAAAGGTAACTTATGTATAGATTAAAAGAGTTCTCCGGATGAGTCTTCAATATGAGATCTGCGCGGCTCCCTGTACAAAGGGCTGCAGCCTCTTTTTAGGCTATATGCCGTCACATTCATTGGTCACATGACATAGGGGCAGCACAGCCCATTCAAGTTAATGGTGCTGAGCTGCAATACCAACCACAGCCGCTAACCAGTGTATGGCACTGTACTTAGTACACTGCAAGGAAGACACAATGCTCACAGGAACACTGTGGTCTCCTCAAACAGCAGATCGGCGAGGATGCTGAAAATGACCTATCCTGAAAACCCCTTTAAAAGATGATTTTCTAATAATTACATGGTTGGTTTTGACAGCTAAAGGTATGGGTATAAAATGGGGAAGCAGCCCAACCAGGTATTGAGCACAATTGAAAAATGATTTTGTTGCTGATAGACTCCCTTTAGTGAATAAGTAGTGAGAAAATGCAGAGCCTAAAACGTCATGAAATTTATAGAGGTTAACTAATGGCGGGTTTACACTACCCAATTGTTGGGCAGATTATCAGGGGTAAACGTCCCTACTAATTCTCATTCCCAACAATCTACCCGTCTGAAGGTGCAGCCGATTTCCCAATGAAGGAGCGTTTTGTTTGTTTGTCGGGTGAAACTGTAGTTTGTGTAGGCAAGTAAATTATGGTTTATGGGAAGCAGATCGTGCTGTCAAGCACTGTGCTGCCCAGAAACATAAACAGTATGTGCCCTCATACAGCTGCATTGAGTCCCCGTAAATGCAGAACTTCACCACCACTGAACGAGCAGCCACTTGTCGGGAATAAAGCGTTCAGCTACTCATCTGGCCGTGTAAACCCACCAAAACAGATGAGCAGTTGGTTGTTTAATGGTACTTTAATTATTGCCACCAGAAACACATAAAAGATTTGGCCGGGCATAGGACAGAAATAAATATCTTTTAGTTTTGAAAACTTTAAATTCTAAGCTGAAATGTTACATCTTTTTCTGAACATGAATGAATTGGTGAAAATTTGTCTTGTCAGCACTGTTCTGTTGGAAATATTTTCATTATGTAAGCATATTTGCAGATAATGCATGTGAGATCTACAGTGTATGCCAGCATTTCAGCATTCATTGACTTATGCTGTATGCAAAAAATATGGCTGCCTGCTAGACAAATGTCCTGTTGGCAAACTCTGAAGAAGCTAATTTTTCCTGAGGCAGTTAAAATTGTTTATTCCCTCAATATCTCATGTCTATAGTCAATTTGAACCTCTTTCTTTTCTAAATGTATTGTTTTCTTGCCTCCTATGAGAACTATAGAAGAATAATTTCTTTGTTCACTTCATTACTTTAGTATTATACAATATGAAGACCTAAAAAATTTTATTGACATTATTTATTGCCCTTTGCATGTCAGAGCCCCAGCTGTGGTCTTTTAATTCAATATATGTATGTAAATATTAATAGAAAACTTTTCTTGAAAGTTATAACTCCTGTCATATAATTAAGTTGTAAAAGGTGTATATCATGCTTTCATATATGTATATAGACAGACAGGACATTTGAGTAGTACGAGAATAAAGTATCTTTTTCTTTCCTGAGGCTAGACTTTTTCTAAGATTTCACAAGTTGAATCACAAAAGGTTTTTACGCAATTTCGTTTTATATGATGATTCATCTTTTGGCGCTGCATGCTTTTAAGTCTGGGGCACAAAAGTACGTCAGTAGTTCTTTGGCCATGCTTTGTATTTAGTCACCCTGAACCAGATCTCACACGTACAATACATTCCCAAAGTCTTCAGACCCTTTCACTGTTTTCACACTTTGTTATGTTGCAGCCTTGTGCTCAAATAAAAAAATATTTCCCCATCAATCTGCACTCAATACCTCATAATGAGAAAGTGGAAACAGAATTTTTGCAAATTTCTTAAAAAGTAAAATCTAAAATGTCTCATGGACACAAGTACCAGACCCTTTGCCATTACACTTGAGATTTAGCTCTAGGGCCTCTTATTTCTCTTGATCATCTTTGAGATGTTTCTAAACCTTAATTGGAGTCCACCTGTGGTAAATTCAGTTGATTGGACATAAATGTAAAAATATCTGCTTTACTGAAAGTTCCAAATAGCATAGTGGCCTCCATAATTCTTAAATGGAAGAAGTTAGCAACAACCAGAACACTTCCTAGAGAATTCCAACCCACCAAACCAAGTAATCCTGGGAGAAGGGCCTTGGTAAGAGATGTGACCAATTTCCAAATGGTCACTTTGGCTGAGCTCCAAAAATCCTATATGCAGATGAGAGAAACTTCCAGAAGCTCAACCATCACTGCAGCATACTACCAAACTTGGCCTCATATCAATGGCCAGAAAGTAGGCTCTCCCCTCAGTAAAAGATACATGAAATTCTGCAAGTTTACAAAAAAGGCACCTAAAAGCCTCTCTGGTCTGATGATTATCTGGTCTGATGAAATCAATATTGGACTTTTTGGCCTCAGTTCTAAGGAGTAAACCAGACACTGCTCATGACCTGCCCTATATCATGAGTGGCCCAGTCAGAACCCTGACTTAAACCCAATCCAGCATCTCTGGAGAGACCGTAAAATGGTTGTCCACCAACGGTCCCCATCCAATCTGACAGAGCTTGAGAGGAGCAGCAGAAACTCCTGAAGTCCAGATGTGCAAAACTTGTGGTATCATACTCAAGAAGACTGGAGGCTGTAATCTCTGCCAAAAGGGCTTCAACTAAGTCCTTAGTAAAGGGTTTGAATTCTTCTGTCAATGCAATATATTAGTTTTCCTTTTCAATAAATTGGCAAAGATTTCTAAATTCTAAAAGATAAAAACTTGGGGGGAGATTTATCAGACTGGTATAAAGTAGAACTGGCTTAGTTGCCCATAGTAACCAACCAGATTCCACCTTTCATTTTCCAAAGGAGAATTTTTTTTATTTTAGCATAAGGCTGCAACATAAAATGTGAAAACAATGAAAGGGTTTGACTTTCAGAGTGCATTGTAAATTTGCACCAGTTCACACCGTGGCTAAGTTTATACCATGCATCATGTTGGTAAGGACTTTTAAAATAGGATACACCAGATACAGCATAATAGCTATCAGTTTACATCCTGTTGTCATTGACTTCAGCTGTACAAAAAATCTGATCTGCTTGGACCCTTTTTCTCAGGATTTTTGTGTCATGTTGCATCATGTTTTAATGGTAAATTTGGCCAAAAGGAAAGAAGCTACTGTTCAACAGGATGCAAAACTATAATAACATATATAGTGCCATGGGTTGTCCATCTTCATTTTTTGTTTTAATTAAAAATAGTAATTAAATGATCATCCTATGTGTGTATAATCTGTAAGTAATTTATGTAAAGTAGGCCTAAAGTATGGCTGATCGCATACATGTGCCGCGGTTCTCTGCTATTTAAAATAGCAGAAACCCGGCAGCTTTTGTGCCCGCTGCACTTGCAAGTGGGCACCATGTTTAGGGAACGGACTTCTCCCATACATATATGGCGGAGGTCCTTAAGGGGTTAATACAGATGACCAGTCCTCAGAATAGGTCATCAGTATCAGATTGGTGGGTGTCTGACTCCCAGCACCTCCGTCGTTCAGCTGTTTGACTGCAGAGCTTCGGTGAGTGTTGCGGCCTCTTCCTATGCTAGTGACGACACATTCGTCGGTCACATGGTCTAGGTGCAGCTCAGTCATATTCAAGTGAATAGAGTTGCAATACTAAGCACAACCACTATACGGCGGATGGCGCTGCGGATTGTGGTTGCCTCTTAGAACAGCTTGTAAACGGGTGTGCTGGGAGTCAGCCTCCACCCATCACACACTGACCTAGCTTGAGGATCTATCCTGACTGTTTGTTTATATGAACAAAATATAACACTGTTGTGCAAGCAGATATGACAGAACTTCCAAATTAAACTAGGACTGTTCTTAAAGTTCTATAGGAAGAAACTCTCATAACCTATACATGGCATACAATACAATTGTTTTTTTTTTTTTTACTGCCTCTGACAGGGCAGGTAGTTTCTTCTCAGGATCAACGCTCTACTTGTCTTATACCTATACCTACCACGCTTTACTGTATTTTCAATATTCAACCAAATGACAGTACCAACTGGAGGGCTTGTATTTGTTGCAGTGGACCTGGATTGGGAAAAAAAAAGCAATCGGAGAAAACTTATCCCTGGCCTTTATACCCTAGTTCATATTATTTGTCTTGCTGTCATTCTCAATTTATCTGAACACTAGATTATATTACAGAGTAATTAAATGTGCAGTCTTCCATCCCGCTGTCCCCTTTGCTACATTGACTTACTGCCTTTGATTTCTTTGATTTGTTTAGTTTGTTCTGTAAATGTTTGTGTTTACTCATCGCTAATTGTTTTTACTCTGCAGGAACTGTAATCATGCAAGGGTTTCTTCTGCAAGCTTTAAATGAGCCAGGGCATGTCAGTGGACATCCTAACTTCATCTTTGATGAGCTGGTTAATGTTAACTAATTTTTGGCTAGTGGTTCCCATCTTGAATTTCAGTAAAGCATGAAGAGATATCTAATTAAAATGGTAGAATATAGATTTAGAGCTCATTTCTCCTCTAAATTTATTTCTGCTTAATTTGAAAGACAGGATTCCGTATTCTTTGCTGAGTTGAGTGACAACCCTCTAGTTTAAGAGTCTATACTGTTCATTTACTGTTAAAACTTTAAAAAACAGTATGCATTAAACTCCTAAGCTCCCCCTAGTAGTGGCTGCAGGCAAGCAATATTTTCTATGGGGGAATTTATCATTAGGTATTTATTTCAGTCAGTTTTGCTTCAGTCTGCACTTGCATACTAGTATCAAATTTATAAAAATGTCAACATTTAAAAAATGTAATGCATTTTTAACCATTTCATCCCTGGAGATTTGTTCATTTTTGCATTTATGTTTTTCACTCCCTGCCTTTCTGGGGCCATAACTTTTATATTTTTCCGTTCTCATAGCCGTATGATGGCTTGTTTTTTGCAGGACAAGTTGCACTTTCTAATTCAATATAGTGGGGAGCTGGAAAAAATCCAAATGGGTTGAGATTTGGGGAAAAAAAACGCAATCCCCCGAAATAGTTTTATGGGTTTTGTTTTTACAGCGTTCCCTATACAGTAAAACTGATGAGTTTCTTTAATTCTTCAGGTCATTATGATTACGGCAATACAACATATGTATAGTTTTTCTTGCGTTTTTATACTGAAAAAAATAAAAACCATGACATTTTTTTTTCTTTTTGTCGCCATATTCTGACCCCTATAACTTTTTTGTAGTTATGTGCGTGGGGTGATCTGTACTTTTTATTGATACCCTTTTGGGGTGTGTATAACTTTTTGATAACTGTTTAATTTTGTGGAGGGAGAAGCAACCACAGGCAAGGGCTCCATAGGGACTACTGTGCAGCAGCCTCCCTGTTCAAACAAGAGGACAGGGGCTGCCACACAAACTCTGGCTCCCCGGAGCACACCTAGAAGTGCTCTCTTCCAGGTTTTAGCGTGTCCAGATGCCATGGTCGCATTTGACCACGGCATCTGAAGAGTTAAAAATCTGCAACCAGCATTACCATCGGTTGCAGACATTAGCTGCGGGTGTCTGCTGTATGAAACGGTAGGCACCCGGCGGCTATGGCTCCTGCCGTTCTCACGAGTGAGCTCCATTTTAAAAGTCCTGGCCAGTGCCATACATGTACAGCGCTGGTTGGAAAGGGTGAAAACCAAACACTAGAAATGCAAATTTTCTACTTCAAGTCCCTATTGGAGGGAGTTTGCAACCGTCTTGTGGCTTTTTAAAAAGTTGCAGTGAAATTAAACACTTTACGATATCCACCATGCATGTACGTATGCATGAATAGCATAACAAAAAAGCTAATTACCAAATCAGCATATTTTAGTCACTTCTTGTTCCGAAAACTAAAATTTGAATGAAACTTATCAAAAATTCATACATACCCCAAAATGGTATCAAGAAAAACTACAGATCGCCCCACAGAAATTGAGCCCCCACACAGTTCCTAAGATGTAAATGTAAAAAAAAAAGTTATGGATGTCAATGTGGTAATGAAAATATTAAAAACATAATAAAGACCCAAAAATGAAGTTAAGGTGCCAGTTTTACCACTTAGGGAACACCGTAAAGACAAAACCTATATAACAATGGTAAAATTGCATTTTTTTTTCCAATTTATTCCTATTTAGAATTATTTTCCAACTTCCCAATACATCATATGGAATATTAAGTGGTGACATTAGAAAGTACTGCCTGTCTTACAAAAGCAAGCCTTGATTTGGCTATGTGAACAAAAAAAAACTTGTGTCTCCTATAAGGAAGAGAGTAACAAGAAAATGGAAAATGGCTGTCAGGAAGGGGTTAACATAGCTACCATGCCCACTTTCCCACCCACATTTCAAAACTGGAGTGCTGTAAAAGTGTAAAAAGTCACTACATTTTGTGCAAGCAAATCTCCTATTTTGCATCTTTTTGAAACCAGTAGAGAGCAGTGAAGTTTTCAAAAAATTCGATGTGGTTGATTCATCGAGTTTTTCCCGAAAATTAGCTTTCATTCAAATTAATTTGTCATGAATCACATTAAATAAGGAATATCCTGCAGTAAAACTTTAGGGAGAATGTATCCTGGTGTACATCACTGTGCAGTGCAGCAACATGCATAGCTAGTCCTTTGAGGTAGCAAAACAATTAGGCCCCTTTCACACGGCCGTTGCGGGAAAAGATGCGGGAAAATGCGCAATTTTTCAGCGTGAGTGCAAAGCGTTTAAATGCGTTTTGCACGCGTGTGGGAAAAATCGGCATGTTTGGTACCCAGACCTGAACCCGGACTTCTTCACTGAAGTTCGGCTTGAGTATTCTGTAGATTTTATTATTTTCCCTTATAACAGTTATAAGGGAAAATAACTGAATGCTTAGTAAAGTAGTAGAGAAAAAAAAGGTTTTTTTAATCCATGTTGTGACAGTGCAAACACATGCGTTTGAATCCCTTCTGTTAGATGTAGAATGACTGTGCGTCACTATTAGGTTTAGGCTACTTTCACACTTGCGGTTGCAGGTTCCGGCAGGCTGGTTCCAGTAGCCCACTGTGCCGCCGGAAGTCCGTTCCAGCCCCATTCACTATAATGCACGGCAACAAGTCGAGAGGCGGCCGGACAAAAAACGCAGAGCTCTTAGTTCAAACTTCACTTATTTGGTCAGTTATTGTCAGCCCAAAGCAGGTCAGGTGCAGGTCAAACCCACAGAACAGGTGTTGAACTTTTTATGATGCCTAATCCAAGAGTAGGTTCGGCTCCTGAATTCGTCTCACAATGTTTATATTTTTTACACTGCTAGGCAGAGGCTTCCATCTGGCAGTGTTGCTGGTGACGTCACCAGCCCTAATGGGCGGGTTTTATCGCTGCCCTAGCCATTTTTACAGGCTAAGGCAACACTAAAACCCGCCCTTTAGTGTTGGTGACATCACAGGGCTCTCTGCTAGGTGGAAGCCTTCACCTAGCATAGACCTGATACGTCACTGGATCTAATGAAAAAGCCCTTGCCCCGTGTGATTCAGAACAGGGCAAAGGAGAGCATTGGAGAATGAAATGCCCTGATGCTCATATCAGAGGGCTGTCTGACAACCCCTTTAAATAGGGTCCATTTTCTTTTTGTTATTTTTCTGTTCTGATGGATCAGACCATTGGAAAAATAAGCAGCGATGTCAACACGGCCAAACAGGAAAACTACCGTAGTTACCCCTGTTGAGTGAGGGTGGCAACAGCATGAAGAGTCATAATATTGGCCCCAGAACAGAGTGGTGAGAGTGGTAACAGCATGAAGAGCCACAATAGTGGCTCCAGAACAGAGTGGTGAGAGTGGCAACAGCATGAAGATTTACAATAGTGGTCCCGGAACAGAGAGGGGAGGGAGAGGCAACAGCAGTGGCAGTAACGGCAGAAGGTGATGGCAGATCACAGTAGGGGCAGATGGCAGAAGAGGCAGCAGGCGTATAGCATCAGGTGGATGACAGCATCAGAAAAGTGGCAGCAGCATGTGGGTAGAAGTAACGGGCTAATTGTCACAATGTTCTGTTGTGGCAGTATACTGCAGTCAGATCATTACTGCCAGAATGATCTGTTGTATCAGGCACCAGTGTCTGGAAATCCTGGTTAATCGAGGCCAGATTAATCTTTATAAAGGTTAGTCTCTCAACATTTTGTGTTAAAAGATGAGTTCTCTTTGGGGTAACTATGCCACCCGTCGCACTAAACACCTGCTCTGGTGTCACTCTACTGGCTGAGCAGAAAAGCTTGCCCAGGTCAAACTCGGCCAGTTGCGGCCACAATTCGTTTGCCATCCCAGTATTCCAGGGGATCTTGCATCTGGGGTGACAGGGTGCAGTCCGAGTATGCCACCACCTGCTGGTTCAGCTTCTGCTCCATGTCCTGCTGCTGCTGGGCGATTTCTTCAGTAGGTGTATCTGCCATTTGTGTTACAGACTCCCTGCCTCCATCTCCACTGCATACTGCCACCATCTGTTAGGGTCATCTTCGTTGTTGCCCTCTAACTCTTCATGCTCCTCCTGGTCCCCTCCTGTCGCTTAGGCAGATATACCACCTAGTTCTGTATAGAATTTCTCAGCATTTATGTCCTCCTCCACTTTTTGTGCCAGTTCAGAGATGTAGGCACCATGTCTTTTGTTCCCTCACCAGTCACGTTTATCAGCATCCCCTCTAAGACGTCAAGGAGTGAAATGACATCATTCATCCTGTAGTCCTGGTGACAATAAAGTGGCCTCCTCAAAGGGCCTGAGCAAACGGCAGGTGTCATCTGACGTCAAAGTTACACCGGGGAGTAGTCCTCTCCGCTAGGCGAATACTATTCTGCCTTTGCAGCTCAAAGAGGGCATGTTTTGCATGGTAATAGTGTTTTGCATGGTAATAGTGGCTGAAGTGCATGCACAATTTCCTTAAAATTTTCAATACGTCTTGCAGTTGGGTGGAAGACTTCCGAAACCGGGTGACAACCAGATTGATGATGTGCGCCATGCAGGGAGCATGGCTCAGTCCTCCCTGATGCAGCACAGACAGAATGTTCTTCCTGTTATCGGTGACCATGGTTCCTATCTCCAGTTAGCGAGATGATTCGATTTCTAGGTTGATGATGCAGAACATTTCCTCCCTGGTGTGACCAGGTGCAGACCCATGTGACAACACTGTGCTTTGCATAGGTGGTGTGCTGGAGGACTCCTCTGAACTGTGCCTACAGTGGAGGATGAAGATAAGGTGGAAGATGAAGAGGACATTGGTGCTGAAATCCCACAATTGCCATCACCTGACCGAGTTGCTGGTGTGCCTAGGCCAGAATCACATTTATCCAGTGGGCTGTAAAGGACATATATTGTCAAGGACTGGCCTGCCTTCTGCTTAACAAAGGTGTGCAGGAATGGTATACCTCTTTTAGAGAAGTAATAACAGCTTGGGACTCTCCACCTTGGGTGGACACAAGCCATCAGTTCTCTGAAATGTTCAGAGTCCACAATATGAAAAGGAAAGGACTGTAGTACCATCAACTTGGCCATGTGCACGTTCAGCTTCTGCATGAATGCACACATACTGTTGTCTCTATGCAGTCGATTTGGTGATCGATTGCTGGTGAAACACGTGATGAGGAGGAGCATCAGGAGTAATAGACGAAAGCTAGGAACAACAGCTTCCTTCTGCTGAGGTTGGGGAGCCCTGACTGCTGGAGAAGGTGTGCGGGCTGCTGGGAGAAGCAGCGGTTGCTGTGTCAGGCTGTACCACTACATTTGTGCCACGGTTTTCCCAGGTCACTTTATGGTGATGCTCCATGTGTGGATACAGGCTGTGGTGCCAACATTAGCACCCTGACCAAGCTTCATCTTTTGCCCACATATTTTGAATACCGCCACAATAACAACCTCCGGCAACATGATAAAAAATTCACACACTGCGGAGTATGGCATTTTACCCCCAACACTCCGTGCCGTCTGCCTGCTGCTGCTGCCGCCTTTATGAACCCATGATGCAACGCTCCTGACAGGTAGGCTCCTGATAATCAGACAGTCTACTCAGAGCGCGTTTGGCTCCAGATCTACCACTGCTTTCACCCTGCTGCCTCATCGGCATACTACCACCCTGATGCTGTTTAACGGGCCTCACATCCTGATGATGATGATGATGCCCCCTCTTCACCCAGCTAACACGTGCGATCGGCTACATCATTCATTAATGTCTGTTCATCACTTATGTCATCCTCGACCGTCTCATGGCCACATCCCTGACTGCATGCAACACATGGTCCCACCCAACTGTCATCATCTCTAGTTGCATGCTTAACCCCTTAGTGACCAGCCTGTTTTGGGCCTTACTGACCAAGCGTTTTTCTTCCTTTTTTCATCGTCGCGTTCCAAGAGCTATAACTTTTTTATTTTTCCGTCTATATAGCTTTATGAGGGATTGTTTTTTGCGGGATAAGTTGTAGTTTTGTATGGCGGCATTTTGGGGTACACATAATGTAGCGGAGAGGCGGTAGGGTCCACAATATCTCCGCTGGTAGACCGGAACAGCATACAATAATCCAGGTAGCTTTACAAGGATCCCTTTTCCCCAAGGACTAGACGACACATAGCCTGGGAGTCAACTGAACTTTATTTTCTAGGCATAGCACACAAACCTCTAAACCCCCCAACAGCCTCATTTACATACAATGGGTTAAAAAGAAGGGGGAGGGGAAGAGGCACAGAACAGCCCTGCATTTACCATAGTAAACAGTACAAAAACTGAGCCGTACAGACAGCCTAACAAAGTGGAATAGCAATGTGCTACAACAGGCAATAACATTACAGTAATAGCAGGATATATACAAAGACATTCTGGAAGTGGCTAGGTTTGCACACATAACTTTCTGATTAACTTTTATTAACTCTTTCTGGGAGGGAGATGAGAAAAACAGCAATACCGCCACTGCGTTTTTAAATTATAAATTATACGGCGTTCATTTTTCGGTATAAATAACATAATATCTTTATTCTCTGGGTCAGTATGATTACAGTGATACCAAATACATATAGTGTTTTTTAGGTTTTACTACTTTTTAGCAATAAAACCCCCTTTTTTTTTTTTAAAGAAAGAAATGTTACATTGCCGCTTTCCAAGACCCATAACTTTTTTCTTTTTTCTTTCTATGGAGTTGTGCGAGGGCTTGATTTTTGCGGGACAACTTGTATTTTTTCATTGGTATCATTTTGAAGTAAATGGCGCTTTTTGATCGCTTGTGATTTACATTTTTTCGTTGGCAAGTAAGGATAAATTAGCAATTATCTATATTTTTTTTTTTTGCGTTCACCGTAGGGGATAATTTATGTGATATTTATGTAGTCTGGGTCGTTACGGACGTGGCAATACCAAATATAAGGGGAAGATAATTTTTTTGCAGTTTTTTTCATTGAAAAGTGCATTTTCAATGGGAAAAAAGTGCAATTTTTTTAATGGAATTTTTTTATTTGATAAATGTGTTTTTTTTTTTTTTACCACTTAATAGTCGCACAAGGTACTATAATAGACAGTATTTTGATTGCTTTTAAAATGCAATGCATTCAGGGCCGGTGCAAGGATTTTTGCCGCCCTAGGCAAAAGAAAAGTTTGCCGCCCCCCCATGTGACATCACAATGCCCCACCCATATGATCTGCCATATTAAAGGGGTTCTGCAGTATATTTAAACTGATCGGCAGGGGTCCGACACCCGGGACCCCCGCCAATTAGCTGTTTGAGAAGGCAGCAGGATTAGTATCACTGGCCTGGGCAGGGCTAAGCTTCATTCAAGTAAACAGAGCTTAACCCCGCCAAGGTCTGGGGCCTACATCAGACCCCTGCCCGTCTTCACACACATCGGCACCCCGTGATCGCATTTGCAGGGTGCTGATGGGAGACAGAGGGAGTCTGCTCCCTCTGTCACTGCTTTACATGCGGCGGGCGCCATTGCCCGCCGCATGTAAAGTCTTAAACAGCCCGGATCAACACTCCTGCCGGTCCCGGCTGTTAGAGCAGGACCGCTGCTCTCATGTGAGAGCCGAGTCCCCGCAAAATGTTAGCTTTCCTCTTTCAATAATAATTTGAGGGGTGTAGTTTCCAAAATGGGGTAATTATTGGGGGTTTCATCTATACAGGGGTCTCTGCAAATGTGATTTAGTGCCTAAAACGAAAAACCAGCAAAATCCATGCTCTGAAAGCCAAATGGTGCTCCTTCCATTTTGAGCCTTGTGTGTACCCATACAGCAGCTTATGTTCACATTTATGGCATTTCCGTACCCAGTAAAACCCACCTATTAATTCTAGAAGTTTCAGATGACACCAGGTGTGCACAACATATTGGGCACTGAAATGTCATATCTGTGGGAAAACATGCAATGTTAGTCACTTTTTATTTCACTTTTTGGGAAGCAGGATAAAGAAAAGGCAGCAACTCTGCCATTAATTTTTGGGTTTTGTTATTTGCATGGTCCACTGTGCATTCATTTCTGCAAATGCTCACTGTACTCATTGAAGGAAATGTGTCACCAAAAATGTTATGTCCCATTTAAAACCAGATAGCAACACACATTCTTTTTTCTAATCAGTTTTTATTTTTTGATTACAATTTTTTTTTTTTTAAGTCTATTTCCTGAATATGATTATGGGGGGCTGCGATCAACCACCTGAGCTATAGACACGGTGGTCAGGCTTGGACCTTATTGACTTACAGTGCCTTGAAAAAGTATTCATATCCCTCGAACTTTTCCACATTTTTTCACGTTAAACCTACAAACTTAAATGTATTTTATTGGCATTTTATGCGATAGACCAACACAAAGTAGCAAGTATGTGTGATGTCAAAATAAAATGATACATGGTTTTCCAAATTTTTAATAAATAAAAATCTGAAAAGTGTTCAGTGCATTTGTATTTAGCCCCCTGTACTCTGATACTCCTAAATAAAATCCAGTTTGAACAATTGCCTCCCAGGAGTCACCTAATTGAGTCCACCTGTGTGTAATTTATTTTCAGTATAAATACAGACCTTAGAGGTTTGTTAGAGAATTAGTGATCAAACAGCATTATAAAAGCCAAAGAACGCACCAGATAGGTCAGGGATAACAGCCCCGGTTGGGAGAGCACTAATTAAAGAAGCAGCCAAGAGGCCCATGGTCACTCTGGGAGAGTTGCAGAGATTTACAGCTCAGGTGGGAGAATCTGTCTACCGGACAACTATTAGTCATGTACTACACAAATTTGGCGTTTTATGGAAGAGTTTTAAAAAAACATGTATCATTTTCTTATAACTTTTTATTTTACTGCACACATACTTGATACTTTGTGTTGGTCTGTTACAATCTCTTCTCTCTTCCTGCTCTCCCCTGTATGTCTATGGGACAGCAGCAGTGCCGGGCCCCCGCCCATCTGATATTGATGACCTATCCTGAGAATAGGTCATCAATATTAAAAGCCTGGAGAACCCCTTTAAACATAAATAGGTGATTTAAACAACAGGTCCAAAATGAGTTCACTTTTCAGGGTTTCATTTATTATTTCACCCCAGAGCCTCTACAGTAGTCAGCATAAGCATTGTATATCACCACATTGGGCCATTGCCATTGGGCCATTTACTCCTGAGCCCACCCATACGTTCAGGCAAAATAATAGGGCCACATGTATAGTAAGGTGTTTCCAAAACCAGGAAACACAGAATGATAGTAAATGGTTACAACATATTTGGCACTGCAATGGCATTGGTGGAAAAATTGCAGTTTTCACTTTGCACGATCTGCTGTGCATTCATTTATGCAAAATACCAAAGTGCTAACTCCACCCCTTAATAACATTAAGGGTTAGTTTACACAATACGGTCACTTCTCAAGGGTTCCATTTATTATTTCACCTCAGACCCTCTACATTTGTCTGCACAAGATGAGTAAATCACCACATTGAGCCTCAAGTGCACATGGTGCTCTGTTGTATATCTAGGCAACAGATTATGGCCACATGTAGGGTGTTTCTAAAACCAGGAGGCACAATATAATAATACGAGGGCTTACTTTTTACACTTGCATACGCTGAGCACAACATATTGGGCAATGAAATGGCATATGTGTGTAAAAAGTGAAGTTTTGGATTAAAGGTCACGAGGTGATAGAGACAAGGAAAGAAATCACAAAATCCTGCTGGCATACTGGGCTGTATACAAGGCGTTGTCTCTATCCCTCAGCTTGAATGTGCAGCAGATGGTTGTTCCCCTGAATTTTTTGTCTTGATTTTAATATAGTTTACCTCTGTCTGCAGGCTCACAATCCTGAACAGTTCTAGCTCTGCATAATGTGGGAAAAAGAGTTAAGCTGCATCCTTGTCTGTCTGCTTGCACTCAGCAGGTGCTGTGTTTGAAGGAGTAAAATCATTTTGAAGCTCTAAAGGGCCAGAAAGTCATCTGCTAATTCTTCTGTATAGAGAAAAAAATATTCTAGGGATTCAGGCTCTGCTGTTCCTTAAATGGGCACTAAATTTTCACACAGCTTTGCAAAAATCAATAGTACAAGTGACCACAAGAAACTTTGTAATATGTTTTATCAGTCAGAAATTTCTAGTTCCCCTGTTATAAGCTGTTTACCAGCCCCCTCCCTATGGTAATTGCTTTTTACTTTGAAAAATCTCTTTTTCATGTTGTATGAAAGTGGAGAGGTTAGCACTCACCTTGACAAGGATGGAAGAGGCCACGCAGCCTGCACAACACACATATGGTTAAATCCTCGCCACCTACTTTGTGGCTTTTCTTGCTAAGTCTTCTTTATTAGAGGTTTTTATACCAGTAAGTTTTTTCCTGTTAAATTCTATTTTCAATTTCTTGATATCTATGTCCCCAGCTTTAGTTTTATTCTCGTTAGAAATTGACAGGATTCCCTAGAAATACAAGGGGTGTTTAAAAAAACAGTGGTGTGGTGGCACTCCTTTCCTACTCAGTGTGGATAGGTGCACGCCTCTAAGTCCACCTGAAGACCAAAAATTGCAAATAAAATACAGTATAGAGGGTCACTCAATACACCAAATCCACAGACCAGGAGTATCTAAATTGTATATTTGAAACTTTATTGCCCACAGTAATTAATCATGATGAAGAATTCATCAAGATTAGAGATGAGCGAACTTCAAAAATTAGTTTGGCGTTTGGGTTGGGGTAATCGCCGCATCCCGTTATGGATTTCACTACCGCGGACTATCCCGGCATATGGAATCCATAAGGGGCGGCTTCCACGAACCCGAACTTTGGAAAAGCCGAAGGACCTGGGGTGACGTCACCGTCATGTGATCCGTGCAGGGCGTGGCTCAGCACTGGATTTGCTCCAGTGCTGAGCCATGCCCCTGCACGGATCACATGACGGTGACGTCACCCCAGGTCCTTCGGCTTTTCCAAAGTTCTGGGTTCGTGGAAGCCGCCCCTTATGGATTTCATATGCCGGGATAGTCCGCGGTAGTGGAATCCATTACGGGATGCGGCGATTACCTCAACCCGAACACCGAACTAATTTTTGAAGTTCGCTCATCTCTAATCAAGATAAACCATATCAAATTATATAAAAATATAAAAAGACACCAATAATTCATATAAAAAGTTCATATAGGAGATGCCATATAAAGCCACAGCTTTGTGCTAATTAGTCCATTAAATTTAATCGACGCTGAAATAAGCTTTCCAATCGGATTCAATTTGTTTACCAGTGTGAAAGGTTAACCACAGGTAAGGATATGCGCATGATGGATTCAACGGGTATCTAATTCATAAGTGCCATCTCCACATCCTCATTTGTGTTTTTGGACAACTGAAATTAGTCCCATGTATCTGTTAATGGTACATCTATGACAAGCACTCTGTGTATTTCAAATGTTCCGATTAATAGTATAAGAGTATAGGTACTTTACCACTCCTTCAGACACAGCCGGCCGTTCGTGTATCCATCTCCTTTAGCCCCCTTCTAGGACCTGCCGTGGCATCCCACGTGGTCCTATACGTCATCAACCGTGGCGTGCCACGTGATGCGGGCTACAGCTGTTGATTGGTGCGGCCGCCAAAAGAGAAATCCGGATAGAATTTGACTGGAAGTCTCCACAGTCGTACGAGTGGTATTCAAAGAGTGCGATAGTCTTTCCCAAAAGTCGGTCTTCAAACTCTCACTACTGTTATGGCTCCAGACGCGTTTCGGGACTTTTAAACCTCCTCCATTTGATCACGTAGCTGCCGGTCTCCTGGCTTAGGTTTTCCCCGTCACATCCTTAAAGCTTGTAAAAAAGCGGGATCTTGACATAAGGGCCACTTAATATGGTGGATTTGGTGATCTCTGTAATGGAGACACCCCTTTGCACTGGTTTTCCTTCCTTTGAGGGATATCTGGCTTTCATTGTGTTGTAGACCCAATACTGGGGCTCCACATTTATTTTGCATATTACTGTTTCCCAGGGAGCTTTGCACTTTGGATTGCTGTGTTGAGACTCTTAACCGAGGCTCCGCAGTGTTTTTGTGGCTGGTCTCCCTGAGATCAGCTATTGTTTTGTTTGAGTAGTCTCCAAGGCATTGCTCCCAGTTAGCCAGAATCCTACTCCACACTGATGAGGGGCAACACCCTGAAACAGCTGTCTGTGGATGGATAACTGGCTTAGGTTTTCCCAGTCACATCCTTAAAGCTTGTAAAAAAGCGGGATCTTGACATAGGGGCCACTTAATATGGTGGCTTTGGTGATGTGATCTCTGTAATGGAGACACCCCTTTGCACTGGTTTTCCTTCCTTTAAGGGATATCTGGCTTTCATTGTGTTGTAGACCCAATACTGGGGCTCCACATTTATTTTGCATATTACTGTCTTCAGCTGGGCGGGGGTGAAGGACGGACCTTCAGTGATGTCACTGGGTCACATGGTCCAATCACCTGCTTCCATCATGGAAGCAGGTGATTGGACCATGTGGCCCAGTGACATCACTGAAGGTCCTTCACCCCCCGCCCAGCTGAAGACAGAACAGGAGACCGGCAGCTACGCGATCAAATGGAGGAGGTGAGTTTTTTTTTTAATTATTTTTAACTCTCTATTGCCCTTTTTACTTTGCATTCTCTATTGAGAATGCTATTAATTTTCCTTTATAACTATGTTATAAGGAAAAATAATAAAATATACAGAATATGATGATGAAGTCCGGCTTCGGGTCTGGGTACCAAACATGCCGATTTTACTCATGCGTGTGCAAAACGCATTACAACAGTTTGCACACGCGTGGAAAATTTGCACATTTTCCTGCAATGCACCGGCCTCTTATCCGGGCGTCAAACGTGACACCCGTGTGAAAGAGGCCTAAAGAAATCCTTCAAAGGATGATTGCTGTATATGGTGATGATGCACCTTCCTACTACCAAATAAAGGTTTCGGTCAAGCAGTTTAAATGGGGTAGGGAATCAATTGAAGTTGACCCCCGTTCAGGGCGACTTGCCAAAGGATCATCAGAGGAAATGTGCTGTAAAGTAGAGGCCTTGATTTTGGAAGATTGTTGGGTCATGAATTAGTCATTTCAGTTGGCACAGATTCCAGTATCATTCATGATGTTTTGATGCTGTTAAAGGTCAGTTCCCAGTGGGTGTCATTAATGTTGACTACTGAGCAAAAAAATTGCACCAAGTAGTATAGCCAAGAGAATTTAGACATTCTCAGAGAAAATCCAGGAGACTTCTATTCTTAAATTATTACGGCTGATGAAACATGGGTTCACCCCTATGATCCTGAGACCAAACGAGAGTCCATGCAATGGAAGCAGAAGGGGTCACCAATTCCAAATAAATTCTGTGTGCGGCAGTCAGCTGGAAAGATCATTGCAATGGTGTTTTGGGAATAAGAAGGCATCTCATTACTAGAATTCATGCCCCATAAGACAACAGTTACTGGAGACACCTATGCTTCAACAATGACGGCATTACGTAAGGCAATAAAAGAGAAATGCAGTGGGAAGTTGTCGCCAGGTGTTGCTGCTTCACGACAATGCACCAGCTCACAAGTCTTGCAATTCACAAATTGCTATCAGGAAATGCGGCTTCATGGAGCTTAACCATCTACCCTACAGTCCAGACCTGGCAAACAGTGATTACTTTCTCTTTCGGAACCTGATAAAATTTCTCCGTAGGAAGCGATTTCCTAATGATAATGCAGTCAAAAAGGCAGTAACAAGGTTCCTGCAGCAGCAAGAAGTCTACTTCTATTCTGAGGGCATCCAACGACTGGAGGCGAAGTGGCATAAGTGTGTTGAAAAGTAGTAAGTTCCATTTTCTCGAACATTTTGTTTTCATATTCAGGTATACAACTTATTGAACATGCCTCGTATCAGAAACTTGTATGCCAAATTCAACTAGCAGTCAAACTCCTTATTGCTAGAGAATGGAAATCCCTTTGGAAGTTGTTCTGGGGTCTTTGGTTACCATTCATATTATCCATCCATTCATTTTGTCATCAATTTTCCTCTTGCAGCCACATCTTGGGAGGTTGACCACAGTCCTATAGACCTTAAACTTGTGAATAATATGTGCAACTGTAGTAACAGGAACATCAAACTCTTTAGACATGGTCTTACAGCCTTTACCATGTTTGTCTATAATTTTTTTTTCAATCTCCTGATACAACTCTCTCATTAGATTTCTTTGGTCCATGCTCAGTGTGGTACAAAATATAATACCAAAGAGCACAGTGGCTACTTTTCACCCTTTAAACAGGCAGACTGACTGATTGCAAGTTCAAAGACACCTGTGATGCTAATTACAGGACACACCTTAGTATAACATGTCTCTATGGTCAACTTATTTTCAATCTTTTCTCGGGGCACATTTGCTTCAGTTTGTTTTTTAAAAATTTTTTATTGAACCACAATTCAAAAGCGTGTCTGATTTTCATTAACTGATTTTCTTTAAACATAGTAAGATAGTACATAAGGCCGAAAAAAGACATTTGTCCATCACGTTTGGCCTGTCATCCTGCAAGTTGATCCAGAGGAAGGCAAAAGAAAAGCCTGTGAGGTAGAACTCAATTTTTCCCACTTAGGGGAATAAAAAATTCCTTCCCGACTCCATTCTGGCAATTAGAATAACTCCCTGGATCAATGACCCATCTCTAGTAACTATAACCTGTAATATTATTACACTCCAGAAATACATCCAGGCCCCTCTTGAATTCCTTTATTGTACTCACCATCACCACCTCCTCAGGCAGAGAGTTCCATAGTCTCACTGGTCTTACCGTAAAGAATCCTCTTCTATGTTTGTGTACAAACCTTCTTTCCTCCAGACGCAGAGGATGTCCCCTCGTCACAGTCCTGGGGATAAATAGATGATGGGAGAGATCTCTGTACTCACCCCTGATATATTTATACATAGTTATTAGATCTCCCCTCAGTCGTCTTTTTTCTAAAGTGAATAACCCTAATTTTGATAATCTTTCAGGGTACTGTAGTCCACCCATTCTGGTGTTTACTTTAGTTGCCCTCCTCTGAACCCTCTCCAGCTCTGCTATGTCTGCCTTGTTTACAGGAGCCCAGAACTGTACACAGTACTCCATGTGTGGTCTAACCAGTGATTTGTAAAGTGGTAGGACTGTGTTCTCATCACGGGCATCTATGCCCCTTTTGATGCAACCCATTATCTTATTGGCCTTGGCGGCAGCTGCCTGACACAGTTTTTTGCAGCTTAGTTTGCTGTTTATTAAAATTCCTAGATTCTTTTCCATGTCCTAGATCCTTTATTATTACTTTTGTCAGTTTCAAGTTATTTCAGTGACCAATGTGTTTTGTTTCTTTCTTTAACAGAAGGTTACCAACAGTTTTTTTCCACCTATGTAAATAAAAGGAAATTCTAATCAGTGTGTTCAGATTGGTGCTATGTTGTTGGAAATTATTAATAAAATCTATCTCAATTTTAATACTAAAGAAAGTTTAGGATCAATGGTTATTGACTAATTTAATTCTATAGCTTGTTCTGGTCTTGTGAAGTGCCATGTTATGGTTAAAAAATGGCAAGTTATCCAGATTCCATGCCTAATAAAGAAAAAAATTCCCTATAACTAAAATATATTAATTTTCGTTCTACACCTGGTTTGTCCTGTACAATTATTAAATTATGTAAATTATTATGTAGAAAAATGCAGTTATACATAAATAGTAGGCAGTTAGTTAAAAGATTTGACTTTCTTCATAAATTGAACATACTGTATAAACTGTCAAAATATTGTTGACAGATACTGTATATCTGTCATGACAGAACTTAAAGGGGCTTTCTGTAACCAGCTGTTTTTAGCAAGTGCCCACAGCCTGCTTCTCTACATAAAGGATTTATACCTTCTTCCTCCCTGCTGTTTTGGTCCTCTATGCTGCTTCCGTTGTGTCTATGTTTTGGTCCCTGCAGTGTTGACATCCAGTGCAGCATAGACATGGTCACATGCTCTGCGGCAACTAATGACTGGCTTCAGTGATGAAATGCTGCTGGTTGTCATGTAAAAACATAACCATAGCAATGACAGGTGCACTCTGCGGCAATACTAAACCCTCACACTGATGTTAAAATTGAGAGGTTAGTTCGACACATCCTACTAGGAGGACATGTCTTAAGCTCGGACACCACGGCAAGGTCTCTCAAGTAGCCCAAGACCCTACCACTCAACCTATCTGTGCCATATGGGCGATATCGCCCATACGGCACAGGTAGGTTGAGTGGTAGGGTCTCGGGCTACTTGAGAGACCTTGACGTGGTGTCCGAGCTTAAGACATGTCCTCCTAGTAGGATGTGTCGAACTAACCTCTCAATTGTAACATCAGTGTGAGGGTTTAGTATTGCCGCAGAGTGCACCTGCCTTTGCTATGGTTATGTTTTTGATTGTTCTCCACATCCACATTATGGCTATCGTATGTAGGATGGTTATTGTGGTACTTGTAGTCTGTTGCTGGCATCTTCCATTGTATGCATTTTTTGCTGTTGATTGCCCCTAGCAACGGACTACAAGTGCAGGATGTGCTCCCCTATATACATGCACAACTGCATATGGGTTGAGCATATCCTGCTTGGTAAACACCACACCCCGTTTTCTAATGGTTTGGTTGGCATGTAACCGCTAAAGCGGAGGATATGACCGCGGCCATGGAGCGCCAGATATAAAAACTGTGGGGATCGAAATATGGACACAGCAGAGGCAGCGCGAAGAACCAGGTCTGCGGGAAGAATTATGAATCTTTTCTTTGGAGAGACAGGTTGCAGGCTTTTTCTGAAAAGTGATTATTCCTGGACACCCCTTTAAGAAACATAGCTGTGTTTAGATTCTGTTGTACGTACTGTCATATTTTATTCCTTTGCCTCTCATTTTTGTGTACCTGGAAAATGTATTCACTGCTCATTAGTAAACTCTCCACTGTTTTGAAGCACAAAAAAAAGATTTGTTTTTTGTAAATATCTTTTACGATCAAAGGCTGTCCCATAGTTGCACGTGTGAGACATTTTTCCACATTGTGGATGACTGATTACACATGACCCAGGAGAATACATACTTCTTAGCACATGAAAGTGGGCTTACTGTTAAGAGGTTATTTATATTCCCAATTACACCATCTCTTTGTATATCTCTAAAGCATATATATGAAAGGTATTATGGATGTTGTAATCCATGCTATGTTCCTGGACACCCACATTTGCAATTTTATGGTCAACAAGAGTGTAAGAACTTAAAACTGTTTTAGTCGGTATTAGTGTATGATTAACAATGGCAATGTCTGCCTTCAACTGCCGCCCTAGTCCATGTACAGTGCATTCTTGGTCGACCACAAATGCTTGTAGCCACAGTCACGTTAATACTTGGCCAGAAATTTCAGGAAAGACATATCTTTCTTTGTAGATATAAGTGGACAAAAATCATTATTTTAGACAAATACTTTGATAGCTGCTTTAGTGTTGTTAAATGGAGAAATCAAAGCAATCCTAAAGGGGTTGTGTCACTTCAGTGAATTTTTTTATGTAGAGAAAGTTAATACAAGCCACTTACTAATGTATTGTGATTGTCCATATTGCCTCCTTTGCTGGCTGGATTCATTTTTCCATCACATTATACACTGCCCGCTTCCATGCTTATAACCCTTTAATCCATCAGTAGTGGCCATGCTTGCACACTATAGAAAAAAAAGTGTCAGCCTATCTGGTGCCTGGGACTGTGGGAGTGCACATAGGCTAGTGCTTTTTTATATAATGTGCAAGCACGACCACCGCAGCTGGATTGCAGGGTGGTTGTATCCAAGGAAACAAGCAGTGTATAATGTGATGGAAAAATGAATCCGGCCAGCAAAGGAGGCAATATGGACAATCACAATATATTAGTAAGTGTTTTGTATTAAACTTTCTCTACATGATAAATGCTATTTGCTGAAGTGACACAACCCCTTTAACTCTAGCAATCCCCTGCATAAAACACAAATTCTCTATAACGGCAATCTAATGAAATCATATTCATTTTAGCTTGTAACAGTTTTTGTCTGCAGAGGCACACATTTTCCATTCTAAATGGGTTATCTGGGAATTTGATATTAATGACCTATCCTCAGGATAGGTCATCAATATCAAATTGGTGAGGGCCTGACTCCCAGGACCTCCACCGATCAGCTGTTTGAAGAGGCTGCAGAACTTCGTGAGCACTTAATCCTCCTCCAAGGCCAGTGATGTCACTATACTTTGGTCACATAGCCTAGGGGCAGCCCGGTCTCATTCAAGGGAATGGGATTGAGCTGCAATGCGAAGTACCGCCGCTATACAATGTACAGCACTGTGCTTGGTAAGCTGCGAAGAGACCACAGAGCTCACTTGAAACAGCTGATTTGGGTGCTGGGAGTCCAACCCCACTGATCTGATATTGATTACCAATCCTGAGGATAGGTTATCAGTATCAAATTCCTGAATAGCCCCTTTAACCGGAAGATTTCTGCCAAAATTTTGTTGTACTATGTGAAGAGATGTCAACCATGCATATTAAAGGAACATTAAACACAGAAAATGCACACACAAAAAAAAACCATCACATCATAATTCAGAAGTATATAACGATTTTAAAGTGCTACAGAATATGTTGGCACTATAGTAATAGTTTTTTTACAGACTCTTCTTTATCACTGGGAGCCAACAGTAGTTATTTCTGATTGATAATATCATATTTTGCACATTATTATCATATTATCAGAGCGTTTAGAATTATCTTTCAACACAGGAACATGAGTGAATGTCTGTTTCTTATACTCACTGTGCTGTGTGGTAACCACATTAACCAGCTGTAAACCACTGCAGGAGCTGCAGGGACCACATGCCATGTCTCACAAAATATTATTGCGTTAGCATAATGGATTAAGAATTCAAGATTTCATTTTTTTGGCAAAGACAAAGCCGTTATTAGCTTTTGTGTCAGGCTTTGTGCTTAAAAGTAGCTGCTTCTTGCACATCACTTGGCTTGGAAACTGGACAGAAACCACAAAGTGTGGGTGGAGGTTCTGGACTAAATGTCCTTTGCACTCAGTCACTCCTATTGTATTAAAGTGGCTCGTATATTTTATCTTTCCCTTGTATTGTAATTTAAAGGGACTGAATGTACAAACCATTTTTGCTGTAGGACCTTATACTTTCTATCATGCTGTTACTTAGCCTTCTTATACAGCACTTCGATGTGATTCTTTTATTTGATGTCTTTCCGCACAATCCATTTATAGCCAAAAATTTTCAGCCAGAATTACAAGCTGCGATAATCGCCGCATACCCTGTGCAAAATAGTGGAACGTCTATATGAATAATAAAATAAGTGTGGTAATCGGAATTGAACGCAAGAAATTATGTGGAAGGTGAGTTTTATTATGGGCCAAAATGTATACAAAGTACATACAAGGATTGTGCTGCCATAAATATATAACTGGCTGTTCTTCAGCAAAACGTGAATGACCATAGAATTGTCTTTGATTTTTCAGTTGGAACTTGCAGAAACCTGTGCAAAATGTGAGCATTATATTGGCACAGAAGGTGGTGGAATGGACCAGTCAATCTCATTCCTGGCTGAAGAAGGAACTGTAAGTGGAACAGAACAAACCATCTTCTACTGATATTTTCTTTGTGTATCATGTAATGTATTGCAGCTTTTATTTTAATAGTTAACTGTGTTGGATTGAACTCATTTTAATTAATAGATATAATGTGTACATCTTGCTATAGTTAGGTTGAAAAAAGATATACTGTATGTCCTTTTCGTTTAAATTGCTTTAACATTTTTATACATGCAAGTGTAAAAGTACCCTAAAAAGGTTTTCCGAGTTTTAAATACTGATGACCACTTGTTAGTGGTGCAGCCTTCTACGTGCTTACCAAGCACAGCAGCATACATTGTATAGCAGCTGTGCTTGGTATTACAGCTCAGCACCATTTACTTCTGTGGGCCTAAGCTGCTCCTAGGCTACGTGAACAATGAATGTGTTGTCACTTCCCTAGGAAAAGCTGTGAGAAGGCTGTGGTGCTACTGCGATTGCCCCTGGCTTGTAAAACAGCTGATCAGCAGTGGTCCTGGGTGTCAAATCCCCACCGATTAGATACTGACGACATATCCTTATGATAGGTCATCAATATTTAGGTCTCGGAAAACCCCTTTAAGTGCAAATTTATGACTGGAAATAGGATTTGTTGTATGAAAGACATGTACCATATTTTTCAGACTATAAGACGCACCAGACTATAAGATGCACCTAGGATTTAGAGGAGGAAAAAAAATATGTATATATTTTCCCATTTCACCACCATGATGGCAAGATAGGAGATTGACCTCTGACCTCTGTAGGGGCAGGAAAACAGAGAAAGTTTAAATTGCCCCCGCCCCCCACCCACTTCAGTGTTTTGCTGCCCCGTTAGTGGCAAGGACAGAGAAAGGCCTCTCTGCTAGTCAGGAGGTGAAGACGGTTCCATAGGATTGCATTATTTTTTTTTATTTTTTTTGACAGGGTAGGCTCATCGGGGGGCTGGGACCTCCCTTCTCTACATGATAAATGCTATTTGCTGAAGTGACACAACCCCTTTAACTCTAGCAATCCAACAATCCCAACAATTTTCCTCTTAAGATATGGGGGATCTATTAAAAGTGGTTAGAGCAACTATGGGCATTGAGAAGGTCCAAAAACCGCATTCCTTACAGGAAGAAATGTTTGGTGGTTTAAGAACCAATATGAAAATATTAAAGAGATGGTCCTCGACGAGTGGTCTGATCCAAAAAAAAACGCCTCGGCATATCAAGGGAATTAAAAAATCGTTCCTGTTTGATCCCTCCGAATCCCAATTGTTTGATAATATACCTAAAATAGATGTGCAGGTAGCTAAGGTAAACAAAAAAAACTCCCTTACTTTTGAAGACTCCTCCCAGTTGTGAGACCCAATGGAGAGGAAAGCAGACAGTCTCCTACATAAATCATGGGAAGCTGCCATGTACAGCGTTAAAACCAACATGGCTGCGACGTCTGTGGGGAGATCAATGTACTTATGGCTCAATAAACTTGAGGGTCATTTAAAAAACAAAACACAGAGGGAGGAAATATTAGATTCATTACCCCTCCTCAGATCAGCCACTGCCCTCCTAGCTAACACTTCAGCGGAGACAGTTAGATTCTCTGCTAAAGACGCAGCACTCTCAAATACTGCTAGGAGGGCTTTATGGATGAAGTCATAGTCAGGTGACAATGCCTCAAAAACTCTGTTCCATCGCTTTTTCGGGAGAGTATGCCTTAGGTACGGTTTTGGACAAGATCCTGGAAAAGGTGACGGGTAAGAAAAAAGGCTTCCCGGAAGAAAAAACCCGCGGAGGATAAATTTTTCCTATCGTGCCTATGGGGGTCAAGATAGATCCTGTAGAGGGAAAGGGAAATTGTAGCGGTGGAGCTACCCAAAGGGTGGTCGAGGTAGAGGTTTCCTCCTTAATCCCCAGAATAAAGCGATAAGCAATGATGCCGGGATTGGGGGAAGACTGAGGGTGTTCTTCTCCCAGTGGAAGGGAATTACATCAAATCCCTGGGTTCTAGACATAGTGGAGAATGGAAACAAGATAGAATTCTCCTCTCTTCCCCCAAACAGATATGTCGTCACATCACCATCGTCAAAAAGGCGGAGAGAAAGACTCTGGAAGGGTGTACTAGAGATGTTAAAACTGGGGGCAATTACGCAGGTTCCCCCATCTCAAGAAAAGAAGGGGTTCTACTCTACTCTTTTTCTAGTGGTCAAACCAGACGGGTCGTTCAGAACAATAATACATCTAAAAGGACTAAACAAAAATATCCTATACAGGAAGTTCAAGATGGAGTCCACAATCCCGTTAATAAAACAGAATGCCCTAATGTGCACTATCGATCTAAAGGACGCATATTACAATGTACTGATTCAAGAACAGTCTCAAAAGTTCTTAAGATTTGCGATAAGAGATTAAACAGGAAAAATTTGTCATTTCCAGTTTACGGCCCTCCCATTTGGCATTTCTCCGGCCCCCAGGGTTTTTACCATAATAGTGGAAATGGTAGCTTATCTAAGGAACCAGGGTCTAATAATAATACCTTATTTAGATGACTTTCTAATACTGGCAGATTCCAAAAAACAAATGGAGAACGACCTAATGTCCTTCTTAGCCTTACTAGAAAATCTGGGATGGATAGTAAATTTTAAAAAATTCATGTCTTCTTCCTCAGACAAGTATAAAATTCTTGAGAATCCTCCTGGACTCAGAAATATAGTCCTCGTACCTTCCAAAAGAAAAAGCTGTGTGCTTACGAGGGAAGGTGCAAAAATTCCAAAAAAGAAATTCATGTTCCATCATGGAGGCAATGAGCCTATTAGGAGTATTAACATCATGCATAACATTGGTCCCTTGGTCTCAGATCCACTTCAGAACTCTTCAACTATGTATGGCTACTGAGGTGCCGTGACAGAAGACATATGTCCTTGGACCGATAAGTCCTGATCGCACAGCATGTAAAATCGTCACTTGGTGGACCCAGTCCGCAAATCTCGAAAAAGGAGTGGGTCGGCGTTAGACTCCGGTTATTCAAATCCAAACGGATGCCAGCAAAACAGGCTGGGGAGCAAATATAAAAGGAAATTTTTTTCAAGGTCTTTGGCCGAAAGCCATGTCACTTGTCAAAAACAGAGAATTAACCCCTTTGGGACACATGACGTACCGGTACGGCATGTTTCCCGAGTCCTTAAGGACACATGACGTACCGGTACGTCATGAGTTGTTCCGATCACTGCTGCTCAGCTGGCAGTGATCGGAACAAGGTACCTGCTGAAATCATTCAGCAGGTACCTTGTTACAATGCCCAGGGGGGTCCTGTGACCCCCCCATATGGGCGATCGCTGCAAACCGCAGTAAATTCAGACCTGCGGTTTGCAGCGCTTCTGTGCGATCTCTGATCTGGGATCAGAGAGTTAATGCCCCCAAACTGTTTTTTTTTTAACCCCCCCTGCAGCCCCCAATCATATTGTGGCTGCGGGGGTGCAGGGGGGGGGGTGGTTGCGGGAGGCGGGCGGTGCGGCGGGCGGGATCGCGATTGCGATCCCCCGCCCGCCTCCCCTGTAATCTATCCCTGGTGTCTAGTGGTTCTATCAGAGTGTCAGCACATTGCTGACACTCTGATAAGCGGCTGGCATCTGTGCTGCAGATGCCAGCCGTTTAACCCTTCCGTGCCGTGGTCCGTACGGACCGCAGTATGGAAGGGTTAACAGGAGGAGCGCTCCCTCCCTCTCCCATCGGGGGCTGCTGTGCCTTTGCAGCCCCCAACAGGATGGGATCGCAGAGGAGGGAGCTCCACTCCCTCCCCATCCATCACCCCCTGCCCAGTTATGGCAGCGGGTGATGGTTGCCATGGAGACAGGGCGCTTTCAGAGCGTCCTGCTCTCCATGGTGCTGAAAGTCTGAATAGACCTGCTAAAGGTCTATTCAGACTTTCTAAAGTACAAAATACAGTACAGTGCACTATATAGTGTACTGTACTGTATTACTACAGACACCAGATCCACTGGATCTTTCAGAACCAAGTGGGTCTGGGTCAAAAAAATGTAAAAAAGTGAAAAAAAAGTAAAAGTGAAAAAAACACATAACACTGAATAAAAATTAAAAAAATAAAATACACTACACATATTAGGTATCGCCGCGTCCGTAAAAACCTGCTCTATAAAAATATCACATGACTGAACTCCTCAGGTGAACGCCATAAAAAAACCCCAAAAAATGGTGTAAATAAGCCATTTTTTGGCACATTACATCACTAAAAGTGTAATACAAAGCGATCAAAAGGCGTTTGCCTCCCAAAATAGTACCAATCAAACCGCCATCTCATCCTGCAAAAACGAGGCCCCTACCTAAAACAATTGGCCAAAAATAAAAAAACTATGCCTCTCAGACTAAAACATGATTTTTTTGTTTCAAAAATGCTTTTAGTGTTAAATGTAAAAAAAATTAAAAGTAGACATATTTGGTATCTACACGTCCGTAAGAATCTGCTCTATAAAAATTTCACATGACCTAACCCCTCAAGTAAACACTGTAGAAAAAAAAAAAAACTTTGTCAAAAGCCATTTTTTTGCCACCTTACATCACAAAAGTGTAATAGCAAGCGATCAAAAAGTCATATGACCCCCAAATAGTGCCAATCTAACCGTCACCTCATCCCACAAAAATGATACCCAACCTGAGACAATTGCCTAAAAACTGAAAAATATATGGCTCTCAGACTATGGAGATACTAAAACATGTTTTTTTTTCATTCAAAAAGGATATTATTGTGTAAAACCAAAATAAATAAAAAAAGGTATACATATTAAGTATCGCCGCGTCCGTAAGGACCTGCTCTATAAAAATATAACATGACCTAACCCCTCAGATGAACGCCGTAAACATAAAAAATAAAAACGTTGTCAAACAAGCCATTTTTTTGTCACCTTACATCACAAAAAGTGTAATAGTAAGCGATCAAAAAGTCATATGCACCCCAAGATGGTGCCATTCAAACCGCCATCTCATCCCGCAAACAATGAGCCCCTACATAGGACAATCGCCCAAAAAAAAAAATATATATGGCTCTCAAACTATGGAGACACTAAAACATGATTTTTTTTTGTTTTAAAAAATTATATTATTTTGTAAAACTTATATAAATAAATAAAAAGTATACATATTATGTATCGCCGCGTCCGTCACAACCTGATCTATATAAATAACACATGACCTAACCCCTCAGCTGAACACAGCAAAAAAAAAAAAAAATACGGTGTCAAAAGCCATTTTTGTCACCTTACATCTAAAAAGTGTCATAGCAAGCGACCAAAATGTCATATGCACCCCAAGATGGTGCCAATCAAACCGCCATCTCATCCCGCAAAAAATGAGCCCCTACATAACACAGTCGCCCAAAAAATAAAATAAAACTATGGCTTTCAGAATGTGGAGACACAAAAAAAAATTATTTTCAAAAAGGCTTTATTATGTAAAACTGAAACAAAAACCCCAAAAAGTAGTCATATTTGGTATTGTCGCGTCCGTAACAACCTGCTCTATAGAAATAGCACACAATCTAACCTGTCAGTTCAACTATGTAAATAACAAAAAATAAAAACAGTCCCAAAACAGCTATTTTTTGCAAATTTTCCATTTTAATCCATTTTTGCAGTAACAAAGCAAGGGTTAACAGCCAAGCAAAACTCAATATTTATTGCCCTGATTCTCTTGTTTGCACAAACACCCCATATGTGGTCGTAAACTACTGTATGGCCAAACGGCAGGGCACAGAAGGAAGGGAACGCCATATGGTTTTTGGAAGGCAGATTTTGCTGGACTGGTTTTTGACACTATGTCCCATTTGAAGCCCCCTGATGCACCCCTACAGTAGAAACTCCAAAAAAGTGACCCCATTTTGGAAACTACGGGATAAGGTGTCAGTTTTGTTGGTACTATTCTAGGGTAAACATGATTTTTGGTTGCTCTATATTACACTTTTTTGAGACAAGGTAACAAAAAATAGAAATTCGGAAATTTCATCTCCATTTGCCAATAACTCTTGTGGAACACCTAAAGGGTTAACAAAGTTTGTAAAACTGGTTTTGAATACCTTGAGGGGCGTAGTTTCTTAGATGGAGTCACTTTTATGGAGTTTCTACTCTAGGGGTGCATCGGGGGCTTCAAATGGGACATGGTGTCAAAAATCCAGTCCAGCAAAATCTGCCTTCCAAAAACCATATGGCGTTCCTTTCCTTCTGCGCCCTGCAGTTTGGCCATACAGCAGTTTACGACCACATATAGGGTGTTTCTGAAAACTACAGAATCGGGGCAATAAAAATTGAGTTTTGTTTGGCTGTTAATCCTTGCTTTGTTACTGGAAAAAATGGATTCAAACGGAAAATTTTTCAAAAATCGAAATTCTGAAATTTTATCTCCATTTGCCATTAACTCTTGTGGAAAACCTAAAGGGTTAATGACGTTTGTAAAATCAGTTTTGAATACCTTGAGGGGTGTAGTTTCTAGAATGGGGTAATTTTTGGGTGGTTTCTATTATGTAAGCCTCACAAAGTGACTTCAGACCTGAACTGGTCCCTAAAAAGTGGGTTTTTGAAAATTTCTGAAAAATTTCAAGATTTGCTTCTAAACTTCTAAGCCTTGTAACGTCCCCAAAAATGAAATAGCATTCCCAAAATGATCGATACATGAAGTAGACATATGGGGAATGTAAATCAATAACTTTTTTTGGCAGTATTACTATGTATTATAGAAGTAGAGTAATTGAAACTTGGAAAATTGCAAATTTTTCAAAATTTTTGGTAAATTTGGTATTTTTTTATAAATAAAAATGAAATTTTTCGACTTCATTTTACCACTGTCATGAAGTACAATATGTGACGAAAAAACAATCTCAGAATGGACTGGATAAGAAAAAGCGTTTTAAAGTTATCACCACATAAAGTGACAATGGTCAGATTTTGAAAAAATGGCCTGGTCCTTAAGGTGAAATAGGGCCGTGTCCTTAAGGGGTTAAGGGCCGTATGGGAGTCACTAAAATCTGCATCGGACTTCATAGAAGGTCATCACATAACATTTTTATCTGACTGTAACAACAGTGTCCTATTTGAGAGACCAAGGGGGAATGAGATCAAATAAACTAATGAGACTTTCAGAAAGAATATTCTGATGGGCGGAAAAAAACGTAAAATCTGTATCGGTGGTGCATCTAAAAGGCTCCCAGAATTAAAACCGCAAAACCCTGGACCAGGGAGAATGGTGCTAAATCCAGAAACCTTCAGCCTGATAAAAGAAAGATGGGACTCTCCAGTCATATATCTGTTTGCCTCAAAGGTAAACGCAAAAGTGAAGAAATTCTGCTCCCTGAATCCAAGAGACAACCCTTGGGCAATAGATGCTTTCTACCAAACTTAGGATTGGACCTTGGCATTCCCTCCGCTTCAACTGATTCCAAGGGTTATCCAGAAAATTATCCAGGACAGGCCAAATCCTATCCTAATAACACCGTTCTGGCCAAAGAGAAGCTGTAGAAAAAAGTCACATCCACAATTTATGTAAAAATCTGGAAGAAGTTCTGCTCCTGGTGGGGACAAGCGCATCTGAATCAGTCAGTCCCGAATATACATCGAATTCTGGACTTCCTGCAATGAGGGCTAGATTTAGGTCTCCGTCCTTCAACACTGACGGTGCAGATTGCAGCCCTAAGCGTCTTTTTTACTCAGTTTTAGCTGTGCACAGATGGATTAAAAGGTTCCTCAGAGCAGCTTGACGGTTGAGACCCTTCGTCAGACCTAGAATCCCAACCAGGGATTTAAATATAGTCCTGTAGGGTCTAACAAAGAACCTTTGAACCTTTTTGAGGATGCTTCTGTCAAAATGCTCTCACTCAAGACAACGTATTCGCAATTACGTCGGCTAGCAGAGTAATAGGGGAGATTCAGGCCCTCTCTATCAGACATCCACATTTAACCATTTTTCCCAAAGGTAATTTCTGACTTCCATAGAAACCAGGAGATAGTGCTACCTTCTTTCTGTAATAATCTGAAAAATTTAAAGGAGGAGCAAATTCATTCCTTAGATGTCAGACGTGTATTACTAAGATATCTTAATGTGTCTAAAGAATTCAGGAAGGTTGACAATCTGTTAGTCCAGTTTGGAGGGAAAAATAAAGGGAAGGCTGCTTCTAGGGCCTCTATTGCTAGGTGGATAAAGCAAACGATCTATGATTGTTTCCGGGTTCAGAACCTTCCATGCCCGGGTTAAAGTAAGGGTGCATTCCACCAGGGCAGTTTCTTCTTCCTATGCATAAAACACGGGTGCATCTTTAGAGCAGATATGGAAGGCTGTGACATGGTCCAATGTGCATACTTTCATTAAGCATTATAGGCTCGACTTGTCAGGATCTTCAGAGCTATCCTTTGGTAGAAAGGTCCTCCAAGCCATAGCCCCCCCTTAATTAGGTAATCTGGTAGGTCTCCTATCTTGCTGTCATGGTGGTGAAATGGGAAAAACTGATTTAGACTTACTGGTAATTCTTTTTCCATGAATCCACCATGACGGCACAAAATTCCCACACACAAAAAAAAAAGTTGTGTTCCTAAATTAGTTAGTATGAAGGAATACTACAAAGAAAAAAAAAAGAAAATGCCACTCCCTGAGTGTTGTGCTTAAATTAAGTTAGTATAAAGAAATAAAAAAATAAAAATAAAACGTGTGTATAGATATGAATAAGGTGCATGGGTACTATAGTAATGTGTTAAACACTGAAGGGGGTGGGGGCAATTTTATCTTTCTCTGTTTTACTGCCCGTACAGAGGTCAGGGGTCAATCTTCTATCTTACCGTTATGGTGGATTCATTGAAAAGAATTACCGATAAGTCTAATTCAGTTTTTTCATCACACCTCTGATTAGACCCCCCATCAGCCTCATATAAGACCCCCCATCAGTCTCAGATCAGACCCCCATCAGCCTCAGATCAGACCCCTATCAGACTTCAGATCAGATATTTAAAAAAAATAACGTACCTCGCTTGCTCCGGGCGGTGCTACCAGTCTGCAGATCCAGGACTCACCACCTGTTCTTCTTCTGGCCGGCGCTGCACTGTGACCTGATGTCACATAGCATCCGGTCATAGTGTGCTGTTCCCAGTCTTAAGCATTTGGTTTATAAGATGCACTGCTATTCTTTCATCACTTTTTGTGTGTCTTATAGCCTGAAAAACATGGTAAGTGTTCTAGTAAACATAAAATACTGTATGATCATGATGACTATTTTCATTGGTAGATAGTTACATAGTTTACAAGGCTGTATTTACTATTTAGGCCAGCTAGTTGTGTGTCTATAGCAGTAACATTTACATAGGACTTAGTAATTGATCCTCATGTAACTCAGAAGCTCCTGGTTCCAGGGCCGTTAACAGCCTTGGTCTGCTGTTTGTCCCTAAAGATGACCATACACATTCAACAGCTATTGGCCAAACGATTGTTCAGCTGACAGCTAAGTCTCCCAACTCATACACATACATGTTCAGATTGTCCGAACAGGTATGGAAGAGAGGATAAAGTTTCTGCCTTATTCTGATTCTTCTCGCCCCCAGCACCATCTATAGCGGAGAGTCGGGAACTCCCCATACACATTAGGTTGTTGGCTAAACCCACCATTCTCGGTGGGTTCAGCCAACAATGCATGTATATTGAGCTCTTAAACCAAATACAATACCAGTTTTGTCCTTTGCCCCAATGCCTATGCTTACAAGTCTGTGCTGAGGAGTACTAAAGAGAATTACCAAACACTGATGAGGTGATCTAAACAGTTTGCGAAAATGAGATGGAATCAAATGTTTTTGCACTAGCTTGGCCCATTTGTTGTCCCTAGTTTGTAGTAGTAGGAAAATACTCTGTCCACATCACATCTGTATGATATGTTCAGCATATACTCCAGGAAAGGTTCCTAACATATACTTATAGAGGGGCATTTATAATTTCCCTCACGCCAGTTTTCTGGTCTCAAAATGTTGCAAACCTCATGACTGCAACTCTTAAAACGCCATTGCACCTAAATCTAGGTGCAATTGGAGTTTCTATGCCTCCTGTGCCCTTTTCCAAAACGGGGATGTGGGGAGTTACCCCAGGTTTCTGGCGTAAATGAAAACTGAAATCTATGGCAGCTCCGAGCTTCTGTCTAGGCACACGAACTGCCAGAGAATGCGCCTAATTTATGACTAGGCAGAGGTGCATCCTACGGCAGCGCAGAGGATATCATAGATCAGCATAAATTCCCCCTATATAGTGCCCTTAGTGGACAGGCTTATACAAAGGTTGTCTTTGCCTGTCTTGTTTTACAGTACAAATGGATGCCACAGAAAATAAAAATCCAAACATATACTGCAACACACAGTTTATGTTGTATACAATGAAAGTCAATAGAAGACATATCATTCTTGGTGACCTCTCTTACTAAGGCCCTTCTCCCCCAGTTACAATGTTTGGTGGGGCAACAAGCTCTAGCAAGAGTCCTGATTGTTACAAACTTCTTCCATTTAAGAATTATGGAGGCCACTGTGCACTTAGGAACTTGCAGTGCAGAAGAAGTTTTTCTGTACCATTCTCCAGATCTATGCCTCCACACTATCATGTCTCTGAGCTCTACAGGCAGTTTTTTCATCTGCATGGCTTGGTTTTTGCTCTGATGTGTATTGTCCACTGTGAGACCTTATATAGACAGGACTGTGTCTTTGCAAATCATGTCCAATCAATAGAATTTACTACAGGTGGATTCCAAACAAGGTATAGAAACATCTCAGAGATGATCAAAAGAAATGGAAGGCCCCCAGAGTTAAATTTCAAGTGTGATAGCAAAGGGTCTAAATATTATCTGCATTGAGGTTTTTTTTCTCCTTAATAAATTTGCAAAAGAAATTCTGTTTTTTACTTTTTCATTATGGGGTATTGAGTGCAGATTGATGGGACAAAACTTGAATATTTTTTTTTATTTTAGCACAAGGTTACACAACAAAATGTGAAAAGATGAAAGAGTCTGACTTTTTGAATGCATCTTATGTATTTGGCAGTTGCAACTTTTGTATAATGAATTATGTTTTTTAAGACCATTATCTCGATATCTTCTCAATGGCATTAAATAAAACAAGACAGGTGTTTTACTCTTTTGGCACAATATTGACTTGAGTAACAATTGAAAATAGAGGCCTCAGGCCATCTTTGTTTTTTGTATTGGAATTTTTCCTGCCAACAATGTGGAGGGAGCAAGAACAATTATCTTTTTTAATTTAATTAATAATACTTGCTGTCAAGCTCTTTGTAGTCCACAAAACAGGTTTATCAGAAGCCTTTCTACTTAAAGCAGGCCTTTTTTACTGCAGACGATTCATATATTTTTAATTGGAGTGCTGAGAACCCACCAGCCTCAAGAATTGAGGAGCCTAGAGCCCTGTTTCTGGTGGAGAACTGGCCATACAACAGCATTCACACTGCACTATAGCGAATGGTAGAGATGAAAACCCCTGAGCATACTCATTCAGCTGTTTCAATCCCTCATTTACTGTACTGGATCTTGCACCCCTTGTTCCTAGCATGAGTGGGATCCCGATTGTTGAACCCTTGCTGATAAGACAGTTATGGCATATCCAATAATTATGTTATCAATTTCTGTAGCTGCACAACGTCTTTAACACATTTATGCGGTTCATTTTGATTGGTCATGTTAAACTAACCAAAATGTTTAAGTCCAAATAAAAGGCATGTTTCTTTTAATGATAATTGATTATATTATGACATGAAATAAAATGTCAGCTGATTTTTAGCTACCATCACATACCTAACTTATATACATCAAAACTTTATATGCAGTGAACATCAATGTACTGGCTATGGTTTGCCTGCAGCTATACTATAATATCATAATTGTATTCATTCAACAGGCAAAGTTGATAGAATTTGGTCCTCTTAGAGCCACTGATGTGAAGCTTCCACATGGAGCTGTTTTTGTGATTGCCAGTAGTTGTGTTGAAATGAACAAGGCCGCTACAGCTCATTTCAACATAAGAGTTGTGGAATGTCGTCTGGCCACCAAGGTATAGTATACTATCTGCAAATGTCCTATCAACTAGTCTTCTGCCAGCTCTCACTCTGTTGTATAGTAGTCTCTAATTTCTGTCTCTAATTTCTGTCTCTTCCGCTTCTATCTTACCAGACAGGCTGAGGCTGTCTGGACTTGCTGGGACTTGTGGTTTAACAATATCTGCTGTAGTTTTATAACAACTGAAGAATAGAGATATATGGGCCAATTCAAATGTTCAGGATTTTATGAGGATTTTGACATTATCAATGTATGTGATTGGATATTGTGTCTGCACCACGAGGGAAAATAGTCATCCCCAAAAGAATAAGCAGGTTTATTCTTCTTTCAGATTCTATAGCGAACGGGGCTAATGTTTGTGCGCATACACAACACAACCTTGGCAGACTCTGATTTCTGCCACAAATCCACTTAAAAATTCATGCCAGATTAACCTATGACATACAGTAGTTGTCAATTGCTCATGTAGTTCTTACTCTGGCTACAAGTCATAATATTGTGAAATTTCCTGTAAAATATTGCATAAAGTACTAGCCGTAATCTTAGTACCAGTGTTTTTGGTGCCACATTTACAGGCCTGCTCTATTGGCAGAACTATTTTGGGTAAAGTGTGAAAAATAAATTGCACTCATTGGCCCACATTAACGCATGTGTATGCACCTAGATCTTGTCATAAATTGTGACAAAACTTAGAGCATCCTAGTTGTAGAAAAATCCACTGCACCTAGCTTAACATAGGGGTGTGGCTTAATGGGAAAGGATATGGTTTACCAATGAAGGGTTGTGCCACAATTTTGGCCAATAGTTGGTATAAAATTGGAAAAAAAGTGTCTAGCCCTGAGCCAAATTTATTATCCAGCATGAACTACTGTGAAAAATCTGATAGCTTAAGTTTATACCATGTAAAAAATATGATGATTCGTGAGCCTCATCATTGGTCATATTTTATGCTAAGAATTACCTTTTATCTTAAATTTGTCTCCTGAGGTCAGTGGACCCTTAAAATAAGCACAAAAGCAGTATATCATATTACTGAACCAGATATTGGTGAAATCATAGAAAGATCTATGGAACATATTATTATTATCATTAATATTATTATAAGTAAAGCGCTGGTACAGAAGGAGAGAGGACCCTGCACACGAAGGCTTACAATCTACAAGATATAATCACTTCTGTCAAAACTGACATGTCAGCAACTGGGGTGGGGAAGCTCACACTTTACAGGTTGAGAAGCACTGTTCTTGGGATGTAGACAAAGAATGTTGCAAAAGTTATAAGACTGAAGGATCTTTTTTTTTTTATTTGATATTTGACAGTATGGGGATAGGAAATGTATGGACGCTTCCATAGCGTCTCACAGATCACTGCATTGTATTTATTTCAGTTGGAATTGTTTAACACACTTTGATCTCAATAATGTTTTTTGACACAGTAAATATAATTTGTATTGTTTAAATGAGTTTGCTTTTTTATGGGGACAGGAAACCAAAATGTATGCAGCAGATACATACTCCATAAAACATTTCCAAGAAATGCCACAAGCAGGTAATTGGTCTGTGTAAACATATTACGTTATATTTTGAGGATAATTGAAGGTAAATGATGCTTTTTATATATTTAGTCACATTGTAAATGTATACTATTTATCCACCAGTTAAGAGAGAGATTTACGTGGTGTAAAAGCCTTTACTTATCATCCTTTTATTTGTATCTTTTTCTGCTGGAGAAGAAACACATTGCTTCTTGCCTCGAGGAAGCAGCTGAGTAGAAAACTAATCGCTGCACTCTATTGTTGTGCCGTTATTCCACAGTGCACACACAAATCTCAAGTAGAGCCCCTGATCTTTCATTGAGACCATCATCATTTCTTCACAGTTCATTACAAGAATATACTCTTTATATGTACAGTTTATTTTTCATTAAAAATGCAGGCACTACTAAACAGAACAAAAATAGGGGCCTCAATATTTCCTTCTTTTAATTCTGCAGTACTCTTTTAGGTTCTTGTCCATTGTCTATTATAAAGAGGCACGAATTGGCACTGAATTTAATATTCTGGGAACAAGCATTTATTTAGCTTAGTCGTCTAAGGCTTTGTTCACATCTACATTGGAGGTAATGTTAGGGGCCTCCATAGAAGATTGCTGGACAAAATAGCTTAGCATTGTATGTTATTTTGTCTTGTACAGTGACGGACACCATTATAGTCCACTGGGCCACATTGGTGTCTCTCAGACAGATCTGCAGTACTGAAAAAATCATCAAAGTTAAACATACCCTTTTTGTCATGAACAGCGGTGTGCTATTCAATAAGATTTTATTACTTGTGCATTTGTTCATCTTCACTGTACTACAGCCATTTACAGGGTGTATTAATAGGATAGCTACATACATCCAATCAGCCGTTCTGCTGTGAATTGTGATTGTTATATTATTTTTTTTTTGGGTGTATTAATAGGAAAAAGAATATGGGTGATTGTAGACTTTCTTCTGTATGAACCGAATTGCGTTGATTAGCCAGTCATTGGTGAAATTTGTTTGTGAAACAGCCTTTTTTGGGAAAATTGGCCGGTAGCTGTAACTATGGTCAAGGACAATATATGTCCTTTAGGGCCCACTGGGTAAAAGTGGTTCCTGCCTAGTCACACCAGCAAATTGGCCAGGTGACGCCACTTCTGCCTCCACGTTTTCACGAAATTGGTCCTGTGACAATGTCCACATCTACCTCCTCAGCCTCCACTGCAGGGACAATTCACAGTGCTCCACCAGCATACCACATGTGCAAAGCATGCAGTGTCACGCTGTTCTACATCTTGTTTGCCTGGGTGAATGGAGTCACACAGTGGAGAAACAGCTCTGTGTCCTTCATCAAGAAATCTAATCCTGGCTTTCGCTACGACAACTCAAAATCGGAACCATGAAGACCGACAACGGGAAGAACATGATGTCGGCGATGTGTCAAGGAGGGCTGAGGCATGTGCCCTGCATGGCACATGTGTTCAATCTGATTGTCAAGCAGTTCCTAAAGTCTTTCACCTATCTGCAAGACATCCTAAATATGGCCAGGAAACTTTGCATGCACTTCAGCCACTCGTACACCGCAAAGCACACCCTCCTCTAGCTGCAGCGACAGAACAGCATCCCCCAACATAGGCGGATATGCGACGTTTCCGCCCATTGGAATTCCACCCTCCATATGTTAGACCGATTATACGAACAGAGAAAGGCCATAAATTATTTCTTGATGATCGAAGTGGACAGGAGTGCTCCCCTGTGTAACTTTGATGTCAGCCAGTGGCAGCTTATGCGTGACAACTGCAGTTTGCTCAGGTCCTTTGAGGAGGCCACGTTATTTGTCAGTCACCAGGACTACAGGATGAACGTCATTCCACTGCTTCATGTCCTGAACAGATGCTGGTAAATCTGGCTGGTCAGGGGACTGGAGACATGGCCCCTAGATCTCATGGCCACTTAAGCCCTGTGGGGGCTGAACTGGAGGAGGAGGAGGACATTGGAGCACAAGCAATGTGTAGCCAAATTGGTGGTTTTTCAACACAGGTGACAGGAGAGGAAGAGCAGCAGGGTGATGAGGAAGACGAGGCAGAGGATCCAGACACACCGTGGCAGTATGCAGTGGAGATGGAGGCAGGGAGTCCCTCCGAGTCATTTGGACAAATGCCCCAATGCATGCTCACTTGCTTGCGTAGTAACAGCCAAATTGTCACCATTCGGTAGAGGGATGACTTCTGGCTTTCTACCTTGTTGGACCCTTTCTACCGGTCCAAAATGAGGCCTTTTTTACATGTTCCCCTGCCATGGCTTCTGTGGCAGAGTGGGGGGGTAGGAGCAGTTCCAGCTCCATCAGCAGCAACTTAGGTCTAGAGTCGCTGATGTGCAGCTTTCTTCTCCCGCCTAGTGAAGAAAGTACTCACCAGCAGCAGGAGCTAGACCTGGAGCAGCAGGTGGTGGCATACTTGACAGCACCCTGCCACCCCACATCGAAGATCCGCTTGACTACTGGGCAGCCAAACTGGATTTATGGCTGCAACTAGCAGAGTTTGCCCTGGAAAAGCTGTCCTGCCCGGCCAGTAGTGTGGCATCAGAGCGAGTGTTCATGCAGCGGCCATAGTTATCCCAAGAAGAACTCACCTGTCCACCCAAAATGTGGAGAGACTGACCTTTGTCAAGATGAATCAGGTGTGGATCAGCCAGGATTTCCACCCACTAATGCCTGATGCATCAGACTAGATCATCCATGGTGCCACACCAACACTTTGACAAAAGAGACCGGTTTCTTCTGGCTACCTGCCTCAGCTACTATTCTGATGCTGCCACCCACCTGATGCCACACATTTGATGCCAAGTGCTCCTTCTTTCACTCTGTGGCCCCCTATGCTGCTGCCACTTCCAGACTGTTACCTTGCCACTCTGTGGTCTCCTAATGCTGCTCTCACCTCCACACTGTCATTGTGCCACTCTGTGGCCTTCTGATTCTGACGCCACCTCCACACTCTGTCATTGTGCCACTCTGTGGCCTCCTAATGCTGCCGCCACCTCCACACTGTCATTGTCCCACTCTGTGGCCTCCTCCTGATGCTGCCGCACCTCCAGACTGTCATTGGGCCACTCTGTGGTCTCCTCATGCTGCTTCCACCTCACCACTATGTCATAGGGCCACTCTGTAGACTTTTCATGCTGTTCCCACCCTACCCACTTCATGACTGGGCCACTATTTTGCCTTTCGGCCTGGCTAACATCATCATTTATTTGACCCTTCTTCTGATCTGTCAGAAGGAAGGAAAAATGCGACGCACAGCAGATCCTGTCTGTGTAGCAGCTGTAAGGCCTGTATGGTCCCATCAGAATTGGCTTGTGATTTAGTAGCCAAAAGCAGGAGTGGGTACAAAACACAGGAGACATGCAAATATTCCATTCACGTGTTATCTCTGTTTTGGATCCACTCCAAATTGGCATTAGCAGTACTGATGGATTACTGACTAAATGCTGACCGAGTGAAGGTGGATGCTCAACAGACAGGATCCGTTTTTTAGGGGTTATTCAGAGGAAGGGCAAAATAATCAGTGACGTCAACATAAACTTACTGCTGACACCCTCTCCACTCTGTCGGGAGCTCTACTTGTATAAGCGTTTAATAGAACAGGTTCTGTAAACATCTATGTGGAATCAGCTGATGACGGTGTAAAAGGGGTGCACTTCTTCTTGGCGCTAACAGCTACCTGTAAGGCTGATTTCATACTTGAGTTATTTGGTCAGTTTTGGCCCCTTGACTGCCCAAATAAGTGAAGTGTGCAATGATTCTAAGAGCGACGCATGTCATCTGCATGTCATACTGACTCACCGTCAGTATGACAGTGAGTCAGTATGACATGCAGACTCCCTATGCGTGTTACTGCAAGGCCAAGTGTTCTACACCGCTATAAAGGCTCTCTCGAGGGGAGTCTCGAGCAGACTCCCTATGCGTGTTACTGCAAGGCACAGTGTTCTACACCACTATAAAGGCTCTCTGCAGCCAGGAAATAGCAGTTTTTTAATGAAATTTGCCGCAAATAAGTTTGGATCGAACCAAATTTTTTCAAAAAATTCGGCGAACCAGCCGAATCAAATTTTTAAAAGATTCTCTCATCTCTAGTCAATATGTTTGAAAAAAGACATAAGTCTATCAAGTTCAACCAAGGGATAGATGGGGATGTGAATTATACAAAAGGGAGTGAGACCCAGATTTCTGCCCATTTGCATAAGTTTTAATATCATTTGCTTTTAAGAATTCGTCTAAGTCCTTTTTAAAACTAATCACTGTTCCTGTAGTGACCATGTCCTAAGGTAATCTGTTCCACAGATTCACAGTTCTTATAGTAAAGAAGCCTTGACCATCTAGAGATTGAACTTTTTCTTCTCCAGATGAAGGCAGTGCCCCCTTGTCTTTTGAGGGTTTTTTACATGGAACAACTTTTCACGATATTTTTATATATTTGTATAGATTAATCATGTCTCTTCTCAAAACAAAATACATTTAATTATGTTACTCTTTCCTCATACCTAAGACGCTCCATGCCCCTTATCAGTTTAGATGCTCTCCTTTGTACTTTTTTCAGCTCCAGAGCATCCATGCTGTGGACTGGTGTCCAGAACTGAACTGCATATTCTAGGTGAAGCCACACCAAAGCTTTGTAAAGTGGTAATATTACATTCCTATCCCACAAGCCCATGTCTCGTTTAATACATGCCAATACCCTGCTAGCCTTAAAAGCAACGGATTGACATTGTATGGTGTTATTTAATATATAATCTACAAGGACGCCCAAATCCTTCTCTACAAGTGACTCTCCCAGTATAACATCCCCTAGGACATGTGATGCACGTAGATTATTATTAGGCAGATGCGTAACTTTACATTTATCCACATTGAACCTCATTTGCTAAGTTGATGTCCAAACACTTAAAGCATTTAAGTCAGCTTGTAGTTTATGGACATCTTCTACAGACTGCACAGTACTTGGTGTCATCTGCAAGAATAGTTTGATATCATTAATAGATTAATTGAGTAATATGGTACCCAGCACTGAACCTTGGGGTACACCACTAATAACCCTGGACCATTCTGAATAGGAAACATTTTCTTACCTATTAAACGTCTATGAAGGACAGGATCAAATGCCTTTACAAAATCCAAGAACACTACATCCACAGCTGCGGGTGCTTTTTGCTATAGTGTGCAAGTACGACCACCGCTGCTGGATTGCAGGGTGGTTGTAACTCCTGGAAACAAGCAGTGTATAATGTGATGGAATAATGAATGATGCCAGCAAAGGAGGCAATGTGGATTATAACAATACATTAGTAAGTGCCTTGTGTTTACTTTATCTACATGATAAATGCAATTTGCTGAAGTGAGATAACCCCTTTAAGCTCACAGGTCTATAATTACCTTTAGACAACCTAGAGTCCTTTTTGAATATGGGCACCACATTTGCCTTGCGCCAGTCACTTGGCACTGTACCAGTTCCTAAAGATTTTCCAAAAATTATGAACAAGGCCACAGCAATATATATATTTTTTTTAACTGTTTTTATTGGATTTTCAATATTAAGAACAAACAACAAGCATTCTTGTCACAGCATTACACATCAAAGTCTGTCCTTGGTGAGTCCAAGACATATTTATCACTCACGGTCTTCTAATGACAGACAATCTATTCTGGTATTTTCCATATTGTCAGTACAAATATGTTTATCACAACTACATACATCAATATCTGTCCTTGGCGAATCCAAGGTATAATTAACATTCACGATCTGCCAATGACAGACTTGCAGTCTATTCTATTCTGGTATTTTCCCATAATACAGATACTTATCATGGATCGATGCGCCATCATCAAACAAAAAATGAAAATTTACTCACTGAAATTTTTGTTTCCTGGAGTCTGTAGGCAGCACATAACGAAAGGGTTAAGTCCCCTGGGTACAATCAGGATAGAGACACATTAGAAAGCAATAAACTTAATTAATTGATTAGTTAGCAGGCCATATAGGGCTACACATGACACCAGAACCCTGTATTTGTATGTAGCAATTTATTAAGGGAGGGTAAGCTGTGCTGCCTATGGACTCCAGGAAACAATAATTTTGGTGAGTAAATTTTCATTTTCCTGATCGTCCTTGGCAGCCATAACGAAAGGGACTCATTGGGGGGAGCACTGGCTGCAACTTGGAGCACTCTTTTGCCAAATGTCGACCCTTCAGCTGCTAAGATGTCTAGTCTATAGTGTCTTATGACCGTTGAAATGGTAGACCATGTGGACAGCTTACATATTTGATATAGCGAAACCAGTGCCAATTTTGCCCAGGAAGAAGCTGTGGCTCTTGTAGAGTGAGCTTTCAATGAAATAGGGCAATCAAGCCCAGACGCCCCACTGAAATTGAGTGTTTTGGCCAGTTTGACATTGATTTTGATCATTTCAGTCATCTTGTTTACAGTTAAATCAAAGAGGCACTTGTAAATCAGACAAATATAACATAACATTTATAATGAAATAACCACAAATGTCTTTTCTGTGCTCACATCATTATCAGTTTTATTCAACCCCCAAGTGACATTCAATCTTAGTACTTAGTACAACATCCTTTTCCAGTTATAACAGCTTTTAAACGTGAAGCATAGCTTGACACAAGTGTCTTGCAGCGATCTACGGGTATCTTTGCCCATTCTTCATGGGCAAAAGCGTCCAGTTCAGTCACATTCTTAGGCTTGCGCACTGCAACTGCTTTCTTTAAGTCCCACCAGAGGTTCTCAATCGGATTTAAGTCTGCTGACTGCGATGGCCACTTCAAAATGTTCCAGCCTTTAATCTGCAACCATGCTCTAGTGGACTTGGAGGTATGCTTGGGATCATTGTCCTGTTGAAAGGTCCAACGTCTCCCAAGCCTCAGGTTTGTGACGGACTGCATCACATTTTCATCCAATATCTCCTGGTACTGAAGAGAATTCATGGTACCTTGCACACGCTGAAGCTTCCCTGTACCTGTAGAAGCAAAACAGCCCCAAAGCATGATTAACCCCCCCGCCATGTTTCACAGTAGGCAAGGTGTTCTTTTCTTCATAGGCCTTGTTCTTCCTCCTCCAAATATACCGTTGATCCATGGGCCCAAACAGTTCTAATTTTGTTTCATCAGTCCACAGAACACTATCCCAAAACTTTTGTGGTTTGTCCACATGACTTTTGGCATACTGCAGTCGACTCTTCTTATTCTTTGGAGACAGCAAGGGGGTGCGCCTGGGAGTTCTGGCATGGAGGCCTTCATTGCGCAGTGTGCGCCTTATTGTCTGAGCTGAAACTTCAGTACCCGCATCTGACAAATCTTTTTTCAGTTCCTCAGCAGTCACACGGGGACTTTTCTCCACTTTGCGCTTCAGGTAGCACACAGCAGTCGAAGTCAGCATCTTCTTTCTGCCACGACCAGGTAGCGTTTCAACAGTGCCCTTTGCCTTGAATTTGCGAATGATGCTTCCTATGGTGTCTCTTGGTATGTTTACCATCTTTGCAATCTTCTTATAGCCATTGCCCTTCCTGTGAAGAGAAATCACCTCTTCTCTTGTCTTCCTGGACCATTCTCTTGACTTTACCATGTTTGTAAACACACCAGTAAATGTCTAGAAGGAGCTGAGTATCACAGTCATTTTAAATCTGCCTAATTGGTGCTTATTATGCTTGATTGCTGCTCCTTGACATCCAAAGGTGTTTTCAATACCTGATCGAAAACACTTGAATGAACCTCTGTTCTTAAGAGCGGTAGTCTTTAACCCCTTAAGGACCGGGCTCATTTTCACCTTAGGACCAGGCCATTTTTTGCAAATCTGACCAGTGTCACTTTATGTGGTGATGACTTTAAAACGCTTTTTCTTATCCAGGCCATTCTGAGATTGTTTTTTCGTCACATATTGTACTTCATGACACTGGTAAAATGAAGTCGAAAAATTTCATTTTTATTTATAAAAAAATATCAAATTTACCAAAAATTTGGAAAAAATTTGCAATTTTCCAAGTTTCAATTTGTCTACTTCTATAATACATAGTAATACCGCCCAAAAAAGTTATTGATTTACATTCCCCATATGTCTACTTCATGTATCGATCATTTTGGGAATGCCATTTTATTTTTTGGGGACGTTACAAGGCTTAGAAGTTTTGAAGCAAATCTTGAAATTTTTCAATTTAAAAAAACCCACTTTTTAGGGACCAGTTCAGGTCTGAAGTCACTTTGTGAGGCTTACATAATGGAAACCATCCAAAAATGACCCCATTCTAGAAACTACACCCCTCAAGGTATTCAAAACTGATTTTACAAACGTCATTAACCCTTTAGGTTTTCCACAAGAGTTAATGGCAAATGGAGATAACATTTCAGAATTTCGATTTTTTTTTGGAAAATTTTCCATTTGAATCCATTTTTTCTAGTAACAAAGCAAGGGTTAACAGCCAAACAAAACTCAATTTTTATTGCCCCGATTCTGTAGTTTTCAGAAACACCCCATATGTGGGCGTAAACTGCTGTATGGCCAAACGGCAGGGCACAGAAGGAAGGAAACGCCATGTGGTTTTTGGAAGGCGGATTTTGCTGGACTGGATTTTTGACACCATGTCCCATTTGAAGCCCTCAGATGCACCCCTAGAGTAGAATCTCCAAAAAAGTGACTCCATCTAAGAAACTACACCCCTGAAGGTATTCAAAAATGATTTTACAAACTTTGTTAACCCTTTAGGTGTTCCACAAGAGTTATTGGCAAATGGAGATGAAATTTCGGAATTTCTATTTTTTGTTACCTTGCCTCAAAAAAAGTGTAATATAGAGCAACCAAAAATCATATTTACCCTAAAATAATACAAACAAAACTGCCACCTTATCCCGTACTTTCCAAAATGGGGTCACTTTTTTGGAGTTTCTACTATAGGAGTGCATCGGGGGGCTTCAAATGGGACATGGTGTCAAATAACCAGTCCAGCAAAATCTGCCTTCCAAAAACCATATGGCGTTCCCTTCCTTCTACGCCCTGCCGTTTGGCCATACAGCAGTTTACGACCACATATGGGGTGTTTCTGCAAACTAGAGAATCGGGGCAATATATATTAAGTTTTGTTTGGCTGTTAACCCTTGCTTTGTTACTGGAAAAATTGATTAAAATGGAAAATTTGCAAAATAATAGCTATTTTCGGACCGTTTTTATTTTTTGTTATTTACATCGTTGAACTGACAGGTTAGATTGTGTGCTATTTCTATAGAGCAGGTTGCTACGGACGCGTCAATACCAAATATGGCTACTTTTTGGGGGGTTTTGTTTCAGTTTTACATAATACAGCATTTTTGAAAAAATGATTTTTTTAGTGTCTTCACATTCTGAAAGCCATATATTTTTTTTATTTTTTGAGCGACTGTCTTATGTAGGGGCTCATTTTTTGTGGGATGAGATGGCGGTTTGATTGGAACTATCTTGGGGTGCATATGACATTTTGGTCGCCTGCTATTACACTTTTTGTGATGTAAAATGGCTCTTGACACCGTATTTTTTTATATTTTTTTGTTGTGTTCACCTGAGGGTTTTGGTCATGTGTTATTTTTATAGAGCAGGTTGCGACGGACGCGCCGATACCAAATATTTATACTTTTTATTTATTTATTTATTTAAGTTTTACACAATTATTTAAAAATTATCATTTTTTAAAACAAAACAAATCATGTTTTAGTGTCTCCATAGTCTGAGAGCCCTATTTTTATTTTTTTTGGGGGTGATTGTCCTATGTGGGGTATAATTTTTTGCGGGATGAGATGACGGTTTGATTGGCACTATTTTTGGGTGCATATAACTTTTTGATCGCTTGCTATTACAGTTTTTGAGATGTGAGGTGACAAAAATGTTTTTTTTTTTTTTACATTGTTTTTATTTTATTTTTTTAACAGTATTTACCTAAGGGGTTAGATAATGTGATATTTTTATAGAGCAGGTTTTTACGGACGCGGCGATACATAATATGTATACTTTTTATTTATTTATTTTACTTTAACACAATAATAGCATTTTAGAAAAAAAAAATTATGTTTTAGTGTCTCCATAGTCTGAGAGCCATATTTTTTTATTGTTTTGGGCGATTGTCCTATATAACGACTCATTTTTTGCGGGATAAAATGGCGGTTTTATTGGTACTATTTTGGGAGGCATACGCGTTTTTGATCACTTGGTATTACACTTTTTGTGATGCAAGGTGACAAAAAATGGCTTTTTTACACCATTTTTTTGTGTTTTTTTTACGGTATTTGCGTGAGGGGTTAGGTCATGTGATATTTTTATAGAGGAGATTTTTACGGACGCGGCGATACCTAATATGTGTAGTTTATTTGTTTTTTTTTATTTTTATTCAGTGATATGTATTTTTCTTTTTTTCTTGTAGATCCAGTGGATCTGGTGTCTATATAATACAGAACAGTACACTATATAGTGTACTGCACTGTCTTTTTTTACTTTTCACAGTCTGGTCAGACTTTGCCTTTAGCAGAAGTCTGACCAGAGTTACTATACCATGGCAAGCAGGATGCTTCTGAAAGCGTCCTGCTGCCATGGTAACCATCACTCGCTACCATTACAGAGCAGCGGGTGATGGGAAGAGAGGTGAGCTCCCTCCCTCTACTATCCTATCCCGTCGGGGGGGCTGCAAAGGTACGGCAGCCCCCCGATGGGAGAGGGAGGGAGCTCCCTCCATGTTAACACCTTCTATACCGCAGTCCGTACGGACCGCGGTATAGAAGGGGTTAAACTGCTGACATCTGCAGCACAGATGTCAGCAGTTTATAGCAGGGGGTCTGAATTGACCTGCGGTTTGCTGCGATCACTGACGTGGGGGGGTCACAGGACCCCCCTGGGCATTGTGCCAAGATGCCTGCTGATTGATTTCAGCAGGCATCTTGTTCCGATTACCGCCACGTGCGCAGCGGTGATCGGATTTTCACAGGGCGTACATGTACGCCCTTGGTCCTTAAGTACCACGACGCAAGGGCGTACATGTACGCCCTTCGTCCTTAAGGGGTTAAGGGGTTGAATAATTGTGTCAATAAAGAAATCACAAAAAAAACATTTAATACTGTATTACAAAAACAATTGATGTCATTTTAGTTGCATTCGGTTTTTTAAAAAGTCCTTGTAAGATTTCATTCTGAACACAATTACAAATGTACACTAAATTCCCTAAAACCCTTTACAGCATTGGGGGTTGAATAATTTTGAACACAACTGTAAGATACTTCAATTAATAGTTTGATCCATCTTGCTAGTGTTTCTTTGCTAGCTCTATTTCCCTTGTTTGGTCCTTGAATTTGTAAAAATAGACCTACCGACTTCCTAAAGGAGGAGGTAGCTTGAAGATAAGCCAGCAAGGCTCTCTTAACGTCTAATAGATGTCAATCAACCTGATCCTGAGGATTTGAGTGAAGAACTGGGAGAGAGATTTCTTGGTTAATGTTAACCACTGATGATACTTTCGGGAGAAACCCTGGCATAGTTCGTAGAATATATATTATCTAACAGATGCCCAGACGGGCAGTAAACCTATCTTGACCCAGGTTATTATAAAACGTCACTTTTATTTGACATACACTAAAAGTTAAAGTGGGAGATGAATACAACTTTAATAAACCAAAAAATATTTATTAAAAGTACAGTCGACACTCCACCTATGGATAGGGGTGTTATTCAGAAAGAGAAAGGGTAGGGAGATGTGCACAATCTACCACCCTATCACTGCTAGATATAGCGTACTATGATGTCACTGTTTGCAGAGCAAGTTGCTAATAAGGTATATCCGGCACCTTTGCCGTATTTTGTGGTGAAGACTTGTGTACCTTCACACCACTGTCAGATTAACACAGCCACCATTAGCATGTGTCTAAACTGACATTAAGCCTGAGGGCGGTTAGCCCTGCAAACAGAGGTAGCTACAGTTAAGTACTGCGGCTCACATCAGTACACTAAAGTGCCAAGCATTTGAACAAAGTCCAACCAGACTGTTATTAGTTGATTGCTAGTGGAGTGAGAGGCCGCATTTAAAAACTTACACTGCCCCCCGGGCAGTGTTAGTTTTTAAATGCAGCCTCTCACTCCACTCAAGGGGAGCATCACACAAAAAATCTGAAGCAGCTTTTTTTAAAATGTCTTCTCTAGCCATTCCCTCCTCCAGGTCATGGGATAGTTGAGAGCCAAATTCTTAAGGCCCTGGCTACAGGTACGGATGATAACCCAGCCACACAGGCCGCTGAAGTGGATGCATAATCTCTTTTTAATAAAGACTCAATTTTTCTGTCCATAGGGACTTTAATAAGAGATGCCTCATCTGACGGAAATATAGCCTTTTTAGACAGATGTGCAACTGCCAAATCAACCTTAGGGACTGAGGCCCACTGTTCAGAAATTTTTTCACCCAGTTTATATATGGATTTTAGCCTAGATCCTGTGATGGATTTTTATCAGGCTTATCCCAGTCTTGTTTTATCCACTGAGTAAGGACTGGATGACCCAGAAACACATTTCCCTTTGTTTTGGGAAAATAAAAAAGCTTATCTGATTTTGACTTCCCTGAGGTATCTCTATCAGACTCTAATGTCCGTTTTACTGCTTTAATTAGATCAGGTATTTTATCTTTATGCAAAATATAATAATCATCAGGATCCTCAGCGGATATATCAGATACGATTTCACCTTCAGACAGGTACTCATCGTCAGAGGAGGAGGAAATCAATTGTGGTGGGGGAGATTTGTTTGCATGTCTTGGCCTCTTATTTGCTGACTTGATCTCTTCAAAAACAGACGTAAGTTGATTTTTAAACCACATAAGAAAGTCCATATTCCCTGACTGAACAGATGCAGCAGGGGGACCTGCAATCCGTGCACACATTAGCAGATATTTCATCATGGACAGGCTGTTCACATTTTTGACAAAAACAATGTCTATTTTTCCTTTTCTTTTTGATCACCTAGAGAATAAAAAAATACAGGGCTCTGGTGTCATGTGTTGCCTCGGAATTAAATGCTCGGAATTATCTGACACCCCCCACCCTTAAGCCAATAAAACGGGCTCTTCACTCATCAACATTGGTTCCTGAAACCAAGTGGTCAAAGAGAAACACTCATGTATGGCTCTACGAATATGTAGCGGTAGTATATTAATAAAGCTTTCCCACACCTGGAAGAAGTGTTTTACCTTTTTTCCTTCTGTTGCGAGGCCTCAACCCAGTCCATGCACATAATGGGATAGTTTAAAAGGGGAAATGGTAGGATTCAACCAGACTTACAATATTGCCTTGGTGCCTGCTGCTGCCACAAAATGTGGCAGTTTCCGGCATCCCTAGGTACAAGTATACTTATCAGCGTCCAGGTAGCCCAAAGGGGTTCAGAGGGGGTAAAGTAAGTCAGATGTGTGTTGGTAAAAGTGATGATTTTATCCCAGAATTCTTTAATCCTTGGACAGTCCCACAGACAGTGGTGTAAGCCATCATCTAAAGTCCCACACTTAAAACAACGTGTAGAGTCAAAGATGCCCATTTTGAATCCTCTTCTCGAGGTCCAATAAGATCTGTGGCAAAATTCTAAGACCATTTCTGCATAGCGTATTGAGGCCAGGTGTTTGTAAGAGAGCGCCAGCGCCCTAAGTATTACTGATTGGGTGGCCTGTGATACCTCGTTTTTCTATTTAGTTAGAGAGGTCTGTGTCACAACATAGTCAATTGGACATGTAAGAACTTGTAATTCGCCGAGATTTGCCTTTTTGCCCCACTGGGGCCAAAGTATCATTTTCTCAAGTATGGATTCCATTCGTTATCTAGGATAGAGGAGATTACCTTAGTAATATAACTCTTTGCTTGTAGCTATCGAAAGAAGGGAAAGACAATTTCTGGGTATTCATTTTGTAGCTCTTGTAGTGGTTTAACCGATTTAGATTGCGTATTTAAGAGTTTATCAATACTGGTTATACCTTGTGTTTGCCAGTGGCTAAAAATAAAATGTAAAGACCCATTTTGGAAGGAGGGATTCAGTACTAGTGTTAAATGTGTAGAGAATAAAGGGTACATTTTGAACAGACTCCGCGACTTGCACAGGGCTCGCCATGTGTCATGAGAAGAGGGTTATCTTTTATTGTTTGGGGGAGTTCACCATATGGGGTGTGTAGTAGATTCGGCAGCGCTATACCTGGTGAGAAGGATTAGTCTATGGTCACTGTGGTGTATCGATCGCGATGAAGAGTGAAGCCAATCCCGCACCACCCTCACCAAGGCTGCGATATTGTACAATCTGATGTTAGGAAAATTAAGAACCCCATTCAGTTTGGGTTGTTGCAGTATGTGCCAGGCTATTCTGGGGCGTCTCCCTTTCGGATAAATTTTCTGTAAAGGTAGTTTATTTGTTTTTCGTCCTTGGGCTTAAGGTATAAGGGTAACATTTGAAGTATGTACAAAATCCTGGGGAACTCAGTCATTTTTAGTAAATTTACTATTCCCACATAAGACAGCGAGAAGTGTTTCTAAACCGCTAGAGTAGACTCCAAAGAAGAGAGATAAGGTCTCACATTGTGGCAATATAATTGGGATGGTTTTTTAGTTATAAAAACCACCAAGTATGTTATGGCTGTGTCCTTCCACGAAAAGGGAAAGGCCCTAGTCCAAGTCGGTCTTTTAGGCCTGCTCAGAAGCAACGCCTCCGTTTTATCTAAATTAATAGTATATCCCGATAGGGAGCCAATATCTTGGAGTTCAGTTAGCCGCGTCTCAAGCGTGTTCTTAGGATCCGCGATCATCAGCAGAGCATCATCTGCAAAAGCCGCCACTCTCATTTCACTGTTACCTAACTTCACTCCACAGAAACTATGGTTAATGGTTATAGTGGTTGTTACATCAGTGTACATGTTAGCTATAATATGTCTGAACACCGTTCCAAAACTGCGTGTGGCTAAGATTGTGTGGAGGTAGGGCCATGACACCTTGTTGAATGCTTTTTCAGCATCTAAACTAAGGAGAAGTATTTAGGGCTGCATGGAATCTTGGGTTGTGACTATGGCTGCCACAGCACACCGGATATTACTGACAGCGTGTCTCCCCTGGGTAAAACCCATTTGAGTAGGGTGAATCAGGGTTGGGGGGAAGGATTGCATTCGATTAGCTATAATTTTAGCTAGGAATTTATAGTCCTGATTCACTAGGGTAATTGGCCTATAAGATTGTGGTAGGTCACGATTTTTATTTGGCTTAGGGATCCAATGGATTGTGACTGTGACGGGGCGTGGTCCGATATTGCTATGGGGTGTAAAGTAACATCTATCAAGTTATCTAATAGGGTTATGGAGGCCAGGATTAAATCAATGTGCGAGAATGAATCGTGAGTCTTAGAGTAACAGATATATTCTTGGGTATCATTATGTATTGTTCTCCATGTATCGCATAGGTGTAGTCTTTCTATGAGCTGCAGGACCCCGCGATTAGCATTGGATCATTGTCATCTGGTGTGGGATCTGTCTAGCTGCGGATTAAGTGTGGTGTTAAAAATCCCCTGCCAGTATGAGTTTTGAGAGTTGGTGAGAATTTCTAAACCTGTAACATAGAACATAACTTGTAACAAACAAGGTAAAGCATCAGTAAATGCCAATTGGCATCCCCACAGTGAAACAATAAAGAAAAGTACAAGAAATAGAAGGCAAAAGAGTAATTTGTTGGTAGAAGTTCTCTACCCCAGACTCAGATACATTGTCAGCCTGCGTCATGTTGACCAAAGAATCTTCTGGCATCCGCTGGGTCTTAGAAGTGGTGGCTGCGACCCTTATATTTGACTTGTAGTTTAGCTGGATACAGTAACTGAAAGCGTATATTTTGGTTGTGTAAGTAGCTGCATATGCCTACAAAGGATTTGCGCTTCTGTGTCACCATGGCAGAAAAGTCCTGGAAAAGGAGTATTTTCTGTCCGTCTACCACAAGTTGACGTTGGTTGCAATACGCTCGCAGAATTCTCTCCTTTGTGGCCCAGTAAACCTATTTGGCAATAGTCTGCCTAGGGTGCCCCCCCTGATCTCTGGGTGCTCCTATTCGACGTGCCCTCTCTATCATTATAAGATCTGCTGGCAAGTCAAGGTTCAGGGCCTGGATTTTGACTGCCAGGTAAGATGTCAGGGACTCACCTGTCACTGACTCTGGGATTCCCACAAACCGTAAATTGTCCTGCTGGTCTCTTTTCTAGATCCTCTAGTTTCTCTCTTAGCAGTGTCTCTGTTATTTCATGCTGACGCAGTGAGGCCATTACTGTTTCCATGTTTGCATTCCCTGCGACCATTCTGTTTTCCAGTTGTGTAATCTTTTGTGCATTGAAGGTAATCTGGACCAACGCCGAGTTGATGGAGGTGTGTAGAACATCCAATCTTTTATGAAAGAGCGGTAACTGCAGCCGGGACACCACCTGTGCCACCACTGTAGCTTGCAGGTTATCTGGAGATGACTGAGGCGGCGGTGTGGAGGCGAGAGGTTCGGAGGTGTGATATCGAAAACTCTGGTGAGAGAAGGGGCGAGTATGGGACATGCACCTTCTGTTACCCAGCAGACGAGTCAGTTTGTTCTTTATCGCGGCTTTATTTTGAGACTTAGACATTTGAGATCTGGATGCGAATTGTGCTGGTAGCATTTTGCATAGCTGTCTTTGTGGTTGATGCCAAGACCGAGAGGGTTGGCATGGTTAAAGCATGGAGGGGGGGGAGCATCAGTAAGCCAGCTGGCTACATAGGGGAGTACGCAGCAATATGTACATGTTGCGTATAAGGGGGTAGAGGTAGCAGTCATTATTATGCAAAGTACTGTGCTTCCAGGGGTCTTGTCTATTTAACACTCAAGCTGTACAAGGTTTAAGAGAAACAATAGATAATCAGTAGTAAGGGATGTTTCAGTCCTGCAAAGCAAGTATCTCCCTGGGCTTGTCTTGCCCCAGTTTCACATACACTGCTGCTGCAGATAATTTTTCTTCAACCTCAGCAGCCTTAAGATGGGGTCTCCTCAAAATGTCCGTCGTTCATTCCCCACAGAGCTATGACAGTGAAGGCTGAGTCGCAGTATTGACACCAGCGGTTGTAAATGTAAGAGGGGTGTCGACACCTTATGCTGCGGGTCCCGCTTGTAATATAGAGCTCCGTGTGTTTCAGTAAGGGGGTGGATTGTATGGGCCTAGAAAGGCAGTTCAGCGTGTCTGCAGTTCTGGCCTGTCAGCGGTGTCGCCCACCCTGTACCTGATAATGGTCGCCTTCCTCTGAGGTATTTCTTTCTGCCTGGAGGCCAGTGAGGTCTTCTAACGCGCGAGGTGGTGAAGGCGACGACGCACCTCAATACAGGTGTCCTGCGACAGGGCCAGACAGGGGATTTCGGTGGTGTGGAGGAGCACAGTTAAAATGCGGCCATGCTGGATGCCCTGCCCCCGAAAGTCTCTGAACTGAGTTCTTTAAGAACTGTTGGGTGTAATCCATCTGGATCTGGAACCTTGTTCACATTTACCTTGTTTAACTTAGCTCAGACCATATCTACAGTTAGCCAATTGATTATATTACTTGATGTGCTAACAGCCCTGGCTCCACCAATATCAGCTCCTTTTTCTTCTTTTGTTCATACAGAGCTAAAAAAAAACCAAAAAAAAAACATGGTAACTCTGCCTTCTCCTTGTCTTCAGTTAGCATCTTCAATTTACCATTATTCTGAGGACTTACCTGCTCTGAACTTGGCTTTTTAACATTTATATATGGTGTTTAAAGAGTTGTTTTTTAGATATACATATGACCCCTCAGATTTGTATTTGTATATTTTAAATATTAATCAATATTATCAGTGTTTAGCAAGCCTATAAGCACCACCTGCATAATTTAAAGGTACGTTTAATTGAAACAGTTAAGCTAGATTTACACAGGGAAATTGTTGGGCCGATTATCAGAATGAACGTTAGTATGAACGCTTATTCCTGATAATTGCCACCTGTAAAGGTGAAGCAGATCACCTGATCAACTAGCAAAATGCTCGATCATGGGGTGAACTCATCGTTTATGCAGCACATTAAATAGTTTCTGAGCAGTAGTTCACCCTGTGTAAACAGCAATCTGCTGCCCAGAAACAATGAATCTGTATGAAGAGCATTCCTTCCTGATAACCACATGCTTATCTCTGGAGGTGAAGAGCTGCATTTCTACATGTTAATGTAGCTCTTCACCTGTACTGATGAGCAGGCAATTATCAGGAAGGAATGCTTTCTTCCTGATGATTGCCTGCTTTGTCAGTACATGTAAATACTCCTTTTGGGTGCCCTTACATGCAGCATATTTTGTTGCAGAAATTTCTGTGACTGAAAATCAGTTCCTTTCTTTAAATGGGGTTGTTTTGGAGGCAGGCATGTGCTTTTATGCAAACTCCATTCGGATAAATGGAACCTATTTTCTGCATAGAATTCTGCTACAAATTTGTTGTGTGTAAAGACACCTTTAACCAGCTGTTGTGTCCTACAAATTGTCTGGCTTCCATTACCTGCTTTTAGTTGCCTATGTTCCCTCCTTGATATGCTCGGCTGAGTATCCAGCATTTTATCATTGTGCTCAATAAGTGTCTGACTTATTGCTTGATGTCTGCATACCCTAAGTTTATAAAGCAACTCTTAGGAAATACTAATGCCTTGGCAAAATAATAATTTCACCTCTCCCTATAAATTTGTATTAAGGATACCGTTCTGGTGCCTGAGCAACAAGGTTCCTGATATTTCAGTGTGGTTTAAAAAAAGTGCTATCCTGTGTACTGTATCCTGTAACTAATTGGCTATGTTTTCTGATTTTGTTGCTGATTATATGCTTTGGCCATGTCTGAACAAAAGTGCTCTGTTCCTGTCTGTGCATCTACCATGGACAAATGATAGAACCAGTCTAAGCCGCTGCTCTGTTCACTCTTTATTGTGCTACTGGTCTGTAATCTTCTGGTTAGCTTTTGCCACTCAAAACTGCTCTTCCTAGGACAAAATCTCCATGCAGTTTTTGAAGGTGAAAAATTGACAATTAGGGTACTTTCACATTTGCGGCATAGCTATCTGGCAGGCTGTTCCAGCGGGTGAACAGCCTGCCAAATCCGCCATGCCGCAAGTACCCGTGTGCTGCCGCTCCATCCCCGTTGACTATAATTGGGCGGGGGGCCGAGCTACGGAGCAGCACGGCAGTGCACGGCAGAGATTGCCAGACTAAAAAGTCGGACCTGCAGTACTTTTAGTCCGGCGATCTCCGGCAATGCACTGCCATGCTGTGCCATACTCCGCCCCTGCCCCATTATAGTCAATGTGGACGGAGCGGCTGCACGGTAGTCCACGGGTACTTGCGGCATGGTGGATCCGGCAGGCTGTTCACCCACTGGATCAGCCTACCGGATAGATATGCCGCAAATGTGAAAGTACAACACTTGCCCCAAGCTATATCCAAAAACAACAGAGGTTTGTATTAATAAATAAATATCTTACTAGTATTTTAATATTTTAATTATTTAGTTATTCAGCTGATAAATATGATATCACTCTGCTATAAATAGTCATATGCTTGTGCATTCATATTTGGTTGAATACAATTTATGATGATTATCTTTTTTGTTTTGCTGTTATGTGTAAATTTTACTGCATTTAATATTCCTTGCTCCTAACTTCTTTTCTTTGTACATTAATTTATATGTCTGCTGAAATATTTCTGATGTCTCAAGATTTCCCTAGACTTTCATGCGTCAATTCTCCACAATGACTAATATCTGGCTGTGCCCAGTTTTTATCACAATCAAATTACAGCTCAATTAACATTTCATTAAAGCTGAAAGCTGAAAACATTGGGATATTAGTATAAAAAAAAATAAAATAACCTTCTCAAGTGGTAATTAAAACATGAATCTATAACATTGGATAGAGTAATAAAAACCATGGCATTGGGACAATGTAAACATATGATTCTTAAGAAATGGAAAAAAAAAAAAAGTTTAAAAGACGGTAGTATTAGTCACTTGTCAAGCACATGTGTCATTGAGGGGTGCTTTAATGTTGTCTGGTGTTCTGTCTTCAAGATGTTTGCACTAAACTCTGTGGTAATGATACCACAATATGTTTGCTAACATGAGTTTAAGATGGTTGGAGGTTCTTTTATTAACTAAACTCTATAGACTTTTTTTTTGCAATCTGATAAAAAAGAAAAGCGCTAATATGTGAAGTTAGGTGTGAGAAATCACTTTTTTTCAACAGTTTTTACCCAGCCTACCCCCAAATCAACAGATATTAGATATTTGAGAGACTTGACTCCAAGTCCATCATTGTACTATGTTGTCGAAGGATTCACATTTCTCTGTGGATTTTTCATAACCACACAATGACTATAGAAAACTAAGAGACTGACACACTAATCTTTAAGTGCAAATTTGAACAAACTTAGGAAATTCTTGGACAGTTGTAGTGACTTTTGGTATCCCCACATCCTCAGAAGGAAGTCTTTCCCTACACAGAAGTACACTCAGCCATTACTAGTGCACGGAAATTCAGCATGGCTGTATTCACTCGAGTTGAGCTGTGTCGCATTTCACACATACATTGAATACATTATATATCCTGTAATGTCTTAATCTCTTATGCTGGATCTTTGCAGAAAATAAACATTAACCTGTTCAGCCACAGTGTTGCAATAGTACCTCAGCTCAAGTAGGTTAGGCCTTGGCAATATACCATTACGGTGCTGTGCATGAGCCATCTCTTGCAAGTGTCAACTGTATTATACAGCCGACATTCCACTCTCACTGTCAGGATTAGTGTTGAGCGAACAGTTCGCGCATCGTTCGGGTTCGTACCGAATTTTGGGGTGTCCAGGACCCGGACCCGAACCCGGACATTTTCAAAAAAGTTCGGGTTCGGGTTCGGTGTTCGTCGATTTCTTCCCGCTTTCTGAAGGGCTGCACAGCAGCCAATCAGCTAGCGTCTTACTTCTTGCCCTAAGAAGCCATCACAGCCATGCCTACTAATGGCATGGCTGTGATTGGCCAAGTGCAGCATGTGACCCAGCCTCTATTTAAGCTGGAGTCACGTAGCGCCGCACGTCACACTGCTCTGACTAGTGTAGGGAGAGGATGCAGCTTCTGTGAGGGCGAGATAGGCAGGGAAAAGTCAGCAACAGCACCTAATGAACGGATCGATCTGCAGCTGAGAATCAGTGAACTTCTGCTATTTACTTGATTGCTGGTTTTTGGCTGCACAGAGCGTTTTTCTGTCAATTATTTTCTGGGTTGATCGGCGGCCATTTTGTGACTTGTGGTGCTCCAGAACAAGCTGCCACACATCCATCAATGCTTCAATACTATTTTTTTTTGCTATATCCTCCATCAGGGGCTTGGCTGTGCTAATTGTCACCCCTAGAAACTCAGGATAGCAATTTCTATATTTTATTAAGGGGTTAAATACAATTGCCCAAATACCAATCCCCTAAATCTGGTGTTCCAGCTTTGGCTAGACAAGCATAATACTGTCTGCTGTCTGGCAAAGGATAGATTATTTTCTGGGGTGAAATTCAATTGGCAAAATAGCAAAACCATACATCAGTGGTTTCAGCAGTGGCTGGCAAAATATAATAGTGTCCGCCAAAACAGATATTTTGGTTTGGGGTTAAATTCAATTGCCAAAATAGCAATACCATACATCAGTGGTTTCAGCAGTGGCTGGCAAAATATATTAGTGTTTCCTCCAAAACATATATTTTGTTCTGGGGTGAAATTCACTTGCCAAAATAGCAACACCCTAAATCTGGTGTCACAGCTGTGCCTGGCAAACTATATTAGTATCCGCAAAAACATATATTTTCTTCTGGGGTGAAATTCACTTGCCAAAATAGCAACACCCTAAATCTGGTGTCACAGCTGTGCCTGGCAAACTATATTAGTATCCGCAAAAACATATATTTTGTTCTGGGGTTAAATTCACTTGCCAAAATAGCAATCCACTAAATCTGGTGTCACAGCTGAGCCTGGCAAACTATATTATTATCCGCAAAAACATATATTTTGTTCTGGGGTGAAATTCACTTGCCAAAATAGCAATCCACTAAATCTGGTGTCACAGCTGAGCCTGGCAAACTATATTATTATCCGCAAAAACATATATTTTGTTCTGGGGTGAAATTCACTTGCCAAAATAGCAATCCTCTAAATCTGGTGTCACAGCTGAGCCTGGCAAACTATATTAGTATCCGCAAAAACATATATTTTCTTCTGGGGTGAAATTCACTTGCCAAAATAGCAACACCCTAAATCTGGTGTCACAGCTGAGCCTGGCAAACTATATTAGTATCCGCAAAAACATATATTTTCTTCTGGGGTGAAATTCACTTGCCAAAATAGCAATCCACTAAATCTGGTGTCACAGCTGAGCCTGGCAAACTATATTATTATCCGCAAAAACATATATTTTCTTCTGGGGTGAAATTCACTTGCCAAAATAGCAATCCACTAAATCTGGTGTCACAGCTGAGCCTGGCAAACTATATTATTATCCGCAAAAACATATATTTTGTTCTGGGGTGAAATTCACTTGCCAAAATAGCAATCCACTAAATCTGGTGTCACAGCTGAGCCTGGCAAACTATATTATTATCCGCAAAAACATATATTTTGTTCTGGGGTGAAATTCACTTGCCAAAATAGCAATCCACTAAATCTGGTGTCACAGCTGAGCCTGGCAAACTATATTAGTATCCATAAAAACATATATTTTCTTCTGGGGTGAAATTCACTTGCCAAAATAGCAACACCCTAAATCTGGTGTCACAGCTGAGCCTGGCAAACTATATTAGTATCCATAAAAACATATATTTTGTTCTGGGGTGAAATTCACTTGCCAAAATAGCAATCCTCTAAATCTGGTGTCACAGCTGAGCCTGGCAAACTATATTAGTATCCGCAAAAACATATATTTTCTTCTGGGGTGAAATTCACTTGCCAAAATAGCAATCACCCTAAATCTGGTGTCACAGCTGAGCCTGGCAAACTATATTAGTATCCGTAAAAACATATATTTTCTTCTGGGGTGAAATTCACTTGCCAAAATAGCAATCCACTAAATCTGGTGTCACAGCTGAGCCTGGCAAACTATATTAGTATCCGCAAAAACATATATTTTGTTCTGGGGTGAAATTCACTTGCCAAAATAGCAATCCACTAAATCTGGTGTCACAGCTGAGCCTGGCAAACTATATTATTATCCACAAAAACATATATTTTGTTCTGGGGTGAAATTCACTTGCCAAAATAGCAATCCACTAAATCTGGTGTCACAGCTGAGCCTGGCAAACTATATTATTATCCGCAAAAACATATATTTTGTTCTGGGGTGAAATTCACTTGCCAAAATAGCAATCCTCTAAATCTGGTGTCACAGCTGAGCCTGGCAAACTATATTAGTATCCGCAAAAACATATATTTTCTTCTGGGGTGAAATTCACTTGCCAAAATAGCAATCCACTAAATCTGGTGTCACAGCTGAGCCTGGCAAACTATATTAGTATCCGCAAAAACATATATTTTGTTCTGGGGTGAAATTCACTTGCCAAAATAGCAATCCACTAAATCTGGTGTCACAGCTGAGCCTGGCAAACTATATTATTATCCGCAAAAACATATATTTTGTTCTGGGGTGAAATTCACTTGCCAAAATAGCAATCCTCTAAATCTGGTGTCACAGCTGAGCCTGGCAAACTATATTAGTATCCGCAAAAACATATATTTTCTTCTGGGGTGAAATTCACTTGCCAAAATAGCAACACCCTAAATCTGGTGTCACAGCTGAGCCTGGCAAACTATATTAGTATCCATAAAAACATATATTTTCTTCTGGGGTGAAATTCACTTGCCAAAATAGCAACACCCTAAATCTGGTGTCACAGCTGAGCCTGGCAAACTATATTAGTATCCGTAAAAACATATATTTTGTTCTGGGGTGAAATTCACTTGCCAAAATAGCAATCCTCTAAATCTGGTGTCACAGCTGAGCCTGGCAAACTATATTAGTATCCGCAAAAACATATATTTTGTTCTGGGGTGAAATTCACTTGCCAAAATAGCAATCCACTAAATCTGGTGTCACAGCTGAGCCTGGCAAACTATATTATTATCCGCAAAAACATATATTTTGTTCTGGGGTGAAATTCACTTGCCAAAATAGCAACACCCTAAATCTGGTGTCACAGCTGAGCCTGGCAAACTATATTAGTATCCGCAAAAACATATATTTTCTTCTGGGGTGAAATTCACTTGCCAAAATAGCAACACCCTAAATCTGGTGTCACAGCTGAGCCTGGCAAACTATATTAGTATCCGCAAAAACATATATTTTGTTCTGGGGTGAAATTCACTTGCCAAAATAGCAACACCCTAAATCTGGTGTCACAGCTGTGCCTGGCAAACTATATTAGTATCCGTAAAAACATATATTTTCTTCTGGGGTGAAATTCACTTGCCAATATAGCAACCCCTAAATCTGGTGTCACAGCTGAGCCTGTCAAACTATAATAGTATCCGCAAAAACATATATTTTGTTCTGGGGTGAAATTCACTTGCCAAAATAGCAATCCACTAAATCTGGTGTCACAGCTGAGCCTGGCAAACTATATTAGTATCCGCAAAAACATATATTTTCTTCTGGGGTGAAATTCACTTGCCAAAATAGCAATACCCTAAATCTGGTGTCACAGCTGTTGCAGGCCCATTGTAAATCTGTCCATAAAAGGATACCTTTCATCCAGGGCCTAAATACTTGCCCTAAAAGAGATATTCCCCTAAATCAGTGGTTACTGCTGTGCCTGGATTAGTGTAATAAGCTACATAAACAAATAGGCAGATAGTGGTAGGTGCCTGTAAAAAAGGCCTGAATTTGAAATCAATACATTGGGCCAAATATTTTTTCCTTATTGTGGTGCTTGGTGAACGGTAACAATGAGGAAAACATCTAGTAAGGGACGCGGACGCGGTCGTGGTGGTGTTAGTGTACCCTCTGGTGCTGGGAGAGGACGTGGCCATTCTGCCACAGCCACACGTCCTAGTGAACCAACTACCTCAAGTTCCAGTACCCGCCAGAATTTACAGCGATATTTGGTGGGGCCCAATGCCGTTCTAAGGATGGTAAGGCCTGAGCAGGTACAGGCGCTAGTCAATTGGGTGGCCGACAGTGGATCCAGCACGTTCACAACATTATCTCCCACCCAGTCTTCTGCAGAAAGCGCACAGGTGGCACCTGAAAACCAAGCCCATCAGTCTGTCACATCACCCCCATGCATATCAGGGAAACTGTCTGAGCCTCAAGTTATGCAGCAGTCTCTTATGCTGTTTGAAGACTCTGCTGGCAGGGTTTCCCAAGGGAATCCACCTAGCCCTTCCCTGTGGTGGAAGACATAGAATGCACTGATGCACAACCTCTGATGTTTACTGATGATGAGGACATGGGAATACCACCTCATCGGAGTCCGCACGTCTCTGATGATGACGAAACACAGGTGCCAACTGCTGCGTCTTTCTGCAGTGTGCAGACCGAACAGGAGGACAGGGAGGAAGACTGTGTGGAAGACGATGCAGGGGACGATGAGGTCCTAGACCCCACATGGAATGAAGGTCGTGCCACTGACTTTCATAGTTCAGAGGAAGAGGCAGTGGTGAGACCGAGCCAACAGCGTAGCAAAAGAGGGAGCAGGGGCAAAAGCAGAACAGCCGCCGCCAAGAGAGTTCGCCTGATACAGGCCACCGCCACCAGGGACCGAGCACCCCAAAGGCAGCTTCAAGGAGTTCCCTGGCATGGCACTTCTTTAAACAATGTGCTGACGACAAGACCCGAGTGGTTTGCACGCTGTGCCATCAGATCCTGAAGCGAGGCATTAACGTTCTGAACCTTAGCACAACCTGCATGACCAGGCATCTACATGCAAAGCATGAACTGCAGTGGAGTAAACACCTTAAAAGCAAGGAACTCACTCAGGCTCCCCTGCTCCCTCTTCTGCTGCTGCCTCGGCCTCTTCCTCCGCCTCGGGAGGAATGTTGGCACCTGCCGCCCACCAAACAGAGGATGTGCCAGCGACACCACCACCTGCGTCACCAAGCATCTCCACCATGTCACACGGCAGCGTTCAGCTCTCCATCTCACAAACCTTGGAGAGAAAGCGTAAATTCCCACCTAGCCACCCTCGAGCCCTGGGCCTGAATGCCAGCATTTCTAAACTACTGGCCTTTGAAATGCTGTCATTCAGGCTGGTGGACACTGAACAGCTTCAAACAGCTGATGTCCATGGCTGTCCCACAGTATGTTGTCCCCAGCCGCCACTACTTCTCCAAGACAGCCGTGCCTTCCCTGCACATGCAAGTGTCCGATAAAATCAAGTGTGCACTGCGCAACGCCATTTGTGGCAAGGTCCACCTAACCACAGATACGTGGACCAGTAAGCACGGCCAGGGACGCTATATCTCCCTAACTGCACACTGGGTAAATGTAGTGGCGGCTGGGCCCCAGGCGGAGAGTTCCTTGGCGCACGTCCTTCCGCCGCCAAGGATCACAGGGCATCATTGTTTGCCTCCTGTAGCCTCCTCCTCCTACTCGGCTTCCTCCTCCTCTGCTTCCACCAGCTCATCCAGTCAGCCACACACCTTCACCACCAACTTCAGCACAGCCCGGGGTAAGCGTCAGCAGGCCATTCTGAAACTCATATGTTTGGGGACAGGCCCCACACCGCGCAGGAGTTGTGGCGGGGTATTGAACAACAGACCGACCAGTGGTTGCTGCCGGTGGGCCTCAAGCCCGGCCTGGTGGTGTGCGATAATGGGCGAAATCTCGTCGCAGCTCTGGGACTAGCCGGTTTGGCGCACATCCCTTGCCTGGCGCATGTGCTGAATTTGGTGGTGCAGAAGTTCATTCACAACTACCCCAACATGTCAGAGCTGCTGCATAAAGTGAGGGCCGTCTGTGCGCGATTCCGGCGTTCACATCCTGCCGCTGCTCGCCTGTCTGCGCTACAGCGTAACCCGGCCTTCCCGCTCACCGCCTCATATGCGGCGTGCCCACCAGGTGGAACTCCACCTTGCACATGCTGGAGAGACTGTGCGAGCAGCAGCAGGCCATAGTGGAGTTTCAGCTGCAGCACGCACGCGTCAGTCGCACTGCGGAACAGCACCACTTCACCACCAATGATTGGGCCTCCATGCGAGACCTGTGTGCCCTGTTGCGCTGTTTCGAGTACTCCACCAACATGGCCAGTGGCGATGACACCGTTATCAGCGTTACAATACCACTTCTATGTCTCCTTGAGAAACGCTTAGGGCGATGATGGAAGAGGAGGTGGCCCAGGAGGAGGAGGAGGAGGAGGATGAGGGGTCATTTTTAGCACTTTCAGGCCAGTCTGTTAGAAGTGGCTCAGAGGGAGGTTTTTGCAACAGCAGAGGCCAGGTACAAATGTGGCCAGCCAGGGCCCACTACTGGAGGACGAGGAGGATGAGGAGGAGGTGGAGGAGGATGAGGATGAAGCAGGTTCACAGCGGGGTGGCACCCGACACAGCTCAGGCCCATCACTGGTGCGTGGCTGGGGGATACGGAGGACGATGACGATCGCCTCCCACAGAGGACAGCTTGTCCTTACCTCTGGGGAGCCTGGCACACATGAGCGACTACATGCTGCAGTGCCTGCGCAACGACAGCAGAGTTGCCCACATTTTAACGTGTGCGGACTACTGGGTTGCCACCCTGCTGGATCCCGATACAAAGACAATGTGCCCACCTTACTTCCTGCACTGGAGCGTGATAGGAAGATGCGCGAGTTCAAGCGCACGCTGGTAGAGCGCTCCTGAGAGCATTCCCAAATGTCACAGGGGAACAGGTGGAAGCCCAAGGCGAAGGCAGAAGAGGAGCAAGAGGTCGCCAACGCAGCAGTGTCACGGCCAGCTCTTCTGAGGGCAGGGTTAGCATGGCAGAAATGTGGAAAAGTTTTGTCTCCACGCCACAGCTAACTGCACAACCACCTGATACGGAACGTGTTAGCAGGAGGCAGCATTTCACTAACATGGTTGAACAGTACGTCTGCACACCCCTCCACGTACTGACTGATGGTTCGGCCCCATTCAACTTCTGGGTCTCCAAATTGTCCACGTGGCCAGAGTTAGCATTTTATGCCTTGGAGGTGCTGGCCTGCCCGGCGGCCAGCGTTTTGTCTGAACGTGTATTCAGCACGGCAGGGGCGTCATTACTGACAAACGCGGCCGCCTGTCCACAGCCAACGTGGACAAGCTGACGTTCATAAAAATGAACCAGGCATGGATCCCACAGGACCTGTGCCTCCCTTGTGCAGAATAGACATTTCCCTCCCCATCAACCATGTATTCTTGTACTCTGGGGCACTTCTTTATTGAATCCTCATTTTTTACTTTACCATGATCTTGCGGTGCAACCCAAAGTTGAATGAACCTCTCCTCTGTCTGGGTGCTGGTCCAAAATACATGAGAGTGACATTCTCCGTTGGTGGTTGATATGACGCATGATTCCTTGCTGTGGGACCTCTCTCCTCTGTCTGGGTGCTGGTCCAAAATACATGAGAGTGACATTCTCCGTTGGTGGTTGATATGACGCATGATTCCTTGCTGTGGGACCTCTCTCCTCTGTCTGTGTGCTGGGCCTAAATAAATAGAGTGACATTCTCCGGTGGTGGGTGATATGACGCATGATTCCATGCTGTGGGACCTGTATCCTCTGTCTGGGTGCTGGTCCAAAATACATGAAGTGGCCTTCTCCGGTGGTGGGTGATATGACGCATGATTCCATGCTGTGGGACCTGTATCCTCTGTCTGGGTGCTGGTCCAAAATACATGAAGTGGCCTTCTCCGGTGGTGGGTGATATGACGCATGATTCCATGCTGTGGGACCTGTATCCTCTGTCTGGGTGCTGGTCCAAAATACATGAAGTGGCCTTCTCCGGTGGTGGGTGATATGACGCATGATTCCATGCTGTGGGACCTGTATCCTCTGTCTGGGTGCTGGTCCAAAATACATGAGAGTGACATTCTCCGGTGCAGGGTGATATGGCGCATGATTCCTTGCTGTGGGACCTGTATCCTCTGTCTGGGTGCAGGGGTCAGAGTCTCTCAAAGTGGCCTTCTCTTGTGGTGGGTGATGTGAAGCTGATGTTTGTGCCATCTGACATGGTTGCCGGGGTCCCATTAAATGGTGTCCTACTCCTGTGGTGGGTGATCTAAATGCCTGATTCTCTGCTGTGAAAACCCCTCTCCTCCGCCTGGGTGCAGGGTCAAAGTCTCTCAAAGTGGCCTTCTCTTGTGCTGGGTGATGTGAAGCTGATATTTGTGCCATCTGACATGGTTGCCGGGGTCCCATTAAATGGTGTCCTACTCCTGTGGTGGGTGATCTAAATACATGATTCTCTGCTGTGAAAACCTCTCTCCTCCGTCTGGGTGCAGGGGTCAAAGTCTCTCAAAGTGGCCTTCTCTTGTGCTGGGTGATGTGAAGCTGATGTTTGTGCCATCTGACATGGTTGCCGGGGTCCCATTAAATGGTGTCCTACTCCTGTGGTGGGTGATCTAAATGCCTGATTCTCTGCTGTGAAAACCCCTCTCCTCCGCCTGGGTGCAGGGGTCAAAGTCTCTCAAAGTGGCCTTCTCTTGTGCTGGGTGATGTGAAGCTGATGTTTGTGCCATCTGACATGGTTGCCGGGGTCCCATTAAATGGTGTCCTACTCCTGTGGTGGGTGATCTAAATGCCTGATTCTCTGCTGTGAAAACCCCTCTCCTCTGTCTGGGTGCTGGTCCCAAATAAATGAGAGTGGCCTTCTCCGGTGGTGGTTGATATGACGCATGATTCCTTGATGTGGGACCTGTATCCTCTGTCTGGGTGCTGGTCCAAAATACATGAGAGTGGCCTTCTCCGGTGGTGGTTGATATGACGCCTTATTCCTTGCTGTGGGACCTCTCTCCTCTGTCTGGGTGCTGGTCCAAAATACATGAGAGTGGCCTTCTCCGGTGGTGGTTGATATGACGCATGATTCCTTGCTGTGGGACCTGTATCCTCTGTCTGGGTGCTGGGCCTAAATAAATGAGAGTGGCATTCTCCGGTGGTGGTTGATATGACTCATGATTCCATGCTGTGGGACCTGTATCCTCTGTCTGGGTGCTGGTCCAAAATACATGAGAGTGGCCTTCTCCGGTGGTGGGTGATATGGCGCATGATTCCATGCTGTGGGACCTGTATCCTCTGTCTGGGTGCTGGTCCAAAATACATGAAGTGGCCTTCTCCGGTGGTGGGTGATATGACGCATGATTCCATGCTGTGGGACCTGTATCCTCTGTCTGGGTGCTGGTCCAAAATACATGAGTGGCCTTCTCCGGTGGTGGGTGATATGACGCATGATTCCATGCTGTGGGACCTGTATCCTCTGTCTGGGTGCTGGTCCAAAATACATGAGTGACATTCTCCGGTGCAGGGTGATATGACGCATGATTCCTTGCTGTGGGACCTGTATCCTCTGTCTGGGTGCAGGGGTCAGAGTCTCTCAAAGTGGCCTTCTCTTGTGGTGGGTGATGTGAAGCTGATGTTTGTGCCATCTGACATGGTTGCCGGGGTCCCATTAAATGGTGTCCTACTCCTGTGGTGGGTGATCTAAATGCCTGATTCTCTGCTGTGAAAACCCCTCTCCTCCGCCTGGGTGCAGGGGTCAAAGTCTCTCAAAGTGGCCTTCTCTTGTGCTGGGTGATGTGAAGCTGATATTTGTGCCATCTGACATGGTTGCCGGGGTCCCATTAAATGGTGTCCTACTCCTGTGGTGGGTGATCTAAATACATGATTCTCTGCTGTGAAAACCTCTCTCCTCCGTCTGGGTGCAGGGGTCAAAGTCTCTCAAAGTGGCCTTCTCTTGTGCTGGGTGATGTGAAGCTGATGTTTGTGCCATCTGACATGGTTGCCGGGGTCCCATTAAATGGTGTCCTACTCCTGTGGTGGGTGATCTAAATGCCTGATTCTCTGCTGTGAAAACCCCTCTCCTCCGCCTGGGTGCAGGGGTCAAAGTCTCTCAAAGTGGCCTTCTCTTGTGCTGGGTGATGTGAAGCTGATGTTTGTGCCATCTGACATGGTTGCCGGGGTCCCATTAAATGGTGTCCTACTCCTGTGGTGGGTGATCTAAATGCCTGATTCTCTGCTGTGAAAACCCCTCTCCTCTGTCTGGGTGCTGGTCCCAAATAAATGAGAGTGGCCTTCTCCGGTGGTGGTTGATATGACGCATGATTCCTTGATGTGGGACCTGTATCCTCTGTCTGGGTGCTGGTCCAAAATAAATGAGAGTGGCCTTCTCCGGTGGGGGTTGATATGACGCCTTATTCCTTGCTGTGGGACCTCTCTCCTCTGTCTGGGTGCTGGTCCAAAATACATGAGAGTGGCCTTCTCCGGTGGTGGTTGATATGACGCATGATTCCTTGATGTGGGACCTGTATCCTCTGTCTGGGTGCTGGTCCAAAATAAATGAGAGTGGCCTTCTCCGGTGGTGGTTGATATGACTCATGATTCCTTGATGTGGGACCTCTCTCCTCTGTCTGGGTGCTGGTCCAAAATACATGAGAGTGGCCTTCTCCGGTGGTGGGTGATATGACGCATGATTCCATGCTGTGGGACCTGTATCCTCTGTCTGGGTGCTGGTCCAAAATACATGAGTGACATTCTCCGGTGCAGGGTGATATGACGCATGATTCCTTGCTGTGGGACCTGTATCCTCTGTCTGGGTGCTGGTCCAAAATACATGAGAGTGACATTCTCCGGTGCAGGGTGATATGACGCATGATTCCTTGCTGTGGGACCTCTCTTCAATTGATATTGGTTAATTTTTATTTATTTTATTTAATTTTAATTCATTTCCCTATCCACATTTGTTTGCAGGGGATTTTTCTACACTTTGCTGCCTTTGGCAGCCCTCTAGCCCTTTCCTGGACTATTTTACAGCCTTTTTTGTGCCTAAAAGTTCGGGTCCCCATTGACTTCAATGGGGTTCGGGTTCGGGATAAAGTTCGGATCGAGTTCGAATCCCGAACCCGAACATTTCCGGGAAGTTCGGCCGAACTTCTCGAACCCGAACATCCAGGTGTTCGCTCATCTCTAGTCAGGATCAGAGGCAACTTCAATCCTATCAGTTTAACCCCTTAGATGCTGCTCTGAGTGCTGACCATGTAGTTGGGGATGGGGCTCCTTCGCTCACGCCATCAGCCAGTGGGTGCCAAGGGGTTGCTATGGCATCCTGGAGATAACAATGGCCCCTAGGCTTACCATGTGCAGATGTATATTCCGTTCTGCCTTTGGAAGGGCCAAATAGACATTATGTCAGTTTTACTCTAACTAATATATTGTAATACAGCAGTATTGTTGTGTATTGGGAGTTATCAGAAGATCAAGACTTCAAGTACCCTAGTGGGACACAGAAACAATAAAAATAAAAGTAAAAAAAAGTTTGAAAAGCATTCAAATAAAATAGAAAACTACACAGAATTGGTATCACTGTGTCTATAATGACCCATACAATAAGATGATACATTTTGTATCCCATTCAAAAAAATAAAACAGTCAAAACTGCTGTTTTTTTGTTAATTCCACATCCCAAATAACACAGGAAAATGTGCTCAAAAAGTTGTATATACCCTAAAATGGCATAATTGAGAACTGCCCTCACAACCCAGCCCTCACATTGTTCTATCAATGGAAAGATAAAAATGCTATAGGTCTTTGAATGCAAAGCAATACAAAAACAATGGGGAACATTTATGTAAAGTAGAACTGGCTTAGTTGCCCATAGCAACCAATAAGATTCCTCCTTTAATTTTCTGAAGCAGTTGTCCAAAATAAAAGGTGGAATCTGATTTGTTGCTATGGGCCAGTGATGGGCAACGTGCGGCTCTCCAGCTGTTGCTAAACTACAACTCCCACCATGCCCATAGACAGGCTTTGCATGCTGGGAGTTGTAGTTCTGCAACAGCTGGAGAGCCGCACGTTGCCCATCACTGCTATCGGCAACTAAGCCAGTTCTACATTACACCAGTTTGGTAAATGACCCCCAATGTTTTTATTGTACAAAGCCAGAAAACATATTGGCTTAATTGCATTGACCTGCAGAATAAACATATTATGTCACCTATACTGCACGGTAAACTCTAAAAAAAATATAAAAATAAAAGAAAAACTCATGACAATGTTGACAGAAAAACAAACCAATCTACTTGTTTCCAAAACATGTAGCGTCATGATTTTTACTTCTACAAAGGTATTCATACTCAAAAATAGTGAAATCACTGAGCACTCCGCACGAGCGAGGATATGAAGTATAAGGAGCTGTGGGCTAGCCGGGGCATGCTCCGAGGAAGATTATGCCTCACTGCAGGAGACTGAAAGTGAATAGGAGAACAAAAAGGACTTCCATCTACTACGACACCTGTATCCTGACATTGCAAACAAGAAACGGCTCCAAACAAGTACAGTTTGGAGTGATATAGATGCAATCTAGGTATTGCGGCTGTGACATTAACCTACTACTTACAGGGAGGTGTGTTGAGGTTGAGAGCGCTTGAGGATAAATAGGTGGATGAGAACAGTAGTTGTCCAGATAGCTGGCGCAGTAACAAGTAGTTTGTTAGATAGTAAATGTACAATACATGCCACTATGTTAATTTTTTTTCAATGCAAGAGGGAAATCTGTGGCAAAACTGCATCAAATCCACACTAAAAACCGGAAGTATCTCATGCACAAGTAACACATACGATTTTTAGTGTGGAAACGCATATACACTGGACAGTTATCCTTAACCTCAGCCCAAATAAAAGTCTTTAAGTATACACTGTCCTAATATAAGTATTCATATCGGTAAACCTGCCCCAATGTGTTCATAATGTTATGTGACAAATGATGGATGAGAGAACAAGGCTGTTCTCATATATTATATACTTTTATTAATATTAAGGTTCTGATTTATCAACAGGGCACAAATCAAAGTTTGTCTTCATATTTGTCTATTTGTGTAAAGGTAATAGTCTGCCACCAAATTTATAAAAGTGGCATACAGCAATTGTTAAATTTAGCACTGGCAAGTTGTCACATTCCGACTTATTTTTTCCTGCCACAGCAGGAGTGGATTATAGCTGAGGCATTTTGATCGGACTTTCTATATGATAAATAAGGCCAATGAGATCCACTGGTTTCCTGTGTGCTGTGAACATTTTTTCATGATATATCATGAAATTGGTAGGGGTGGGGGGGCTAGCTTTTGTTTTTTGAGATTCTATCCCACCCATTTACAAAGATGGACAAATATATACATCAAATGTATTAAAATTGTGTTCAAGTATATTCTTTAATAGAGATACCTAACAGCAACTAATGCATAATTATATTATATATAAATTCTGTACATAGAATATACATCCATTGCAAAATGTAAAAACTATCTTCATTGCTTAGATGTATCTGCATTAAATCAGGGGACCACATTTTGAGGCTGCTATACTGCCAAGTTCTAATGACCATATCCTGCTTTTCTGATTCCTGTCAAATGTGTGAATTTAAGGAGGACCTGTCACCTTTCCAGACATGCCAGTTTTAATAACTACATGCATTCCCTATGTAATAACAATTCTGGAGCATCTATTCTTATGACTTTGTTGTGCCATTCCTGTGTTATTTCTAGTAGAAGTTATGAATAAATTGCTAGCAGTCTGCAATAAGGGTACAGAGGGGTGGTAACCAGCTGGGGGTGTGTACCTGCACAGACTCACACTCTATCCAATCAGTGCTGCTATTGTTAGACTGTGCAGAGACACCCCCCAACTGGTTACCTCCCCTCTGTACCCTTACTGCAGACTGCTAGCAATTCATTCATAACTTCTAGTAGAAATAATAAAGGATTGGCATAACATAGATCAATAAGAATAGATGCTCCAGAATTGTTAGTATGTGGGGAATGCATGTAGCTATTAAAACAGGCATGTCAGGAGCTGTAACGGGTCCTCTTTAAATGATTATTTCTAGAAGACCATTTTTGATAAATAGAAGATTATTAGAAATTCTACTGTGGCCATACATGCTAGATAGAAGATGGTTGAACAACAGTTGAACAAATGATCATCTGGTGAACAATCATTATGCCAACTCCGACACATCATACATATTTTATTCCATATTGACCATCAGTTGTTTAAACTGGAGATACATCTTAATTTACACTAGGTGAAGTTTCTAGGAACATTCTGAGGACATTCTTTTTAAATTTCTACCCTGTGATTTCCTAGATGAGATTGAGGTTATCAGAAATTCTCAATACAGGGGCAAGCTGTCGTGTTTTGCTTCCTGATCTAGTGTTTCACTGTTTACTCATATTAGTCGCATATTATCGATCTATCCTCTGGATAGGTCATCTATATCTAATAGTTCGACAGCCTCTTTAACTTCCATGGTCAATTTGGAGTGCATTTAGCCAAAGCTATCAAGAAAAAGGAAAACAACAGAGTTCCCATTTATTATATAAAAATGTATTGTACAATAAGTAATCACTTATGTAACATTTTACAATAATGTTTCATGCAGTATTTTGACTGTAGTTAGGAAATTGTAATATATTGTTAGTATGATTTATGGAAGAGATTGTACAATTATTCATTATAATGCGGATCTTATGTTGATTATTTTTTTTATTTCCTGCGCATGACTACGTTTACTGCAGACTTCATTTAGAAAAATGTTTTGATGTTTTTATATTATAGATTCTAGCAAAATCTAAAGGGCTGGACTGGAAAAGCATGATGAAACTAGGAGATCTCCAGAACAGACTTGCGGTTACTGTAGAAGATATGTTGGGTGTTGTTGAGAAGGTCCTACATCCTGAGCCATATACACGGGAAGAAATATGTAAGACTTTGGGAATAAGCTTAGAAGATCTTTGTGCCACAGTCTTAAGTCAAAACACACAAGATGGTAAGTAAGAGATTCTGATGTTTTATATTACATAAACTGAAACAGATAAGAAATTATAACGAGTATATAGAGTGTTCCTTATTTGTATCATCTTACTACGGCCATGTATTATTTATATGATTGCTGTAATAAGATGTGATAAAGCAAGTTTTATTTCTATTTTTGAAGATGAATAGATTCATTAATTGGAAGGATAATGTTTGAATTTGCACATTTTCTCAAAGAGGATTTGGATTGTGTACAGAAGTGTGATCCTCAATTTGCTAGCACATGTTACACATAACTCTACTTTCTCTTTCCTAAAACAATTTGTACATTTTTCTTACTGACTTTTACTTACTCTTATGTTTTTTTTTTCTCTTAATTCTCCTCCCTTTTCCCCCCCTTGCTTTTCCATTTTATTCATTCTGTTTTCCATGTTTGTAACTTGTCTCTTTTATATATGGAACATACCCGATGGGTTGACAATGCTGCCAAGCAGTTTAATTTTTCACGTAATTGTAAAATTAATAAAATTCAGTTTTGCATAGGTCCCGTATAGTGTTTCAAAACTATTTTGAAAACCATAGTACGGAATTTAGGAGATAGTAAGTCTGTATTAGGAGCCAGAAGAGCTTTTTGACAGCCAAGGTAGACAGACACCCATCATAAATAAAAATTACTCGCAAGGATCGTAAAGCTACATTATAATTGCTTGTGAATTTCCTCTAAAAGCTCTTCAGAAGTAGCAGAGGAAAGTCATGTCACATTAAGTAGCTCAAACTGTGTATTAATGCAACAAAATCATAAATTGATTAATTTATGGCAACATTTTTGGTATGTGTCACAAATATGTACTGTAAATGCCTACTTTTCAGTCCTCTTGAATCTTGGTCATAGCAAAATCTGTGGAATTTAAAAATTTTGATATTAGCCACGAATACGCTCTACATATGGTAAACAGATAACCACAAGAAATTGAGAAATTGCTTATACATATGAAAACAGCATATTAAAACAAACATTTTATAATAGTTAATTTAGTGTAGTTGCTAGGAAGATCTAACTAGATACTAACAAGTATACAAAGTAAATCCTCTAAATAACCTGTGTGTGTGTTCTCTTTTGAGTGCTCGGGAAATATGTTAACCATTAACATCTCTAAGTAATGCGGTATGCACATTTACTAATGCAGGACCCCTGTTCTGTACACTACAGTGAGATAAATGCAAAAAAAATAATTAGAACATGCTACACTGTGTTCTAATTTCCGTGTCTACCCTAGGACATTGCCCACCCTCAGCACTAGTTTTCCCTGAAAACACATTTCATCAAGATTGGGAATCACCGGCCTTTTACTTTAACACACAGATTTTCTTTCTTTTAATCAAGGCCAGCCACTTAATTTGGATATCTTGAGTTTGCTGTTTTATAAAGATTACAAAAGATTTTCTGATCTTCTGGTTGCTGTTAAAGAACCATTCCCTTTGCCAATATATAACGTGCCGAGCTGAGAGAACCATAAAGTTTTTTAAGGTAATCTGGCCAGCACAGAATTGTTTTACCAAAGGGTGGTCTAGGAATCAGTCACAGTCATTGGCAGAGCTTTCACAATGAAATTGAAAACAGACGTGTTTGTGCTTCATACTTTGGGTTACTACTGTTCAATGGTGATTTACAAGTGTGTGTGAGCTATGGAAATCTCTCACGCGAGTCTGCATACATCTTAAATGGATGCACATTTTCAAATATACTTTTTTTCCTATCACGTCATAATTGGAAGGGTGGTTAAGCAAACCATAGTCTTTAAAGGAAAGTCACAGGATTATATTAGTTTCTGAAGGTTTTAATATGTTTTCTAATGCACATTTTTAATGCTGTAATTTACTGTGGATAGGCATCTACAGGCATGCATGGAATTTTACCATTTTCTGTAACACCACATCACAGAAGGATGTAGGCATTATATGGCACCTCAAGCTTTTAACAAACTGAAGATACTGACTATCTACACAATATTAAATCATATATACTCCAATTTTAGCATTTTAATTATGTTTGGTATGAAAAAGACATGAGAAATATAAAAAAAGCTGTTTAAAGAGAAAGTCCTGTAAGTAATAGTAGATCTTTCAGTTCTGAGTGAACCTACTGTTAATTTGCTACTACTAAGTATTTGTCCCTGAGATATATTACAAGAAGCAAAAAAGTGACAACCAACAATGTCAAACTGTGATACCCAAAAGCATTATCACGCTACATCTAAAATACATTGAAGCGTTTAGGTGAATTGAATGACCCAGGAAGGACCCAGCTTTTTCCCAAATTCATGTACAAAAATGTGGATAGAAATATAAGTAAACTAAATATCACTTTACAGCTAACTAGCTAATTACACTTTTTCTGAGAATGTAAACCAAAGTCTTCCAAACCAAGTGTTTTGCTCCTTGTAGGGTTGCATGCCATATTCAGTCACCTCTCTAAGGTTCACAGGGTGGTAGTAGCTTTGTCATGTGGAAGAACACCACGTCAAGGCATCTTTTCTATATGCTTTGAATATTGCAATAATATCTCACACTAGACATTGGGCATGGTCACAGATCAGGTCTAGGATACTGCCTACTCTGGATGCCGGTAGTTCCATTGATACAGGTGGGGAAGGATGTAGTCTGTGAATCCCCTTGCTGGACACCTCGTCTGTTTATGCCCTCTCTGGGTAATACATATAAAATCCATATTTAGGATAGTGCTTAATTTGTGAGCATCTTATGTTCTCTTTGTCAAGGCATTTTCCTGACATTGGTAGCTGTTGAGATATTATAGTTTGGCATGTTTGATTTATTTTTTTATTTTTTTCAGGTGCTCCTCACCATGTGTGCAACCTTATCATGGGCTCCACTTTGTTAGTTTTTTCTGTGTATAGAGTCTAGACCTTTACAAAAAAAGTCTTTGTGTGTTTTTTTTATACGGTTTAATGTGATTCTCTTGTAATCTCTTTTCTTTTTTTGATACTGCTTACTTAGCCCCATATTGTGTATAATTGTTAAGAGGCATTAAAGTTACATTGTTTTTGTGAACACTGATATTCATAGGTCATAAACCATTACAATGAGGTAGGGTTGTAGGAAGACAACTGTTTAGATTATTCTACTGAACTATAATTTAAATAAATGTAAAACCAGTAAAAATGTATGTATCCCTGGATGTAGCTATGACAACTAGAAAGAAAACATCCAGGGGGAAATTTATCATCTCCTTGTGCCTCATTTAAGTCATAAAAAAGTTACAGTCCTCGTGTTTACGACTTTTTAAATGCCATCTGCAACAAATTTTGCTGCAAGTGACATTTCTGCACCACCCTCACCACTTTCTGAAAAGCATGGGGATGGCAGAGAGTGGGCAAGGCCAGCAGAGCCGACACATTTATCTTCATTTGTGCTTTCATTCTGGTGCATGGACAACTGAAGAATGTGCCTCATTTATGATGAGGCCTGCACCTTGTCAAAAATTAGTTGCATCCTCCAGAAGCATAGGAGATTTCAAATACTGGTTTAAAATGACAGTCTTTAAATACTCTTTCCCGCAATGCTTACATTTACGGCTGCTTTCAGAGAACCGAATAAATTGTGCACAATTGGGAAAAAAGTGTACATTACAAATTGAATTCTTTTTTTTGTTTGATGACTAAACAGCTTTATTTATACAGATAATAGAATTCCTGCATCTTACAGATAATAAAATTTCCTGCATCTTTCAAAGAACACCCACCATTTTTTATGTGCGTTGCTTAATCTTAGTAACTGTAAAATTTTTTTGTCTGTACAATCCTGCAAGGGGAAACCTGATTCATGACATTTTTACATAAAATGTAAAATCTTATAATTGTTTTTTTTTTGTTTTTGTATTTTTTTTTTTAAAGGCTGGGGGTGTACTAGTACTGGTGCATGACAAGTTTGAGTGTAAAAGAGGAACACCCACTCATGTTTCTCAACATAATTAATATAAATTGGGTGGGAGCTCTTTGAGAGCTTCTATAACTGCCTCAACACCGCTGTAAAATTCAAAGCCAATCCCTTTTTTCACAATCTTGGTTAGCAAACACTGGCTTAAGACCAACAGTTAAAGAGAACCTGTCACAAGGAAAAAGCAGTGTAATCTACAGGCCTCAGATTAAAGAGCAGGAGGAGCCGAGAGGATTGATATATAGGTTTGTGGAAAAATATTCAGTATAACTTGTATTTGATTATTATTTTTTATATTTCTGCTCATTCTGGACATTGAAGTCAAGGAGGAGGTCCTATCAGTGATTGACAGCTATATATGTATACACAGTCACAGAGGGAAGGCTGTCAGTCACTGATAGGATCACCTCCTGGACTTCAAAGCTCAGAATGCGCAGAAATTTAAATGAATACAACCTATATACAGTGCTGTGAAAAAGTATTTGTCCCTTTACAGATTTCTTTTCTTTTTGCACATTTGTCACACTTAAATTTTCAGATTATTAAACAAATTTGAATATCAGGTAACCTGAGTAAATATAAAAAGCATTTTTTAAATTGTTTCTTTTAATAAGACAAAAAAGCGATCTCAAACAACCTGGTCTTTTGTGAAAAAATAATTATCCCCCCACCATGTGTGATTAACCACAGTTTTTGCAACGCTGAGTTCATATTCACTACCCACAGTCCTGAATACTGCCAGACCTGTAGAATCAAAACATCACTTAAACAGAACCTGTTTGACAACATGAAGCAGGCTAAAAATCTCAAAAAGCAAGACATCGTGCCCCGATCTGAAGAAATCCGTAAACAGGTGAGAAAGAAAGTCATTGACATCTGTCAGTCTGGAAAAGGTTACAAACTCATTTCTAAGGCTTTGGGATTCCAAGAACATTTAAAACACTGCAGGCCTCATTTATCTCAGTTAGGGCAGTGTTCATGATTCAACAATAAGAAAGGGACTGAGCAAAAATGGTATTCATGGGAAAGTTCCAAGGCGAAAAACACTACTGACCAAAAAAACACAAAGGCCTATCTCATATTTGCCAAAACACATCTTGATAATCCCAGTCTTTTGGGAAAATATTTTGTGGACTGACGGGACAAAAGTGGAACTTTATTGAAGGTGTGCGTCCTGTTACTTGCGTTAACACAGCATTTCAGAAAGAGAAAATCATACCAACAGTCAGACTTGGTGGTGATAGTGTGAAGGTATGGGGCTGATTTGCTGGTTCAGGACCTGGACGATATTCTGTAATTGATAGAACCATGAATTTTGCTCTCTACTAGAAAATTCTGAAGGAGAATGTCCGGCCATCAGTTCGTGACCTTAAGGTCAAGCGTATGTGGGTTTTGCAGCAGGACAATGATCTGAAGTAGACCAGCAAGTCCACCTCTGAATGGCTGGAAAAAAAAAAATGGAAGGTTTTGGAGTGGCCTAGTCAAAGTCCAGACTTAAATCAAGATGCTGTGGAATGACCTTAAACAGGCTGTTCATGCCCAAAAACCCTCCAATGTGGCTGAAATAAACCAAGGAAGAAAAAAATCCAGCTCCAGCAGTGGATGAGATAGAATTGAATTTCGGTCTTTATTGAGCGATTAAAAATAAACCAAGGGTGGCACAACCAGTTATTAGGTTTAGGGGGCAGTTACTTTTTCACATAGGGCCTAGTTGGTTTGGATAGCTTTCCTCCCCTAATAATTGAAATTATCATTTAAAAACTGCATTTTTGTATTTACTCACGTTATCTTTGATATTCAAATTTCATAATCTGAAACATATAAGTGTGACAAATAAGCAAAAAGAAAATAAATCTGGAAAGGGGCACATACTTTTATCAATCTAGTCAGCTTCTCCTGCTCTATAACACACTGCAGCTCAGGCACTATGTTCAATGTGACAGGTTTCCTTTAATGTCCCTATATAGGTCTGACAATTGCATCCTTAAAGTGTACCTCCAGTTATACACAAGTTTTCTTAAATGAATAGTACAGGTGAATATAAGAAACTTTGTAATATATCTAATTAAATAATTATGCTTCTTCCTGGGCTTCAGAGGCTGCTTGTTTTCTTTCCTCTTTCCTTCACTCAGCCTCTTATCTCTAATAGAACCTATTTCAAGCCTCACACAAAAAAGTCTGGGGAGACAGGAGGAGGGATGAGGAGGCTGCTGCCAGTTAGTAAATGATTTACTAGATATAGTAAAGTCAAAAGTGCCAAGTGTATCAGAGCCAAGAAACAGTTTGTATCTCTCATTCAGCAGCCTTTTCTCCCCCCCCCCCCCCCCCACACACACTTCAGTGTAGGAAAGAGCAAAGCAGCCTGATAAGATATAAAGACATATTACAAAGTTTCTTATAGTCACACGCCCTATTTATTTATGAAAAGTTGTTTTATATTTGGAGGTACACTTTAAGAGGTTAAAGGATTTCTGATCACCTTTTTGCACTTTGAGAGATTATGTTTTTCATAATGAATAGATCATGATTTCTAAAACTTGACAGATTGAAGATGGTGTTTACTTTACCAGTACTGCATGTGATAGAAGGCTCAGCAGTTGGGATAACTAGAAACATATGTAACTCTGGCCTGTTTTAACTTTCAATCTGTAATTTTTGTTAAAGACATTTCAGCATAATTGATTGCTGCAGCTATTTCCTCTTTACCGCCAAATACATTTTTCTCTGTATATGTATGGCTATACAGCCTAGATATGGCCTCTCGGATTTTGTTATGCAACAGCCTGCAATTGGCACCTGTCTTGATTCTTATGGCCCCTTTGTAATGAAACCTGCTAAAGCCTCTCTTATTAGATTGAATCAAGAGACGCATATATTATATCAGAATAAAAATGTAAAGCTAAATTTAAATTGCATACTGCATTTACCAAACATATAACCGTAACTAAAAGTAATGTAAAAAAATTTAAGTGAATGTGTTTCTAAGTTGATAAATGTAGAGAAACTGGGAAACAGATTATATAAAATCATAAATAAACGATATTGCTCACTTTCCACTGCACGAAAAGGACAACCCTTCCATTGGATCAGGTTTCATCAACCCATACTGTTGGAGTAGGGCTGCAGTACAGTGTACTAGTTTTGCAGCTGCCCTCTGTATAGTAAAGGATAGTCTGCTGTGCTTTCTTACACAGTTTAAGGCCTTATTCACACGTCCGCAAGTGTTTTGCGGATCCACGGAGCCACGGATCCGCAAAACACGGACACACCGGCAATGTGCATTCCGCATTTTTGCAGACCGCACATTGCCCGAACTCCATAGAAAATGGCTCTTCTTGTTCGCAATTGCGGACAAGAATAGGACATGCTCTATTTTTTTTGCGGAGCCGCGGACCGGAAGATCGGCGGCGCGCTCCGCAAAATCGGATGCGGAGAGCACAGTGTGTGCTCTCCGCATCGTTCCCGGCCCCATTCACAGTCAATGGGTCCGCATGTATTCCGCAAAATTGCGGAATACATGCGGACTACATTGCGGACGTGTGAATAGGGCCTAAAAGAAAAGCTATGCTGACCAATAGCACTCTGACAGAGTTAAAAAAGACATTCTCTTTGATGAATGGAACCTTTAGTATATGTTTAACTTACAAGCCAGGAGCTTTTCCTCTATGTACAATATGTTAAATTTGGGGCACCAAACCCAATAGTACATCTTTCTCTCTCTATCCGCAACTTGAGAAGCCAACTAAATGAGCTGAGGCAGCCCCTTTAGATTGTCACTGAAGCAGAAGCCAATATCCGCACATTTTATATATGTCATTGCTAATAGTAGTAATAATCAAGCATTCTATGACAATCAAAATGGTAATAAGACTCATCAAGTAAGACTGATGGTAATCAGACTGATAGCATTATACTGTTTTTTACTAAGAGAAGCAGGATTGGTGCCTTTTCAGAGAAATGTTACAAAGAGGTTCTTTTTTGAACTTTTTCCAACTAGAACTTCAGCCAAAACATTATTTGTAATGCTTAACATGGAGAATGGTTTTGTGTTGGATTTTATCCATTTTAAAATTGATTTTATAGATTTTGCCATTTTTTGAGACATGTAATTGCAAAATATTTAAACTCTGAAGTTTATGGGATCAGTACATGCTAACGATTTTGTATGGTTGTTATATGTTTAGCTTGGATCTTACCCAATGCACAGGGAGCCTAAGAATGGTTTAATCACCTCACAGTCTACATGGTTCTCATCTACCAAATACCTGCCACACCACAGTGACTGTTAGAACCCTGCAGATACTAGTTTTCTAAGGATACACCACTGGAGCCAGCATAACTGGAACTTACATATTCACATATTTAAAATGAATAATTGACATTAAAACATTGTTGCTATGTCAGAGGCTCCGGCTTTCATTTTTTTATGTGAAATGTATTCGTTTACGGGCTCATTCAGACGGCCGTATGCTGTCCACAAAAATGCGGATCCATTTTTTTGTGGATTTGATGTTGTCCCATTCATTTCTATGGGGCCCTTTTCTTCCATTTAAATGTAATTTTTATTAAATTTTATCAGTTAGTACAAACATAAGTAGAAATGGGTTTGTTTTGACACAATATCAAATATAGTTATTCCAAAATGAATAACATGTCCTATACTTGTCAGTGAAAATCAGGACCTGGCTCTATTGAAGTCTATGGATCAGGAAAAAAACGGAATGCAATCTGTTTTTTTGCAGACAGCATACGGCCGTCTGAATGAGTCCTAAGTCAGTTGCTTTCAATTAATGTGATGACAGGTGTGAGTGGGCAAAGTGTTTTATTTAAAGAAAAAGGATTTATCAAAGCCTGAGCTGCACAACACATCACGGCACGAACAAAGGAGATTTCTAAGGACCTCAAAAGTAGAGATCTTGATGCTCATCAGTTTGGAAAAGGTTACAAAACCATCTCTAAAGAGATTTATCCCACATAACAAAAAAAATAAAAATCACCTTTTTTTGCTTCATCTCCCCTCACAAGATCATAAACACTCCAATATGGTATCAATAAAAATTACAAATCACCCTCCACACTGCTCCTTAGACATAACCATAAAAAGTTATGGAGGGTCGGAATATAGCAAAAAGAAAAAAAAAGTTTACATTTTTTTTCCAGTATTAAAACACATGAAAAACTATATAAATGGTGTATTGCTGTAATAGTACTGACCCAGAGAATGAAGAGCATGGATCAGTTTTACCGCATAAGAAATACCGTGCTTTTTTTTCCCAATTCCACCCCATTTTGAATTTTCCAGCTTCACACTACATTGTATGCAAAAAACAAACCGTCATACGCTTATGTGAATGAAAAAATAAAACATTTGTGGCTCCAGGAATGCATGAGTAAAATACTAAAATGTCAAACTGGAAAATCCAAAGCTCCTGAAGGAGTTAAATGAGAAGTGTTATGTTTGGAGAAAGAAAAAGACTGCATTCCAACATAAAAACCTCATCCCATCTGTGAAACATGTTGGTGGTAGTATCATGGTTTGGGCCTCTTTTGCTGCATCTGGGCCAGGACGGCTTTCTATCATTGATGGAACAATGAATTTTGAATTATACCAGCAGATTCTAAAAGAAAATGTAAGGACATCTGTCTGTGAGATGAATCTCAAGAAAACATGGGTCATGAAGCAAGACAACTACCCTAAGCACACAAGTCATTCTATCAAAGAATGGTTAACCCTTAGAATACCGGAGGTTTTTTCTTTTTTGCATTTTCATTTTTCTTCCCTATTTTCCTTGAGCAATAACTTTTTTTATATTTCCGGTCATATAGCTGTATGTGGGCTTATTTTATGCGGGACAAGTTGTATTTTCTAATGCCACCATTAATTATGGCATAAAATGTAGTGGGAAGCGGTAAAAAAGGGTGAAATTGGAAAAAAAACAATTTCTCCACCATTTTATGGGTTTTGTTCCCATGACATTTCGTTTGCGGCTAAACTGACCCATGCCATTTATTCTCTGGGCTAGTACAATTACAACAATACCCTATATGTATAGGTTTTTTATGTGTAAAAATAAATTTAATCTTTTTTTTCTTTTTAAATCACCATATTCTGACCCCATCATTTTTTTTACTTATGTCTACTGAGCTGTTTAGGGACTCAGTTTTTGCAGAACAATCTGTAGTTTTTATTGATACCCTTTTGGAGTGTCTGTGACTTTTTGATCACACTTTATAAAAAAAATTTGGGTAAGAGAAGCAATTGGCCATTTTGACACTTTTTTCCGTTACTCTAATCGCCGTATTGGAATTTTTTAATATTTTAATAGTATGGGCGTTTTCAATTGTGATGATACCAATGATGTTTATATATTTATTGTTATTTAGGTATTTATTTTTGAATTATACTTTTTTATCATTTTTTATTTTTTTTGTAATTTTGAAGCTAATATATTAGCCTATAAATAATGTTTTTTAATTTTTGATTTTGTTCTATCAGGGATTTTTAAAATAAGATTTACACTAGAAATTCCTAATTTCTTATCCTGGCCTGCCATCTGGTGGCAAAAATAAGAATTGCAGCATGAACACTTAAAACCTTGTCAGCGAGGCTTACAGTGTTCAGCGCAACAACCGATGCCCACATTGGCCGCACAGGGGATCGGTAGGAAGCCCTGCTTCCGGGTTTTTGCACATTTAGATGCCATGATCTAACTTGATCAATCATGGCATCTAAAGCCTTTAATTTCCGTGATCGGCATTTTTGCCGGTTACGGTAATTATCCGCAGGTCTCTGCTGTTTGAAACAGCAGAGATCTGCCGGCCATGGCGCCCGCTGCATGTGCGACTGAGCACCATGTTTACACATCGCTTCAGGTAGCAAACGGGTTAAAGAAGAATAAAATTATAGCTGTGAAATGGCAAAGTTAAAGTCTTGACCTAAATCTAATAGAAATGTTGTAGAGGGACCTGAAGAGAGTTCATTGGAGAAAACCCACCAACATAACAGAGTTGAAGCTGTTTTGTACAAAGAAACGGGGTAAAATTCCTCCAAGCTGATGTGCAGGACTAATCAGCAATTAAAAAATGTTTAGTTGCAGTTATTTATACACAAGGAGGTCACACCAGATACTGAAAGTAAAGATTCACATTCTTTTGTCACTCGCAAACATGTAATGTTGGATCATTTTCCTCAATAAATAAATGACCAAGTGTAATATTTTTTACTCATTTGATTTGGTTATCTTTATCTACTTTTAGGACTTGTGTGAAAATCTGATGTAGTTTTAGGTCAAATTAATGTAGAAATATAGAAAATTCTGAAGAGTTCACAAACTTTCAAGCACCACTGAAGTTTACTGATTATCCACACTTTTATGTATTTTACATTTCTTGTTTCTTTAGTGTCTACCTTCAAACTATACCAGAGAGCTAAGCACGTCTACAGTGAGGCTGCAAGAGTTCTGGCTTTTAAGAACGTTTGTGATGAGGCACCTGCCAATGCTGTCCAGCTGCTGGGGGACCTCATGAACCAGAGCCATGTGAGCTGCAGAGACATGTATGAATGCAGCTGCTCTGAACTAGATCAGCTGGTGGACATCTGTCTGTAAGTTTTGACAACTACACTGAAAAAAATTATTTTGGCTTCCTGTTTGATTAGATGATGAAGTAATGACATTAGTTTCCACAATATCAACTTCTTTGGCGCCACAAATAGAAAGTGACTAATTTCTTTCTTTTTTTTTTTTTTTGGCAGGTCACTTTAATGTTGTACAATTCTTTTCTTGGAGCAAATGGTTAAATGTTAGAAAGTTATATTTGTTGAGATTAACCACATTTTAAGTCTTTAAAGCACTAGTATTCTGTAAAACACATGCAATAACTGTGATATATTTGTATTGAATGCATAGATCATTTTTAATGATTTCTATGAGCTTGTAGATTTTTGCGTCTTCGTGAAACTACAAAAATAACCTAAAATATATTATTGAAAAGAGGAAACTGAGCTTTGGTCAAGTAGTATAGCACACGTAAGGGTGTGTCCTAGTTTGGTACGTAAAGGGAATGTCTCGGCAAACAATTTTTCTGACAGCTAAAACCAGATAGCAACACATATCCTATTTTTTTTTTTTTTTAATTTTCTGATTACAGATTTTTTTATTCTCTTTCCTGTTCATGATTATGGAGGTGGCTATCTTGCCCGAGCTGTTCTTAACAACATTTAAATAATTGCCTTACGGCAGCCGTAGGCACGATGTACAGGAGGCGAGCTCATTGACTTTTATGGTAGAGTTTTCAGGCATGCTCTGTGATCTTAATACAGAGGTGATGTGTCATTCTACACCTGCCTGTAATGATAAGGAGATGACTGCAGTAAATCTGTACAGACTAAGAAGTGGTGCCTATTATTAGGCCTAGTGGTCAGTGTGAAAACTGCAGGATTTATATTTTTTGTTTAAATATAAATATTGACATGAAAATTAAATATCAAAATATTTTTAAAAATATGTTTAACCACTTGAAGACCACAGGTTTATACCCCCCTAGTGACCAGGCCCTTTTTTACAAATCCGCACTAAACTACTTTCACCGTTTATTGCTCGGTCATACAACTTACAACCCAAATGAATTTTACCTCCTTTTCTTCTCACTAATAGAGCTTTCATTTGGTGGTATTTCATTCTTGCTGACATTTTTACTTTTTTTGCTATTAATAAAAATGTAACGACATTTTTGCAAAAAAATGACATTTTTCACTTTCTGTTGTAAATTTTTTTTTAAAAAACTACATTTCTATATACATTTTTCACAAAATTTATTGTTCTACATGTCTTTGATAAAAAAAATCCAATAAGTGTATGTTTATTGGTTTGGGTAAAAGTTATAGCATTTACAAACTATGGTGCAAAAAAGTGAATTTCGGCATTTTGAAGCAGCTCTGACTTTCTGAGCGCCTGTCATGTTTCTTCAGGTGCTAGAATGCCAGGATAGTATAAATACCCCCCAAATGACACCATTTTAGATAGAAGACACCCCAAAGTATTCACGGAGGGGCATGGTGAGTTCATGTATCATTTCATTTTTTTCACAAGTTAGCGGAAAATGACACTTTCTGAGGAAAAATAATAATAATAAAGTTTCCATTTCTGCTAACTTCTGGCAAAAAATATAAAATCTCAGACGGACTCACTATGCCCCTCAGTGAATACCTTGGGGTGTCTACTTTCCGAAATGGGGTCATTTGTGGGGTGTGTTTACTGCTCTGGCATTTTGGGCGGGGCTAAATTGTGAGCAGCCCTGTAAAACCTAAAGGTACTCGTTGAATTTAGGCTCTTTGCGCACCCAGGCAGCAAAAAGTGTCACACATGTGGTATCGCCGTACTCAGGAGAAGTAGGGCAATATGTTTGGGGTGTATTTTTACATATACCCATGCTGGGTGAGAGAAATATCTCTGTAAATTGTCAACTTTGTATAAAAAAATTTAAAAAGTTGTCGTTTACAGAGATATTTCTCACACCCAGCAGGGGTATATATAAAAATACACCCAAAACTCATTGCCCTACTTCTCCTGAGTACGGCGATACCACATGAGTCAAAACTTTTTTGCAGCCTGGGTGCGCAAAGGGGCCCTAAAACCAATGAGTACCTTTAGGATTTCACAGGACATTTTTACGCATTTGGATTCCAGACTTCTTCTCAGGATTTAGAGACCCCTAAAATGCCAGGGCAGTATAAATACCCCACAAGTGACCCCATTTTGAAAAGAAGACACCCCAAGGTATTCCGTGAGGGGTATGGTGAGTTCATGTAAAATTTTATTTTTTGTCACAAGTTAGTGGAATATGAGACTTTGTAAAAAAATAAAAAATAAATAAAAAAATATCAATTTCCGCTAACTTGTGCCAAAAAAAAAACCATTCTGTGAACTCGCCTTGACCCTCACGGAATACCTTGGGGTGTCTTCTTTCCAAAATGGGGTCACTTGTGGGGTATTTATACTCACCTGGCATTTTAGGGGCCCTAAAGCGTGATAATCCAAATGCATAAAAATGCCCTGTGAAATCCTAAAGGTACTCATTGGTTTTAGGGCCCCTTTGCGCACCCAGGCTGCAAAAAAGTGTCACACATGTGGTATCGCCGTACTCAGGAGAAGTAGGGCAATGTGTTTTGGGGTGTATTTTATATATACCCATACTTTGTGTGAGAAATATCTCTGTAAATGACAACTTTTAAAAAAATTATACAAAGTTGTCAATTTACAGAGATATTTCCTCACTCAACATGGGTATATGTAAAAATACACCCCAAAACAGATTGCCCTACTTCTCCTGAGTACGGCGATACCACATGAGTGACACTTTTTTGCAGCCAAGATGCGCAAAGGGGCCCTAAACCAATGAGTACCTTTAGGAGGGCATTTTTACGCATTTTTCTTCTCACGCTTTAGGGCCCCTAAAATGCCAGGTCAGTAGAAATACCCCACATGTGACCCCATTTTGGAAAGAAGACACCCCAAGGTATTCCGTGAGGGGCATGGCGAGTTCACAGAAGATTTTTTTTTGGCACAAGTTAGCGGAAATTGATTTTGTATTGTTTTTTCTCACAAAGTCTCCCTTTCCGCTAACTTTTGACAAAAAGTTTAATTTTTCATGGACTCACCACACCCCTCAGCGAATACCTTGGGGTGTCTTCTTTTCAAAATGGGGTTATTTGTGGGGTGTTTATACTGTTCTGGCATTTTGGGCGGGGCTAAATTGTGAGCAGCCATGTAAAAGCTAAAGGTACTCGTTGGAATTTGGGCCCCTTTGCGCACCCAGGCTGCAGAAAAGTGTCACTCATGTGGTATCTCCGTACTCAGGAGAAGTAGGGCAATGTGTTTTGGGGTGTATTTTTACATATACCCATGTTAGGTGAGAGAAATATCTCTGTAAATTGACAACTTTGTATAAAAAAATTTAAAAAGTTGTCGTCTACAGTGATATTTCTCACACAAAGTATGGGTATATATAAAAATATACCCCAAAACACATTGCCCTACTTCTCCTGAGTACGGCGATACCACATGTGTGACATTTTTTTGCAGCCAAGATGCGCAAAGGGGCCCTAAAACCAATGAGTACCTTTAGGATTTCACAGGCCATTTTTACGTATTTGGATTCTCACGCTTTAGGACCCCTAAAATGCCAGGGCAGTATAAATACCCCACAAGTGACCCCATTGTGGAAAGAAGACACCCCAAGGTATTCTGTGAGGGGTATGGCGAGTTCACAGAAAAAAAAAAAATTTGGCACAAGTTAGCGGAAATTGTTTTTTTTTTTTTTTTTTTTTTTACAGTCTCATATTCCACTAACTTGTGACAAAAAATTAAATTTTGCATGAACTCGCCATACCCCTCAGCGAATACCTTGGGGTGTCTTCTTTCTAAAATGGGGTCACATGTGAGGTGTTTGTACTGCCCTGGCATTTGAGGGTCTCCGCAATCATTACACGTATGGCCAGCATTAGGAGTATCTGCGATTCTGCTTATATTGACCATACGGGTAATGAGGTTTTTTTTTTCTGTTCAGCCTCTGCGCTGAAAAAAAATAAATAAATGAATGGCACAGATTTTTTCATTCGCATCGATCAATGTCAAAATCAGTGACTGCGGGGCGGTGGGCGCTAACTACCTAACAAGTAGCTAACTAACTGGCGGTGATAAGGGACCCTTATGCCCCATTCACACGTCCGAAATTCTGTTTGCGGAATGGAATTGCGGACCCATTCATTTCTATGGGGACAGACTTTGTCCCGCTCGGATCCGGAATTACGGATCCGCGCTTCCGGGTCTGCACTTCCGTTTCGCAAAAATATAGAACATGTCCTATTCTTGTCCGCAATTGCGGACAAGAAAAAGCATTTTCTATATAGTTCTGTGCGGATCTGCAAAATGCGGAAAGCACATTGCCGGTGTCCGTATTTTGCGGATCTGTAGATCCATGGATCCGCAGATCCATGGATCCGCAAAACACATACGGACGTCTGAATGAGCCTGTAGGGGGGTGATTAGTGACAGGGGGGTGACAGGGGGTGATCAGGGGGGGGTGACATGGGTGATCAGGGGTTAATCAGTGATGGGGGGTGGGGGGGGGTGTGTAGTGATTGGTGCACTTTTCCTATGTTTCCTCTGGTGGTCCCAAACAAAGGGACCACCAGACGAGCAGACAGCAGGCATATCAGACGCTGTTTAAAAAACAGCGTCTGATATGCAATTTAAATGCGGTTCTGTCCGCATCTACAGCCTGCCAGCGCATGATCAGCGCTGACAGGCTGTAGTTTCAGTTGTCCCGGCTCCGATCACATGAACGCGCGCGCACGACGTGCGCGCGTTCATGTGAAATCTCAGGTCTCACGAGATGACGCCGATAGGCGTGACTGAGACCTGAGAGAGCCGCCGCGCTGACGCCCATCGGCGTTAGCGTGGCGGCAAGTGGTTAACATAAAAACATGATCCAAACAACAGGTCATTTTCTGATGACACATTCCCATTAAAGATAATGGATGTCTGTCTATTCACTGATCTTTTTTTAATTGTTTTCTTAATACAAAATTAATAAGCCTTCCGTAAACATTCCCTACCATTTTTCTGCAAGTCCTTTACCTACCTATTGGTGCTGCTGAGTCTGACATAAATTTGTCACTCACCTACCTAGGAGTGCTGCTCCTGTTTATGACCGCTTTTTCTGCTCTCCCACTCCCTTCTCTCAGTGCTGTTCTGAGGAAGTTCTTCATGTGTAAATAATTTATGGTTGGGATGTTCTGATGGTTTCCATTTATGTTAGGACAATATTGAAGAGAACTAACTTGGTACTAGGGAAAGTCCTATGGAATTGGAGATCTTGCAGGATTCATTCATTTTCCAGTTTTTTTATATTGATAGCATTAGCTCATAGGCCTACTGGCTGTCTGACTCCATACTTGCTGCATGTTGGTGGATATGTGCTGACATGTCCCTAACTAACATGATATATTTTTTCCTCCCTGTGTAAATGAGAAGTTGATCAGATTAATGTATCATTTTGTGTAAACATATTCATTTTAATTTAAAATTTGCTGATTTAAATCTGGTGAGCAGGTACACTCATCGATTGATAAACACCAAGACAGAAATCCATGTACATGGTTGACCAAACTTCTTAGGCTCCGTTCGCATCTTTTTTGTTTGCTTACAGTATATCAGGTATATGTCTCTGATGGTCGCCCATACATTTCTTTTCCCCTTTTTGAAGCTTTATTGAAGTAAATGTTCAAAGTCCCTGCATAGTGCATCTGTCCATAAGTGGAGAGTTAGAGCTCTATTACACCAGCAGATTATCTGACAGATTTTCTGACCAATTATTGGTCAGATGACCTATTACACACAAAGATCTTTTGTTATACGCACCAACTGTTGTTCTGATTCGACAGATATTGGTCAGATAATCTGTTGGTGTAATACAGCCCGTAGGAGCTTCCCCTTCTCTCTCTCTCGCTGCAGCACTGGAGCTGATCAGCTGCTGTTGTGATCTAAGTGCCGAGGAGTCCCTGTTTTATGCTGCATATTGAATCCCTGTGCTAGGGCACCACTGATTGCCTGATGATCTGAGGTTGGGATGTGAGCCCGGTGGGCTACATATTACCTCCTTCAGGTCTGGAGTCCCCCTCTCTGGCTAGATGCTTTTTTTTTTGGAAGCCTGGTCTCCTGCACTGCCATTTTGCTTCAACTGGCTCAGTGTGCTTGCCTCAAACATTGGGACCTCACTGCTGTCACCATCACTAACTGCCTGGCAGCCTGGCATGGAGGGTACTAAACACAGCTAGGGAGAGAGGAGGGGAGTATGGCTCCGGGCCTTCCATCAATCAGATTGGTCTGTACTCCTGCCCGAGACTGGTGCTTAATCCTGTATCAGATCTCTCAGCAACATTTTTTGAAGGGCCAATAATTGCCAGGTCCCCACAGTTTTCCCTGGGCGCCAGGGCAGTCATTTCCATTTCACTGTCGCAGGTTCTCCTTAGGAAGCTCCAGTGATAACGGCTGATTTATGGACCGTGACATGACTGGAGCTTCCTAATGTATACATTTGACATAGGGCAGTGATAAATGCCATACATTGTTGAGTCATCCATAGGCTGTTATGGCATCCGTTACATGTATACATTTTTACTGGACTCCACAGAATGGAATAGCATAGTCTACATGCTGTTCCATACTGTTCCATACTGACCTATACTGTTTCATACTGACCTATACCAGCTAGATAGAGGCCAAAATAAGGCCTCTGCCTTGCAATGGAAGCCTGTGGACACATTTAGCAAGTATGTCAGGGACTTTCCCAGTATACACGCTAAATGTAAAGCAAAAATGTGATATGAACATAGCCTTATCTTGCCTATAGATAATAGCCTCCTCTAAAGTCCATTGACAGGGCAAGAAGGTATATGGATTTCAAATGTTTATGAATTCCTTTAACCATAGCTAAAAAAAAAAACTATTATAAAAAAAGAATTCTGAAAGTTCTAACAGCCCGAGTTTACTGGGAAATCTTGCTGACATATGATTTCATCTGAAATTACACAGACAATGTCAATACTTTACAATGCATTATTGGAAGATTCTTTTAAAAATGGACTCAACCATGTATATTCTAATTGTAAATTGTAAATATGAAAGCAGTGAACGAACAGTCAGATTTTTTTTTTTTTCATAAAAATGACAGCAAGATTTCTCACAGGATCGAAACTTTAGTTCTGTACCAAATATCATTCTGGCAAACTAAAGTCAGATTATTTTAAAAACTGGAAGTCCAAACCACTGAGGGACAACGTGAGCTGAAATGCTTTACTAGACACCACCCTTTCAGGCTAACACAAAGGTTTATAACTGATGTGAAATAAAAAAAAAAACTTCCCTGAAATTGTCCGCTTTTCTCAAAAATCATTATAAAGTGTTTAACTTCAATAAAAAGAATTAAGATCGCCAAGGGAGGAAAGCACATGAAAAACTGATGTCGATATTGGATTTTATTAGTGCTCAATGTATCAGAGCAGAAATATAAAAAAAGAATATTATTGTGAAATTAATGTACCTACCAGATTTGAAAACAAATATTTGTTATTGTATAAATTAGTACCTTAGCGGATTTTTGTGATAGGAAAGCAGCATAAGCATATTTTCCCTTTTGCTAAATTGAATTATGTTAAAAAACCAAAACAATTTTGATTCAGGCAAAATAATGAGTAGAAGAATATGAAAGCTGTCCAAACTGCATGTAATTTCTAAATAACAAGAAGGTAGCACGCAGAATTTAACCAGAGTAGCCTGGGTTACTGGAAGTTAGACCAGCAAGGAACAGATTTGTAAACAGTGGTGATCCAGAATACATAAGCCCGTCTTTTGCGGCTAGTCCTGTCTCATGCCACGGTGCTACTTTACAAAACAATAATCCTAAGGAATGTTTTATGTAAATACCACTGATGGCATATCATAATTACAAACTTTAGGATTCTTAAACAGGACCTGTCATTACACTGACGTGTGTTGTAGTAAGCACTTGTATTCTCCATCTTTTCTGGAGCACTTTGACATGGGGAATGATAACACTCAGTTATAAATTTGTTGATCATTTTCTAAGAGGAATAACAGAGGTACTACACAACACAGAGAATAGATGCTGCAGAAATGTTATAACATGGGGAATATGTGTTTACTAAAACATACATAAAACGAGTCCTCTTTAAAGGCGTTCTTCACCTGCTGAGAGTCTTTTGGCAAACCCACCATTGTGGCCAGACCTTGGAAGGAAACATACTTACCTGCTTCCCTCTTCTGGGTCCTGGCTCCTTTGCTTCCTTGCTGCTGCGCTTGTGTCCCCCACTGTCAACATCTGGTAGGAGACCACTGCAATGTATAACTGGCCACAGTGGTGACCTTCCCCCTTGTATCATGCCACAAACTGACACAACGCGAGAGGGACAGCTCATCGCTGCTGCCAGCACTGGCTGCAGTGCCTTCAAACCAGATGTCGACACCTGACAGCTAAACTTGCAAGACTTAAAACATTTAATTGCTGTGCTTATTTACAGATTAGAAAGAATCCCCCTTAAAAAAAATGCTCCAAAACATTTGTGAACTCTGTAGAATTTTCTCAGTTTCTGCATAAATTGACCTAAAAATAGATCAGATTTTCACACAAGTCCTAAAAATAGATAAAGATAACCAAATCAAATGATTTAAAATTATATTTAGTCATGTATTTGTTAAAATGATCCAATATCATGTCTTTGAGTGGCAATAGTGTGTGAACCTTTAGGATTAGCAGATAATTTGAAGATGAGTTTTGAGTCGTGTTTTGAATCAATGGAATGACAATCAAGTGTGAGTGGGCGACCTGTTTTATTTAAAGGCGTTATCCAGAAAATGATAATATGACCTATCCTAAGGATTGGTTCCTCTGGGCAACTAAGCCAGTTTTCCTTTTTACCAGTTTTGATAAATCTGCTCCAATGTTATGTGGACTGATGAGACCAAAATATCATTTAAACTTTTTGGTTTAAATGAGAAGTGTTATATTCGAAGAATGGAAAACACTGCATGCCAGCATAAAAACCTCATCCCATCTGTGAAACACATTGGTGGTAGTATCATAGTTTGGACCTGTTTTGCTGCATCTGGGCCAGGGCAGCTTGCTATCATTGATAGAACAATGAATTCTGAATTATACCAGCAGATTCTAAAGGCAAATGTAACATCTGTCTGTGAGCTGAACCTCAAGAGAACATGGGTCATGAAGCATAACAACAACCATAAGCACATAAGTCGTTCTACTAAAGAATGGTTAAAAAATTATAAAGTTAAAGGCTATGTATACCTTTGGTTGCAATTTTTTTTATTTCATTGTACTCATTTTGAGCTAAAAATCATTTTTTAATTGTTTTTTATTAATAAATATTAAGCTGTTTTACCTGCATAACTTTAAGTTTTAACTTTAACTTTAAGTTTATCTCGTAGCTGGTTCTGAATTTTCTCTCTACTCCATCAGGCAGGGAGCTGACGTGTTCCTTATCTCTGATCTCTGACCTTAAAAACACTGATAATAGCTCAATTGTTATCCTATTAATATGAATTTGGCTTGAATTAGTGTTTATGACCTTTTAGTAATTTACAGATATTGGATGACTGACACAAAGTGAAAGTACCATTAACAAAGCTAGACGAACAGTTAACTCTTTGTGACAGAACGGCTCAATATTTTTAATAAAGACCAATTGAAAAAATGATTTTTAGCCCAAAATCTGTAAAATGAAATCATTAAAACCTCCAAAGTGTCCATAGCCTAGAACATTTTGGAATGTCCAAGTCAAAGTATTGACCTTAATCCAATAGAAATATTGTGGAAGGACCTGAACTGAGCAGTTCATAGGAGTACCCATCAACATAACAGAGTTGAAGTTTTTTTTTTTTTTATAGAAGAATGAGCTAAATTTCTGCAACCAGTGTAGGACTACAATTACCGGTAACAAGAAATAGAAAGTTGGGCACTCTTAACATAGGAGATGCAGACCTTAAATGTGTGAAATGTCCCTTTAATCAATAATATCAATAATACACAATACTATCTGGCCAGATAGTCAAATAAAATCTGCGCGCTTCACCTAAAAAAATGTCAACTTACATAGGAAGTTATTAACCACACTGTGCAAAAAAAAACAAAGGTATCAATTCATGTGCAAAACACAATGGTCTAGGTTTGACCAGTAACAGACTATGCTGTCAGTGCAGCAGCGGTCCGTGTTCCAAGAACGTGCTGTGGGAGGCACTAAGTAATGCTACGATAGTAACGGTGATCCATGCTGTAAGGCTGCAGATCGTGCCGGTGCGGCAGCCGTCCGTTCTACAAATATACACTGTATGTAGTACTGGATAGTGATGCAATTGTAGCGACATAATAAAGTAGGCATTATATCGGAGTTTCAGTACGATCGTCACACTTCAATACCGGAGCACTCAGCACCTTATCTACTCCACGTGGGACGCCACGTGGAACGCCGAGAGCGATCACCGTAGAGAGAATACGTGTCGGAGCTTGTAAGTAGTAGAGCCCGCACGGTGGCACATACAGTGCCGAAGATATCATCAGGATAGAAGATCGGTAAAGTAGCCGGAGCAGCAACAGTAATATATTTTTACACCTTATGAGCACATGCTATTGAACTCACTAATATCTAACTGGAACAATAGGTGTTATCCTAGGGCGGTGTATTACGCTCACATTTTCCCTCAGAGGCTACAACGGAGACCCTCTGAGAATTGACTATAATTTGGGGTAGTACCGGATCAATATCACATTGGATGAATTTATACAATTAATCAATTCTCTATATGAATACATGGACTGTATGAGGCTTAGAAAATACCGGATCTTCAGCACATGAATTCATTATTTATTTACTTATTTCTGAAACAATCTACCTCCAAACATTATATGAACTATATAGAGATTTGAGGACTTCGTGCATCTATGTTTATAATCCCACAGTTTGGTAGATTAAGTGGTTTTAAGATTGTTCTTAATATTGTTTTATTTTGTGTTATGTGTGGATCCACATTGTTTTGATATTATCTTTGCAACTAAATATATTAAATCTATTTCTAATATAAAATTGGATACTATTCAATTTGACCCAGATATTTGAGTGCCCTCTACACTTACATACTCTTCCTCTTTTTACGAATTGTAGCGACAGTCTATGCTGTAAAAAACTGCAGATCACACTGTGGATGAGTAGATGGACTGGTCAGTGAAACAATGACAAAGTTTATAAGGTTGTGAGTAATTAGTGTGCACACTTTACTCCTCAAATAGCGCCAGCCAGGTAAGGTCTTTATCCTTTTACATGAGCCTATGTCAACCGCATATACAATTGGCAGTATATACTCACGGAGTCTGGTCGTCTTCACAGGCAAAGAGCAGTGTTAACGCGGCGCCCCGCGCAATAGTGTACACCGCAAGCCCGCTGAAAGTCACTCATCTGTAATGCTGTGTAGTGCGTGCGGTCTTAGGCAGATGCTGGCTTAAAAGCTGAATTGTGGGATAGAGTAGGCGTCAAATAGCTGACCTATCTATTTTCTGCTGATGGTAACTTTCTCACATTTGAGGTCTTTAGAGAGAATTATAATATCCCTTGTCATGTTTTTTTTCCAATACCTTCAACTTAAGCATGCTGCACGGGCACAATTTGGGTTGCTAGCTGTTACACTGACCTCATCGAAACCGGAAGACTTAATTGGCACCCGAACCTTTTAAACCCCTAACTAAAGAATATGCTTTATTGCAGTCTAATGGAGCCAAGCCCTTTGAGAAATCTTATGCTAAATGGTCAGTAGATATCCCTACACTAACTGTTGAAGACTGGAGGGAGGTAGAGAGCTCATATTTTTCTCAGTGGTCAGTGCTCGGGACTTACTTATCCAAACAAAATTCTTAGTCCTGTGAGACTTAAATAAATGGGTGTTCCACTTTCCCACCTAACCTACTCACTGGATCCAGTTAGTAAATAAATATGTTCCACAATACAAAATCCTTTACACCAACAGGAAATGTCCTCAGAAGTTTGATAAAATATGGACACGTTGGATTGAATTCGGCATTACTACTCTTTAACTACACTTTATGTATGTACTTTTGTGAGATGACATTGATGTGTGTAATAGTGGAGACACAATTGAGTGACTGAGTGTGTGAATGGGATAAACCCGCCGTTAAGGCTACATTCACACAACCGTATTTTTTCATCCGTATTTTACGGACGCAAAAAACGGAAGCCGTATGTCCGCATTTTGCGGAAGAAGGCTTCCGTATGTCTTCCGTTTTTTGCAGATCTGCAAAATACTGAACTGGAGGGAGGAAAAAAAAAAATGTTCTTCAATAAAATATTCTAATAATAATACGGAAACGGATCCGCAAAATACGGATAACATACGGAAACAAAGATTATACTGTATGATGAGAAAGTGAAAACAGAATATTCAAAATTGTTGCTAATTTATTGAGGGAAAAATGAAATTCTTGCATTGACGGAAGTATGCAGACCCTTTACTCAGTACTTAGTTGAAGCACTTTTGGTAGTGATTACAGCTTCCAGTCTTTTTGGGTATGATGCCATAAGGTTTGCAAACCTGGATCTTGGGATTTTCTGCCATTCTTCTTCGAAGATTCTCTCATGCTCTGTTAGGATGGATAGGGACTGTTGGTGAACAGCCATTTTCAGCCATGTTCAATTGGGCTCAAGTCAGGGCTGTGACTGGGCCACTCTAGGACATTTACAGACTTGTCCCTTAACCACTCCTGTGCTCTCTTGGCTGTGTGTTTAGGGTAATTTTGTTTGAAGATAAACCTTCAGGCAAGTCTGTGAGGTCCAGAGCACTCTGGATTAGGTTTTCATTAATAATATCTCAGTACTTTGCCTCATTCCACTTTCTCTCAACTCTGACCAGTCTCCTTGTCCCAGCTGCTGAAAAATACCCCCACAGCATGATGCTGCCATCACTATGCTTCACTGTAGGAATGGTATTGTGCAGTGCCTGGTTTCCTCCAAATATGACACCTAGAATTGAGGCCAAAAAGTTGAATCTTGTTTCCATCAGGCCAGAGAATTTTGTCTCTCACTGTCTGAGTACTTTATATGCTTTTTTGCAAACTTTAATGTATCTTTTACTGAGGAGAGGCTTTTTTCGGGCTACTCTGCCTCAAAGCCCAGATAGGTGGAATGATGCAGTGATGGTTGACCTTCTGGAAGTTTCTTCTATCTGCAGACATAATCTTTGGAGCTCAGCCAGGGTGACCATTCGGTTCTTGGTCATATCTCTGACCAAGGACCTTCTTCTTAGTTTGGAGGGGGAATAGCTCTAGGAAGAGTCGTAGTTGTTCCAGACTTCTTAAAGTTAGGAATTTAGGAGTTTTCAGTACAGCAGAATTTTTTTTCTACCCTGTCTATCAGCTCTACTGGCAGTTTTTCCTCCACATGGTTTGGTTTTTGCTCTGATATGCATTGTTAGTTGTGAGACCTTATATAGACAGGGCTGTGTTTTCACAAACCATGCCCAATGAACAGCATTCACAGCATTTTACAACTCCTATAAAAGTTGTTTTGTGGCAGCACCCTTAGACCTCATGCACATGACTGTATTTTGGGTCTGCGTCCAGTCCGCATCTTTTGCAGATCGCAAGTGGCCTGATTAATTTCTATAGGGCCACAAAAAATACAGACCGCACACGGATGTCATCCGTGTTCTGTCCATATCCATTCACAACATGTCTTATTCTTTTTCTGCTTTGTGGACAGGAATAGGCATTTCTATTATAGGGACTGAATAAAATGCCACATGCACATAGCTGGTTTCTGTATTTTGCAATGGCCATGTGCATGAGGCCTTAGGAATCAACAGACTGTGGTGCAAAAACCCACAGTGTAAGGGATCATACACATGAATGTAAGGGCTCCATGCCCATATTGCAGACTGCAAATGGTGGGTCCTATCTTTTGCGGAGCGGAAGCATGGATTGGAATCCCATGGAAACACTACAATGCGCCTCCGTGGGCTTTTGGGTCCATGCCTCTGCACCACAAAACATAGGACATGTCCTATCTTTGACTTTATCTTGCGGATCACAGACCCATTTAAGTCAATGGGTCCGCATCCACAGTGCACACGGCCAGTGCCCATTCGTTCATGTGCATGAGCTCTAAGGGGCCGTCACACACATGGCAGATTTCTATGCAGAAATTTTGGCAACTGAAAATCAGTTCCATTCCTCTGAACAGAGTTGTTTTGACGGCAAGCACAAGGATTTCTGCAAAATCCATTGAGGTGACCTTAGGCCTTATGCACACAAACGTAGCAGGTCTGTGCCGTGTGCGCAACGTATCACGGATGTGGACCCATTCATTTGCAGTGCAGATCGCAGATCCTATTCAAGTGAATGGGTCCACGTCCACAGATGGCGAGCACACGGTCCGTGCCCATGCATTGAAACTGCAATTTGAGGCTTTTAACTTCTGCAATCAAAAGGTTACAAGCAATGCAACACTTTTTGTGATCCCATCAACTATGCCATCGCTAAAACCAGCTCATTTCATGCAGTTTTTGCAGCTATGAATTCCACTGTTAAACATTCGCAGTGGACTCGCTACATGTAAATGTATCCTTAGGTTGGTGTCACACACAGCCTTTTTTCTGGCAGTTTTTGGTACACTTTTATTGAGCCAAAGGCTGGATCCACTTCTGGTTTTTGCTGAAAAAACAGCAATAGAAACTACCACAAAAAGCTTTGTGTGACACCACATGCGTCTAGACAATTATAGCAGTTATGGGAAAAAAGCTTTGGTAAAACAAAGCCAAGCATAAATGCCATTAAGAAATGCCAACAGTGTTGCACATAAAATGCACAAAAAATCCAGTGGAGGTCAATGGGAAAAAAAACCCCGGGCAATGAAGGAAAATGCCAAAACCTGAGCATTCTGTGATAAAAAAAAACATTGACCCAAAAAACGCACTTCAAGGATGAAAAAAAGTCACTACAAAAAAAATACCTGTTTGCCCTTCATTTAATATTTCCTATAGTCTTACATGCAAAATTTGGAGCTGTAATTTTTTGCCAGAAGCCTCAAACGTGGAAAAATGCAAAAAGCATATGTGTTATACCAGCGTTAGGCTTTAGGTTTTTGTCAATTTCAGATGTTGCATGGCAGTCTATGGGAAAATAAACAGAGCACTGGTGTTTTTAGGGTCAGTGTCATTTTCTCCTTTGTGTCATTTGGCAGATATCATCTCTTTAAAGATGGCGACTAGGGATGAGCGAATTTCATATTTTGAAGTTCGTGTGCAGGTTCTTATTGTGGTATTTACTGAATTGCCGACCACGGACCATAACGCAATTCCATGATGGAATGCATAACGGAATGCCTTAAGAGACATTCCGTTATTCATTCCCTCATAATAGAAGTCTATGGCCTGCATAACAGATCCGTCCGGTTTACGTTGTACTGGAGTCCTCTCCTGCATAACGTAAACTGGACAGATCCGTTATGCAGGCCATAGACTTCTATAATAACGGAATGCCTCTAAAGGCATACCATCACCTTATTTGTTGTCTTGTTTCAAAAGATATCACTATTGCATAGAAAAAAAATAGAAAAGCATTGCATTGTTCTTTCAAGCTACAGCCATGTCTTCTTCCCCCTTCCCCCTCTTCCTCTGATGCTAGTGCTCGTAAGCCAGGAAGTTAAGAAGGATGGGGCTGGGTTTAGTCTGGATAATTTTTGTTTACACATTAAGCATGGTAGCTAGTATAGTGCGAAATAGATTTTGTAACTGACAGCCATAGTACCAGTAGTAATATATACATAGTACCAGCTATAGTGCATACAGCTGAATAGCATTCACTGTCATCAGTTTTGCTGACTCTATATTACTAAATTGATAGTGTAATAATACAAACATTGCAACTGATTGCTAGGGGTTGAAGCAACTAAACGCTCTGCAATCAGCTGGTCACTGGGGAGGTACATTTAGAACCCGTGATATCTTTATTGGGCGTCCCCTATAATTTAACCCATTTTAGTCAGTGCTGATATATATTAGTAAACTGCAGGATTTGTGTGTTGCAATAAATGCAAGAAACAGCCAAGCCAAATAAAAAAAAATGTAAAAAATCTTATATTTACTTTTTGCGATGCTTTGTATCAATTTGATTTTCAAGATGTGATATGAAGAGTTCCTGTTTTGTCTATTATGTTCAGTAAATTACATTTTATATAAATAATTGTGAAGCCAGCTTTTGTAAATTCTCCTTTCTGGCCTAGGTTGTTTTTAGCATAATCTTTGTGGTGTATCTTTATTTTATGAGAAAACAGTAACAGCCTCCTGTGTCTTCTGGGACTCCTCAAACGTAATACTTGTACTTTTGGAGGTCTGAAAATGCCAAAGTGATTTACTTTGACATTTAAGACTTTGTCATGAAATATATTGGATGTTCTAGTTCAGGATTAGGCAACCATAGTATCTCCCTCTGTGGTTTGTAAACTACTCAGGTCTATCTGACATCTAATGGTTGCTGGAATCTGTAGTTCAGTCCTAGTGGAAAACCTACAATGATTTTAATTCCTTGAGGGCACTTATACCAAGGAAGTATATGTGGGTTAGCAGGTATAATCACTGTCAATTTTAATTAACTGGTGTTTTTAGAAACTGCTATTTGAAAAAAATGCTATATGTATATACGTGTGTGTGTGTGTATATATATATATATATATATATATATACATACACTTGTTTTTGAAAGATTGGTTAAAACTCACCAATTTTAGCAAGTAATGTCATAATCAGTTTATACGATTATGGAGCTGCGTATGTGAGCAACTTTTCCCTGCGTATTAGAAAACTTCCTCATACAGGTGCAACTTGGAAACACTTTTTTTCACAAACAAAAAATCTAAACGAACATTATTTGCTTTTAGGAAATCTGGTGCTATTGGATCTCGTCTGACTGGAGCTGGATGGGGAGGTTGCACTGTTTCGATGGTTCCTGTAGACAAGCTGAATGTGTTCCTAACCAACGTAGAAGATATGTATTACAAAACTGATAGCCGTCGATCAGCACTTCAGAAACAAAGCCTGTTTGCCACAAAGCCTGGAAGTGGAGCTATGATAATTTTGGAGAAAAAATGAATAATCTGAAGTAGGTTGCCTCAATATTCATAAATGATGCTTTTTAATATTTAAAGACCTAGTATCCATTGGTAACCTGCAAGCTGAAGAATACTATACAGACATAATTAATAACATATTTTCTAAACCTCATTGTAATAAAACTGGAAATAAAGAATTACTTTCAAAATCATCTTTTATTGTTTAAAAATACAACAATAAATGACATAATGGAAGTTGGCTTCAACATAAAGACTTTAAAAAATTACTAATGTCTGCTCAGTGGTTGGTTCACATTCATTGTCAGCATCAAGAACATCTTGTATGGTCAAATCCTTTTTCCTGAACAGTTTACTGGAAAATGGCATCTTTTGCTATAGAAAGAAGAAAAAAAAATATGAACTAAATTGATACATACAAAGGGTACAACCACAAAATAAAATAATACATATGATCTTGCAAGTTTCATCATTACGAAAAATGTCTATATGTATATGAATAGCACATAAGGGATGAATTTTCTGTAGCTACCAATCAACACAGATGTTTCACTAAAAAGAAGATGCACTCAGGTGGAGCACTGATAGACATCATTGCTGACTAATCAGAAGTAGAAGTGCTGAGAACTAACAGATCAGGGGAACATTTTAGGTAAGCAGCTGTCACTTTGTTTCCCTATATACCCTATGATTGGGCGCAAGTTCCTGTATCATGACGGATATATCTGATGCTGGAGCACCTGCAGAACAGCTGATCCGTGGAGGTGCAGGTGTCAAATCCCTGCTAATTAGATATTGATGGCCTATCCTGAGGATAGATCATCAGTTTGGAAGTACCGGAAAACCCTTTTAAGTGACATTCAGGTCAGGTCAAGCTGGGCTTGGGTCAATGTGATAATCAGGATTCTGTCTGCATGCAGTCATCCGCTACCAAAAACTGTAGTATCTGCCATATAATGAAGCTCCATCCACCTCTGAAGAAGTAACATTGTTTAGCTCCACTGTCAAACGTGACCTAAAGGTAAGCTGCACAAATGTCATCTTATAAAGTATGCTCCCTCATGATACAGTAAAATTATTCATTTACATTTGGATGTTAGTGTAACTATGTTAAAAAAACTTTTTATACAGTATGTCAGTGACAGATGAAAGGTTTCGATCGGTGGAAGTCTGAGGGCCGAAGATGAACTAGAGACTGTCTCTTAGGGTGGAATTTATCTTAGACCTGCATTTTATGCTCCTCTATGATCTCCCCTGCGCTGTCATAAGATGCACCTAATTTATGACTAGGCACACAGCTTGATATAAATTAGGCATATCTCTGGCAGTCACATCCTCCAGACCTTGCTGACATCGATTTCAGACTTCTTTTACGCCAGAAAACTGGCTTAAAAGAAGATAAAAGGTCTGAGCCCTCTGGCCCCACCCCCTCCTTGTACCTCTTTTTCAGAAGCATGGCGGAGAAAAATGTTGCAAACGTAGTCTTTGCAACTTTTATTCCGCCAAAAAACTGGCATGGTAGGACTGATAAATTTCTACCCATAGACTTTCTATTGAGTCCATCTTCACCAGTAAGGAAAGACAGTGCACTGCCTGAGTCAAATTTATCGTTTTACAGCAAACAAGAAACTATTAACAGACTGGTACAGAGTGTTAGCGGGCCCTGACCGCAAGAGCTTACAATTAGGGATGAGCGAATCGACTTCGGATGAAACATCCGAAGTTGTTTCATATAAAACCTTGTTCCAATACTGTACGGAGCAGAAGCTCCGTACAGTATTAGAATGTATTGGCTCCGATGAGCCAAAGTTATTGCTTCGCGAAGTAAGGAAACCTTCCTTCCCGGCAATCGGCTCCTGGTTAGGAGCCTCGTGGCAGCGTTTTTCTCCTCTCTCCCCACTCAATACACATATGTGCATGGAGGAGTTGGGAGAGTGAGATGTTGGCTGAATGAGTGCATTATCAGCCATTAGCTATTGCATTCCATTACACAGCAGCAGATTTAAAAAAAAAAAAGGCACAGCGGCACATTATAGAGCATGTCAGCAGGGAGTCACAGATTGGTAGGGACTCTGAGGTTGAATAGTGGCAGGGTTTCATAAAGATTCATGGGCTCTAAGTGATGGAAGCAGGTGACTGGGGCTCTGTATAGGGAAAGAGGAGTGGACCAAGTCTCAGGATCTCTGTGGCGGTGAAGGGGGGAGAAACAGAGTAAGTAGGTGGAATCAGCTCTGGACATGGTGGCAAGAAAACAGTAAGTGGCAGGTGCCAGGTACAAGAGCTGGAAGGTTCACGGAGTAATGGAGGTTGTGTTGACAGTGAAGTAGAAGAACGCAGCAGCGGCACTGTTTGATCTTTTGACATAACATGGCTGGGAGGAGGTGGGAGACGCTATCTATAAATGTTTCTGTGGGGGGATTATAGAAGGTTGAGGAAGTAGGAAGCATGAAAAGAATGCTCCTCTGAAGCTTCTGTCTGTAAAGAACACAGACTTCATGAGCCTCCTCAGCTTCTTCTGACAGTGAAGACAGGAAAATCAAACAACAACGGTCAGCTTTCCACAGATGTGCAAACTCGGCATGTACACATGATGCAACATCCAAAATCACCAGTAAGCCGAGCACCAGATAAATTCAAATAGGTAAAAGTCCATACAGCAGGAACAGAGTCAAGTTTTATCTGCTGTGATTTGTGCCTACTCACAGTCTGACTGCATCTGTTCTCATTGCCCGCTCTCTCTTCCTGTTGGGTTGGTCTCCCATTCCCCCCCACAGACAGCATATCACACTGCTGAGAGGATAGGAGTTTCACTGCTGAGGGGCTAACGCAGGGATGCTCAACCTGCGGCCCTCCAGCTGTTGTAAAACTACAACTCCCATGATGCCCTTCTGTAGAATGAAAGCTGTAGACTGTCAGGGAATGATGGGAGTTGTAGTTTTGCAACAGCTGGAGGGCCGCAGGTTGAGCATGCCTGGGCTAACGTAAGGCAATGGGCTACTGCGAGAAATACTGCCCATGGCAGACGGCTCTGCACTAAATTGTTACAAGCTTTTCTGTACCAGCAGTGGATTATCATATAAAGTCTTGGGGCCTAGGTAGCCACTGAAACCGCCCATGTGATAATCCACCATTATTGCAACCTGCACTCCAGAAACCTGGCTTCAAAAAGACACAAAAACCTTTTTTTTTTATTTGCACAAAAAAAAAATTCAACTTTTGCAGTTTTACATCTCTCACTCCAGTTTTGAAAAGTAGGTGGAAAAATGGGTGTGGTTAGCTATGTTAATTAGTTTCACTCCAGATTTATCAAATACGATAAAAGTGACATCTCTACACAGCTATAAAATAAAGATACAGCAGTTTTTCCTTGTTTTGAATTAGCTTTTTTATTTTCAAAGGTAATATGCGGCAATATGTGCAAACGTTTTCGGCTACGCAGAGCCTTCTTCAGACACTAAGAATATAGGAAAATATTACAGTGTATGATAAATATGATATCCTCTCATAATTAACATTATCTCATAGCAGGAGGTCGACGTAACATAATTGTACTAGTGTAATATTATTAACCACTACAGGACCTGACGCGTCGGCGCGTCATCTCGCGAGACGCAAGACTTCCTGTGAACGCGCGCGCGATGATCAATCGCTGGCAGGCTGTAAATGCGAAATAAATCGCATCAAACATGTATATCAGAGCTGTTTTGTTTACAGCGTCTGATATACCTGCTACCTGGTCCTCTGGTGGTCCCACTTGCTGGGATCGACCACCAGAGGACCAGGTAGCTATGTAAAGTTGCACCAAACACTACACTAACCCCCCCCTCACTTATTAACCCCTTGATAACCCCATCTAGATTCCCTGATCACCCCCTGTCACTGATCACCCCCTGTCACTGATCACCCCCCTGTCATTAATCACACCCCTTGTAAGGCTCCATTCAGATGTCCATATGTGTTTTGCGGATCCGTGGATTCACGGATCCGCAGATCTGATTCACGGATCCGCAGATCCTTAAAACACGGACACCGGCAATGTGCTTTCCGCATTTTGCAGATCCGCACATTGCCAGAACTATATAGAAAATGCTTTTTCTTGTCCGCAATTGCGGACAAGAAAAGGACATGTTCTATATTTTTGCGGAACGGAAGTGCAGACCGGGAAGCACGGATCCGTAATTCCGTATCCGAGCGGGACAAAGTCTGTCCCCATAGAAATGAATGGGTCCGCAATTCTGTTCCGCAAACAGAATTGCGGACGTGTGAATGGGGTATAAGGGTCCCTTATCACCACCAGTTAGTTTGCTACTTGCCCAGCCCACCGCACCGCACCGCAGTCACTGATTTTGGCAGAGATTTTTTCATCCACATTGATCGATGCGAATGAAAAAATCTGTGCCGTTCATTTTTATTTTTTTTTCAGCCCAGAGGCTGAACGGAAAAAAAAAATCTCATTACCCGTATGCTCAATATAAGGAGAATAGCAGAAACTCCTAATGCTGGCCATACGTGTAATGATTGCGGAGACCCTCAAATGCCAGGGCAGTACAAACACCTGACATGTGACCCCATTTTAGAAAGAAGACACCCCAAGGTATTCCGTGAGGGGTATGGTGAGTTCATGTAAAATTTTATTTTTTGTCACAAGTTAGTGGAATATGAGACTTTGTAAAAAAAAATATATATATATATCAATTTCCGCTAACTTGTGCCAAAATTTTTTTTTTTCTGTGAACTCGCCATGCCCCTCACAGAATATCTTGGGGTGTCTTCTTTCCAAAATGGGGTCGCATGTGGGGTATTTATACTGCCCTGGCATTTTAGGGGTCCTAAAGCGTGAGAATCCAAATGCGTAAAAATGCCCTGTGAAATCCTAAAGGTACTCATGGGAATTTGGGCCCCTTTGCATATCTTGGCTGCAAAAAAGGGTCACTCATGTGGTATCGCCGTACTCAGGAGAAGTAGGGCAATGAGTTTTGGGGTGTATTTTTATATATACCCATACTTTGTGTGAGAAATATCTCTGTAAATGACAACTTTTTAATTTTTTTTATACAAAGTTGACAATTTACAGAGATATTTCTCTCACCCAACATGGGTATATGTAAAAATACACCCCAAAACACATTGCCCTACTTCTCCTGAGTACGGCGATACCACATAAGTGAGACTTTTTTGCAGCCTGGGTGAGCAAAGGGGCCCAAATTCCAACGAGTACCTTTAGGTTTTATAAGGCTGCTCACAATTTAGCCCCGCCCGAAATGCCAGAACAGTAAACACACCCCACAAATGACCCCATTTCGGAAAGTAGACACCCCAAGGTATTCACTTAGGGGCATAGTGAGTCCATCTGAGATTTTTTTTTTTTTTTGCCAGAAGTTAGCAGAAATGGAAAGTTTATTTATTTATTTTTTTTCCTCAGAAAGTGTCATTTTCCGCTAACTTGTGAAAAAAAATGAAATGATACATGAACTCACCATGCCCCTCCGCGAATACTTTGGGGTGTCTTCTTTCTAAAATGGTGTCATTTGGGGGGTATTTATACTATCCTAACATTCTAGCACCTGAAGAAACATGACAGGTGCTCAGAAAGTCAGAGCTGCTTCAAAATGCCGAAATTCACTTTTTTGCACCATAGTTTGTAAACGCTATAACTTTTACCCAAACCAATAAATATACACTTATTGGATTTTTTTTTTATCAAAGACATGTAGAACAATAAATTTAGAGAAAAATTTATATAGAAATGTAGTTTTTTTTTTTAAAATTTTACAACAGAAAGTGAAAAATGTCAATTTTTTTTCAAAAATGCTGTTACATTTTTATTAATAGCAAAAAAAGTCAAAATGTCAGCAACAATGAAATAGCACCAAATGAAAGCTCTATTAGTGAGAAGAAAAGGAGATAAAATTCATTTGGGTGGTAAGTTGCATGACGGAGCAATAAACGGTGAAAGTAGTGTAGTGCAGAATTGTAAAAAGTGGCCTGGTCATTAAGGGTGTTTAAGCTAGGGGGGCTGTAGTGGTTAATGATGTATATTTCATAAAAATATATTTCAAAAGAGTGTGTTGGTCTTTTTCTTTGGTCACCATAGCTTCTTTGTACACGTCCGCCATTTAATGAAGTACATCACAGTAGTTCACAGAGATTACTGGGGAATCTGAAAAAATCTCTATTAAGGACTCCCTAAAACGGTGAGTGGGATCAAAAAGAGACCTTCACACTCATAACTCGCAACTGGATATAAATCAGAAATTTTCAACCAAGTATAGACAGTATAGAAAACTGTCATATCAAGTCTCAGTATAGACAGTATCGAAAACAACCATATAGAACATACATTATACCTGTCCTATTTTGAATCGTCGCCCTTGTCCCTTACCTGTGCCGCAATTGAATTGAAGGATCAGTAGGAAAGGATTACAACGCTTAGTATAGGAGCTGTCTCGCTCTGCTATGTTGTAAAGTGTGTAATCTAGTGGTGTTTGTACCGGTCTGTGGAACACAACTTCCGAACCCGATGCGTTCCACTGACCGACGCACATCCGGCCAGTGGAACGCACGGCGTCCCATGTGTGTTTAGTTCCGCCCATCTGAAGGCGCGATCGTACAGATATTTAAATGAGGTACATTTAAATATCTGTGAACTACAGATGAACTACGTGTGAACTCTGTGAACTACGGTAATGTACTTCATTAAATGGCGGACATGTACAAACAAGCTATGGTGACCAAAGAAAAAGACCAACTCACTCTTTTGAAATATATTTTTATGAAATATACATCATTAATAATATTACACTAGTACAATTATGTTGTGTCGACCTCCTGCTATGAGATAATGTTAATTATGAGAGGATATCATATTTATCATACTAACTGTAATATTTACCTATATTCTTAGTGTCTGAAGAAGGCTCTGCGTAGCCGAAAACATTTGCACATATTGCCGCATATTACCTTTGAAAATAAAAAAGCAAATTCAAAACAAGGAAAAAGTGCTGTATCTTTATTTTATACATGTATAGGGATGGGAACTCCATATACAGCAGCAAATAGCTAGATGCGAACTGATCTTTATATCAGATCTTTACACAGCTGTCATATTTCATCAATGAAGTGCCGAATTAATCAAATAATGTGTGGAATTTGATAAATTAGGTGCCAATTACACCATTACAGACTCAAGAGTAATTAACTTCAAAAAATTTAAATTCCTCCATAAACTTTCTATTGAACCCATACTCCAGTCTGAATAGATGAGCACTTCTGCAGCTTCATTTTAGAAATTTTAGAGGTCTCAGCAAAAACCCACTGAGAATAACTACTAAGGCTACTTTCACACCAGCGTTTTTACTGGATCCGTCATGGATCAGTAAAAACGCTTCAGTTACTGATAATACAACCGTCTGCATCCGTTATGAACAGATCCGGTTCTATTATCTTTAACATAGCAATGACGGATCCGTCATGAACACCATTAAAAGTCAATGGGGGACGGATCGGTTTTCTATTGCGTCAGAGATCCGTCTTGCTCCGCACCACATCACGGATAGAAAAATGCTACTTGCAGCGTCATCCTGTCCGTGATGGGGACGCAACCAAAAGGAATGGAATGCATTCTGGTGCATTCTGTTTTCGTTCAGTTCAGTTTTGTCCCCATTAACAATGAATGGGAACAAAACGGAAGCATTTTCCCCAGCTATTAAGATCCTATGACGGACCTCAATAGCGGAAAGGGAAAGTGCAGATGTGAATGTAACCTAACCTATCACTGTGTTAAACAGTATGTTACAATACATCATATTTGTATTTCGCTGACAGGTGAATTCACTATCCTGGATCTGCCTTTCAATCTCCATTGTCTTATACATTGTCAATATGGGTGATTAAATTAACCTGTTAAGCCACCACAATGTACCTGCCATGGCAGTGGCACGATGGTTGAAGGGTTAACAGAGGGATGGAGTTCCCTCCCCCATCGGGCCGCTGCATTGCTGTGGCAATGTCCTGATGGTTAACATGGCTACCGGAGGCCTTCACAGGCTTACGGCTTGCTATTGTATATCTCAGCCTGACAGGTTCCTGACAAAAGTAGCAGTGTACTGAAGAGCCATCGCACCCGCTGGATCTTTAAAAACCAAGTGGGTCAGGGTCCAAAAAGGGTTAAAAAAAAAGTTAAAAAAAAAAGTTAAAAAATAATAATTTCTTCTTATAGCCACATTTATAATGGTATTGCCGCATCTGAAATTACCTGATCTATAAAAAGAAAGATCATGTTACTTTTACCGCATGGTAAACAACCTGTAAAAAAAAGAAAAACCATGATGGAATTGCAATTTTGCCCACTTCACTTTTATACCATTTTTGGAGAAGTGATCAAAAAAGTCACATGTACCCTAAATTAGTACCAATCAAACAGTCACCTCATCCCGCAAAAAATGAGCCCCTACATGACACAATCACCCAAAAAATAAAAATAAAATATGGCTTTCAAAAAACGGAGATACAAAAATGTGATTTTTTTTTTCCAAAAATGCTTTTATTGTGCAAGATAAAATAAAATAAAAAATAGACATATTAAGTATCGCCATGTCTATAACAACCTGCTGTATAAAAATATCACATGATCTATCTCCTAAGGTGAATCACCAAAGGTTATAGCCAATACTGGGCCACCATGAGCCCAAGTATCACAACTGTATAACACAACGCCTATGGTACATAAATCAAAACAACCTAAATAGAAGATACCAGACCGCGTTTCATTGCAAAACACATTTTTATTACCATATTAAAAAGTGCATATAGCACATACAATTAAAATACATAAGGGGGGTGCATAGATGGGCGGCATCCAAGAGGAGAGACGGAGGGGAAAAGGTCCGATAAACAAGTCAAATGTACAAAGTGCAAGTGCATACAATCAAGAAAGTAATAACATCATACCCATACTGTGTCTCTCCTCCGGGATGGCGCCCATCTATGCACCCCCCTTATGTATTTTAATTGTATGTGCTATATGCACTTTTTAATATGGTAATAAAAATGTGTTTTGCAATGAAACGCGGTCTGGTATCTTCTATTTAGGTTGTTTATCTCCTAAGGTGAATGGCGTAAAAAAAAAAAGTGCCAAAAAGCCATTTTTGTCACCTTACATCAAAAAAGGCTTCTTGTAGCAGACACCCACGCTAATGTCCGCGACCGGCAGCAATGCCGATCACAGACATTTAACCCCTCAGATGCTGTGGTCAATCCTGACCATGGCATTTGAGCACACACAAACCAAAAGTTTTACTTTCGGTTTGCGCTCCGGCTCCCCCGTGTGGCGCTCGGAGGAACCGGAGCATGCCTGTAGTAGCCTGGGTTTCTATGAATGAAACCCAGGCTGCTCTGTAGTATTTCCTATGGAGCCTTGCCTGTAACAGGCTCCATAGGAAATATGCAATTTTTTCATACATTCCAATGCTATTGCAAATGCTTTTGCAATCAGCAATTGTATGTTATAGTTCCCTATGGGAACTATATAAAAGTGTAAAGGAAAAAAAAGTTTAAAAAAAAAAAGTTCATATTACCCCCCCTTTTGCCAAAATAAAAAAAATACACATCATGGGTGTCGCAATGAGCGAAAACACCCATACTATAAAAATATAAAAAAATACTCCCCATATGTCAAACAGCAAAATGGAAAAAAAACATCCAAATGGCGGATTCGCCATTTTTGGTCGCTTCATTCTTCACAAAATTTTTTATAAAAGGTGATCAAAAAGTCATACACACCCCAAAATGGTATCAATAAAAAGATAAGATTATGATGCAAAAAATGAGCCCCATACAGCTCCGTACATATAATTACAAAAAAGTTATTGGGGTCAAAGAATGGCGACAAAAAAGTTAAACTGAAAAGTAATCAATAAAAATAGCGTAATTGATTATTATTATTATTAGCGTAATTGATACTATTTTTATTGATTATTTTTATTGATTATGTAACATTTTACTTTGGGTCAGTCTTATATTTTCTTATAACATAATTTGTCATCTATATCGCTTTTCAAAAGGCTGCCCAAATTTTAACACATATTTATTAGGATTTTGATGAATTTATGGACACCCATGCATTATCTTTTGTCTACAAAATGTATGTAAGGTCTCTTTTATCTATGGAATATATTTTTATATTTTTATAGAGCCTACGGGCCCTACACCTATATTTGTTGCTCTCCCTTTTTTAGACTTGAAAAAGGGGTAGTTGAACCCCGAAATGCATAGCCAATAAAAAACCGTTACCTGAATACACCTGCCTCAAAGTCGTTATTGTGCGCCAAGTGGTACCAATCCGGTGTGCGGATCCACCATACACCAAATATACAAATCTCTACCTATCATCAGTACCCTGGGGGTCTGGCAACCACCCATTTGGACTGAACGGATACCGGCAGCACCAACTTTTTTTGTTACCCTCACGAGTGTTGTGCCTTTCGTTTGCACAACATGAAAAGGTGAGTGCAATCACGCTTCTATCGTTTATTAAGATATTCTAAACACATTACCCTATGAGCGCCTTTTCTCTCTCTATTTTGCCATATGTGCCAAGAAAACAATCTCAGAATGGCTTGGATAAGTAAAAGCGTTCCAAAGTTAATACCACATAAAGTGATACGTCAGATTTCCAAACTTTGACCTGGTCCTTAAGGTGAAAAATTGTTTGGTACTGAATGGGTTAGGCTAGGGCTACACAACAACATGTGTTGTGTGACATTTTGTCGCACCAATGTCGTGCGACAATTTTTATAATGATATTCTATGGTGTCTATGATAGTCTATGCAACATACTGTGACACGACAGTAGCAAAAAATCCATTAAAGATGGATTTTTCTGCGACTGTCACGTCGCAGTCGCAGCATGTCGCAGTGGGACACCATAGACTATTATTATAAAAATTGTTGCGCGACATTGGTGCGACATCAATGTCGCGCGACACATGTCGCTGTGTAGCCCTAGCCTTAAACTTGCCTGTCTGCAATTCATATTTTGAAAGATTCTCTATTTTCAACTTACATTTATTCTATACAACTAATTTTTGAATAACATTACATAATAGATTCTTAACAGTATAGTAGTATACATTCACTTGTAACTACAGGGTGGCCCACGAAAAAATAGCCTGCCTATATCAATAGTATGACAAGTTGAACGAGCAAGTAGAATGTTTTTTTTTCTTAACTACCCACAAGTCACAAAAGATACTGAGAGTGGTTCCCGTTCAGTTCTATGGGCACATCTGATTATGCTGGCTGATACTGCTTGCAGCCCTTCAACAGTAATGCTGCGGATAGTGTTTGTGATGTTTTCCTTGAGTTCATCCAGTGCATTCACATGACCGTAGTGGTATGTGGTCCGCAAGTTGTGGATCAGCAAAACACGGATACCGTCCCGTGTGCGTTCCGCAATTTGTGGACTGCACGCGGTCGCCACTGTTATAGAAAATGCCTATTCTTGTCCGCAATTGCAGACAAGAATAGGACATGCTCTATCTTTTTTGTAAAGCAGTGGAACTGAACTACACATGGTGTGCTGTCCGCATCTTTTGCGGTCCCACTGAAATGAATGGGTCCGCACTCATTCCGTAAAATTGCGGAATGGAAGTGGGCTCATTCACACAGTCGTGTGAGTGAGCCCTTAGCGTACACTTTGTGTATTACATTTTCTCACAGATAAAAAAAATCACATGTGGACAAGTCTAGGGAACGTGGCGGCCATGACCCCTTGCTCACAGTTCATGAACCCATGCCAGTGAGTTTCGTGAGGTGTGGCATGTTGCCCCATCTTGTTGGGAAAAGCAGGACATTTTTTCTTTTGCAGCATCACTGCTGAAGAGCTGCAAGCAGTATCAGCCAACATAATCCGACGTGCCTATAGATGCATAGACATGAATGGGGACCACTTTCAGCATCTTGTGTGACTTGTGAGTAATAAAAAAAAAAGAAACATTCCACTTGCTTGTTCAGCTCGTCATACTATTGCTAGAGACAGGCTACTTTTTTCATGGGCCACTCTGTATATAAGAATTAAAAATAACCGTTACATACGTTCTTCGAGGGAGACGTGATGAAGTAGATGCGGCTGCGTTGCCCCCTCCTCCTTCTCCACCTCACCTCGCCGCAGTCTGTTTTACTGCCGGGCAGAATATGCCTTTAAGCGCTGGAGACGCCATACGCCGGCCTGACTTGATTACTGCCTGCAGGAGTGCTGCGCTGTAACTTCGATCCCTGCTCGGGGCTCCCTGGGCCACCTTGCCTTGCTGCTTTATATTTGCTTAACATACAGGAATTCGTGGCTTCCCGGCATTTCCACAATTTACACTCTTGCGGCTTCTTGGTGTGGATTCCTCTGAGGCTGACAGTGGATTCGTGATGCTACCGTTTTGAATTAATATGAACTGCTGCTACATCTTTTCTACCGTATGAAGACCAGTGAGATTTGCCTATTTTGGGTTTATTTTTTTCTGCTCCTTTTTTAATTTTTTTGCCCTTTGCCATGGTTTATATTAAAGAACAGGACACTGTATAATTGCTGTATAGAATCATAGAGGAGAAGGGATAGAGGGAAGAAAAAAAAAAAAAAGGGTCCACTCCCAAGCAAAATAGGCGGTCAGGAGACTACTCTAAAATGTGGCAGAAACCTCCAGAATCAGCAAAAATCGACCAGTTTTTGCTCGGGACACTGTCTCTCTAAATGAGTGCATGAATGAATGAGTGGATTACTCCTGATGATACAGGGCAGAGTGGTAGCCCTGTGGAAACGCGTTGAGTAGCAATCACCATATCTCGGCACATACAAACAGGAGACGGCAGTTGCTGTTTGCTATGCACGTCTCATACAGGCTTTATATGTAACCGAGGAATTATTCTTGTATCTCGGCACATGCAAACAAGAGACGGCAGTTGCTGTTCGCTATGCACGTCTCACACAGGCTGTATATGTAACCAGTGAATACTGGGTGATTGACTGATTAGACAGCTGGCTTCATGGGACACTAGGTTGTGTGAGGGGCCGCTCAGCTCTTGTGAGCATATTTTGGCCGACCCTAAATATACCAGTACCGAACAATACATGACCAGCTGATTTTCACCTAGTTTGACATTGGTCACAGCCTGCGTTATACATGTATTAAACTGGTCAGAGTGACTGGGTGTGGTTGGAGTATATGCTAGACTCCCTCTCCACACACCATACACTCTGAATACCTGAAGGGTTCTTCTTGTCTTTTTACCCCTTGATCGTTTAATAAAATATTCATTATTTTCATTTTTATACGTCTATTCAGGTAGTTAAATATTGCAACTTTTAAGACGTACTTACGCTTCTAGTTCTTTTTGTGTGAGAATACAGTTTTTGTAATCCCCTAATGTAATCACAAGAGCAGGAGCTGGTTAAAAAGTGATGCATGATCCTAATGTTAAAAACAATGTTGGATCCAGAGTGGAAGATGTGGTGGATAAACAGCTTGTTTAATGCTGAATCTTCCCAACTAAAAAAAATCTTGGTGGTGGTTAAAAAAAATTGAGAATTAATACAAGATATTTCAACTCAACTTGGGGCAATCCAGACTGATGTGATCCTCATAAGGGATGATGTATCAATGATACGGGACAGAGTTGCAACTACAGAAAAATCAGTGGGGGTCCTGGAAAATGAAGCTAACATATTTAAAACTGAAATCTCCACTTTGAGAATGGATGTTAACATCTTTAAAAAAAAGGTGGTAGATTTGAAGGACAGGTCGAGGGGATGTAATGTGAGAATCCTAGGCCTTCCTGAAGGTTCCTGATTTCTCTAAAGAGATTCAAGAAAAGAGATGCAGCTTCATGGCGGTTAAGAAACGGCTGTAAGAAAGGGACATTAAGTACTTGTTTGTTTATCCAGCTAAATTTCAGATAATTTACAATGGGGAAACTACAGATAGTAGGGATTCATTCATCTGGAGGTAGAATTATTGAAGATCAAGATAGTATAAAAATAATTTTTGTCGAGCACTTTGCGGATTTAAATAAATCAGATACTAATATTCCAGATGAAGTGATGGATTCATATTTGGAGTCCATCTCTCTTCCAGTCCTTACGAACACTCAAAGAGGATTTCTGGATGTTGATTTCTCCCTACAGGAGCTAGAGGCTGCAATAGAGGCCTGTTCAGGAAATTCCTCCCCTGGTTCAGATGGATTCCCATATGAATTTTATCGTAAATATAGGGAGGTTATTCTCCCATGTTTATTGAGGGTATTTATTGAATCATTCAACAATCAATGACAGTAGCTATAATAACACTAATTTTAAAGAAGGGCAAGAACCCTCTATCTTTGTTGAATACGTATGTGAAGGTTTTGGCTACTAGGCTTGCCAAGGTTATTACACCGATTATACAGGCTGATTAGAATGGCTTTATTCCGAATAAAGGTACCCATTATTATCTCCATCGCCTGTTTGCGAATATACAATCCTCCCAGGGGTTTCTCTCTCCATCCTGTCTCTTGATGCCTCTAAGGCCTTTGAAAGGGTGGAGTAGAGATTTCTCTGAAAGGTTTTAGAAAAAATGGGATTTAGTGATAGGTTCATAAGTATGATTAAGCTTTTGTATAAGTCCCCTAAGGCGAGTTTGAATATTAATGGGAGCTTGACAAATAGCTTTATACTGAATAGGAGTTTTATTCATGTACAGTAGTACAGCTGAGTACATTTATATGCAACGTTTCGGGTCCTGTTGCGGTACCCTTTCTCAATCAGGTATGGCGTTCTGGGGACGTGCACCTACAAAAGCCTAGTGACCTGTGCTGTGGTTATTTTGTTTTCAACTTTATACTGAATAGGGATACCCATCAAGGATGCCCACTTTCCACTCTACTATTTGATATTTATATTTAGCCTCTTGCAGCTAGGATAAGGCAAGATTCTAGGATTGAAGGATTTGGGATAGAGCTTTTTAAACTAATCGAGAGCATTATTAACCACTTCAGCCCCCCTAGCTTAAACACCCTTAATGACCAGGCCACTTTTTACAATTCCGCACTACACTACTTTCACCGTTTATTGCTCCGTCATACAACTTACCACCCAAATTAATTTTACCTCCTTTTCTTCTCACTAATAGAGCTTTCATTTGGTGGTATTTCATTGCTGCTGACATTTTTACTTTTTTTGCTATTAATCAAAAATGACCGAAATTTTTGCAAAAAAATGACATTTTTCACTTTCTGTTGTAAATTTTTTTAAAAAAAACTACATTTCTATATAAATTTTTCTCTAAATTTATTGTTCTACATGTCTTTGATAAAAAAAAGTCCAATAAGTGTATATTTATTGGTTTGGGTAAAAGTTATAGCGTTTACAAACTATGGTGCAAAAAAGTGAATTTCGGCATTTTGAAGCAGCTCTGACTTTCTGAGCGCCTGTCATGTTTCTTCAGGTGCTAGAATGCCAGGATAGTATAAATACCCCCAAATGACACCATTTTAGAAAGAAGACATCCCAAAGTATTCGCGGAGGGGCATGGTGAGTTCATGTATCATTTCATTTTTTCACAAGTTAGCGGAAAATGACACTTTCTGAGAAAAAAAAGTTTCAATTTCTGATAACTTCTGGCAAAAAAAAAAAATCTCAGACGGACTCACTATGCCCTCAGTGAATACCTTGGGGTGTCTACTTTCCGAAATGGGGTCATTTGTGGGGTGTGTTTACTGTTCTGGCATTTTGGGCAGAGCTAAATTGTGAGCCGCCATGTAAAACCTAAAGGTACTCGTTGGAATTTGGGCCCTTTGTACCCAGGCTGCAAAAAGTGTCACTCATGTGGTATCGCCGTACTCAGGAGAAGTAGGGCAATGTGTTTAGGGGTGTATTTTTACATATACCCATGTTGGGTGAGAGAAATATCTCTGTAAATTGTCAACTTTGTATAAAAATATTAAAAGTTGTCGTTTACAGAGATATTTCTCACACAGTATGGGTATATGTAAAAATACACCCTAAAACACATTGCCCTACTTCTCTGAGTACTGCGATACCACATGTGTGCCACTTTTTGCAGCCTGGTGCGCAAAGGCCCTAAAACCAATGAGTACCTTTAGGATTTCACAGGGCATTTTTACGCATTTGGATTCCAGACTTCTTCTCACGCTTTAGGGGCCCCTAAAATGCCAGGACAGTATAAATACTCACATGTGACCCCATTTTGGAAGAAGACACCTCAAGGTATTCTGTGAGGGGTATGGTGAGTTCATGTAAAATTTTATTTTTGTCACAAGTTAGTGGAATATGAGACTTTGTAAAAAACAAAATAAAAAAAAAAATAAATAAATAAATTTCCGCTGACTTGTGCCAAAAAATAAAAATTCTGTGGACTCACCATGCCCCTCACGGAATACCTTGGGGTGTCTTCTTTCCAAAATGGGGTCACATGTGGGGTATTTATACTCACCTGGCATTTTAGGGGTCCCTAAAGTGTGAGAATCCAAATGCATAAAAATGGCCTGTGAAATCCTAAAGGTACTCATTGGTTTTAGGGCCCCTTTGCGCACCCAGGCTGCAAAAAAGTGTCACTCATGTGGTCTCGCCGTACTCAGGAGAAGTAGGGCAATGTGTTTTGGGGTGTATTTTTATATATACCCCTGCTGGGTGTGAGAAATATCTCTGTAAACGACAATTTTTAAAAAATTTTATACAAAGTTGTCAGTTTACAGAGATATTTCTCTCACCCAGCATGGGTATATGTAAAAATACACCCCAAACACATTGCCCTACTTCTCCTGAGTACGTCGATACCACATGAGTGACACTTTTTTGCAGCCAAGATGCGCAAAGGGGCCCAAATTCCAATGAGTACCTTTTAGGAGGGCATTTTTACGCATTTTTCTTCTCACACTTTAGGGCCCCTAAAATGCCAGGGCAGTATAAATACTCCACATGTGACTCCATTTTGGAAAGAAGACACCCAAGGTATTCCATGAGGGGCATGGCGAGTTCATAGAAGATTTTTTTGGCACAAGTTAGTGGAAATTGATTTTTATTGTTTTTCTCACAAAGTCTCCCTTTCCGCTAACTTTTGACAAAAAGTTTAATTTTCATGGACTCATTATGCCCCTCAGCGAATACCTTGGGGTGTCTTCTTCCAAAATGGGGTCACATGTGGGGTATTTATACTGCCCTGGCATTTAGGGCCCTAAAGCGTGAGAAGAAAATGCGTAAAATGCCCTCCTAAAGTTACTCATTGAATTTGGGCCCTTTGCGCATCTTGGCTGCAAAAGTGGCACACATGTGGTATCGCCGTACTCAGGAGAAGTAGGGCAATGTGTTTTGGGGTGTATTTTTACATATACCCATGCTGGGTGAGAGAAATATCTCTGTAAATTGACAACTTTGAATAAAAAATTTTAAAAGTTGTCATTTACAGAGATATTTCTCACACGCAGCATGGGTATATATAAAAATACACCCCAAAACACATTGCCCTACTTCTCCTGAGTTCGGCGATACCACATGAGTGACACTTTTTGCAGCCAAGATGCTGCAAAGGGCCCTAAAACCAATGAGTACCTTTAGGATTTCACAGGGCATTTTTACGCATTTGGATTCTCACGCTTTAGGACCCTAAAATGCCAGGGCAGTATAAATACCCACATGTGACCCCATTGTGGAAAGAAGACACCCAAGGTATTCCGTGAGGGGCATGGCAAGTTCACAGAAAAAGAAAAATTTGGCATAAGTTAGCGGAAATTGATTTTTTTTTACAGTCTCATATTCCACTAACTTGTGACAAAAATAAAATTTTGCATGAACTCACCATACCCCTCACGGAATACCTTGGGGTGTCTTCTTTCTAAAATGGGGTCACATGTGGGGTTTTTGTACTGCCCTGGCATTTGAGGGTCTCCGCAATCATTACACGTATGGCCAGCATTAGGAGTTTCTGCGATTCTCCGTATATTGAGCATACGGGTAATGAGATTTTTTTTTTCCGTTCAGCCTCTGCGCTGAAAAAAAATAAATAATGAACGGCACAGATTTTTTCATTCGCATCGGTCAATGTGGATTAAAAAATCTCTGCCAAAATCAGTGACTGCGGTGCGGTGGGCTGGGCGCTAGCTACCTAACAAGTAGCTAACTAACTGGCGGTGATAGGGGACACTTATGCCCCATTCACACGTCCGCAATTCTGTTTGCGGAACGGAATTGCGGACCCATTCATTTCTATGGGGACAGACTTTGTCCCGCTCGGATCCGGAATTACGGATCCGCGCTTCCGGGTCTGCACTTCCGTTCCGCAAAAATATAGAACATGTCCTATTCTTGTCCGCAATTGCGGACAAGAAAAAGTATTTTCTATATAGTTCTGGCAATGTGCGGATCTGCAAAATGCGGAAAGCACATTGCCGGTGTCCGTGTTTTGAGGATCTGCGGATCTGCGGATCGGATCCGCGGATCGGATCCACGGATCCGTGAATCCACGGATCCGCAAAACACATATGGACACATAAAGGGGTGTGATCAATGACAGTGGGGTGATCAGGGGGTCTAGATGGGGTGATCAAGGGGTTAATAGGTGAGGGGGTGGGGGTGGGGTGGGGGGTTAGTGTAGTGTTTGGTGCAACTGTACTGTAGTTACCTGGTCCTCTGGTGGTCGATCCCAGCAAATGGGACCACCAGAGGACCAGGTAGCAGGTATACCAGACACTGTTCACAAAACAGCGTCTGGTATACATGTTTGATGCGATTTATATCGCATCTACAGCCTGCCAGCGATTGATCATCGCTGGCAGGCTGTAGTTCAACTCTCCAGACGCGCGCTCCTGTGAACGCGCGCGCGCCTGCGCGCGCGTTCACAGGAACTCACGGGTCTCGCGAGAGGACGCGCCGAGGCGTCCACTCAGAAGATCCTGGCCGCCCGCAGGACGCAATCCTGCGTACGGCGGTCCGGGAGTGGTTAATGACCTACTCTGGGGCAGGAAGCATGTAAGACTCAAAGTGCAACAGCTCTATAAGCCGATAGAGCAGGGAGGGCTGAATCTTCCATATTTTAAGGGCTATTTTATATCTGCACAGTTATGGCTCTACTGCGAATGGAAGAAAAGTCCACTATGTAGTACCTTGGTTAGTAGATCATCATATGAGAGCATGTTTACCTTATTGGAATCTGTGCAATTATCTAATATAAAACAGGATTATAGAGAGGCTGTGAAATTGTTTACTAAGACCTGGTGTACTATTTGAGGATGGTTGGAAATAAAGGGATCTTTATGTTGTACCCCTCTTTGACAAAATTATCATTTTCAGTTGTTAGATGAACTGGTAGGATCAGTATTGGCAAAAAAATAATATTGTATATGTTGCACAGGTGGTGAGGAATTGAAATGTACTTTTGTTTTTGGAGTTGGCACAGAGAGAGAATATAACTCATCTATCCTGGTTTAGATATCTTCAGTTGCGGTCGGCACTTTCTAGTGTTAAAGAAAAAGTTCTGCTAGAGGTAGACACTTCTACACTTTTAAATGAATTAATGGGGAATTTGGGTCACAAGGTTAAGATTGCTTAATTTATACATTTTTAGTTAAAGCACTATTTAATAACATACGCTCCCCTGGACAAAGAGCTTGGGGAACGGATTGTCCAATGATACAAGCAGATGACTGGGAAAATATATTGTCTAATTTAAGCTTAGTCTCTCACAATTATAATAACATTTTGGTTCAATTTGATATTCTACATAGAGTTTATGTCACACCAGTATGGCTCAATAAATGTGGGTTAAGAAATACTTCTAATTGTCCACGGTGTGCTTCACCTAGGGCTGATTATTTGCATATGTTCTGGTTCTGTACAGAACTAAAAGAATACTGGGGTGCAGTTAATAACTTTATTACCCATAAACTGAAAATAGTGATTCCCTTTAGAGTGGAATGTTGGATTTTGGGCTACCTGTCCAAGATAAATTGCCATAAATATAAAAAGATTTTTTTAATAAAAAATAATGTTTTTGGCAAGACTATTGGTTACAAAGGCCTGGTTTTCACAAAATACTCCAAATCTGGTTTTATGGTTAAACTTGGTCAATAAGACTAAAATATATGAGAAGGTGCTATATAAGCAAAGAAATATAGAGGTAGATGGACTAGGATATGGGGTGTGTGGAATATTATAATATATTCCTGGCCTTAAAGCCTCCTCTTTAGGGAGATGCATCGCAAGGGGAGCGAGGGTAGGGAGGGTATTATGGGGTTGGGTTTAAAAGGAAGAAAAGTAATAATGATTTTGATATGGATTTGTATGGTACATAATTGTTTAATTCTCAATTTAAAAAAATTCTAACAAAAAAAAACTAACCGTTACAGTCTAACTACGTAGAATCATTTCTAGATATTTGTGGAAGAGATCCAAGCCGAGATTACCTCACTCTCTTCTAGTACAAACAAGCAGACAAGGTGGAATAAGTTTACCAGATTTCTTGCTGTAGCATAGATCCATCCAGGGCCAGAGGTGTTTAGAATGGCTGAGACCGCGGAGGGACAGATTAGACATTCAAGCAGAGGTATCTATGGTGAATGTACCACTGCGCTCCTTGATCCAGTGTTGAGCCACGCCCCCTGCACTGATCACATGACGGTGATGTCACCCCAGGTCCTTCGGCTTTTCCAAAGTTCGGGTTCGTGGAAGCCGCCCCTTATGGATTCCATATGCCGGGATAGTCCCTGGTAGTGGAATCCATAACGGGATGCGGCGATTACCCCAACCCGAACGAATTTTTAATTCTAATCATAGATCACATCTAATTACTTTTGTCAATGCACGGTGGCTCAGTGATTGTGGGTGCCTTGCAGCTCTGCGGTCCTAAGTTGGAATCCAACCAAAGACAACATGTGTATGGAGTTTGTATGTTCTCCCCGTCTTTGTGTGGGTTTCCTCCGGGTACTCCTGTTTCCTCCCTCACTCCAAAGACATACTGATAGTGAACTTGGATTGTGAGCTGGGGACACCAAACAATGATAATGTGTGTAAAGTGTTGCAGAATATATCAGTGCTATATACGTGTGTAAAAGAAATCTAATAGCTAATGCATTGCTTAAAGGGGTATTCCAGTCAGATTAAGTTATCCCCTATACACAGGATAAGGAATAACTATTAGATCAGCGGGGATCCTACAGTTGCAGCCCCCTGAAATGAGCGTAGCAGCCAGTAGCACATGTGCGTAGCCGCCATTAATTTTTAGGGGAGTTCCAGATACAGTGCTCAGCTATCTCCAGAATCCCCATAGAAAGGAATGGAGTGGCCCGACCGCCCGCTCCGTTCATTTCACCGGGCTGCAAGGGTTTATAAGGCCCCTGTTCTTGTGATCACTGGGGGTCCCAGGGGTAGGACCCCCACCGATCTAATAGTTATCCTGTGTATAGGGGATAACTTAATCTAACCCCTTTAAACAATGCATTAGCTATTAGATTTCTTTTACTCACTTATATAGCACTGATATATTCCGCAGCACTTTATGCACATTATCATTGTTTGGTGTCCCCAGCGGAGCTCACATCCAAGTTCACTATCAGTATATCTTTGGAGTGTGGGAACCGGAGTACCTGGAGGAAACCATGCAAACAAGAGGAGAACATACAAACTCCATGCACATTTTGTCCTTGGTTGGATTCGAACCTAGGAACCCCGCGCCCCAAGTAACCACTGAGCCACTGTGCATTGACAAAAGTAATTAGAAATGATCTGTAATATGTAGGGGATAGAGGATAACTTATAACTAACTGGAATACCCCGTTAATGCAAAAGTGAATCCTTCATCAAGGCAACCGCCTGGGGATAGAGTTGTGGTAATTAATGTAGTGGTTTTGATTATGCCACTACATGCCACATGACTCCCAATCGTATAAACATATGTTTTAACATAACATTTTCATAAAGCATATATGAAACTGGTACTGCAAAGTATATAAATTACGGCATTCTATTCAGTATCTGATCGATGAGAGTGAAAACAAAAATATTTCTTTCTAGTATCTACTATAGGAGCCATGGTAACTTTCTATTTAATGTACACATTCATTTAATTCTCTTATATTAGCTAGGGGTGCCAATTTGCATATTTCAGGTCAGTTTGGTTATGATTTATTATACTTTGTGCACTTATACATTGAAGCATACTTCCTTTATGTTCCTTGTTTTTGCATTTTTCATGTTAATTGTTATTAGACTTGATAGAAACACTATACACCAGACAGTATAATTTCCATAATCCAACACAATCACTGAAAGCATGCTGTCATGCTGAGCTAGAGCCACCTAAGCAGAACACAATAAACATGTGTGGACCCAACAGATGCTCTTTCCCATTTATTCCCATATGTGCGCACTTACATACTTCAAATGCTTTAATTCTATAGCATGTTTAGGCATTTTTCTCTCCTCCTTTGTAGAAGTGTATTTATTTTGTAATTCTTACATATCTTTCGCCCACAGAGCATTCCTGTCATCAACATTACATGTCTGCTACACATAAAATGCATGGTTCGTTTGAATATCCTCAAGGCTGACCTGCTGGTCTTCTTAAGAAACCACTTTTTATTGTGAAAGTATTGTGAACGCAGACAAGACGTAGACAGTGTTGACAAGCAATATAAAGCTAAATCAACCATATAATTCATTCATCTAAAGGATTGCTTTTTAATTTAATTACCTCTCCAAAGTTACATTCAGAATTTTGTATATTTATGCATTCTTGTTGTCTTAACAATTGCACGCATCTCTTTAGTTCCAGTGGTCCATTACGGAGTAAGGGTCCTTGCACACATGAATCTGGCATTCTTTCCCAGTGGAAAGATCCAGAATAACCTTAGGCATTTTTTTTCCACCTGCAGTTTTTATGGAATTTTTTTCTGGAGTTTCTTGTACATAGTGTGGCTAACCACTAGCATTTTCTACATCGCATGTTTCCCCTATAGAAAAGGTGTTGGCATAATACCAGAAACGTAGAGATTCATTCTGTATGTTCTAAACTGTTCATAGGAAAGATCAAATTGTATGTCATTAAAAAATTACAGACATATTTTTTTATGTTATTTGGACAGACCAACACAATAACAGGTGGAACCAAGACAAAACCATGCTCATCATGCATGAGCCCCTCTCTCTGCAACTGAAAGTCTGATTTTAAATTGTGGTGTTAAAAAGTAGCAAATAATGGCACGTGCCAGGGCTTCACGTCGCCTGTCGGATTTACTATAACTTTCTCCAGAAAGTGGAGTAAATTATAGCTGAAGTCTATGCCAGCCCCTAGACTTCAGCATCTGAAACTTGGCAGAGATTTACCTAATTTATTAAGAGGCATCTGCCTCTTAATAAGTTAGGCCCATCTCACGCCAGGGAGATCAAGACTGGCGTATGGGCACACCGGTTTTGATAAATGTCCATCAGTCTAAGTTTATGCCATCTAGAGGTTTAGCATATATGCCCCAGTATTTATTAAAACTGCTTATACAGGGCACTAGATCCTTCTAAAGGGTGCAGTCAACAACAAAAGGTCAGATATCCAATTGTTATCAACATTTTAAGGCCTCATGCACACGACCGTTGTTTGATTCCGTGTCCGTTGTGCCGTTTTTCGTGATTTTCTGTGGACCCATTGGTTTTCAATGGGTCCGTGGAAAACTCGGCAAATGCACCGTTTGTCCTCCGCGTCCGTGGTCCGTGATTCCAGTCCGTCAAAAAAATATAACCTGTCCTATTCTTGTCCGTGAAAAACGGTTTGTGGACCCATTCAAGTCAATGGGACCATGAAAAAATGCGGATGGCCATCTGTCTGTTATCCGTGTTCCGCATCCGCGTTTTTTTGCGGATCCCTTGGCATGCACTTGGCAAAAATTGTCAGCCTGTCTTTTGGTAAAATCTTTTGTGTCATGTCCGCTAAAAAAAACGGAAGACACACGGAAACACAACGGAAGCAAAAACGGACACGGATCACGGAACAACAGAACCCTATTTTGCGGACATAGAAAAAAAACTGTTGTGTGCATGAGGCCTTATGCAACAAAGGAGAGAAAATATTTAGTAAATAAGTTGAGCTCATCACAAATCTGAAGCCCTAATAACTATAGAGTTCAGCTACTTTCACATCTGCGTTTTTGCTGAGTCCGTCATGGATCACCAAAACACTTCGGTTAGGATAATACAACCGGCTACATCTGTTATGAACGGATCCAATTGTATTATTAGCCATGACCGTTCCATCTCTAAAACCATTGTAAGTGAATGGGTAACCGATCCGTGTCTCTTTTGTGTCCGAGAAAGCGGATACAGCACCATTGACTTACATTGTGGCCCATGCTGGATCTATCTTGCTACGCATCCCATGATGCACTCAAAAATGCTGCTTGCAGTGTTTTATTGTATAGCATAGGAACGCAACGAAATGGAAAGGAATGCATTCTGGTGCATTCCGTTCCATTCAGTTCAGTTTTTCCCCATTGACAATATGTGTAAATGTAAGGATAATATATGTAAATGATAACAATATTAGAGCAAAAGGATATGTTTATTGGGTAAAAATGTACAATACAAAGTGGGCCCTAGTACCTGTTGGCCTGCCTCTAGCATGCATACAAGATGAGATACAGTTGGGCACAGGTACCCAAAACTGTATACAACACTCCATGTGCAGTTTGATTAATGATTTGTACAGTGGCACAACTTTGTTCCTGTCACATGCATCTCTGCCCCTTTTAATGCACTCCATAATCTTATTGGCCTTGGCAACAGCTGCTTAACACTGGTTGCTACAGTTGAGTTTACTATTAACTAAAATTCCTAAGTCCTTAAACATGTCAGTGTTACCCAGTCTTTTACCATTAACTAGGTATTGGTGACTATTGTTGTCCCTTTCCCATGTGCATAACCTTACATTCATCAGTGTTAGGCTACCTGCACATGGTGCAGATTACACATATTTTTTTCCAAGCAGATTCTCATAAGGAAACAGCGCAGCATAGTACAGTACCAGCAAAGAGTATGAGATTAGACATGTTTCAGGACCACTGGCTCTGTCCCTTCCTTCGCCACACTCTATTTCTGGCAAAGTGGCAAAGGCGATGATGAAATGCCACTTGCGCAAAACGTTTTTTCAGCTAGAAAATTGGAGTGGGTGGAATGATAAATTCCCCCCAACCCCAAATAACTGGATGGTTCAAAATATACAGATTCAGAATATTAAATTTTTCTCTTTTTACTCACTTGCATTCCCCCTGCAGTTAGCTCCGGAACAGCTAAAACCATATTTGCTGAACACGCCCCCAGTAAAGGAAAATTTACACCAGGCAATTATCATAATGATTTGCTAATTTCTAATAAAAAACAACAAAAGTAAGCTGGCATTAAAAGGTACTAATTATGAGGGTGCTACCCATGTGCTAATGACCAGGGCCGGGCCGACACAGAGGCTGAGGAGGCTCCAGCCTCAGGGCGCTCAAGCCTCAGGGCGCAGGCCAGGCCACTCTCACCAAGTCCCTGCTGCTGCCGTGTAGCTGTATTAGCAGCAGAGCATCCATTTCTGCGCTCTGCTGCTGTAACAGCCGGTCCTGCGCCCCCTAGTGGTGTTCTTCCTCCCTCCCTCAGTCTAGTGAAGTGTGCTGCAGCTCCGTACCTTCCCCAGCCCCTGACTTCCTGCCTGTGTGTGCACCAGAAATTCACAACCCCCTCCCCCAGCACAGAGTGAAGGAATACTCTGCATCCTGCCTCTCCCTCCAAGTCACCAGAGACTGTATGTGCAGAAAATGTAAGGGGTTAAAGGGAATGGCAGTAATGTAATGTGCATATTGTGTGTTTTTATGTATGTGTGTCATATGTATGTCTGTATATATGTATGTATGTGTGTCATATGTATGTCAGTATGTATGTGTGTGTCATATGTATGTCTGTATATATGTATGTGTGTCATATGTATGTCTGTATATATGTATGTATGTGTGTCATATGTATGTCAGTATGTGTGTGTGTCATATGTATGTCAGTATATATGTGTGTGTCATATGTATGTCAGTATGTGTGTGTGTGTCATATGTATGTCTGTATATATGTGTGTGTCATATGTATGTCAGTATGTATGTGTGTGTCATATGTATGTCAGTATATGTGTGTGTGTGTGTCATATGTATGTCAGTATGTATGTATGTATGTGTCATATGTATGTCAGTATGTGTGTGGGTGTCATATGTATGTCAGTATGTGTGTGTGTGTCATATGTATGTCAGTATGTATGTGTCATATGTATGTCAGTATATATGTATGTGTGTGTCATATGTATGTCAGTATGTGTGTGTGTGTCATATGTATGTCAGTATATGTGTGTGTGTCATATGTATGTCAGTATATATGTGTGTGTCATATGTATGTCAGTATATGTGTGTCTGTGTCATATGTATCACAAAGATAGATGTTGTGGCACACTGCTTGTTTCCGCCACTGGAAGTCGGGTTCCCGCCCCGGTATAATGAAGAAAAGAACTCCAGTTTGTCTGCGGTTTGGACGCTTTTTATTTCTGAGTAAATGCGGCAATATCACTAGTAAATGTGACGTTTCGGCCCAGTTATGGCCTTCATCAGACTGTTGCCGCTGGTATTTGGGTATAAGGGGATGGTCTGTGACCTGGTGATCCGCAGGACTGTGCCTGCTAAAGGTAGAGGCGACATATACCTTTAGCAGGCACAGTCCTGCGGATCACCAGGTCACAGACCATCCCCTTATACTCAAATACCAGCGGCAACAGTCTGATGAAGGCCATAACTGGGCCGAAATGTCACATTTACTAGTGATATTGCCGCATTTACTCAGAAATAAAAAGCGTCCAAACCGCAGACAAACTGGAGTTCTTTTCTTCACTGTGTCATATGTATGTCAGTATATATGTGTGTGTCATATGTATGTCAGTATATATGTGTGTGTCATATGTATGTCAGTATGTATGTGTGTGTCATATGTATGTCAGTATATATGTGTGTGTCATATGTATGTCAGTATATATGTGTGTGTCATATGTATGTCAGTATATATGTGTGTGTCATATGTATGTCAGTATATTTATGTGTGTCATATGTATGTCAGTATGTGTGTGTGTCATATGTATGTCAGTATAGATTATCTTACCCAGTCCCCCTTCCCCCATCAGCCCTTGTCCTACCCCCATCTACCCCACCAGACATTTAGATGTTATTTATTCCTGCTATTCTAATGCTCTGATCAGTAGATGGCTCAAGTCAAGCCCTCACCCCCCCAGCCATTTAGATATGTATGTTATCAATCATCCCCCAACCCCACCTTCCTTGTAATTTGCTGGCCCCCAATATCCATTGTGAGTCACAATCCATAACACTGTCATCCACAGATCCCCCCATAACAATGCGTCATCCACAGATCCCCCATAACAGTGTCATACACAGATCCCCCATAACAGTGTGTCATCCACAGATCCCCCATAGCACTGTCATCCACAGATCCCCCATAACAGTGTGTCCTCCACAGATCCCCCCATAACAATGCGTCATCCACAGATCCCCCATAACAGTGTGTCATCCACAGATCTCCCATAACATTGTCATCCACAGATCCCCCATAACACTGTCATCCATAGATCCCCCATAACACTGTCATCCATAGATCTCCCATAACACTGTCATCCATAGATCCCCCATTACACTGTCATCCATAGATCTCCCATAACACTGTCGTCCACAGATCCCCCATAAGTGTGTCATCCACAGATCCCCATAGCATTGTCATCCACAGATCCTTCATAACAGTGTCATCCACAGATTACCCCATAACAGTGTCATCCATAGATCCCCCATAACACTGTCATCCATAGATCCCCCATAACAGTGTCATCCATAGATCCGCCCCATAACAGTGTCAACCATAGATCTCCCCCATAACAATGTCATCCACAGATCCTCCATAACAGTGCGTCATTAATTGATACATTAAACTGTGCATATTTATGTGTGATTACAACAGTATTTAGTAAAGACTCCACAAGTTGGAGGGGGGGGGGGCGCACTTGGGCAGCTCAGCCTCTGTTGGTGGTGGACCTTGTCCCAGCCCTGCTAATGACAAGCAGATCAAATGACTAAAGTACACATGTACAAAGAATGGAGCACACCTACATAACACAATTACAAGACTTATTAGTATCCACATAACATGATCACAAATTATCAACACCAATTAAAAACAAATTTAATTTTTATAGTGTTTTTCATAGTGTGTATGATACACCAACTCACATACCACAACACCAGCCCCACTTAGACAAAAATGTAATATGGGATTTCCAAACCCCAGGACACTATGAATACATTCCAAAGTCAAGGTGTCCAGCCCTTAAAGTGCCATGTGCGTGTTCAGACCAAAAACATGTCTAATGCAACAACAAATAGCAAGAAAATTTATAAAGTGCATCTGTAGTAAAACAAGAAATAACACCAACAAGTATGCTGAAATAATAAGGAAACAATAAAATACAAATGAAATAAGCAGGGTTGAGGTGTCTAACATAGGAAGTATTGTGGGAGCAAATTTTCTGACCAAATCGTAATAATAGGTCAGTGTATGACAGGCTGAAATGCATTTTTATGTCACAGTGTGTTTTTTCCCCCCTGCAGTTTTCTGCATTTTACCACCATTTCAGAAATCTTTGTCACCTTGGCAGCGAAGCAGACATAATATATAACCCCATTCAAAGGCATGGGGTGGGGGTTACAGCTAATATAATGTAGGTATGCAGATTCCAGATTGTGGTACAGCATACTGTCCGTCTGGTGCTCAGTGGTAGGGAGATCTCCCATCTACAGAGGTACATCACCACAGTACTCAGATATTTTATGTTAGTATGCAATTATCTGTTTGAGCTTCAAGCCACAGAAACTGCAAGCGAGGTTTGCTGAGTGGAGCAAAATTACACTGAAGAGCTGAAATTACAGATAAGTGCACAGTTTAACACAAAGCCATATTCTGTGATAACTATGTTTATGTCATATTGTCTGTTTGTTTGTTGTGTGATTAAAGGGCATCTGTCAGCAGATTTGTAACTATGAAACTGGCATGCCCGCATCGTTGAGAAAAATGTTTTAATTAGGCTTGAGCAAATTGGCCTTCGGATCATAGATTTCAATTATATCAAATACTTCAATGTTAATGCTGTTTCCGTACAGCATTAAAATGTATTGGCTCCATGGTGCCAAACTTCATCTCAGCTGAAGTCGAGCAAGACTTCAGTGAATTCCTACTGTATTCATAGCTGCATAATTAAAAACAATTTAAAACGGGAATCCAAGGTGCGCTTTAGTACCGAGGTACCAGCCAGTACCAAAGACTGCTTCAGATTCCGAACAGTATGTTGTCTTGCGGGTGCTGGTTTCGGTATATTATGGATCGGATAGACAGATTGATGGGTAGGGCTGGGGAAGACCAAGCGGTCATGGTACACACTGGTACCAATAACAAAGTAAGGGGGAGATGGAAGGTCCTTAAAAATGACTTTAAAAAACTAGGAGAGAAGCTCAGGTCCAGGACCTCCAAGGTAGTGTTTTCAGAAATAGTACCAGTGCCACGAGCATCAATAGAGAGACAGTGAGAGCTTAGGGAGTAAAATAAGTGGCTCAGAAGCTGATGCAGGAAGAAAAAGTTTGGGTTCATGGACAACTGGACTTTTCTGTCAGCTTCAGGCTCTATAGTTGGGACGGGCTGCACCTAAATGGGAAGGGTGCAGCTGTGCTGGGGGAAAAATGATTAGACGGCTGTAAGAGCATTTAAACTAGGATCTGGGGGGAGGGGGTCATACCAATAATGAGGTAGACAGGGTAGACAGAGTAGATAGAGAGTAGGATAGAGGAGGGGACAATGGGGATTTAGTGGAGGCTGGGTTAGTGAAGAAAGTAAGAAAGTAGGGAGGTGACTGGGTATAACTGTGTACACCCATGAAAAAGAGAGCTGCAAGTAATATGAGTCTGTTACAAACTAACAATAGAAAACACAGTACCCAAAAAATCTCAAATAATTACTTTCTGGTAGCTGAATGTAGGAAACGAAATGGAAACTTAAATATAAATTATATGTTTACAAATGCCAGAAGTCTAGCAGGCATAAATGGCTGAGCTGGAGCCCATTACACTTGAGGAAAACATAGATGTAGTTGGTGTGGCCGAGAAATGTCCGGACTCTTCCCACGACTGGGCTGTTAATATTCAGGGTTTTACACTGTTAAGAAAAGACAGGGTCAATAGAAAAGGTGGTGGCATGTACCTGTATGTGAGGAGTAATGAGAAGGCAAGTGTGAAAGAAGCAATGTTGGTGAGGATGTTGAAACCATATGAGTGGAATTACAAAGGGAAATAAACTCTAATAAAATAATATTTGGTGTATAATGGAGATCCCTGCCGGGCTCTCTCCTAAAAGTAGGTAGATGGCTCAGACAATAGAGCCCTTCTCTCCTTAGTGCCCACATACTACATCACAATTATACTGGTGGGCTCTCTAGAGATGAAGATGGAATGTTCCCTTAGTTCCCTTACCTGTCTATATTAAAGAGCTAGATCTTTCCTGCAGACTGGGCTTAGAAATAGCTTCTAAACTGGATAGTATCACCCTTCCCCTCATCCCACCTTTTCTCTTGTTTACCCTTAAATATACTATCTCTGCGAGTTAAAACTGACATTACGCTTTATTGGAAATAGTATGACTTATGTCGTTGGTTTTCTGTATCTATTGAATTTCATGTGCTGTATATCCTGATTTGTGCTGTAAAATTAAAAATAAAGACCATACAAAAATTATATATATAATATACAAAGATTATATTATATATAATCTACAGACCACCAATGATCACAGAGGAGATAGATGTTCAGCTGTATAACCAAATAGAGCGGGTTGCACAGGTTGGTTCAAATGACAGAATGGAAGATTTTAACTTCCCAGATATTGACTGGTGTCATGGTTCTGCCTCCACTGCAAAGGAGCGAAATTTTCTCAACTTGCTGCAGGTCCACTTTATGGGCCAGTCTGTAGAAGCTCCCACTAGTAACGATGTCTGTTGGATAATTGGTAATTTCTAAAAATGCAGAGCTTGTTAGAAATGTTACTGTTCGTGAAACACTAGATAATAGTGACCACAATATAATTATATTCCCCCTGAACTAAAAAAAAAAGCTAACTCTGGCTGGGAGAGCAAAGACACGGAATTTTAAAAAGGCCTAGCTCCCCGCGTTGAGGGCAGCATTTCAGGGCATAGACTGGGAAAATCTATTGTCACATAATAGAACAGAGGATAAATGTCAGAGCTTTAGATCCACATTGGATAATTACATTGCAAAATGTATTCCTGTAGGTAATAAGTATAAACATCTAAAATTACGCCCCACATGGCTTACATCTACTGTAAAACAGGCAATAAATGACAAAAAAGGGTATTCAAAAAATACAAACCCAAGGGGTCATCTGTAGGCTTTGAAATTTACAAAAGGCTTAATAAAATCTGCAAAAAAAATAAGTACAAAAAATACAAAATAAATGGCAGGGGGAGAAAGAGAGCAAAACAAATCCCCAAAAATTCTTTAAATATATAAATGCTAAGAATCAAAGACAGAACAGTTAAATCCCCTTAATAACAGTAAAGGGGACATGGTCATGCAAGATAAGGAAAAGGCAGAGTAACTGTCACAAAGAAGGAAAAAGACCAGAGTCTAGGCCTCAAAGCTAAGGGAGAGGGATAGTGACCTCTTAGGAATCCCTAGACCTCTCCCTGACTCCTGCTAATATGAGTAGACCCCGAAGGTGGGAATACTCATAAACCGGACCCTAAACCCTGGAAAGCTCTAGGAGTGGTGGCACGGAATGAGACTACTGGTTCCTTCCCAGATGACGGAACCAGCATCTCCCTGAGGCCTAGAAAGCAAATAACACGCGAACAACAAAATGCAAAACAAAATGCACTTAATTTAAAGCAGAATGGAGGAGCAGGAGATCCAAAGGAACAACACACCAGCTCAACAAACTCCAGCAGGAAATATCAACCGCATGGTAAGCAGTGTGAGTCAGAACTAAATAGGGCCTGAGTAATTACTACAAGCTGCACCTGACAAGAGGTGTGGTCATTACCAAACAACAACACTGCAAGGAGAAAACATAGAGACTGTCAGATACCCTCACATGCCGCCAGTCCCTCCAATCTTCTAACCTCTGTCATGGGAGGGACCATGACAGTAACTAAATGTGATTTTTAGGTCTGTAATTACCAAAGAACAGAAGGGAGCTGATATTGGTGATGCCAGAGCTGGCTAAACATAGATATGGTCCGAGCTAAGTTAAATAAGGTAAATGTGAACAAGGCTCCAGGTCCAGATGGATTACACCCAACAGTTCTTAAAGAACTCAGTTCAGTTTTTGCTATGCCCCTGTTCATAATTTTTAGAGATTCTCTATGGGCTGGTACAGTGCCAAGTGACTGGCGCAAGGCAAATCTGGTGACCATATTCAAAAAGGACTCTTGGTCCTCCACAGGTAATTATAGACTACAGGGAGTGCAGAATTATTGGGCAAATAAGTATTTTGACCACATCATCCTCTTTATGCATGTTGTCTTACTCCAAGCTGTATAGGCTCGAAAGCCTACTACCAATTAAGCATATTAGGTGATGTGCACCTCTGTAATGAGAAGGGGTGTGGTCTAATGACATCAACACCCTATATCAGGTGTGCATAATTATTAGGCAACTTCCTTTCCTTTGGCAAAATGGGTCAAAAGAAGGACTTGACAGGCTCAGAAAAGTCAAAAATAGTGAGATATCTTGCAGAGGGATGCAGCACTCTTAAAATTGCAAACCTTCTGAAGCGTGATCATCGAACAATCAAGCGTTTCATTCAAAATAGTCAACAGGGTCGCAAGAAGCGTGTGGAAAAACCAAGGCGCAAAATAACTGCCCATGAACTGAAAAAAGTCAAGCGTGCAGCTGCCAAGATGCCACTTGCCACCAGTTTGGCCATATTTCAGAGCTGCAACATCACTGGAGTGCCCAAAATCACAAGGTGTGCAATACTCAGAGACATGGCCAAGGTAAGAAAGGCTGAAAGACGACCACCACTGAACAAGACACACAAGCTGAAACGTCAAGACTGGGCCAAGAAATATCTCAAGACTGATTTTTCTAAGGTTTTATGGACTGATGAAATGAGAGTGAGTCTTGATGGGCCAGATGGATGGGCCCGTGGCTGGATTGGTAAAGGGCAGAGAGCTCCAATCCGACTCAGACGCCAGCAAGGTGGAGGTGGAGTACTGGCTTGGGCTGGTATCATCAAAGATGAGCTTGTGGGGCCTTTTCGGGTTGAGGATGGAGTCAAGCTCAACTCCCAGTCCTACTGCCAGTTTCTGGAAGACACCTTCTTCAAGCAGTGGTACAGGAAGAAGTCTGCATCCTTCAAGAAAAACATGATTTTCATGCAGGACAATGCTCCATCACACGCGTCCAAGTACTCCACAGCGTGGCTGGCAAGAAAGGGTATAAAAGAAGAAAATCTAATGACATGGCCTCCTTGTTCACCTGATCTGAACCCCATTGAGAACCTGTGGTCCATCATCAAATGTGAGATTTACAAGGAGGGAAAACAGTACACCTCTCTGAACAGTGTCTGGGAGGCTGTGGTTGCTGCTGCACACAATGTTGATGGTGAACAGATCAAAACACTGACAGAATCCATGGATGGCAGGCTTTTGAGTGTCCTTGCAAAGAAAGGTGGCTATATTGGTCACTGATTTGTTTTTGTTTTGTTTTTGAATGTCAGAAATGTATATTTGTGAATGTTGAGATGTTATATTGGTTTCACTGGTAAAAATAAATAATTGAAATGGGTATATATTTGTTTTTTGTTAAGTTGCCTAATAATTATGCACAGTAATAGTCACCTGCACACACAGATATCCCCCTAAAATAGCTAAGACTAAAAACAAACTAAAAACTACTTCCAAAAATATTCAGCTTTGATATTAATGAGTTTTTTGGGTTCATTGAGAACATGGTTGTTGTTCAATAATAAAATTAATCCTCAAAAATACAAACTTGCCTAATAATTCTGCACTCCCTGTATATAACTGCACCGCTGAACGGCAAATAAGCCCTTTCTTTTCCACTAATACACCCCAAAAAAGGCTTTAGAACATATAACTGCCTGCTGAACGGCAAATAATCCTTTTTTTCCCCACTAATAAACCCCCCAAAAAGCTGTAATTTTGTCACTTCACTGCACAAAGGCTAATAAGCCTTTTTTCAAATAATACACCTCAAAAAAGGCTTTAGCACATATAACTGCACTGCACAAGGGCTAATAAAACATACAAATATTTCCTAGTAATACACGCTGTTAGGGCTTTTTACATAAGCGGATGCCATGCGGGTAATCCGCTGCATGAAAAACAGCCAAGCCCCGTTCTGGACAGCAGAGACACGGAGCATTAACATGATTGATAATGCTCCGTGCTTCTCTGTGATCTTTTTACTACAAAATCACAGTGACAACTTACTTTTTCTCACTGTGAGCCCGTAATGGCTGTATCACACAGCACTTGCACCCCAATAACAAGAAATGGTTTGCTGGAATTACAGAGGTTTCATCTATTACAAACCTAAAAGCAGCAGAATAATTCCTCCCTATCCTTTCCCTACACCTAGACTAATCTTTCCCTTAACTTGTAAATCGTTTTTTCAACACAATTAAGTCTTTCCTAGCACTGTCCCTAGTGTCTGCTGACATCTCTCCCTGCACTAAGCACACTGGAAAATGGCAGAATCCAAAATGGCGGAGGCTATTTATTAGGCTGTGACATCACAGGGCTGGTTGGCTGCTGATTGGCTGCATGCATGGCATTGTGGGTGATCCCTTGTTCCCAGAGTTCTTTGCTCCATGTCCTAACACGTGCAGCAGCCATTTTAAGAAAAAATGTGATTCGTTAGCATGAAGTGTGAGAAAATTTGGATTCTGTGCTTATCGAATTTTTCCTGAAATTCGGATTGAATTCAACTTCGTCAACTTTGATTCGCTCATCTCTAATTATGACCACCAGCTAACATCCAGAGTAACCACCATGTGCAGCATGGACAGCAGCTAGATGGTCTGGGAGTGACTTAATAATGTCCTGGCAGGTTGTCACAGGTATCTGGAACCATGCATGGGGGAAGATCCATAAAGCAAACACGACAATTGAAGTGGTCGCACAGCTGCTCAATTGGTTTTAAGGCAGGGGAATTAGTAGGCCAGGGTAGTATTTGGAAGTCTTGGTTCTGCTCTCCTAACCAGTGTCGAGCATTTCTAGCCATGTGACATGTCACATTGTCTTGCTGGAAGATCCCATCCACTCCATAAAAAACAATCAGCTTGTATGGGGGTATGTGATCTGCAAGGATGGATTCATGCCTAAATCAGTTGCAAATGCCTTCTATATCGATGAGTGGGCCCAGAGAATGCCACAAAAATATTTCCTAGACTTTAATGTTACCACCACCAGCTTCTGTTCTTTCAGCAATGGTTGCAGGGTGATTGTTCTATGATGCTTCTCGTGTTTCACGTGACACACCAACGTCCATCTGTTTCTTGAAGCAGAAAACGTAACTCGTTGGAGAAGGAAACCTTTTGCCAAACAGGGGAGGTCCAATTCCAGTCCATCTGCTTTGCAGACCCATACACAGTAAAGTTTTCGGAACTGTTGTTTTAGACATACATCTGCTAGGCCCCTGGTTTATTATAGCAGTGAGCTGCTCCACTGCAACATGTTAGTCCACTCACGATACACTTTTACTACAGCAGAATGCAAACAGTTCACAAATTGCGCAGTTTCAGAAATACTGCCACCCTTGGCCCAAAAGCCAATAGTCATCCCTTTTTGTAACTCTGATAAATCACCCCTTTTACCCGTGACAGCAACAAGTCATATATATAAAGACAGCCTATCGCACACCCTATATACTAACCAAGCCATCTCATCAGTAGGAAGTGATCATAATAATGTGACTCGATGGTGTATACTTTTCTGCAGTTACCATGTTCCCCAATTATGACATGTACATAAAATATAAACACAGCAGTGGAGATTTAATAGGCTGAATGCTCTACAATTCTGGTTTCACTGGGAAAAAAACATGCTTTGCACCACATTTATTTCGTGCTTTAAAAACGTTTGGTCCTCACTTGTCAAGGGGCATGGCTTACTGTGAAGTGGTGTGGATTAATGGGAATTTGGCCATGGCTATCCTGCTCATCATTAGTATGTCACAAATAACACATTTTAAAATTGCTGCAAGTTAGCTGTATCTGGGTGGAAGTCATCTTTCTCACACAGAAGCCAGAGGCCTACAGTTCATAACCCTCATGGGGAAGTTTTTTGTAGGACCTAATTACATTGATTTGTTTTTGTTAGATGGAAAAATGTGAGACCCCCCATGACTTTTGTGACCATTTTTCAGCAGTCACGGAAAACAGGTTAACGAAAGCTGACTCCAGCAGCTGCATTTCATTTTGAAGTTATAAGTTTTGTAATGTGACTTCCCAAATTATGTTTCAATGGGACCTTCCTAAAGCCGCGTGGCACATCCATAGCATTTTCCAGCAAAGTATGTTGTTTGAGTTGTCTGTGCATTGAGTATCCCTGTGTTGCAAACAACCAAAAACAGCTGTGTCAAGCTGTGACATTATGACTTTATTTAGGAATGGTACAGTACTTTTTTAAAATGAGATTTAGACTATAAACAAAGCTTGTTAACTAAGGCCACAGTAACACCAATCTTGGACAAGCCACTAGTTATGCCATAAAATAAATATTACGGAGGATCTGACTCAGGCAATGCGATCAGCTAAACTGTTTACAGATGTGCAAAATTTGTCATCTTAGCTACTGGCCAGAAATCCCATACATAACACAGGGACTGCTGCTTCAATTTGAGACATCTGTCAATGTTAAGCTTCTATTTCGAACCAGTCTTAAAGGAACTCTGCTTAGAACAAATATTGTACAACTTCTGCCAGGACGGGCTGGGACTGAAATTCAGCTCTGTCATTATAAAACAGACAGGTCCAACTTGCTTTGTGGCGACTATGAAATGTGTTTGTGGCCTATGAGAGTGAATGTCAGAGAATGCCTAGCCACACTATTCAACTGTATCACCATTCTGAGGACAGCAATACAGTTGTATCTGCGGTGGCCACTACTTTTAGAGCTCAAGCCCGTATGTTTCGGCCTAGCAATGCCTGGCGCATCCCACTTCGGCACCAGCCCATCTGGCATTTGCCAGAATTGCCAGATGTGTCACACTTATGCTAAAGGTTACATTGTGTTAATCCCTTGGTGACAAGAATTGCCAAATGGTCAGTCCAACCTTGCCCTCTGATGAAAGTATCATGAGTAACTGTGACGTTAACCTGATCTTACCAGAAACAGAAGACTTGATAATGTCATGAGTTACTGATAGTAGGGCCTGTGCTGTATTAAAGACCACTAAGTTCACAAAAAAATTCACAACACAACACATTTGCAATATAATTCCTGATACTAATGCTATTTGGTCCACCACCTATAAATACCATTTTACAATTTATATATACCTATCATGACGTTTGAGTTAGTATGTAAAGACATTGGGAGGCATTTTCCTTTTAATCATTTTATGCTGGTCTATGATATCCCATGCCCATCAGCTTGGAGCTGGCACACATTTCAGTCTTATTTTACATCAGAAAACTGGCGTAAAAGAATATCACAGGGCTGCTGCCTTTCCCCGCCCTCGCAATGCCACCTTCTCGAAAAAGTGGCGGCAGCAGCATAGAAACGCCACTTACCTACAGTAAATATAGATGCAGCGATGATGAAAACCACATGAAACCTTGCAAGAACTTAAAGGGATTCTCCAGGAATTAAGAAAATAAAATGACTGAAAATACTTAAGTATTAGTTTATAATAAATATATTTCCAAATACCTTTCATTAGTTATAATGGCTCGATTTATCCAGGGAGCAATCATCAGGATAAATGAAATGGCCGCCATCTTATTAGTATCTGTCCTAATCACACTACAGGACAAGTTACTTTACAACACTGGGCTAAGGAGGTGCCTCATCCTCCTCTCTGCTCTTCTTGTCCGGGTTTGTGATCCTGAATACAGTTTAATATGATCTTCAGCTGAATCTCTGTAGGAATGGAGTTCATGAGGAGACATGAAGTACAGAGAGAATGGTGGGGGGTAATGAGAAGCAGCACTTAGCAGCACAGTATACAGTCTCCATTACCACAGTCTGTCCTGTCCGTCCTCTCTGTACTTCATGTGCAGTTTCATTTTGCTGGGGAAATGGGTATGATACTGTATCCGTGCTCATAAATTTATAAATGCCCATTTTAGTCTTTTTCCATAAATAATATACCTACATAGTAACATAGTAACAGTTTATAAGGATGAAAAAAGATATCTGTCCATCCAGTTAAGCTTCTTATCCTGCAAGTTGATCCAGAGGAAGGCAAAAAAAAACTGTGAGGTAAAAGCCAATTTTCCTCACTTTAGGGGAAATAATTCCTTCCCGACTCCAATCAGGCAGTCAGAATAACTCCCTGGATCAACAACCCATCTCTAGTAGCTATAGCCTGTAATATTATTACACTCCAGAAATACATCCATGGCCCTCTTGAACTCTTCTAGTGAACTCACCATCACCACCTTCTCAGGCAGGGAGTTCCATAGTCTCACTGCTCTTACTGTAAAGAATCCTCTTCTGTTTGTGTACAAACCTTCTTTTTGTCCCCTCGTCACAGTCACAGTTCTGGGGATAAATAGATGATGGGAGAGATCTCTGTACTGACCCCTAATATATTTATACATAGTCGTCTTTTTTCTAAAGTGAATAACCCAAATTTTGATAACCTTTCAGGGTATAGTACTCCATGTGTGGTCTGACTAGTGATTTGTAAAGTGGAAGGACTATGTTCTCATCACGGGCATCTATGCCCCTTTTTATGCCACCCATTATTTTATTGGCCTTGGCAGCAGCTGCCTGATACTGGTTTCTACAGCTTACTTTGTGGTTCACCAAAATTCCTAGGTCCTTTTCCATGTCAGTGTCACCCAGTATTTTACCATCTAGTATGTACTGGTGACTTGCATTATTCCTTCCCATATGCATAACCTTACATTTGTCAGTGTTAAACCTCATCTGCCACTTCTCCGCCCAAGCCTCCAATCTATTTAGATCCACCTGCAGCCGAATACTGTCCTCTTCTGTGTCATTTACTTTACAGAGTTTAGTGTCATCTGCAAAAATTGATATTTTACTGTGCAAGCCTTTTACAAGATTATTAATTAATATATTGAAGAGAATAGGGCCCAATACTGACCCCTATGGTACCTCACTAATGACAGTGACCCAATCTGAGTGTGTACCGTTAATAACCACCCTCTGTTTTCTATCACTGAGCCAGTTACTTACCCACATACAGACATTTTCCCCCAGTCCAAGCATTCTCATTTTATATACTAACCTTTTATGTGGTACAGTGTCAAATGCTTTGGAGAAGTCCAGATATATGACATCCATTGATTCGCCGCAGTCAAGTCTATAACTTACCTCCTCACTGAAACTGATTAAATTAGACTGACATGACTGAACCCTCATGAAGCCATGCTGATATGGCGTTATTTGCTTATTTTCATTGAGGTACTCCAAGATAGCATCTCTTAGAAAACCTTTAAACAGTTTACCCAAGACAGATGTTAAACTTACCGGCCTATAATTTCCAGGCTCTGTTTTTAGACCCTTTTTGAATACTGGCAGCACATTTGCTATGTGCCAATCCTGTGGAACACTCCCTGTTATTATAGAGTCCTTAAATATCAGAAATAAGGGTCTGGCTATGACATTAGTTAATTCTCTTAAGATACGGGGGTGTATGCCATCTGGTTTCGGCAATTTGTCTATTTTAATCTTTTTAAGATGCTGCTGTACTTCTTCCTGGGTCAGACAGTGCACTTTTATTGGGGAATTTACTTTTACATTCTGCATTTTATCTGACAGTTTATTTTCTACAGTGAATACAGTGAAGAAAAAAATATTTTATAGCTTTGTTTTTCTCCTCATTGCTCTCTGCAAGTTTCCTCATTACTCTGTAATGGGCCGACACCTTTAGATTTACACTTTTTAACATTTATATAATTCAAGAACATTTTAGGGTTAGTTTTACTCTCTTTGGCAATTAATCTATCGGTCTCTAATTTGGCTGCTTTTATTTGTCTTTTACATATTCTATAGTTTTTCAATGCTTCCTTGCTCCCCTCCTGTTTTAGTGATTTAAATGCTTTCTTTTTGTCATTTATTGCTTTTTTGCAATACTATTTATCCACATTGTTTTTTTCTTTTTCCTTAACCTTTTATTCCCATAAGGTATGCACCTCTCACAATCAGATTTTTGGATGGTTTTAAAAATATCCCATTTTGTGGCTGTATTTTTTATTTTTGAAGACTCTTTTGAATGACAATGCAAGTCACCCATACATACTAAATGGTAAAACACTCGGTAACACTGACATGGAAAAGGATCTAGGAATTGTAATAAACAGCAAACTAAGCTGCAAAAACCAGTGTCAGACAGCTGCTGCCAAGGCCAATAAGATAATGGGTTGCATCAAAAGGTGCATAGACGGCCATGATAAGAACATAGTCCTACCACTTTACGAATCGCTAGTCAGACCACACATGGAGTACTGTGTACAGTTCTGGGCTCCTGTGAACACGGCGGACATAGCAGAGCTGGAGAGGGTTCAGAGGAGGTAAACTAAAGTAATAACTGGAATGGGGCAACTACAGTACCCTGAAAGATTATCAAAATTAGGGTTATTTACTTTAGAAAAAAGACGAATGAGGGGAGATCTTATAACTATGTATAAATATATCAGGGGTCAGTACAGAGATCTCTCCCATCATCTATTTATCCCCAGGACTTTCACTGTGACGAGGGGACATCCTCTGCGTCTGGAGAAAAGAAGGTTTGTACACAAACATAGAAGAGGATTCTTTACGGTAAGAGCAGTGAGACTATGGAACTCTCTGCCTGAGGAGGTGGTGATGGTGAGTACAATAAAGGAATTCAAGAGGGGACTGGATGTATTTCTGGAGTGTAATAATTTTACAGGCTATAGCTACTAGAGAGGGGTCGTTGATCCAGGGAGTTATTCTGATTACCTGATTGGAGTCGGGAAGGAATTTTTTACTCCCCTTAAGTGGGGAAAATTGGCTTCCACGTGTTTTTTTTTTTTGCCTTCCTCCGGATCAACTAGCAGGATGACAGGCCGAACTGGATGGACAGATGTCTTTTTTCGGCCTTATGTACTATGTTACTATAAAAAAAAAAAGAAATTTGCTAATTATTCAAACTTTTCTGTAAATTTGGGATTTTTTTTATACATAAAAGGTAATACATATCAACTCAAATATGATATGAAGTACGATGTGTCACAAGAAAACAGTCTTAGAATCGCTTGGATTAGTGAAAGCGTTTCAGAATTGATAAATGGGGCTTCGGCATTTGGTCCAAACTATCTTTTGCTGAAAGGGGTTAAAGGCTCTTTTGGCACTATGGGGTGGGGGCCATTATATATACTGGGGTACAATATGGGAGGCGTTATATATATTGGGGCACTATGTGGGCTATTATATATAGTGGCACTGAAGGAGAAATGTATTCTGAGGGCACTGCAGGGGTCGGGTTTAAAAAAAAAAAGCCAATGAGCTACATTTGTTTTCAATGGCTATTTTATAACAACCGTTAAAAACGGTTGCAAAATAGATGCAAATTGATCATTAAAAACTGACAGTGTATCCGTTTTTGGGCTCATTTAGATGACAGTATGTGTTTTGTGGTTCATAAATTGCGATCCGTAAAACACGGATACCGGCCGTGTGCGTTTTGCAGAACACACATGGCCAGCCCTATGATAGAAATGCCTATTCTATGTCTGCAATTGCTTTATCTTTTTTGCAATGCCACTGAACGGAAGTTCGAATGTGGACCACACACAGTGTGCTGTCTGCATCTTTTACTGCCCAGTTGAAATGAATGGGTCTGCATCCACATTTGCATCTGTAGCCTTAGATTTTAACCACAGAGCCACTCTTATAAATATAGCACACAGCCTACTTTGCTTACCAACATTTATGTGCTCTACTGAGGATAGAATCACCATGGCACTCAGATATTAGGTACACAATTACTCTTTCATTGCTTCCTCCAGGAATACATTATTCAATGGCCAACATTTTGATCCTCTCCCAGGACTTTGTTTACGGCCAGAACAGTCCGGAAGCAAAGAGTAGCAAGTAGCTGGATGGAACGCTACCATGCAGCAGTGCTACTAGCATAGTTAATACAGTTAAAAAAATACATTAGTCCATCAAGGGATTGGTGGGGGTGGGAATTTTAGAAAAATTTTAGAAAAACGGGGAGTAAAACACAGATTTCTACACATTTTCATAAGCATTAATATAATTTACTTTTAAGAATTTGTCTAAGCCCTTTTTTAAAAGTGTCCACTGTTCCTGCTGTGACCACGTCTTGGGGTAGACTATTCCACAGATTCACAGTTATTACACTAAAGAAGGCTTGACACCTCTGGAGACTGAACTTTTCTTCTCCAGATGGAGGCAGTGTCCACTTTTCTTTTTAGCAGATTTGTATGGGTTAATTATGTCCCTCCTTAGCCGTCGCTTCTCAAGACTAAATAAATTTAATTATTTTAATCTTTCATCATAACTAAGACCCTCCATGCCCCTTATCAGTTTGGTTGCTCTCTTTTGTACTTTTTTCAGCTCCTGGGCGTTTTTTCTGTAGACTGGTGCCCAGAACTAAACTGCATATTCCAGATTAGGTTACACCAATGCTTTGTAAAGTAGTCCATGCCTCGTTTAATACTTGTGGTCGAGGCTACATGACACATAACCGCCTACCTGTCTAACTAACTAAACTAAGCGGCTTGAATTGTGCCATACCCGCTGCGTAGGAGGAATGCCTGAAAGGGGGCATACCCTGCAAGGTGTTTATGAAAAAGAAGGGCGGGTTGGGAGGGTACGCAGCACCGTCGTCACACCCAAGGGGAGCAACTGCCTGGTATAAATGTGCTACTAACGCCCCTCCCACAAATAGAGGCCAATAAATCGGCCTTCAAACTTGTGGTCGCGGCTACATGACACATAACCGTCTACCTGCCTAACTAACTAAACTAAGCGGCTTGAATTGTGCCATAACCACTGCGTAAGAGAAATGCCTGAAAGGGGGCAAAAAACCCACATCTAAATGATACACAATAGTTTATAGCAACAACACTAACATGACCAACCTCCTCAAAGGGCCTGGGCAAACGGCAGGTGTCACACATGAGCTGCCACTGTCTAACATCAAAGTTGGAGTGGAGTTCCAACGTGTGGAAATGTTGCATATTAGGTGATGTAGAGGAACACCATTCTGCCCGAGGAGGGTTTTGCACGGTAAGAGTGGCTGAAGTGCATGCACAGTTTCCTTGACACTCGCAGTTGGGTGGAACTCAGGAACTGGGTGACAACCAGATTAAAGACATGCGCCATGCAAGGCACACCTTTTACGCCTTTTTAACAGCTGCCCAGTATAATAACTGCATGGGTCTCCCATGCAGTTGAGAGCAGGTGAGAGCAGGGGCTTGACACATGAGAGGCGGGCACCTGCTCTAATGGCCCAGACCGGAAGGAGTGCTGACACGGGCCGCTTAACCCCTTAAATACCACAGGAACTATTAAATGGTTAAAGAAAGCAAAAGAAAAAAGTATTAAATAAAATAAAATTCCAATAAAAAAGTCTCCACATATTTGTTATTGCCACAGTCATAACAACCCGTATCACGTAAATATCATGTAAATTTTATTGTGGGGTGAACGGTGTAAAAGAAAAAAAAAAAGACAGAATTACTGCCACCAAAAAACTGAATAAAAAGCGATTAAAAATTGTATGTATCCCAAAATGATACCAATGAACAGTACAAGTTGTCCCACAAAAATGAAGCACCCACATGGCGCTGTAGAAATAAAAATAAAAAAGTTATGGGGTCTTGGGATATGGTGATGCAAAAACATTTTCGTGTTTTTAAAAAGAGTTTTATTGAGCAAAAGTAGTTAACCATAAAAAAAAAAACCTACAGTATACGTTTTTGGTATTGCTGTAATTGTACTGACCCAAAGAATAATGTTATTTATGCTGAGAAATGAACACAGCAAAAATAAACACAGAAAAATTTATAACATAAAAACTCTGTGGCATTATTGCTGTTTTTTTCCTATCCCCTAGTTAATAAAAGTTAATCGCTCTGTTATGTGTACCCCAAAATGGCACCATTAAAAACTACAAATTGTCCTGCAAAAAACAAGCCCCCATCCGGATACAAAAACAGAAAAATAAAAAAGTTCTTGGAAGGCAACATTGAAAAAAATTGCTTGGTCAGTAAAGCTTTACTATGACGTGCTTCCTTCTGATCCAGTCACCCACTTTACTAAACTGATTATAGCGTTAAACTGAATATTATACTATACTGTGATCCTCAACAGGATGTCAACATCAATCAGGCAGCTTCACTATACACCTTTTCTGGCACTACACATACTGCTACCTTACGTTCACAATTTACAAGATGTATGATAAAAAGTAAAACACTGGCAACATTCTGATCCTTTATGATGGACTTTAGCTATTGCTTCACTGTGATTCTTCCACAGTTGTATGATAATTACTTCCTGTACTTTTACGATCAACTTGATAAAAACTTTGGGGGCAATTTATTATGATTAGAATTTTTAAAGTCAGCTTTGCAGAAGTTTAAAGGATATAGACACCTTTGTAAAGAAAAAATACATATTTTTTTACACTAATTTATTTTGTGGAGAAAAATTGGTTCCATTTATGTATCTTTTTTCGTTTTTGTTCTACAGCCTACTGTGCTTCCTATGCATCATAAGCCTCAGGTGGGCACTGTGTATGGCAGCGTCAGGTGGGCGCAGTGTATGGCACCGTCAGGTGGGCGCAGTGTATGGCAGCGTCAGGTGGGCGCAGTGTATGACAACGTCAGGTGGGCGCAGTGTATGGCAGCGTCAGGTGGGCACTGTATATGGCAGCAGTGGTCTTATGTTTAGTGTATGATGTTGGATAAATGTAAAATCATCTACATTTATTTCTGCATGGGAGACTAGCAATGGTTTTCCTGCAGAAATATCGGCCTCATAACGTTATGTGGGCCTATGCATTATATATATGAATTACGGAAAAATTTGTACTCCTCCTCGGCTAAAAATACTACTCAAAATTGTTATGAGGAGTATTTTTACTCTTTTGGAAAAAATGTAGTGCGACCTCTGCTGTCAGAGGGCTGCTTCAAACTGTAGACATAACCTCTTTCATGCCATGGTCCTTAGGGACCGCTGTATGGAAGGGGCTAACCATCAGGCCGCTGCTCTGCTGTGGCAGCGGCCCGATGCCGTCCCCCCTTCCCCCGCCGTATAGGATGGCTGTCCTCACCTCCATACAAGCTGCTACCCCCCACCCCTTCCATGTCGTGGTCCTTAGGGACTGCTGCATGGAGGAGATAACCATCAGGCTGCTGCTCTGCTGTGGCAAGGGCCCGATACTTGAAGGGTACGCTGAGGGAGGGAGGCATTGCTGTGGTATGGCTGGGCCTGATCAGGCTTACTGTCAATTACAATACACTGCAGTACACTATACAGTGTACTGCAATGTATTGTAGAGGCATCAGACCCACTGGATCTTCAAGAACCAAGTGGGTTTGAAAAAAAAGTGTAAAAAAATATAAAATTTTACAAAAATCCAACTTCTTCCTATATCCGCACATATAATTGGTTAAAAATGTAAAAGACAATCTAACCTAAGACAACCACCCAAAAAATAAAAAAGATATAGCTTTCAGAAAATGGAAACACTAAAACATGACTTTTTTGTTTCAAAAATGCTCTTATTGTATAAAAACAGAATATATAAAAAAAACAGACATATTATGTATCGCCACGTCCGTAACAACCTGCTTTATAAAAAATATCACATGCGCTAACCTGTCTGGTGAACGCCGTAAAAAAAAAATGAAAATAAAAACAGTGCCAAAAAGCTATTTTTATCACCTCACAACACAAAAAAAGTAATACCAAGCGACCAAATAGTCATATGTGCCCCAAAATGGTACCAATCGAACCGTCATCTCATCCCGCAAAAAATGAGCCCCTACATAAGAAAATCATCCAAAAAATTAAAAAAATATGGCTTTCAGAAAAAGGAGACACTAAAACATGATTTTTCTGTTTCAAAAATGTTTTTATTGTGTAAAATGAAATTTAAAAAAAGCACATATTAGGCAAACATTCATGTGTGCCCCATGATGGTACCAATAAAACCATCATCTCTTCCAGCAAAAGACAATTGCCCAAAAAATAAAAGGAATATGGCTTTCAGAATATGGAAACACAAAAACATGATTATTTTTTTTTCAAAATTTTTTTTATTGTGCAAATCTAAAATAAAATAAAAAAAATAGACATATTAGGTATCGCTGTGTAGTTAAGACCTGCTCTATAAAAATATCCCATTATCTACTCTGTCAGGTGAACATTGTAATAAACAAAAAATAAAACCTGTGCCAGAACAGCCATTTTTTGGTTACCTTGCCTCTCAAAAAGAGTAATATATATATAGATAGATAGATAGATAAACACACACACACACAATGTACAACTACCTCTAGCAAAATATTTATATACTGCAGGAATGACCCTAATATATATATATATATTTGTGGTCAGGGCTAGGAGCGTAGGACGGCCGGGACCCCTAACCCTGGACCAGGTGGTTGGAGTATGCCGGGTACCACGCACGCGGGATATACCAAAGAAAGGGGGCATACCCAGATTGAGAGCTGAGAAAAAGGGAGGGAGGGAGGGTGCACACGGAGCGGGCGTCTGGCCGTGGCCATCAGGCGGGGGATAAATAGCCAGACGCCCCTCCCACAAATACAGGCTGCAAGCAGCCTTAACTACTTGTGGTCAGGGCTAGGAGCGTAGGACGGCCGGGACCCCTAACCCTGAACCAGGTGGTTGGAGTATGCCGGGAACCACGCACGCAGGATATACCAAAGAAAGGGGCCAAAAACAACAGTTAGGAAGCAAGCTTTATTAACAACCTTTCACAGAGCCAAGCTACGGAAAGCCCTAGATATTTCAGTTTGCGGATTGGGAATGTATCTGCTGAAACATGACGATTTCCAACGACCCATAGAGCGGATCACATGAGCCGGCACCTGATGTTGAGAAGCAGCCGAGGCCGCCCCTATACGGAATGAATGTCCCGAAATACATTTTGGATCATGGCCCAGACCCTTGGCAAGAGACCGGATGTAGGAAATGAAAACAGAGGTAGAGAGGGGTTTCCCTGCGAGTGGCAATAAAGGACTGTCGGCCGGGGCATCCTGTAGATGCAGGGATAACTGCTGCAGTACTTTCACCGGGCACCACTCGTTAGCTGTGGGATAATATCTGATCTCGGTAGGTGGGCCTGTCTGACTGGTTTTGGTGGAAGGCAATGTGAGGGTGAAGTGGCCCTGTCCCCAGGACAGCTGACGCTTGCGGGGATGATGTTGCCGCTGGGAACCTACTGTGATTTCCCCGGGTCTAAGGAAACCGTAAAAGGCCAGGTACATAGTAGCTTTGACAATAAGACTAGTTGAGGGGCCAAAAGGACAGCCGTCCAAAGCCGAAGAAAGCCCTCTGAACAAAACGCCAGACACGGGTTTCCTTGAACGCTTCGACCCCCCGCTTTGTTTCTGGATTCCCCGAAGCGCCGCTTTGACGGCTTGAATCGCGAAAATGGACCCGCGTTGCGGGTCCGTCAACATACGATGATGTTGAAGGCCCGCTAGATAAAGTTTGATGGTATTATACGACAGGGACAGGCGAGAATGGCAATAGGCGATAAAGGCCAAGATGTAGGAAGACTCGTTGAGGACCCCACGGGGGTAGATATCAGAAAACGTGGTGAAGGCCTTCAACCCGGCTTGGTAGTTTCTCGTGGTGTTTCGAGACAGAGATTTGGAAACCAGGAGCTTGGCCTCCTGAATGAGGGAATCTAGTCCAGGGTGAACCTGCGCAGTGGTGGAACTTGGACACCTGTGAGGTCTGCTTCGGGCATCTCCTGAAAGAATAGTGGAAAGTTAAACCGTGAGAGCGCGTCAGCCGCCTTATTCTGTTCACCCGAAATGTGTATGCTGCGCATGTGGAAGTTATGTTTCAAGGAGACCCAGACTAACCTGCGCAATAAGGCCATGACCCTGCCTGAATTAGCTCTACCACTGTTAATGATTTCTGACAACGATTGGCTGTCTGTCACGAATGTGACGGGAGCGTTAGCCCAGCGATGACCCCAAACTAACGCTGCAGCCACGATGGGGTAAAGCTCCAGCAGAGGGGAAGATTTGAGAGCCGTTGGGTCCGAAGAGACAACCACAGGCCACCTGGCAGCCAGCCAGTGAGACTCAAAGATGGCCGCGAAACCAGTGGAACCAGCTGCATCGGAAAACACCATGAAGGACGAAGAATCCCACCGGGGAATGAATAAGGAGATGCCATTCCAAGCCGAGAGAAAAGATTCCCACATGGTGAGGTCCGATACAGCCTGCCTGTCGAGATGGACGGTGGCGTCCTGATCTGGAGCCGAGGGCAATAGACGAAGGAGCCCAGACAGAAAGGTCCTACCCTGAGGCATAATCCTGGTAGCAAAATTCAGGAGACCTAAGAGGGACTGCAATTGAACTTTAGAAAGTGACAGCGAGCGGAGTGCTTGGACAATAGCGGAACGGAGTTTGTCCAACTTCTCTGGAGGAAGACTGGCTTCCATGCTGACAGTGTCCAGGGTTATGCCCAGGAATGTGACCCTGGTGGCTGGGCCCTCGGTTTTGTTGACAGCTACCGGCACTTGTAAACTGGAAAAAACTCCCAGAGCTTTATGGGGAATGGATGGAGGCCGACCGGGTCTCTCGATTAGAAGGAAGTCGTCCAGGTAGTGGACTATCGCCGGGCCCCACCGTGGTGTAATAAGATCCAATGCAAAGCTCTGGCGAGTTGTTCAAATAGCCAGGGGCTACTTTTCGAGCCGAAGGTGAGTCGGTTAGCGAAGTAGAACTTGCCGGCCCAGTGAATACCATAATACTGCCAAAGCTGGGGATGGATAGGGAGCAACTTAAAGGCATCCGCAATGTCTATCTTCGCCAACCAAGCACCGGATCCCGCTTGAAGGATGAACTGAATGGCCTCATCCACTGAAGAATACCGCATAGAATACTCCTCTGACGGGATGAGGGCATTCAAGCTGGGGCTAGAGGACATATGAGGCGCTGACAAGTCGTAGATGAGGCGCTTTTATTTGACGACTGCTTAGACACCAAACCAATCGGATTGACCCGCCAGGTGGAAAAAGGAATCCTATCGAAGGGGCCGATAATAAAACCCTTAACTAATTCTGCCTGAATCAATGAGTCCACAGCCTCAGGGTCGCTGGCTGCGGAGCGCAAGTTGGGACCTTCCCAGCAATCCTGAGGCAGCGTGACAAGACCAGTGTGAAAACCATCCTTGAAGCCGCGCAACAGGAACCCCACGAAAGGCCGGTCAGGATGGTCTTGCAGGAGGACTTCGAGAAGATCCACATTGAGGTCGGATAGTCAGGAATCTTTAGCGGATTTTCTGGGGCAGGACGAGCGTGGGTGGGCCCGAAAACAGATAGAACAAATGTGCAGGGCTCTGCAGGCATTGAATGCGCAACCTTTAGCGTTGAAGTTATTGCATACCTGGCTGCTACCCAGGTACACAATTGGCCTGCCTCACTTGTCTACCGAAGAAGATGAACGGGACGAACCCGAGGGTCCTGGCGTTGAACCAGCCTGATTGGACTGCGACGGATCCGGACACCAATCCGACGAGTGGAAAATGGATTGGCAGATCGAGCATAGCGGGGCCTTGAGGCCAGCAAAATGGCGGCAAAAGAGTTCCATGTCTAAATCAGCCCAATTCGTAACGAATCGGTACTGATTCAGAGCCGCGGCTGCCTTGGCTGAAAAAGAGCGATGATAATCATAGAAAGCGGACCCGCCATACTTATGTGCCAAATCCAAAATGCGATATAGGTACATGTCCAGCTCTTCCCTGCGTTCGGGATGGGCCGAGCAGATGACATCCCTAAAGATGCTGAAAGCAATGCCAAATTCGGGCACTGACAGTTTCCGATTAAGCCGGGCATCTTTAGCCTTAAGAACCACTGAAACTTCCCCACAGTTAATCACACGATTTTCAGAGACATCCTGGGAGGCAATGAGGATCGCCGCGAGATTGACGTCCTTGCCTGCCAGAATGTCCTTTTTAAGGTGGTCAGGAATAAAGTGGGAAAGAGCTACTTGAGGGGTAGACAAAAGCCTACCCGCCACATCCTGGGGCATGGCAGGAGGGCCTGCCGCACCCGGAGCAGGCACAGCGACCATGGCTGCCGAACTGTTCTCCAAAGTCGAGACCCTGGACTGCATAGCAGACATGTTAGCAGAGAGGTTGCTGATGGAGGCCTGGATCTGGGCTAGAGTTTGGTGCACTGAGCTAATATCTGACTGCTCGGCCGTAGGACTGGGGGCTGTCATAAGCAAGCGATATAGCTCTGCTTTACGAGCAGAGGCGGGATGCCGAATTCCCCGTCGATTAAGTTCCGTGATTAGCTTGGGCACAGTCCATTTGGAGAGTGAAGCGTTGCTAGCCCGGCCTGAGACGGAAGTTCCTGGCAAGGAAGCGTTGTCGTCCATCCCCGAACTGAAAGACATGCCAATCCTGACCAAAACCGGGGTGCTTATTGCTGCAGACGGAAGCAAAAGGAGAAGGAATTCTAAATAACGAATTGGGCTACCAACCCCGCCCCCCTATCCTGAACCAATAACTTACCTGAATACACGCGAGGTACCCTAAAGTGAGGCTGGATGTAGCGCCAGAAAAATGGCCGTCTAAGACACACTGAACAAACCGAAAAACAAGTGTTATGGCATGCGCCTGCCTTTACCTGTGAGTTTTTTTTGTTTTTTTTTATCACACCCGAACAAAGTGCCGGAAGAAGCCCGGAAGAACCCAAGAATCCTAAAACGAACCCCCAGAGCGGAGAATCGGAAGCACAGACGGCCTGAGCGAACCAGGAGACACAGACAGCCTGGGCGGACCAGGAGACACAGACGGCCTGGGTGAACCAGGAGACACAGACGGCCTGGGCGGACCAGGAGACACAGACGGCCTGGGCGAACCAGGAGACACAGAGCCTGGGCAGACCAGGAGACACAGACGGCCTGGGCAGACCAGGAGACACAGACGGCCTGGGCGATCCAGGAGACACAGACGGCCTGGGCGATCCAGGAGACACAGACGGCCTGGGCGATCCAGGAGACAAAGACGACCTGGGCAGACCAGGAGACACAGAGCCTGGGCAGACCAGGAGACACAGACGGCCTGGGCGGACCAGGAGACACAGACGGCCTGGGCGATCCAGGAGACACAGCCGGCCTGGGCGATCCAGGAGACACAGACGGCCTGGGCGATCCAGGAGACACAGACGGCCTGGGCAGACCAGGAGACACAGACGGCCTGGGAGAACCAGGCGAAGCGGATGACCTGGGTGGACCAGGAGACACAGACGGCCTGGGTGAACCAGGAGACACAGAGAGCCTGGGCAGACCAGGAGACACAGACGGCCTGGGCGATCCAGGAGACACAGACGGCCTGGGCGATCCAGGAGACACAGACGGCCTGGGCGATCCAGGAGACACAGAACCAACCTGGGCGATCCAGGAGACACGGAACAAACCTGGGAGATCCAGGAGACACAGAATAAACCTGGCGGGACCGAAGGCTACACCTGAGTGAACCGAACACATGAATCAGAATGCACCCCTGAGCCCCAGAGAGACCCCAGACCCAAGAACGTAAGGAGAGGTGATTGGTGAGCTGAATAAGAGCCGGCGTTTGGACCCAGGAGGAAAAATAACCCAAGAGAGACGGAAAAAGGTGAGGATTACCGAAGTAATAGTAGGGCAGGATAATGGCGTGACTCCTAAGTCCAAAAAGGAGACCTAAAAGGGGCAGACAGTAAGGTTAGCGAAACTAACCGCAGAACAGACACAATCAAGGAGCAGATGGAGATGAGAAAACCTTTCCTTAACTAAAATGGACATGACTAATGCTAAGACTCCACCCAGGACAGACCCAAAGTATCAACTGAGTAGTTTTAACTACCTCACACAACTGAAGGCGTTGGATTAAATGAACCTAAAAACAGAAATAACCAGTTCTTTTCTTTGCAGAAGACAACCTGAAAGAGATTCAAGCCTGGCATAACAATAGAGGGACGCTGTAATACTTCAGCTCTTGTGCTGCTGAAGTACCACCGAATTGCTGACATGAGCAACCTCGCGCCGGCCGGCGCGCCGCTTGCAGACCCGCCCGGACGTGTGAAGCAGGGAAGCGGCAGCGCAGCAGCCGAGGCGCGTCATACCTGAGGAGGGACCGAGAAGACCAACTCGCCAGAAGCAGGGCGCGAGCTCACCGGCACCGCGCATGCGTCGGGAGGAACGCGACCGGAAGGCTGACAGGCGTACTGTCGGAAGGGCAGGCTGGAAGACTGCGGCGTGCACACGGAGCGGGCCATCAGGCGGGGGATAATCAGGCGGGGGATAAATAGCCAGACGCCCCTCCCACAAATACAGGCTGCAAGCAGCCTTAACTACATATATATATATATATATATATATATATATGTATATATAACAATGGCAGCACGTCAGGCCAAATACCAATATGGAGGTGCAGGCCAATGGATCCGGCAACAAATCCAGGACAATATAAGAATTAAAAAAAATGGCAGCACTCTCACAAAAAATGAGTGAAAAGAAAAACACTTTATTCATTCCTGTGGTCGCAACTAGGGATGAGCAAACCTGTGTTTCAAGTTTGCCGTACAAGGTTCAGGTTCGGGTTATGTAAGAATTCCGTTATGGATTCTGCTACCATGGACCATAATTAAGGGTTTATTCACACGTCCACATAATGGGTCCGTTCCGCAATTTTGCGGAAGGGGTGCAGACCCATTCATTTTCAATGAGCAAAAATAGGTTGTAGGTGGCGGAATGTCGTTAAAAATGGCATTCTGTGCTCAGCCCCCAGAGCCCCCACACTCAGCAATAAACTCTGTCCATCTCTGTATTCTGAGAGGATGCAAACCCCTCCGTCCTATCGGAAGTTACAGGTGTGGACACAGGATTTGTACTTGTTGTTCCTATATGCGACCGGGCAAGGAAGTTTTTTCCTATGCTATGAATCAATGTTTTGCAATTAAACAATACATCAATTGCAATACAACTTATGTGGTATATTGCATTTTATGCACCTTATGGTCCCTCCAGTACATTGGCTGCACCACTAATGGTCTCAAGGTTAGACTATGCAGACACATCTCTGACATCCCTCATTCATATGCAAGAAATGTGTCTGCGGTTAGTTTGCATTTTTCAGCGGTGCATGGAGGCAACACGGACGGTTTAACAGTACAGGGCCTGGAGAGGGTTATTTTACCTCCCAGGGATGGTGATCATAAAAAGAAGCTTTTGAATCGGGAATCATATTGGATTTTCAAAATGGGGTCCTCTATACCAAGTGGACTTAATCGTAAACATGACTTGATATTACATTATTGAGATGTTTGATCCATGACTTGTGCTTTTGTTGTTTTTTATCTCATTATGTCTTTCTGCACATGTTTGCAATTTTACTTGTAGGAACTGCGCCCAGCTGTTGCCCAGGGGAGGCACTATATAACTAACCCTTCATGCAGTCTGTATTTTGTCATGAGTAAGGATCGCTATTGTACACTGGACTGTAACTGGCTCTTAACTGCACTGAATAAATAAAGGTAACTATTTTAACCTAGCTGGACCTTTTCCTTTTTTTCATTCATTTTCAATGGGGCCGGAAAAGGTGTGGACAGCACCACCATGTGCTGTCCGCATCCACACTTCTGTTCCACGGCCCTGCAAAAAAAAAAACCATGTCCGATTCTTGTCCGCAGCCACGGACAAGAATAGGCATTTCTATCATAGTGCCGGCCATGTGCAATCCGTGTTTTGCGGATATACAATTTGCTGACCGCAAAACAGTTGGGGACGTGTGAATAGACCCTTATGGTCCGTGGTAGCGGAATCCATAACGGAATTTTTAGATAACCTGAACCTTGTACGCCGAACTTAAAACACAAGTTCACTCAACACTGAGAGAAAATAGCTCATAGCTTGAAAAACAGACACTGTGAATGAGCTGAAAACATTGCGACCACAGGGAATAAAGTGTTTCAGAGTGCAGGCATTTTTTTCATATATATATCTTATTTATATAAAAATGAATTTCTGTCTAGACATCTGTCTGACGTTCTTTATGACCGACCAAACGACTGGACTGATCTTCACCAAATTTGGCACACGGGTACATCAGGTGTCCGGGAAGGTTTTAGATCTCAGCTCTCTAGGACGTATCGTTCCTGAGATATTCCCAAAAAAATGACCTGCATTAGCCAATACGAGCCTGTAAGGCTTTTTATTCATATCCAAACTGCCATCCACATGGTCACATGTCCCTTATCAGCCAATAGAAGATCGCAGGTCCTACTCCAGGTTGCCATAACAATTGAGCGCAGGTTTTAGCAGTTCACAGAATTAACTATTCAGTCATATGACGTGTCAGGATTAGATACACAGCTCATCAGACAGTATCACACAGTATAGGATTAGATACACAGCTCAGTAAGGATTAGATACAAAGCTCATCAGACAGTATCACCCAGGACAGGATTAGATACACAGCTCAGCAGACAGTGGGGCAGGGTGCTGTAGAGGTCACTGTTATGGGGGATACTATTGATATCTTTTTACGACACACGGAAACATGAAACGAAATAGATAAAATATACCCGTGCGATGCTGGTTCTTTCTGCTAATATACTGTGTATATATATATATATATATATATATATATATACACACACACAATTTATATTTATCAGACTGGTGTAAAGTAGAACTGGCTTAGTTGCCCATAACAACCAATCAGATTCCACCTTTCAGTTTTCACAGCTTCATTGGAAAATAAATGAGGAATCTGATTGGTTGCTATGGGCTACTAAGCCAGTTCTACTTTACACCAGTTTTGATAAATAGATCTGCTGATTACAGGTTGTAGCATACTCTAAGACTCACCATGTTGTGGATTGGAATGAAATCTTACTACCAAGTTACTTGCAAGTTCCAGCAGCCTATATGTAAGTGGCTGCTAGCTGTGCTTTGTAACAGGATGTGGAGGCAGGGCAGCAGAGATTGTGCTGGTGCATGTGAAATCAACAGGAACGCCAACAGATTCTCACAGGAGATGACAGCAGTGAGCAAAACTCATAGAAGAGTATTTCTGGGGGCATGTGAAGCAAAGCTGATACCAGTAAACAAACAAGTGCAATTTTATTATGTGCTGTATTACGGTAAGATATGGGTTTATTGAATTTTAATGCACAAAGGTGTCCATAACCTTTAAATTGTCATTTGCGCCAAGTTTTTCAAATGTTGTACAAGGTCTGATAAATTTGGTTCATCTTTAAGTCTAACATTTCTGTCTTGAGATGTTACTCCACTCTCTAGACCACCCCCTTTACTAGAGTAAGAGTGTAACAATTTTTGAAACTTTTGTAACCTATTTTGTGATTTTTTTTTTTTTTTTTTGGAGACAGAATTCTGCATTGCATAGTCTGATAAATTCTCCCCTTTGTTCTCTATTATGTTTAAAATCCATTCTTTTATCATTAATATTTAGCACTTTTAGCATTAATATTTAGCAGTTTAAAAAAATAACTGTCCCATCCCAGCTGTTACATTCCCTAAATGTAAGATGAGCTCTGATTGGTTGCTCTGGGCAACAAATATTTTTTTTTTAATACAAACCGGATTCCAGAAAAGTTGGGACACTATACAAATCGTGAACAAAAACTGAATGCAATGATGTGGAGGTGCCAACTTCTAATATTTTATTCAGAATAGAACATAAATCATGGAACAAAAGTTTAAACTGAGAAAATGTACCATTTTAAGGGAAAAATATGTTGATTCAGAATTTCATGGTGTCAACAAATCCACAAAAAGTTGGGACAAGGCCATTTTCACCACTGTGTGGCATCTCCCCTTCTTCTTACAACACTCAACAGACGTCTGGGGACCGAGGAGACCAATTTCTCAAGTTTAGAAATAGGAATGCTCTCCCATTCTTGTCTAATACAGGCCTCTAACTGTTCAATCGTCTTGGGCCTTCTTTGTTGCACCTTCCTCTTTATGATGCACCAAATGTTCTCTATAGGTGAAAGATCTGGACTGCAGACTGGCCATTTCAGTACCCGGATCCTTCTCCTACGCAGCCATATTGTTGTGATTGATGCAGAATGTGATCTGGCATTATCTTGTTGAAAAATGCAGGGTCTTCCCTGAAAGAGATGACGTCTGGATGGGAGCATATGTTGTTCTAGAACCTGAATATATTTTTCTGCATTGATGGTGCCTTTCCAGACATGCAAGCTGCCCATGCCACACGCACTCATGCAACCCCATACCATCAGAGATGCAGGCTTCTGAACTGAGCGTTGATAACAACTTGGGTTGTCCTTGTCCTCTTTGGTCCGGATGACATGGCATCCCAGATTTCCAAAAAGAACTTCGAATCGTGACTTGTCTGATCACAGAACAGTCTTCCATTTTGCCACACTCCCTTTTAAATGATCCCTGGCCGAGTGAAAACGCCTGAGCTTGTGGATCTTGCTTAGAAATGGCTTCTTCTTTGCACTGTAGAGTTTCAGCTGGCAACGGCGGATGGCACGGTGGATTGTGTTCACTGACAATGGTTTCTGGAAGTATTCCTGAGCCCATTCTATGATTTCCTTTACAGTAGCATTCCTGTTTGTTGTGCAGTGTCGTTTAAGGGCCCGGAGATCACGGGCATCCAGTATGGTTTTACGGCCTTGACCCTTACGCACAGAGATTGTTCCAGATTCTCTGAATCTTTGGATGATGTTATGCACAGTTGATGATGATAGATGCAAAGTCTTTGCAATTTTTCGCTGGGTAACACCTTTCTGATATTGCTCCACTATCTTTCTGCGCAACATTGTGGGAATTGGTGATCCTCTACCCATCTTGGCTTCTGAGAGACACTGCCACTCTGAGAAGCTCTTTTTATACCCAATCATGTTGCCAATTGACCTAATTAGTGTTAATTGGTCTTCCAGCTTTTCGTTATGCTCAAATTTACTTTTTCCAGCCTCTTATTGCTACTTGTCCCAACTTTTTTGGGATTTATTGACACCGTGAAATTTTGAATCAACATATTTTTCCTTTAAAATGAAACATTTACTCGGATTAAAAGTTTGATCTGTCACCTACGTTCTATTACAAATAAAATATTGACATTTGCCATCTCCACATCATTGCATTCAGTTTTTATTCACAATTTGTTTAGTGTCCCAACTTTTTTGGAATCCGGTTTGTACAATTTTGATAAATTATTCCCATTCAGACTTCCTTACTATGGGCCACTGGCCACTAGAATGAGCTAGAATTTTTTTATTAGGCCTCATAAAACACGGCCGTTGCTTGGACGTTCCGTGCACTGGGGACCATGTGGCTGCCACGATGATCCAGACCCATTCAACTTGAATGGGTCCGTGATCCGTTCTCACCGCAAAAAAATAGAACAAGTTCTATTTTTTTTGGGTGCGGAGGCACGGAGAGGAACCCCACTGAAGCACTCTGTAGTGCTTTCATGCCTCCTTTCCGCACTGCACCTCCCGGATTGCGGACCCATTCAAGTAGTTACTTTTGTTTGCACTGCTGTCATGTACAGTTTGCTTGCTCATATGACTTTTCATGACACAACCTTCAAGTATTTAAAAATCCATTAGCAGCATTTTACATATTATGGTATATGGCTATAGTCACAGGGGTGTGGAATTCCTATCGCCCGACGCCCGGGACATGCAGTTCCGGGCGCCGGGCAAGTAGTTTGAACAGTTGTTTAGCCCTGCTTCGGGCAAGTAGCAGGGACAAGTGGGTTGGGCAGTAATAGGAGCGGTCATATGCGAGCTGACCGCTCCTACATCTATGTCAGCCTGCGGTTGCCCCTGCATCGTGCATATGAGTAACGTACATATCACTTCCTGCAGGCGGCCCCGGCTCCTCCCGGCTCCTGTATCGAAGTCTCCGTCCACCTGCCAGCACAGGAGCGCACAGTAACAGCACACCGTCTCCAGAGACAAGATGGGAGAAGAGGAGTGAGAGACCCCACGGCCCCTTGCAGATGAGTGTTCCTCCGGGAGCCTGTCCACATCGCAGCTCCCGGACTGACCTGCAAGCGCTGACTGGGGTCTCATAGCATTATACTGATTTAGGATGCTATGTCACCCTTACAGTTCTGGAATGTGTCGGATAACACTGACAGCATTATGTAAGTGTCATCTAATACATTCCAGAACTGTAAGGGTTACATAGCATCATAAATCAGTATAATGCTATGTCACCCTTACAGTTCTGGAATGTGTCGGATAACACTGACAGCATTATGTAAGTGTCATCTAATACATTCCAGAGCTGTAAGGGTTACATAGCATCATAAATCAGTATAATGCTATGTGACCCCAGTCAATGCTTGCAGGTCAGGCTGGGAGCTGCGATGTGGACAGGCTCCCGGAGGCACGCTCATCTGCAGGGGTGTCAGAAATAAAGGTTGTGCGGTCTGTCTTCTGAGGGTCTGGCCCTGCCTGCAATCTGCACTGCACGTGGCACTTGAGAAACTATAATGTCTCCTTGTTGCCCCCATACAGTACAAAGTCTCCCTCTTGGCCCCATACAGTATAACGTCTCCTTGTGTCCCCATACAGTATAACGTCACCTTGGGGCTGCCCTAGTGCCCGATACAGTATAACGTCACCAAGCGGCTGCCCCCGCACAGTATAACGTCACCCTGTGGCCCTTGCCCCCATACAGTATAACGTCACCCTGTGGCCCTTGCCCCGATACAGTATAACGTCACCCTGTGGCCCCCGCCCCCATACAGTATAACGTCACCCTGTGGCCACCGCCCCCATACAGTATAACATCTCACTGTGGCCCCCGCTCCCATACAGCATAACGTCTCCCTGTGGCCCCTGCCCCTATACAGTATAACGTCACCCTGTGGCCACCGCCCCCACACAGTATAACGTCTCCCTGTGGCCCCCGCCTCCATACAATATAACATCTCCCTGTGGCCCCCACCCCCATACAGTATAACATCTCCCTGTGGCCGCAGCCCCTATACAGCAGAACGTCTTCTTGTGGCCCCTGTCCCATACAGCATGACATCTCCTTGTGGCCCCTGCCCCATACAGTATAACATCTCCTTGTGGCCCCCGCCCCCATACAGTATAACGTTAGTATAAGTTCAGGACAAGTAGATGGTCATGAGGGACAAGTAGATTGAGCCCCCGCTTTAGTCCTTCGACAAGTAGTTTTTTTTTTTAATTTCCACACCCCTGAGTCAGAAAGCATGGTACTGTTCATATAACATAAAAATGTTTTCCTTACCAGTTTCTCCAGAAAAAGTGTGCTGTTCAGCTTTACACTACTTGAAACTTCTTGTTTCATTCTATAATAAATATATAGTAGAACACTAACATATCAATAACATAATCATAAGCAATAAATAAATACCAACACATTTTTTATACTGAAATGAAGAACATAGCATTACATGATTCTTCTCTAGTTTAATATAACCTACAGCTAGACAGTGTATGGGGGGGGGGGTGAAGCAATGGTTGGGGAGCGGCGATGAAAGCAATCTTTTTTCCCAGTCCACTGCTACATTTTCTTTAAAATTGGATTCTTCAATAAACAATGGCCAATAATACTTACAGTATATTCCTCACTTCTAGATTCCTCAGCTACAGAAGCTGCCGTACTTGGTCACGGCGTAGTGTGTAGCAGTGCGCACAATGTCCTAGCACTGCCAGCGCAAGGACCATGGATGGAGTGTCTGGAGATAAACAGAATGGGGTCTAGGGTCTGCATTAAAGGGGTTGTCTCACTTCAGCAAATGGCATTTATCATGTAGACAAAAGTTAACATAAGCCACTTACTAGTATATTGTTATTATCCATATTGATTTCTTTGCTGGCTAGATAAATTTTTCCATCACATAATACACTGTTTGTTTCCATGGTTATGACCACTCTGCTATCCTGCAATCCAGCAGCAATGGTAATAGTTGCAGACTGTAGAAAAAAGTGCTGGATTATGCGTATTCTTGTGGTCCCAGCCACCAGACAGGCCACCGCCTTTTTCTATAGTGTGCAAGCACAACCACCGCTGCTGGATTGCAGGTTAGTCGTAACCCCTGGAATCGAGCAGTGTATAGTGTGATGGAAAAATGAATCAAGCCAGGAAAGGAGGTAATATGGACAAACACACAATATTAATAAGTGCCTTGTATTCACTTTCTCTACATTATAAATGCATTTTGCTGAAGTGACACAGCCCTCATAATTTATGGGTCTGGTCTGGGGTATAAATTTAAATAGGGGACTGAATTATTTTACGGTTTTAATCTGGGATTATAATACATTTGTGTTGCTACAGAGGCTGTTGATGGCTGCAGAAGCTAAGGGCCAAAGATGTCTTGGCAGCAAACTCTGCAGTTTAATTCCTGGATCCACTCCTGCTCCACACGGTGGAGTGGGTTCAGCCATACACAGGCTCTGGTGTTTAAAGGAGTCTAATGGCCCCTCAGTCCTGTAAGGAGACACCTTAGTAGGATTAGACGATTACTGAAGCTGCTCCTCTGCCTCATAAACAGCTCATATAATCGGCGAGCATTTTATTCATAATCGCCATACACTTCTTCCGAATTCTTTCCTCCACTACCTTCTCAAAAGCGTCTAGATGGCAACTAACAACTGAGCTTGCCTTCCTGATAAGCTTGTTGAGTTCATTAGTGTCAGCCACCTGCACACTACTTCCCCAGCAGATGATTGTGAAAAAGATGGCACTTGCCACAACAGACTGGTAGAACATTTCTAATATTTTGCTGCACACATTACACATTAACCAACCTTAGTTTCCATAGGAAGCACAGTCTGCTTACCCCATTTTTGTAAACCCTCTCCATATTGCCCCTCCAGTCTAGTTTGCTGTCCAAGTGGACCCCAAATATTTGTAACCGTCGACCTGCTCCATTTCCTGACCCTCAATAGTGACAGGTAAATATTTGATCTTTCTACTGCTATAACTCACCACCAACTCCTTAGTTTTCTCAACGTTTAGTTGTAGATAGTTAGCCTGGCACCACTCCACAAAATCCAACACCAACTTCCTATATTCCTCCTCGATCCTTATTGTCTAGCTTTATTCTGAATGCCTCCTGAACATCTTTTAACCTGCCCTCCATTGTACCATTTTCATTTTGATCATTCAAGTTACAATGGCCTTTCCTGGGTCAAAGTAACTTGAAATCACATTCAGCATATTATGCCACAGATAGTCTGGAACTGTGGCACATGTGACTGACTGTAAGATCCAGCCAATCAGCATTTATATTACTGGTAAAACTGAAATGTATGCACTGATTGGCCACTACTTATCCATACCCAGCAGATATTCTGATCTAAATCATTAATGGTTGAGATAGGAATACTCCTTGAATATGATTAGAAAGGTTAAAGGAGCAGCATTATAATCTGGTGAAACTTGAATTTTAGTAAAAATCATCTTCAATTACAATCACCAAGTTACTTTATAATCCAATAATACAGCATTTGTGTACTGTAGGCATGAAATATCTCATAGGCATATTCACTCAGTACATTCCATTATTTGTCTTGCTCCACTGTACCTTAAATAACCAATTAAGTAATGTTTAGCAGTGGGCTGTATTTCAGGACTTCCACATAATGGCACATCATGACTTACTTCTCAATTTTGTCCTTCACTATCACAGTTTGTTGCTGAATTTCTGCCAGTTCCTTTTGGGTTTTTGTTTCTAACCTAAGAATAGAACACAATCATTAATTTAATAAATAACTAGCAGAAGGACCCGGCTTCGCACAGGTATATTTTATCTATTTCATTTCATCTTAGTGTGTGCCGTTAAAAGATATCAATAGTATCCCCCATAACAGTGACCTCTACAGCACCCCGCCCCTTTAACAGTGAACTCCTTGTGTACTGGTGTTCTATGAATAAACCTTAAGTTATAACTAAACCTTAAGTCAGCTGATTTAAGTGGGTGTGTTCTTCGGCGTAAGCGCACTACGCCGAAACTGGTATTCAGCGCAATTCAGCGCATGCGCAAACAAACGGAGGTCTCATTCAGCCCGATTTACTTCACGTGCACGCAAGGCACGTATAGCACGGGTGTATGAATAAACCTTAATGAGGAAACCTTAAGTGGCACGGGGTTATGAGAGGCGCGGGGATCACACGGGCATGGGTGTATGAATAAACCTTAAGTCATTCAGCCCGATTTACTTCACACGTGCATGGCACTGCGTGGCCACCCTATAACTGATTATGTTAATGAAATGATGCCGCGCGTGCACGTGTGAAGTAAATCGGGCTGAATGACTTAAGGTTTATTCATACACCCGTGCCCGTGTGATCCCCGTGCCTCTCATAACCCCGTGCCACTTAAGGTTTCCTCATTAAGGTTTTCTAATAAGGTTTCTTCGGACCTCCGTTTGTTTGCGCATGCGCTGAATTGCGCTGAATACCAGTTTCAGCGTAGTGCGCTTGCGCCGAAGAACACACCCCCGGAAATCAGCTGACTTAAGGTTTAGTTATAACTTAAGGTTTATTCATAGAACACCGGCATGTTACCTCCACAGTGATATGTGTACCAAGTTTAGTAGAAATTGATCAATGAGTTTTTGAGTTACAGAGCAATATGTATGTAGCAAAAACAGTTGGAGCATACAAACTCCATGCAGCTGCTGTGTTGGGGTGTATGACCCCCACAAGATTTTCTTCCAGGTAGCAAAGGATGTGTATACCAAGTTTCATTGAAATTGATGGTTGCGTTTTGAGTTATCGCTGAACATACATACATACATACATACACACATATATTTACGTCCTTCTTTATATAAATAGAAGAAGACAGAAGAAGATGTTAAACTAAACCCTACTATTATTATTATTAGATGTCACAGTGCACATTTTTATAAATATACAAATTTTATCCCGTTGAAGAAATATAGGACAATGTAAAAAAAAGACATCCTAGTCTCAAATAAAGAGAAAGGTACTTACATTTCATATTCCTGTTGTAAACTCTTTCTAAGCTTCTGAGTTTCTTTAATGATGTCTTGATAGGTTGTACCAACAGGCGTAATATAATTAAGTTAAGGAAATAAAATCAATGGCTGCTTTTCTTTTTACTTCTTTAATATTGTGACCTTAGATTACGGATCTAAATTCCTTGTATAAGCAGAGAATGGCAGGAGACTGGGCAGCATAGGTACAGGATTGGCAGGGATGAGTATCGTTTTTTTTTTAAACAGCACTATTAGCAGATTGGAGCAGTGTAACCTGTCTCTGCCAGAAAACCCCTTTAATCCCTAACAATTTTGTCCAAGTTCTGTTCTAGCTTTCAGAAAAGCGCATAACAGTTCAGTGGGAGGGCTGCTTTAGCTGCACATATCTCTGGATTGATAGCAGCTAGAGATATGGGCCTGGTCTTATTTGAAAACTGGCATTCCACGCTTGACTACATCGGGACATACAGCTGTTAGAAATAAAGTTGGAAGTGAAAGCTGTGAAACCTGCTTTGACTTTCATTTTCAGCTGCATTTATTGGCAACCCGATTTCTAAAAGCTTCCAATGTAGTGGAGATAATCCTGTAATTATGGAAATGATTCTAGTATGAAAGCTTTCCAGCTTTTAAACAATATCAGGCCCAAATCTATGGCTGCTACCAAGTTAGAGCTATAAGCTTATATTTGGCATTATCATCATTGTACTGACCCACAGAATAAAGTTATTATGTGAATAATAATAATGTTAAAATTGCTGTTTTTTATATTGACCCCTAGAAATAAAATAACACAAGTTGATTAATACACTAAATGTACCCCAAAATGGTTCCTAATAAAACTTCAACTTATCCAGCAAAATCTAGGTAACATTTTTAGAAGAAAAAATTAAAAACTTATGACTGCGTGGACACAGAGGGGGAAAATATTGCTGGTCCTTAAGGGGTAATTGTCTTATTTTTTTTTTATGTAATTGGATTGGTCTGACTAAGTTCACCTTAGTTTCCTAGTTAGGTATTGAATTACCTAGTAATTGCAGCATGTTCTTTCCTCCCCCAGGCATTTCAGTGGTGCAGCTAAAACAGCATTCTAGGTGTCCTCCGTCTCCTAGCTTCTATATACAGAAGACGCAGGACGTAGTAGTGGGCAGTCCCGAACGCCGATATTCGCAATAAAAATGTGCGATTAGAATATTCGCGATCAACACTACTCAGGAGGAAGAGAGTGTGTTTAAGTCTGGAGAAAGCCGATTGGTTGGGGTGAGGCTGCGCGTTCCCGAGATGAGCCGAAGAATTCTGGGTAGTTAGGGAGGGAGGTCTTAGCCTCAGGGTAAGGGCATCGGCGGCCATCTTGAGAAGATAGTCAGAAAGAAGTCTTGTGAGGAGCGTTTGCTATGGATGGAATCTTATTAAACAAGTGGTATGTAAACACAATAATTAGTGATTATGGATTATCACCACAGCAGCAGCAACATATGTGAAAATTGAATTTTGAGTGAAAATATGACAGTTATCCTTTAAGGCTCAAATTAGTTATGTCACTAAGGGGTTAAAAATGCAATTATATCCCCAGAGTTGTGGATCAACAATATTTACTTCAGACATATATAAACAATCTGTGAAAGTAATAAATAGCGGCTGCTCCTATAGATGAAAATGGATGCAGGGTGCTCAGCTCTTGGTCCACCCAAACCGACAAAAGGCAGAAAATGAAAAAAAGAAGATGGGGGCACTCAAAAATCTAGGAAAATGCAGACAGCACTAAGGCGAGTATACCAGATATTTAATAAAATATGAATAAAACCAATGCAATGTGGGACAACAAAATGAAACAAAATTTCCTTTTGTTGTCCCACATTGCATTGGTTTTATTCATATTTTATTAAATATCTGGCCTACTCGCCTTAGTGCTGTCTGCATTTTCCTAGATTTTTGAGTGCCCCTCATCTTCTTTTCTTCATATATAAACAATCTACATTAAAAAAAATGAAATTTTTGGGAGGGATTTTCCAATTTTATTGTGACTGTTAAGGCAGTTAAAGAGAACTGTAAAAGGATGTTGTTTCTTTTATATTGTAAAGTGCTTTGCACTACTACAAGTTTCCTTTGAGGTGACTCAATGTATCAAATCTATTTAAATAAAAAACAATATTATACTGTATATGGGATGTTTTCTTACAATATTGGTGCTTCAATAAACTGGACAACAGTATTCACTAATAATGAAATAATGTATAGTACATTACAGTGAACAGCAAGGGCAGTATTCCAAACAGATGGCAATAGTGTAATACTACCAAAAGCCTAATGAAATAAATAAACAGCAGATAAGCAAAAAAGTCAACATTGAAGGCCTACAACATTATTTAATTTTCTTCTCTCAATTTCCTTTTCAATTTACAACAAAATCCCTTTGGCGAAAAGCACAGGAGAATATAATGTACGTTGGCAAGTGCTGGCAACCAGTCATGCTCATAACACAATTTGCATGGTTGCAGACATATTGACATCCATCACAGCAAGCATAGCTATACTATAACTGATGAATGAACTCTTGAAAAGGAAAAAATGATGCCAGCACAGGTTGATCTCATTATAGAACATTTTCTAGCTGTTAAATGAATAAATTGATATAATTTGATTTAATTTTATACCACTTCACTGTTCAGAACTACAGCATATTTCTAAATGCAGAAAATGTTTCTTCCTTGGTATAAGATTATTATGCTAACCATATGGTGCAATGAACTGGTAACTTCCTGCCTCTGAAAGCAATTGTTCCACAATCAACATGTATCACCTGTGCACAGGATAAATGTCTGAATGCTGGAAGCTCCATTAATCGCATCCCCTTGATCACTAAAACGGGGTCCCAGGCCCTCTTTCCTACTCACTGCATGACCACAGTGAGGAGGAATCTGAATGGAGCAGTGATCCAGTTTAAACTTTGTCACTCCATTGCAAGTCTTTCGGGCTTACAGAGGCAGCCAAGTACAGCACTTGCCATTTGCTCACAGCCCCACAGGCACTGAGTAGCAAGGAGTAGCAAGGAGTAGCAGAGTACATGCTAGATCCCTGCTCCATTCAAATTCCTCCTCACTGTAGTCATGCAGTCAAGAGGAAAGAAGGCCTGGGACTTAACACAAGTCTTTTTCAAGCATGCTTGAAAAAGACTTGTGTTGTCGAAAAGTCGCATCTTGGGAGAAATAAAGAAGAATTTAAAGCTACGCGAGTGCCGCGGTTCTATATATCCATTACTATTCTGTGTATGAGTGATGCCAGTTCGGCTCAAGCATCACTATGCTCGGCCGAACGCCGAGTGTGCTCGAGCGGGATGCTCGAGTTAGTGTATTTAAATCTAATTTAGCCTCTATTTCTATGCAGAAGATTGCTGTACAGTGAGGGAATTCCTCAGTGTGAGTCTGCGGCTTAGGAGTCCCTGCTCTGACTCCATATATAGCTATGTCCATATATGGAGTCAGTGCTTGGGGACACCCAGTGTATTTAAATATAATTTAGCCTATATTTCAGCTTTCTGCTGGGATTCAAACTCATGACCTTCTGCATTAATAGCTGCATAGCCAGTTACTAAAAAATATAAATAAATATGATACTTCTACTATAGAGGAATACTTACTACTAGTAAGTATTCTTATGCAGTAGAAGTCTCATTTTATTTTTATTTTTTTGTGACCGGCTATGCAGCTATATAGTGTAGTGGTTAAAGTTCTGGGCTGTGATGCAGCTTGAAGTTTAAATCCCATCACAAACTTTTTCATATATTATATATAGTTAGAATATATAATATATTATAATATCTGTAAATATATTATGGCTAAAAACATTCATACTGTATAGGAATACTTAATAGTAGTAAGTATTCCTCTACAGTAGAAGTCTCATATTTATTTATTTTTTGTAACTGGCTATGCAGCTATTATAGCTAAGTGGTTAAGTATCTTGCTTTTAATGCAGAAGGTCATGAGTTCGAATCCAAGCAGAAACTTTTCTGAAATACAGGCTAAATTACATTTAAATACACTGGGGTGTCCCCAAGTACTGACTCCATATATGGACATAGCTATATATGGAGTCAAAGCAGGGACTCCTAAGCCGAACTAGAGTCCCGACACCCTCCCCTCTTCAGAGCAGGGGGTGCCTGGTTTAATGCTCGGGTTCTCCCAATTGACTTCAATTGTGCCGAGCACCCGAGTATCGTGAGGTGTTCTACCCAAGCACTTTGGTGCTCGATCAACACTGGTTACCCCCCTTACAATCTTTGTTAAAGGGAATCTGTTGTCAGCACTAGGTAAGGTTGGGGAGAACAGTATAAACATACCTTTTGTGGAACTTTTATTATCAGGAGTAGTGAGAATCTGAACTTTTATTCTGCCAGATTCTGCTCCTTAGGTGCACTGGAAGTAAAGATTTTCTGTAAAATGCACTCTGCACTCAGCATCCAACCAGGAGACCACTACAGCTATCACCCAAAGCAGAAGGTAAGAGCTTATGAAGCAGCTCACTGCAGAGGGCACTTCACAGTGAATATCCACCTCAATTGCAGAAGCACAATCTGGCAGAATAAAAAAATCACATTCGCACTACTCCTGATATTAATAATTCCATAAAAGATATGTTTGTACTGCTCTCCACAGCCCCTAGCTGGTGCTGTCAACAGTTTAACAATGTCATGACTGCTGACTGATTCCCTTTCATTTCATTTCCTTTCCCTCCACACTCCTTACACATCTTCACTGATAATTGTTTTCTGTACACATCACTCTGCTACAGTGTCACTTGTGCCATGAAGTCAGTTTATTTTCATTGAAGACATGGCAAGAAAAGGATGGGCACGTTCCAGTGGTTTAAGTATTTACAGTGGTCCCTCAAAATACAATGGCCTAAGGATACAATATTTTCAGCAAACAATGGTCTTTCCTGGGCCATCATAACTTAAAACTAGACCCAATATACGATGCATCAGACTTAGATCCAACCAATCAACATTAAGCCATTTCTCTGGTAAAACACCTGCACTGACCGTCTAGTCAGTACAGTGCGGTGCGGTACTACATGTCCTGTACTGCCATATGTCTATGCCAAGATGAGCCGCTTCTTGGGTGTCAGGTGATGGTGGCTCGGTTTCATATTTCTTGTGCACTGTACAGGACCCTAAGGAAGCTTGTGTCCTCATCAAATAAAGTGATTTACAGCTTCCAGCATCTATTACTGACTGCTATATGTAAGTAATTATTTTATCTTTCTCATTTTCTCTTATCCTGGGATGACATTTTGGGGTTTTGGAACCAATTACTAGTTTTCCATAGAGTTTAGGACTCAAGTTACAATGGTTTCAACATACAATGGTCATCCTGGAACCAATTAATATTGTAACTTGAGGGACCACTGTAATGTCATGTGATAAACTTATTGTGTAACCATGCTTCAGAAGCACTTCACTATAATCAATCCCTAGTGAAATTACATATTTGTTTGAATTTGTTGTAAGACTAATTATGTATTTAGTAATTCTGAGACTCTAGATGTGACTGACATCAGAAATATAATGGACTATAGCAGGCATGCTCAACCTGCAGCCCTCCAGCTGTTGTAAAACTACAACTCCCACGATACCCTTCTGTAGGGTGATAGCTTTAGGTTGTCAGCCAATGATGGGAGTTGTAGTTTTGCAACAGCTGGAGGGTCGCAGGTTGAGCATGCCTGGACTATAGGATAACAATAAATGGGTTACAGCATGAGAATTTTTACTGTTGTTTAGGATATAAGAAAGTATTATGTGCAGAGGCTAGAGATTTTTTTTTGCAGTTTTTTTTAGCGATATTAACCAACTCAGCCCCCCTAGCTTAAACACCCTTAATGACCAGGCCACTTTTTACAATTCTGTACTACGCTACTGTCACCGTTTATTGCTCCGTCATACAACTTACCACCCAAATTAATTTTACCTCCTTTTCTTCTCACTAATAGAGCTTTCATTTGGTGGTATTTCAATGCTGCTGACATTTTAACTTTTTTTGCTATTAATCAAAAATGACCGAAATTTTTGCAAAAAAATGGCATTTTTCACTTTCTGTTATATTTTTTTTTATAAAACTACATTTCTATATAAATTTTTCTCTAAATTAATTTTTCTACATGTCTTTGATAAAAAAAAAATCCAATAAGTGTATATTTATTGGTTTGGGTAAAAGTTATAGCGTTTACAAACTATGGTGCAAAAAAGTGAATTTCGGCATTTTGAAGCAGCTCTGACTTTCTGAGCACCTGTCATGTTTCTTCAGGTGCTAGAATGTCAGGATAGTATAAATACCCCCCAAATGACACCATTTTAGAAAGAAGACACCCCAAAGTATTCGCAGAGGGGCATGGTGAGTTCATGTATGATTTCATTTTTTTTCACAAGTTAGCGGAAAATGACACTTTCTGAGGAAAAAAAATATATAATAAAGTTTCCATTTCTGCTAACTTCTGGCAAAAAAAATAAAAAATCTCCCACGGACTCACTATGCCCCTCGGTGAATACCTTGGGGTGTCTACTTTCCGAAATGGGGTCATTTGTGGGGTGTGTTTACTGTTCTGGCAGTACTGTGTGCAGCCCTGTAAAACCTAAAGGTACTCATTGGAATTTGGGCCCCTTTGCGCACCCAGGCTGCAAAAAAGTGTCACTCATGTGTTATTGCCGAACTCATAAGAAGTAGGGAAATGTGTTTTAGGGTGTATTTTTACATATACCCATGTTGGGTGAGAGAAATATCTCTGTAAACTGACAACTTTGTATAAAAAAAATTAAAGTTGTCATTTACAGAGATATTTCTCAGACCCAGCATGGGTATATGTAAAAATACACCCCAAAACACATTGCCCTACTTCTCCTGAGTACGGCGATACCACATGAGTGACACTTTTTTGCAGCCTGGGTGCGCAAAGGGGCCCAAATTCCAACGAGTACCTTTAGGATTTCACAGGGCATTTTTACGCATTTAGATTCCAGACTTCTTCTCACGCTTTAGAAAGAAAACACCCAAAGGTATTCCATGAGGGGTATGGTGAGTTCATGTAAAATTTTATTTTTTGTCACAAGTTAGTGGAATATGAGACTTTGTAAAAAAAAATAAAAAAAAAATAAAAAAAATATCAATTTCCGCTAACTTGTGCCAAAAAAAAAAAAAATTCTGTGAACTCGACATGCCCCTCACGGAATACCTTGGGGTGTCTTCTTTCCAAAATGGAGTCACTTGTGGGGTATTTATAATGCCCTGGCATTTTAGGGGCCCTAAAGCGTGAGAATCCAAATGCATAAAAATGCCCTGTGAAATTGGGCATTGGGTGATAGAAATATCTCTGTAAATTGACAACTTTGTACAAAAAAATTTAAAAAGTTGTCGTTCACAGCGAAATTTCTCACACAAAGTATGGGTATATATAAAAATACACCCCAAAACTCATTGCCCTACTTCTCCTGAGTACGGCGATACCACATGAGTGACACATTTTTTGCAGCCAAGATGCGCAAAGGGGCCCAAATTCCCATGAGTACCTTTAGGATTTCACAGGGCATTTTTACGCATTTGGATTCTCACGCTTTAGGACCCCTAAAATGCCAGGGCAGTATAAATACCCCACATGTGACCCCATTTTGGAAAGAAGACACCCCAAGGTATTCCATGAGGGGCATGGCGAGTTCACAGAAAAAATATTTTTGGCACAAGTTAGCGGAAATTGATTTTTTATTTTTTTTTACAAAGTCTCATATTCCACTAACTTGTGACAAAAAATAAAATTTTACATGAACTTACCATACCCCTCACGGAATACCTTGGGGTGTCTTCTTTCTAAAATGGGGTCACATGTGGGGTATTTGTACTGCCCTGGCATTTGAGGGTCTCTGCAATCATTACACGTATGGCCAGCATTATGAGTCTCTGCGATTCTCCTTATATTGAGCATACGGGTAATGAGATTATTTTTTTTCGTTCAGCCTCTGGGCTGAAAAAAATAAATAAAAATAAACGGCACAGATTTTTTCATTCGCATCGATCAATGTGGATGAAAAAATCTCTGCCAAAATTAGTGACTGCGGTGCGATGGGCTGGGCGCTAACTACCTAACAAGTAGCTAACTAACTGGCGGTGACTGGCGGGACCCTTATGCCCCATTCACACGTCCGCAATTCTGTTTGCGGAACGGAATTGCGGACCCATTAATTTCTATGGGGACAGACTTTGTCCCGCTCGGATCCGGAATTGCAGATCCGCACTTCCGGGTCTGCACTTCCGTTCCGCAAAAATATAGAACATGTCCTATTCTTGTCTGAAATTGCGGACAAGAAAAGGCATTTACTATATAGTTCTGGCAATGTGCGGATCTGCAAAATGCGGAAAGCACATTGCCGGTGTCCGTGTTTTGCGGATCCGCAAAACACATATGGACATGTGAATGGAGCCTTACAGGGGGGTGATCAGGGAATCTATATGGGGTGATCAGGGGTTAACAAGGGGTTAATAAGTGACAGGGGGGGGGTGTAGTGTGGTGCTTGGTGCTACTTTACATAGCTACCTGGTCCTCTGGTCGTCGATCCCAGCAAATGGGACCACCAGAGGACCAGGTAGCAGCAAATCTCGCCTCTCGCGAGATGACGCGCCTGCGCGTCAACGAGGAGTAACTGGGCCGCCGAGATCACGCGATACTGCGTGCGGCGGTCCAGAGAAAGTTAAAAAACTGTGAAGGGGACATTTGGCTGGAAATAAAATCAGCAAGCCTTAAAAGGGTTCTGTCACTTCAGCAAATAGCATTTATCATGTAGAGAAAGTTAATACAAGCCATTTCCTAATGTACTGTCATTACCCATTTTGCTTCCTTTGCTGCATTAATTTTTCCATCACATTATACACTGCTTGTTTCCATGGTTATGACCACCCTGCAATTCATCCAGCGGTGGGCACATTATAGAAAAAAAAGCACCAGCCTGTGCGAGCTCCCATGGTCCGGGCCGGGCCACCGGAGACAGTGACACTTTTTCCTAAAGTATGCAAGCACGGCCACCGCTGATGGATTGCCAGGTGGCTGTAATCATGGAATAGAGCAGTGTATAATGTGATGGAAAAATGAATTCAGCCCACAAAGAAAGCAATATGGATAATAACAATACATTAGTAAGTGCCTTGCATTAACTTTCTCTACATGATAAATGACACTTGATGAAGTGACACAACCCCTTTAAGTACAAAACTAGGCTGTGTCCTTAATGGGTTAAAAGTAGTTTAATTATCTAAAACATTCACGTCTGAAAAAGAAGCAAAAATATAAGAAATTGGGAAGGTGGAAAATAAGTTTTCTCAGCATTGTACTGTACATGTGTGAGGCTGCACCTTGGTTGTAGCCTATTGCCAGGCCTCACCTGTACTTGCTTTGGTGACAAGAGGACAGGTGCAGCCCAAAAATTTGCAGTACTATCAGCTCAAGCTGCCTGTGTAATAGCACCCTTAAAATCTGCAGTAATCTGGAGTATAAATGTGTGAATTGGACCACAGGTGTATAGTCTTCTAGTTTAAATGAAACGGCAAAAAAAATTAAAAGTGTTAAATGGGGTGCTGCTCACTGCCCAAAATAAGTATCTGTTAAATGAAGTCAAATGTCAAACAGTTGCACTATAAATCCTGAAGCTATCATGTGGAAGTACTTTGCTGTATAACAATTTTTTAGATCTTTACTTGAAATTGCTAGAGGGAACACAAAAGTTAATCTTTATTTAAAATAATCCATTCTGAGTAACGCAGACTCGCTGGAAACAATTACCAGTTTGAAAGGATAACTGCAATTAAGGAAACCCTAAGTTCCGAAACACATTTACTTAATGTTTAAACTGAAGACATTTGTTACCATCTTTTTTGTGTAATAGTAGTGTGAAGGACAATTAAAAGGTAAAATATTAACTCAGGGAAAATTACAAACTCCTGGCTTCTTTAGGTGCAACCTTTTTTAACTGGTTCCAAATTATAACATGCAGAACAATGAACATTTCAACCCATGAATAAAAACAAGACTTGGGAAACCATGAGATAAACAGATTATCCCTTTAAAAGCTTCAGAACAGCTATAGTTCGTCTCAGCTCTGCTCACTGTGCCTGTTGTGGTTTGATGTGATTTTTTTTATACTAGTAATGAATAGTTTAAACTAAAATGTATTTAAAATGTTTGCACTTAGGGGCTCATTTATGATGCTGAAATACGCCTATATCTGCGACTTCTCCCCACAAGTATAAAAAAGTGGGTGCGGCGTGGGCAGGGAAGGGGTTTTCCATTTTCTATGCCTGCACCAGGCATAGAAAAAGGTCTGAATGTAAGACAGCAAGGAAACTGTCTTACATTTAGAACTAGTGGAGGATCCGTCAAAGTTATGAAGAGGCGTCTCTTCATAACTTCAGCGGAACCACCACCAGCTTAGGGGTTTATTAAGACCGATGTCTAGAATGCCAGTCCTCATAAATGTGCCCCTGTCTACATGTGTGTGACTGAAAATGGGTGTTATACTGATATGAGCCACTCTGAGAGCCCCAAAACATTTTTATAAATAGTATACGGGCTGTAACTCAAGATCAGTAGCACTTAAAGGGTTTCTGTCACCAGTTTTAACCCTATGAAGTTAGCTGACATTAGCGATGTGCTAATGTCAGCTAAACCTAACTAGCCTATTCTTACTTTTCTCAGTGCCCGCATAAACCTAAAAATCGAACTTTTATAATATGCTAATGAGGCTCTAGGAGCAGGGGGGGCGTTGTTCCTGCTCCTAGAGCCTCCATTCCACCTTAGTCTCCTCCTCCAGGTCTTGATTGACAGGGCCAGGCAGCGCTTGCATCTGTCTGCCAGCCCTGTGCTCGGATGAAATCTCGCGCCGTTCTGAACTCAGCGCAGGCGCGGTGAGGGAAAGACGCTCGTCGGCTGCCAGGTTCCTCACCGCGCCTGCGCTGAGTTCGTAACGGCGCGAGACTACATCCGAGCACAGGGCTGGCAGACAGACGCAAGCGCTGCCTGGCCCTGTCAATCAAGACCTGGAGGGAGGAGACCAAGGTGGGAGAATGGAGGCTCTAGGAGCAGGAACAACGCCCCCCCTGCTCCTAGAGCCTCATTAGCATATTATAAAAGTTCGATTTTTAGGTTTATGCGGGCACTGAGAAAAGTAGGAATAGGCTAGTTAGGTTTAGCTGACATTAGCACATCGCTAATGTCAGCTAACTTCATAGGGTTAAAACTGGTGACAGAAACCCTTTAAGTAATCATATGTATTTACAAAGATATAGGGTAGGTTCACATGACAGATTTTGAAAATACGCTTTTAAAATTATTACCAAAATCCCACTGATTTTAAAAGCAAATTTTTAAGGCATGTTTGTTGAATTTTTTTTGTGCCGTTTTGATGCACTTTTTTGATGCACCGATAGGACATCGGTATAAAAATCTCAGAAAACCCCTTTAAGTCCATCTCGTTTTTTGTCCTACAGTGAAGAGAGTGCTTCTCTTCCCTCATTCTAGAGATTGGTTGGGACCCCCACTGATCTAAACTTTTGATATGTCCCTATGACATATCAAAACTTTACTGAAAGTATAGTGCCACTATAAGTGACATATTAAAACCCCTTCTGTGCCACTAATTTCCTCTGACACTTTTGTCACAGAGAATTTACATAGTGATTCAGGTGTTCTTTATAACATGGATTCTGAGGTCGTGGGGCTGCCACAGTGTGATCCTCAGATATAACAAGTTAGGCATTCACTTCCTGCTGAATTTCCATTTTAAGGTTTCCAAACTATCAGACCCTTATTGCCAGGTTTGCCAACCTGAATTTTTAATTTTTCTGGGCTACTTATTACAAAATCACACATTTTTTACGGACAAATTGGAAAACCATAATGAATGATAAAGATTATAAGTAATACATGTCTATAGCTCAATACACTGAATATAACTCATTACCAGCATTTACTGTGAGCTGTAAAATGATGAAAATCACAACCAAAATAATCTAGTCAAGTAGGACCAGCCTCAAAAAAATCACAGACACATCTAATTTTTTTCACGGACACAGGAAAAAAGTTGGATATTTTTATGGCTTGTCCAGAAATTTCTGGATGGTTGGCAACCCTGCTTATTGCATATCCTTATAAATATACAAATGACCATGATACCTATAAGAGACTTTGGACATCCCATTCCAAAACCATTAGCATTAATATGGAGTTAGGCCCTTTTTCGGCTATAACAGCTTCTACTATTTTAGGAAAGCTTTTAACAAGATTTTGGACTGTTTCTGTGGGAATCTGAGTAATGTAAAGTCAGCCACTAATGTTGGATACGGAGTTCTGATTTGCAGTATGTATTTTAATTCATTCCAAAGGTGTTCAATGAGATTGGGATCAAGGCTCTGTGTAGGCCATTTGAGTCCCTACAAACTTGTCAAACCATGTCTTTATGGACTTTGCTTTGTGCATGGAGAGCGCATTGATGCTGGAACAGAAAAAAGCCATCCCCAAACTGTTACCACAAAGTTGGAAGCATACACGATATAATCTTCTATGTCTTTGTATGCCATATCATTAAGCTTAACCTTTAACCGAAATACTGTAAGAGGCCTAGCCTAAACCTTGGAATAATACTAAATATAATTATCCCTCCTCCAACAAATCGTATAGTAGACACAAACCCAGATTTGCCCATTAGACTGCCAGATAGTAAAACATGATTTATCACTCCAGAGAACATGTTTCAACTGCTGAGTCTTATTGCTAAGCGGTTACTAGTTCTTGAAATTGCTACTTCGCAATAATATCACTTAAGATCTTTTTACACGGACCAATGGAGCGAACCTGACATTCCTGATAATTGACAAATCGTCAAAGGAGATGATGGCTGCCTTTACATGCAGCAATCACCTGTATGAACAAAAAGGATTGATACAGTGATCGCTGGTCTGCATAGAAAATCATCCTTCCTGGGCAAAAGCGCTGTTTCGACGATGTGCTACACAGGACCAATGATTTTTGGTAGCTCAAAGACACAATCACCGGAGGAACATGTAATTACTCATTCATCTTGTGATCACAGGCTTATTGGTCTGTATAAAAGGACCTTTACAGTGGACTGGGGCAGATATAGCAGATCAGAAATTTCCCAATCTATGATCTATATCAGGGATCAGCAATCTTTGGCAATCCAGCTGTTCTGAAACCACATCTCCCATAATGCCCCATTCACTTCTATGGTAGTTAGAAGAACAGCCAAGCATGTTGCATGCTGGGAGTTGTAGTTTCACAGTAGCTGGGGTTTTATGGGCGTGGCTGAAAAATGAACTTAATAACTTTACTGGTATGCGGATACTTTTGGCCATATACCATAGATGACCCTATACTTCATGACATTAACTACTTCTATATGCTGCTTTTCAGAGGGGACAATTGCTTTTCAATGCTTTTTTACTTAAAACACTCAAAGTATATATCCATTGGGAAAGGTTTTATCATCTCCGTCTCACCACTTTGCCCTAAACCTTCTTTAATACAATCCTCTTTTGTGATTCCTCCTGTTTCTGAGACTTTGACCTGAGCAGTAATTGATACTATGACCTAGTCATGTTTTACTTCCTCTTGTCATTCTGTGAGAAGTGGTGTAGGAAGTTGCTGTTCTACTAGTCGAATGGAAATGATTGCTTATTGGATTGCATTTAGAGGTATAAGAGAGTCACAGAAATTTCTGCAACAAGTCTTCTGTTGTGTGAATATATCCTTAGGGTAGGTTCACATGGAGGATTTGGTCAGCGACAGAATCCTCTGTGTATCCCACAGCAGAGACCTTTCCGTTGTGCTACAGTTTCTGCTGTGGGTTTTTATGCAGACCCGCTCTGGGTTTAGCTCCACTGAACAGAACTAAACCTCGAGCAGGCTCCCGTTGTGCCCTTGTAAGAGGTTAACCCATACATTCTTCATGCGGTCTTAAAAACCATGTACCAAAAATCCTTGCCTGCATGAACTGCTCCACAGCCTCCCATTGAGAACAATGGGAGGCGGTTTCAGCACAGATTCGCCCCAGTTTTTGGTACTGAGTCCGCACTGAAACCAGCACCCAAAATCCTCTGTGTAAACCTATCCTTAGTCTACTACACTGGGGTTGAGGCTGTATAAAGCCTTATTCATGTCATTGACACATGAACCATCATCCTGCAGTTTGTCCTGCTACTACTGGAATAAAACAGTTTAGTTGTATTTATCCCAGTATATAAAGATTTCTGTTCCTGAACATTTTTTTTAATAAAACTCTGACATCTACAGATTTTTACTAAGATTACCAAAGCATCTTTCTTAGGGTTCATTTGTCTGCAAAATGGATCAACATTGCGGAATGGATCCGGACCCATTCAATTTCAATGGGGCCGGAAAAGATGAGGACAGCACACTGTGTGCTGTCCGCATCCGCACTTCAGTTCCGCAAAAAAACAGAGCATGTCCTATTCTTGTCTACAGACACGGACAAGAAAAGGCATTTCTATTAAAGTGCCGGCCATGTGTGGTCCGCAAAATTTGGAACGCTCATGGCCAGGTGTCCATGTTTTGCGGATCCCCAATTTGTGGACCCCAAAACACTTGCGGACGTGTGAATGGATGCTTATATTGAAACTTATGGAGTTGCTCTGAATTATGTAGCTTGTTACACTTTATATTCTATTGTATAGCTAAATATGTGGGAATTGCTGTGGTTCTCTCTCTGCTTTAAAGCAAAAGAACTGCCCAATGTAATAACTGTATTTAAAAGGCAATTGTGAAGGAAAAAACAAAATTATTTCTGAAAGTACAGTATAACTTCCCTAAAAATGGGTGCTCCAAAAGGGTATGCTTGGCATCACATTTATGACCTATCCAACCCCATTTCAGCATACTATGCAAAATCCTGACATGTCACTTTATGTGGTAATAACTTTGGAATGATTCTACATGTCCTACCAAGTCTGACAAAGTTTTTTGGTGACATTTTGCACTTTATGTTAGTGACAAATATGGGTTGGTATGTTTTGTGTTTTTGTGTAAAAACAAATTCCTAAATTTAACAAACATTTGGAAAATTTGTAATTTTCAAGATCTGAAAATGTATGCTTTTTAGGGCTCAAGCACATGGCCGTGATTGGCCTTTTAAACATGGTCCGTGTGCCTGACAGACCTCCTGAGCCAACTGTGGCTCCGCTGAACTAACGATATCATAGTGTTATATCTGATTACGGATCTCTTGTACTGAACTTGTATTGAATTGCAATTCTGTCAGTGATTTTTATTTCTTTTTTTTATGGGATTCACCATGCGATACATAGGATGTGATAACGTTATTCTGGGGGATTTATACACTTTTTCCATGCTTTACTGCTTTTGCATCATAAAATCAATGCATGCATTTTGTATTCTCCATACACTGACATTAGAGATGAGTGAATTTCATATTTTGAAATTAGTTTGCGCTTTGTTTGGTGGTAAAAGCAGAATTGCATTATGGATTCCGTTACCACGGACCATAACGCTATTCTATGACGAAATGCATAGCGGAATGCCTTTAGAGGCATTCCGTTATTAATTCCGTCATAATAGAAGTCTATGGCCTGCATAATGGATCCGTCCCGTTTCCGTTATGCAGGGGAGTCCTCTCCTGCATAACGGAAACGGGACGGATCTGTTATGCAGGCCATAGACTTCTATTATGACGAAATGAATAACCCCACATTCCATCATAGAATTGCGTTATGGTCCATGGTAACGGAATTCATAACGCAATTCTGGTATAGAGTCAGTAAAAGATGTCTATCCCTGAACTACATTTATCATCCAGCCTGAGCTGCTGTGCTGTAGGTCTAGACAGCCTGTCAAGCTTACTTGAGGATTAGTAAATCTGGGCCATAATTTAACTATGGTAAATTTCTTTTTTTTCTTCTAAGCTTAGTATTTAGAAGAAGGGAAGACTTGGTGTAGGAGAAGTAAAATTAAACATCTTCACAGTCTCTGACTATGCATACAACACACATGCTTTTAATGAAATAAGCAGTTGTACTCAATAATCCTATTAAATTTTAAAGTTTTTCATTACAACACTGCACCTAACAGAAATCAGATGAAGTAACGTCATCAGAAAAGTAGTGTCTCCATAATGCAACATAGTAGTATAGACCTTTAATTTCAAGGAAAAGCAACTAATTGTAGAAATAAGAATAAAAAAAATTAAACTAGTATGGTTTACATACTAGTAGTTCTCTTCTAAATAAAAGCTACAACAAAAAAACTGCAGTGTGAATTGCGCTTAATAAATTTCCAAATGATCACTGTGGCATACATGCCAAATAAAATGGCCCATCTGAAACTACCTCTGGGACTAATATCCCTATAGGTTTTTGTGGTGATCTAAGCTCAGTTTAGCAGAACCACGGAAACAATTGTATGCCATGTGGGTTGGTTGCCGGATACTTGTGGGTGTGTATCTAGGTCCATGTGTCAGTATGGCAGTACACATCCGGCTCTGTTTCATGTGTACTGGCTGCATGGCTACCCAGTAATCATCAGATTGCTTGATGGTAAGTATACAGCTGTCATTATGTAAGCAAGCAAGCATACAGCTTGCCATTCTGGCCAGTGTATCCTAAGACCTAGTGCTTTCTGGCGCTGCCCCTCTCCTCTGATGATTGGTCATCATGGCCAGTGTACTACACCACTGACCACTTCCTACACCACTGACTTCTCCTCCTTCTCCAGTGGTAGTATGTCATACTCATCCTCCTTCTCCATGGGACTTTATGGTCAGCCAGCAAAATGCTTCTGCTCTAAGATAAATATCAGGGGGATGACATCATTCATGCCAGAATTGTCCCTACTGATAAAGCTAGTGACCTCTTTGAAAGCCTGAGTATGCAACAGGTGTCTTGGATGAACTGCCACAAACTGACCTCAAAACAACACATGCTCTCTACTAAGGTGGTCTAGTGCATGACAAAATCATTCACCACTTTACGCTGCTTGTATAAATGCTCTAGCATATGCAAGGTGGCTACTCTCACCCAGGCTGATAAGCTCTAATGCTGCATGGCAACGTTTTACTTTACACATATGACAGGAGAGAGGGGGTGTGGGAGTGATGCTCTGCCATGCTGCTGTTAGGGACGGGAGGATGTCCATGGAGGAGGATGTGGAGGAAGCGGATAGGATCTTGGTGTAGGAACCAGACCGACACAAATGTGGAGGTCTCAATAGGACCTGTCGCTCTTGCTGCAGTGCTGCCTCACTACTGCTGCGCAAAACAATGACCCAGCAGGCCACTGAAGACATGTACTGTCCCTGCTTGTAACAGCTGCTACAGGTGTCCACTGTGGCATGCACCTTGCTGTACAGCAAGAATTGTAAGGAGCGGCCCATTTTCTCTGCCAGCCAGGTAAGAGTACAAGGTGGGTAGCTTTTTTTTTTTTTTGAAATAATAGTAGCTAGGTATCTTCCAGTGAGACTGCACACACTATCATCTCCCTAAAGGCAGCAAAATCCACTAAGTGATATTGCAGCAACTCCATAGCCAGCAACTTTGCCAGGTGTAAGTTAAGCTTGTGCACTGGCAATTTTTTTTGTCGTGTACAGTTGTTTACTAGACTCATATTCCATTATCGATGGCTGGTGAAGGAGAGGAGTTGGAGTCTTGATGACAAGGACATTGTACTGCATGTGGATGCAGCCTGAGTGCCGCAAAGGGGACTGGGAGAAGGTGTACACTTGTTGTGCTGGTGGCCACTTCTGTTTTTTTCCAAAACAGGTAGGAATGTGGCATCATGTGACACAATAGAACCGTGGTTCCTATGTTTTAGTTTGAACGACTATGGCTTATATTTATCCTGCAGATCTTGCACAGGGCAATTCTTTTGTCTTCCGGTATTGTGGAGAAAAACTGCTAGATGGGAGATACTCATGAACCCTGTACAGAGCTAGCGGCAGCTGAGTTTGGCTTAGCTCTGGCATGTTTTGTGCCTGTGATCACAGTATCAGTGGTATCAACAATTCTCAGATCCAGCAGATCCAGCCCTGGCGGTTTTTTGAAGCCTCAGAATTTTCATTTTCCAAAGGTGTAATAGAAGAATACGGACTCTGCATTGTTACACATTTTCTCCCAAATACAGAAAAAAAATACATATGTGGTCGTAAACAGCTGTTTGGGCACACTGCAGGGTTCAGAAGAGAAAGAGCATCATGTGCATTTGAGGCCTACTTTGGTGATTTATACAGCACTGGCTGACAACTGCAGAGGCTCTGTGGTGAAATAAAAAAAGAAACTCCCAAGAAGTGATCACCACACCCCTCACATAATTTACTAAGGGGTGTAGTGAGCATTTTGACCCTACAGGTGTTTTACAAAAAATTAATTCACAGCAGATGGTGCAAAGTGAAAATTGCAATTTTTACACAGGTATGCCATTTCACTTCCCGATATGTTGTGCACAGCATACGCCATTGTGAAAAGCAAGCCCTCTTATTATGCTGTGTGTCCTGGTTTTAGAAACACCCTACATGTGGCCCTACTCTTTTTCCTGGGATAGCTCATGTGATATTTTTTTAGAGCAGGTCGCTACATATGCAGCAATAACTAATATGTCTAATTTTTTACTTTTTTTTCAGTTTTACACAATAAGTGCATAAAAAAAAAATGTTTTGTGTCACCCTATACTGATCGAGTGGGAACAGTACCTGTGCCCCCTAGACCAGTGTGCTATATGTATACAAACGATTGTGGGAAGTCACTTCCCACTGCCCCAACATAAACAAAAAATGAGTTGAATGCAGGAGGAAGATTAAAAAAAAGAAAAACAAATAATCTTTTTAAAAGTCCCCCATTCCTGTTCGGCAGCTCCCTTCTCACCAATTCCAGTCTCCACAAGACCGGAATTGGTGATGTCCTGTTCACATTCATGCGAACGCTGCAGACAATCACTGGCCTCAGCAGGGATGTGTGCAAGAATGGCGCATGACCGCTAACTTTCCATTTTTTTTTTTCACACACCTTCATGCCTGTAACAAATTTTTTATTTATGTCAGACAATTCATTTAAACCAGAAGACTAATATTACAACTTCAAGGTAGAGCCATTTCATTTCATTAGGTTATTGCATTATGAAAAATTCCCTTATATATTTCTGCTAACTGAACTGCATATTTTATGAGCACAGGGGATGCAAGCAATAGTATAGAGGAAAGCAGCAACCATTCAGATTTCCTTTTTTTCTTACATTTTAAAGGGTTTCTGTCATTAGGAATATTATTAGGCTACATTCACACGACCGTATGTGGTTTGCGGTCCGCAAAACACTGATCCGCAAAAAATACGGATGACGTCCTTTTGGCATCCGTATTGCATCCGTTTTTTTGCGGATCCATTGTAACAATGCCTATCCTTGTCCGCAAAATGGACATGCTCTATTATTTTTGCGGGGCTACGGAACGGACATACGGATGTGGACAGCATGTGTTTTTTGCGGACCCATTGAAATGGAATCGGTCCTTATCCAATCCGCAGAAAAAACGTAACGGACACGGAAACAAAATACGTTTTGTAGCTACGGAATATAGCCTTAAAACATAAAATATTTTTAGTGAAGGAAGCATGGCTATCCTAGATGCACTCTATGTACATTTTATATATATTTGGAGTAGTACAGGGTCCACTACCTCTCCATTTTTTTGATATGTGGATATATGCAACAGATTGAGTTTTTGACCTGTATGGAGATTGCAACCAATGGGTTAACAATTAACTCCACCTCATGAGGGTTTAAATAAGGTCAAAATCCTTGCTGCTGACATCACTGAGGAAGGGGCGTATACCCCGAAACACGTTTGATTAGAGAGACACAGCAAGGCAGTAGAGGAGCGCATATGGGATGAGAACTACAATACAAGAAGCTGGAGTACCGCATTTCTATATGAAAGATTGACGCATCTTTATATGAAAGATTGCCCAAGGACTTTCAAAGTGAAGCCGGTAAAGATTGAGATCCGTAATACTGAGGATCAAGGACTTGGGAACACACCGTTGAAACACGCTCTAGGACCTGTGTATTTGGAGTCACGTGAGACATCACGTGCATACTCATACACCACGTGGGACGCCGCATTGGTGTGTACGTTGCCCCCAGGATGTGAACCCGGCAAGAGACCGCAGGTGAACCGGGAGGAGACGGCGAAATACCCTTCGCCAGCCAGATGGTGAATGTTGTGAGAGGCTGTTTTATTTCACTTATGGTTACTTGCGGTCCTACTTTATCCTACTCCTATTGATTTGGGCATCCCTATAGATGCGGACTTAGATTGGAGGATGGTATACCATTGACTTTCTTTTGTGGACTCTTCTACCTCCACCACTAGAGATACCGGATAGGGTTCACTACCCAGGACATGAGTTTGCGCCATTGTTTCACCGGTGGTGTGTATAGGAGTCAGTCCTCTGCAGCGATGGTTACCTTATGATGACTCACACATTTTATCAGTGCTGATTTTATCTGTTTAAATAAATGTTATTTGGCTCAACGGGTTCCCAGATTGAGTGCCCCTGATTTTATTTCATTTCACTTTCTGTTTTTCTACTCGGTTTGGGTGCACCGACAGGTGAGCACCCTCTCCAGAGATCGATCCAGGGGTGTAGCCGGCTTGTTACCACATTTTGAGTATAGCCTTAAACTGGCTGACTTGTTAGCTGAAGCTAACAGTCATTGTCCCTTCTTTCTATCTGCCTCCGTTTTTGTGAAAAATGAACTTGTATTTATGCAAATGAGCCTTTAGGAGCAATGGGGGTATTGCCACTACTCCTAGAGGCTCCGCTCACCCTCCTTTGGCCACACCCTCATCATGTTGACTGACAGGGCCAGGCATCATTTTAAAATCATTTAAAAACATTTCAAATTTAAATGACATATTACACATATTTTCATGTGTAAAACCCGAAACAGTACAAACCTTCTCTGCAACATTTAATCCCTTAATTCAAATTTCCATATCCAGAAAAGAACATCACATGTGACATACCTGCAACTGATAATAACTCCCATGCCAGGAAATGTCAAAGGTGGGAATGACCATGCTCAATCGGATCTGGGGCTCCATTTGCAGCTGGGTAAAGGGCTAAAGTGGATGAGGGATGTGCACATCAAGAATCATTGAGAGATGGCAGAAAAATCATGGGAAATGTAGTTTTACATGAGGACCAGCAATATTTAAACCATGCAGGTAAACAAAAGTGGCATTTGTCATTGAATGTCATTTTATTCTGTATATGTATAAAGCTGTAAATTCCTATTAACAGGCTGGTAAACCACCACTTCACATTAGTCACCACTAGATGGTGCTGGTACATTCCCCTATAAAAGCGACAGGCTAGACACGAGTGTAGAGGAGGAAAGGGGAGAGATGAGAGGAGTTATGAGGAAGTGTGCAGTGAGGAGAGTCAGATGAAAGTCCACCATGTAGCTACCACTTTAGTCCCCTTGGCAATGGCCAGGCTGAGGGAGGTTGGAGGAGGAAATATGAGAGGCTACCCAGCACAAACCAGTGTAGACTTAGGTATAGAGCAAATCTAGTAGAGATAGCAGCAGTCTCTAGCTTATGGACTCCACAGCACCTAGTGACCAAGAGAAGTGTCAAGCACCTGGACACACCATTACAACTAAGGCATCTTTAACATCTGCATTTTAACTTTCCGTCCTAGAATTCCGTCCTCGGGGCTCTAGGACGGAAAGATACTGATCTAGATTATCCCAATGCATTCTGAATGGAGAGAAATCCGTTCAGGATGCATCAGGATGTCTTCAGTTCAGTACCCAAACGTTTTTTGGCTGTAGCAAAATCTGCAGCATGCTGCGGTTTTTCCTTCCGGCCAAAAATCCTGAAGGCATGCCGCAAGGACGAATCCGGAATTAATGCCCATTGAAAAGCATTAATCCGGATCCGACTTTAAGCTAAACATCGTTTCGGCGCGTTGCCGGATCCGAGGTTTAGCTTTCTGAATGGTAACCATGGCAGCCAGGACACTACTAAAGTCCTGGCTGCCATGGAAAAGTAGTGGGGAGCCAGGGATGAAGCTACTTACCGTCCGTGCGGCTCCCGGGGCACTCCACAATGACGTCACAGAGTCCCTACGTCACATGACGGATCATGACGGAAGTGCATGCCGGATCCTCACAACGCTAGTGTGAAAGAGGCCTAAGGGTACTTTCACACTTCCGTTGTTCGATTCCAGCAGGCAGTTCCGTTAATCAGGTCTGAAAAATGCCTGATCAGTCAGAAAAAATGCATTGCAATACCGGACCCGTTTTTCCGGTGTCATCTGGAAAATCGGATCCGGTATTTATTTTTTTCACACTTTTAAAGCTCTGCGCATGCGCAGACCGGAATGCCAGATCCGTCATTGCGGTATTTTTAATGCCGGATCCGGCACTAAAGCATTGCAATGGAAACTAATGCCAGATCCGGCATGTGTTCCGAAATTTTGGACGAAGATATTACTACAGCATGCTGCGGTATTATCTCTGGCCATAACGCCGTTCAGTGCCTGAACTAAAGACATCGTGATGCATACTGAACGGATTTCTCTCCATTCAGAATGCATTAGGATATAACTGAAGCGTTTTTTTCTGGTATTGAGCCCCGAGGATGGAACTCAATGCTGGAAAAGTTTAACGCTAGTGTGAAAGTACCCTAAGCGCAAAGTGGTGTTTTACCACATTCCTCTATGGACCGTGTGGAACCATTTCTGTTGGCAACTAGTACAAAGAATGGAGGAGAAGTTGTATGCCTGCCGTTAGGGGGAACCACCCTGTAGGTTGCAAAAAGGAAGAAAGACATACAAGTTAAGATTATAATATATCCAGTACCGTCATCAGAACATTGAGGCCTGTTAGTACCACCACTGAGCCCATTACCTGGAATTACAGCACAATTGAGAAGTGTATCTGAATACCTCCATGATAGCTGAACCTGTACATCTACCTTAAGGCAAGTGATTTACAGTACACATTCCAGTTATTTATTTAACCACTTCCAGACCGACCATTTCTCCCCTTCTTGACTAGGCCTAATTTTGCAAAGCTGACATATGTCACTTTATGTGGTAATAACTTTGGAACACTTTTACTTATCCAAGCCATTCAGAGATTGTTTTCTTGTGACACATTTGACTCAAATTTACCATTAACATACAGTACAGACCAAAAGTTTGGACACATCCTTCTCATTCAAAGAGTTTTCTTTATTTTCATGACTATGAAAATTGTAGATTCACACTGAAGGCATCAAAAATATTAACACATGTGGAATTATATACATAACAATAAAGTGTGAAACAACTGAAAATATGTCATATTCTAGGTTCTTCAAAGTAGCCACCTTTTGCTTTGATTACTGCTTTGCACACTCTTGGCATTCTCTTGATGAGCTTCAAGAGGTAGTCACCTGAAATGGTCTTCCAACAGTCTTGAAGGAGTTCCCAGAGATGCTTAGCACTTGTTGGCCCTTTTGCCTTCACTCTGCGGTCCAGCTCACCCCAAACCATCTCGATTGGGTTCAGGTCTGGTGACTGTGGAGGCCAGGTCATCTGGCGCAGCACCCCATCACTCTCCTTCATGGTCAAATAGCCCTTACACAGCCTGGAGGTGTGTTTGGGGTCATTGTCCTGTTGAAAAATAAATGATGGTCCAACTAAACGCAACCCAGATGGAATAGCATGCCGCTGCAAGATGCTGTGGTAGCCATGCTGGTTCAGTATGCCTTCAATTTCGAATAAATCCCCAACAGTGTCACCAGCAAAGCACCCCCACACCATCACACCTCCTCCTCCATGCTTCACGGTGGGAACCAGGCATGTAGAGTCCATCCGTTCACCTTTTCTGCGTCGCACAAAGACAAGGTGGTTGGAACCAAAGATCTCATCTTGGACTCATCAGACCAAAGCACAGATTTCCACTGGTCTAATGTCCATCCATTGTGTTCTTTAGCCCAAACAAGTCTCTTCTGCTTGTTGCCTGTCCTTAACAGTGGTTTCTTAGCAGATATTCTACCATAAAGGCCTGATTCACATAGTCTCCTCTTAACAGTTGTTCTAGAGATGTGTCTGCTGCTAGAACTCTGTGTGGCATTGGCCTGGTCTCTAATCTGAGCTGCTGTTAACCTGCCATTTCTGAGGCTGGTGACTTGGATGAACTTATCCTCCGCAGCAGAGGTGACTCTTGGTCTTCCTTTCCTGGGGCGGACCGTATGTGAGCCAGTTTCTTTGTAGCACTTGATGGATTTTGTGACTGCACTTGGGGACACTTTCAAAGTTTTCCCAATTTTTCGGACTGACTGACCTTCATTTCTTAAAGTAATGATGGCTACTCGTTTTTCTTTACTTAGCTGCTTTTTTCTTGCCATAATACAAATTCTAACAGTCTATTCAATAGGACTATCAGCTGTGTATCCACCTGACTTCTCCACAATGCAACTGATGGTCCCAACCCCATTTATAAGGCAAGAAATCCCACTTATTAAACCTGACAGGGCACACCTGAGAAGTGAAGACCATTTCAGGTGACTACCTCTTGAAGCTCATCAAGAGAATGCCAAGAGTGTGCAAAGCAGTAATCAAAGCAAAATGTGGCTACTTTGAAGAACCTAGAATATGACATATTTTCAGTTGTTTCACACTTTTTTTGTTATGTATATAATTCCACATGTGTTTATTCATAGTTTTGATGCCTTCAGTGTGAGTCATGAAAATAAAGAAAACTCTTTGAATGAGAAGGTGTGTCCAAACTTTTGGTCTGTACTGTATATTTCACCTTTACATATAAAAAAATTAAAAAGTTAATGAAAAATTTGAAAAATTCACTGTTTTCTAAATTTTAATCTGTTTTAAGACAGATAGTGACACCTCATAAAATACTTATTAATTAACATTCACCATATGTCTACCTTACGTTGGCATCATTTTGGTAATGTAATTTCATTTTTTTTAGATGTTAGAAGGTTTAGAATTTTAGAAGTATTTATTTGATTTTTTAAGAAAATTTCCCAAATCAATTATTTCAAGGACCAGTTGAGTTCTGAAGTCATTTTGAGGAGCTCACATAATAGAAACCACCCATAACTACCCCATTTTAGAAACTGAACCCCTCAAACTATTCAAAACTGGTTTTAGAAATGTTTACCCTTTAAGTATTACTATTTTATGAGGGTACATTTGGCTTTCTGCTAGCTTTTTAACTAATCTTTGGGGAGGTGAACTCACAAAAAAGCTGTTTGGTGTCAAGAAAAGATACCAAATGTGTTTAGTTTTTTATTTTTACATTTTACAAAATAACAAAATTTTTTGAAAAAAAAATCATGTTTTTGTGTTGCTATATCCTTAGAGCCATATTTTTAACATTTTTCTGGCTATGGTCTTGTGTGAGGTCTTGTTTTTTGCGGGATGAGGTGACGTTTTCATTGCTACCATTTTGATCTACACACACATTTTTGTTTAATTGATATTATGTTTTTGGGGAGGTGAGGGGACAAAAAAAAAGCTGTTTTGGCGTAATTTTTATTAGTTTTTTTTATGCTGTTCACTTGATGGGCTAGATCATGTGATATTTTTGTAGAGACAGTTGACACAGCAATACCAAAAATGTCTATTTTTGTTTTGTTTTACAAAATAAGAGCATTTTTAGAAAAATAAATCATGTTTTTGTGTTCCAATTTTCTTAGAGACATATTTTTTAAATTTTTCTGGCTATGGTCTTGTGGGGGGCTAATTTTTTGTGGGATGATGTTTTTATTGCTAACATTTTGGGGTACATACTACTTTTTGATCGATTAACATTATGTTTTTTGGGAGGTTAGCTAAATAAAAATGCTGTTTTGGCTAATGTTTATAAAAAAATTTATGGCGTTCACCTGATGGGGTAGATCATGTGATATTTTTATAGAGTCGGCTGTCACAGACGTGGCAATACCAAATATGTCTATTTTATTTACTTTTTTCTATTTTTAACATTTTTTTAAATGACTTAACTGGGGATTTTTTTTTTTTTACATGTGATACTTTTTTTTTTAAATAAAACACTGTATTATTTTTATTTTTTATTTTACACTTTGTGTCCCCCATAAGGTCATACAAGACCTCTGGGGGACATTTAACTTCACTTTTTTTTTTCACTATTGATTTCCCCAGTTACAGGGGAAATACACCCCCCAGAGAGGCAGTACAGCATTATACTATGCTGTACAGCCTCAGTGCAGGGCTGATCAAGGTCTGTGGAAGACCCGACAGCTCCCGTACACTCCCAGCCCCAGCAGTCACATGACCACCGGGCCGGGACAGGCAGCAGAACATCTCTTCCTTGCTGTATACACAGCGCTAGTTCAACGCTGTGTATACAGTGATCTAGAAGGCGGGTACACACAGGAACGATGCCTGCCTTCTCTCTGGGGTGCAGTGCTGTCACTGACAGCAGGCCCTCCGCTTAGTATCTGCACAATTAGCGTTCAACTGCCATCTCTGAAAATAAAAGAAATATAAACCCGACCACCCAGGACGTTTATAGTCAATGGGCGGTCGGGAAGTGGTTAAACGGACGGACGCCTCTTTATTTCTATCACCTCCTTTGCAACCAAGGGTGCTGGCGTCACGAACCTCAGGGACCCTGCCTCCCCTGCACCTTAAACACTGTACTACTAAGGGCACCTCAACCAACACCTGGCAGGAGATCCCTCAACACCAGAGTGTGGCCTGAAGGAATCCGGTACTATCCTTCTTATCACTGCATGCTGGCCCAGGGAGCACTGCTAAACCATGAGTACCAACTACTACCCCCATCAGGCCATCACACTCACACATTTCACCTGCGGTCCTGGTTGCTGCAAAAATGTTTACAAAAGAAATTAAAGACGAGTTTAGAGGGCACAGTAAAGACGAGTTTAGAGGGCACAGTGCCCTTGTACTAGATGTATTATCAAAAAGGACCATCAGTCATTTTGAAAGGATATGGCATGTGTGAAATTTCAGGGTGTTTTATTCTCTGTTGTGATCTGTTTATACAACCAGCGAAGTGATGCCTCTTCAAGTAGTTTGACACCAGAAGGCTGTGGCTTGCTAGTTGAAAAAGCCCATGATGAAACTCTGGTCCTGGACCTATTGAATGAGACTGGGAAAGAATGTAAACATGTATAATAGATTACAAATTGCATTTACAATGATAAAAGGCCAACATAATAAATGTATTCTACACGATAAATGTACATTTACTATCCTTGCCTTTATTTAAAAGGGTTGTCTTAAGTTTAAAGAGTCAGTAACTTTAAAAAAATGTTTTGATATGTCATAGAGACCCCCATAGATTCTTATCACTGCACGAGATGGGCTCCATAGAATTCTATGGGCCTGTCTAGATTCTGTCCTCAGCAGAGAGGAGATAGAGAGCACTTGTAATTCCATAGAGTCTGCCATGTAGTGATCTATCTTTTTAAGATATGCTAACATTAGAAAAATCTAATACTGTGTAACTTTTCCTCAAAGTATCACAAACATTACTGCTACTGAAGATCCTACTTCACTTTTAGGTCCCAAACTAGATACAATCTATCTTCTTTATGATCTGGTGTTAGAGAAACCAAAAGCACCCTGCTTAAGATTTGTGAGCTCCTGGAAAACATCAGCTTAAAAGGGTTTTCCGAGATTTTTTTTTACCGATAACTTATCCTCTGAGTAGTTCATCAGTATGTGATCGGTGGGGGTCTGACACCCAGGACTCCAGCCGATCAGCTGTTTACGAAGGCACCGGTGTTCACTTGAATGTGGCTCAGCTGCTCCTAGGCCATGAGATACATGAATGTGTCATCACTGGCTTAGGAAAGGCAGAGAAAAGGACATGGCACTCACAGGAGTGCTGTTGCCTTCTCAAATAGTTGATCGTGGGGGTCCCAGGTGTTGAACCTCCACCAATCAGATACTGATAACATATCCAGAGAATAGGTCATTAGTAAAAAAAAAAAAACTGTAAAAACTATTAGCTGAATTTACAAAAAAAAAGTTACCCTGACACATAAAATGCCTGTTACATGCCAGGCAGAGGAAAAAAATGATCATGGATGTCTAGCACTGCTGCGCAAATGTTATCCAATTGTAACTAGAGTTGAGCGAACTTCTGTTTTAAGTTCGTTTTCCAAAGTTCGGGTTCGGGTTATCCAAGCATCCCGTTATGGATTCCGCTACCACGTACCATAACGGCATTTGGAATCCATAAGGGGATTCTTCAATGAACCCGAACCTTGGACAACACGGAGGACCTGGGGTGACGTCACCGTCATGTGATCAGTGCAGGGGGCGTGGCTCAGTACTGGATTGGATAAGAGGTCGTAGGCTACCACCTCTTATCCCTGTGAACACTTGTCCGCACATAAATCCTGAACGTATGCAATTACCCTTAAGATCCATGTTTTATTAGCGTAAAGATCCTAAGACCTCTAATTCTATTTAATTGTAGCAGAAACAAAGATAGATGTGTGGGTGATTTAAAGGTAAACATTTTTTATTGGTCTGGATTGTATGGACACAGATTTGTAAATCCTTCTTTAGCTCCATTGATAACCTCATTCCAGGCACATTAGCTTAAAATATCTCTCTACTAAGTATACAGAGAATAACACAGCAATTGAAAATGAGGACAACTATACAATATGATGTCATTCTTGTCTTTCTTTTATTTAATTTTATTGTCCATCTGGAGACAGCTAGTAACTAAAAAGTTGCATATTGAAGTAGTTTGCCAACTCCCACATAATGATGACTATAATATGGGCTACAGCCTATAACAAACTTATTTTTACATTTACTGCAGAATTGTTAGTTGCAAATCATTATACACAGTATTTGGGTATTTGATAAATCAGTCATTTTATTGCAGGTTACCATAGGCGTGCACACGGGGTGTCGGGTGTGCCTGGGCACGCCCTAATCAAGCCGACTCAAGGTTCTGCCAGGGCCGGGAAGTGCTGAAAGCGCTATACTAACCTCTTCCTTCTTGGCCCTCGGCGCTCCACAGTGAAGGCAGCGCACAGTGTGAGGCCGCGCTGTGACCTCACACTGTGTGCCCACACACAGCAGACTGTACAAGAGGATTACCGAGTGTGGGGGCGGTGAGGAGCGGCGGCGTCCAGATCGGGAACGGTAAGTGTTTTTTTTTTTAATTTGGGGGCTGATGGAGGCACTGGGGGATGAAGAGAGGCTGCTGGGGGGCTGAAAAGGGGCACTGGGGGCTAATATGAGGCACTGGGGGCTGAAAAGGGGCATTGGGGGTTGAGATGAGGCACTGGGGGGGGGGGGCTGAAGAGAGGCTGCTGGGGGTCTGAAGAGAGGCTGCTGGGGGCTGAAGAGAGGCTGCTGGGGGGCTGAAGAGAGGCTGCTGGGGGGCTGATATAAGGCACTCGGGGGCTGAAGAGGGGCATTGGGGGCTGATATGAGGCACCGGGGGGCTGATATAGAAACATAGAATGTGTCGGCAGATAAGAACCATTTGGCCCATCTAGTCTGCCCAATATACTTGAATAGCCCCTGGCCCTATCTTATATGAAGGATGGCCTTATGCCTATCCCATGCATGCTTAAACTCCTTCACTGTATTTGCAGCTACCACTTCTGCAGGAAGGCTATTCTATGCGTCCACTACTCTCTCAGTAAAGTAATACTTCCTGATATTACTTTTAAACCTTTTCCCCTTTAATTTAAAACTATGTCCTCTTGTAGCAGTTTTTCTTCTTTTAAATATTCTCTCCTGTTTTACCGTTTTGATTCCCTTTATGTATTTAAAAGTTTCTATCAGGGGGCTGATATGAGGCACTGTGGCTCTTATCTGAGGTCTGATTGGGGTCATTCACATTGGGGTCTGATCTGAGGTCTTATTGGGGTCTTATTGGTGGTCTGACCTCAGGTGTAATGCAAATATTTTTTTCTTATTGCCCCCCTCTAAAACCTAGGTGCGTCTTATGGGCCGGAACGTCTTATTGGGCTAAAAATACGGATACGTTTAAAAATGATTTCTTCTCCCTTCATTATATTGATAGTGCGGGTCTGTATGTATATATGCAGAGTATATGTGTGTGTGTATAATATATACATACATACATACACGCGCGCGTGGGGCGTGTGTGTTTGTGCTTTAATGTGCACACTCTAATGCAATAGGCTGCACACGCCTATGCAGGTTACTATATATTTTCCACATTGCATCAAGTGACTGCTATGTCCATATCTCCATGACTCCAAGGCTAGTTAGTGAGTTGACTTTATAGCAATGACTGTGGGTAGGTGCATACAACTAAGCCCCTCACACAGAAGTTAAAATATGAAATTGGTGTTAGCAGTTAGAACTGATGTGTAATGGAGTCTGAGAGACGTAAAGCAGCGTTAATTTTACATCTTCACTGGTATCCTGTTAGTATCCTGCCAGGGGGTAGTCAACATTGTTACATTACGTCATGCTGTCTCCATATATTTCTTGTACTGACTATGAAGGGGCTCAGAACAGCACTGATAGGATGTTATGACAGCATAGGTTTCAGCTGCGGCCTAGTAGGGGACAACACGGGATTGTCACGTATGATGTTGCAGATAGCTGGAACTTATAAATAAACGACCGACTGGCTTGATCCCAAACTAAGGAGCATATAGGTGAGCCCTTTAAAACCCTAAGAGCTCTCCCTGACTGCTACGCACATGCAAGGGCCTCAATGGTAGACGATTGCATGCCCACGTACTTAAGACAGTGTGACACCTGAAAACCCTATAAAAGTGAGGGGACACGACCACCGGCTCCCTGCACTGAATACGGATAGAGTCAGGGTCACCTAGAATCAAGCCAGCAAGGAAACACAATAAAGGGAAAAGACTTATCTGAGCAAACAGCAGCAGCAGCCTCCAGCAGTGAACACTTCATCCAGGAAGTAGTATAAACCGCAAAGTGAGGCAGTATGGGAGGGAATATAAAGGAAGACGATTAGTCTAAATAAGTGACAGCTGGCAGAAGGAAGGGAGCTGACAAAGTGAAACCAAAACAAAAAACGTCATACAAAAGGTAGGGAAGAACATCTGTCTGACCTTCTCACAGAACTGGCGGTGACAGGGATTTCTGTAATGGCACCATTCAGGTGAATGAAACTTTGGGAGCATGTATTGCTCCATGACTTTGGCCAAAGGATTAATTTTCACTTATTGCCTGGAGTGACCCCTTAAAGCACGAAGAGAGCAATATGGACCACAGGGCATTAACCTCTTTCTGACATCCTCTGTACATGTACACAAGTTTTACACAGCAGACACCCAGAGGCATTACCTGTGGTCAGCAATAACGGCCATTACGGATTTTTAACCACTCAGACGCTTTGGTCAATTGTAACCACGGCATCTGAGCATTGAAATCCTGGGTGCACTACACTAACGGGGCCCGAATGAATTACCTGTGCAGAGATCAATGGAGACAGGGGCGTAAATACCATAGCGGCAGACCATGCGACTGCTATGAGGGCCAGGGCAAGAGGGGGCCCAGTTGGGATCCTCTCCTCTTCTACTGGAGGTGAAAACTTGGTCAGGACTTTACCCTCTAAAGAAACAACTTTTAGCAAACGAGTCAGTGGAAAAAATTGCCCAAGGGTCATGGAAAGGGATTTAGGCAGAAACACTTCTGTCCTGTGTGGGGGGCATGGTTTGATCCATGCTATGGGGCCCTTACTTTTCTATGTAAACCTCTGAATAGAGATGTTCGGTTGCTATGGCAACCTAAGGCCTGTGATAGTGAAGTTCCTATGGAGCCCTCCCTGTGGTGAATCTCCCATAGGTTGCAGTGCTAAATCACAGAAGTCTATGGGATAAGCGCTCAGGCAATTGCATGTTAAAAACTGCAAATCGCAAAGCACAAGCCCTTACAGTATATAGCTATGTGAAAGGAAAATTAGAAAGATTATGGCACCAGGAATCAGGGAGTAAAAAATTTAAAACTGGAAAGCCGCTTGGTCAGGAAGATTAAGAAGCACTTGTCAGCAGGATCAACAGTATGAAAACAGGCATACTGCCGACTGGTTGGTTCTGCTGTTTAAAATTAAATGTCTTGTGACAATTGACTCCATTGTTCTCAAAATACTTCTCTATGCAAATAAGTAGGCTTGAGCGAATCGAAATTCGGATCACAAATCCAAAATCGATTCATTCAAACACTTTGGTTTTGATGCTGTCCGGACACCTGTCTCCATACAACATTAAAATGTATTGCTTCTGTGTAGGCAAAATTTGTTTCACCCAGAGTCACGTGAAACTTCAGTGAATGATTTCGGTATAGAGACAGCATTATAGATTATAGATCGACTACGGATCTATAATCCAAAATCGATTTGCTCAACACTGCAAATGAGGGCTTCAGAGCGCCGAAGGACAGAGCCTAGCCTCTCTGTGCACTTCGGCTCATCAGATTTTTAGTGTTGACCATGATCCTCAGTGAACTGAAGCCCTTGTCTGCATAAAGTTCATAAAACGTCATATGTAATTTTAATCAGCAGAACCACCCTACCAGACAGGATGGCGAACATCTGCAGTACTACATAGACCAGATCTCTATTTTTTTATTTTCCTACTGTCAGCTCTCAATGCTGCGCTGAAACACACAGTCCAGACTGCTGTGCTGTGCTAACATAATGGAGAGGAATCCTGTCTGCATGCATGGGAGTCCTGATAATGTATATCAGCACAGCTTTCAGCACTGAGAGCGAGGGAATAGTGGGCAGTAGGAAAATAAAAACTAGATATCTGGACACCTTATCTGCACTACTAGTCATGTACTACTACTACAAAAAAAATAGTCTAAGACCCTGGTCACAGATTCCCCTTAATCTTAAATACCCTGGGCTATGATTAAAAGGAATCTCCATATCCAACTGCATGCATAGACACATAGCTGTAGTTCACCTGATTAAAAAGGTGCTTTTCTTTTGTTGACCTGAGGCTCTGTTCCCGAATTATGATACTTCGGGATTAAACTATTGGTGCAGTGAGAGCATCGCCATTGCTCTTGTTGCACCGAAGCTCCACTCATTTCCCATCCTCTTTCTCACTGCTTTGCCACTGCCTGGCCCTGTCAATCAAAGCGACAAAGCAAGGGCTGGCCACAGAAACAAAAGGCGAGTGTGTGCAAATAGAAAAACTGTTTATTTTTCTCTGCTTGGTGAGGGGGAGTGGCTTGGCCTAACAGGTGCTATAAATTAGACCACTCAACTCTTCCAGAGCCTGCTGTACCTGAGGCCTGCATTACTAAGTGGCTGCTTTCATAAGTGGAGTTGAAGAAACCGGAGTTCTGCTGAGTGTCTTTTTGTTGGGACTGCAAGTGTCTGAGTGTGGTGTGAAGCTGCTTACCTAGAAAGTTAAGTGTTTGCAGTTTAGTTCTGCCATTTAAAACCGCTTTTTTCTCTCTGCTGTGTAGTGTCATTTAAAGCAGTTTTTTTTTCTCTGCTTGGTGAGGGGGAGTGGCTTGGCCTAACAGGTGCTATAAATTAGACCACTCAACTCTTCCAGAGCCTGCTCTACCTGAGGCCTGCATTACTAAGTGGCTGCTTTCATAAGTGGAGTTGAAGAAACCAGAGTTTAGGAAAAGAAGCAAGAAACAGAGATTCATTAGATCATCCTTGTATACAGTTGGTTTGATTCTAGCTAGTCTTCCTACTGCTGTAAGGGACCACAGTAAGTAAGAATCTTGATATCACTGCTCTATATTGTATTTATTTATTTTTTTCCTCTCTTTTCCTGTGTAATCCCCATTTAGTATGACTTCCATTATTGACAGCGCCGGTCCAGTGCACATCTTGTATGATGTATGCAGTCCTGGAACAGCCGTTCGAGGGTGTATATGTTTGTTCAAAATGTGAGCAAATTACCCGTTTGGAATCGCACATCGAGTCTCTAAACAGGCGAAGTTGCAACACTGAAAGCCACTGACAATTTGGAAAGAGTTTGCTGCTCACTGAGCAAGCACTCTATGGGGTAGATGTGGGGAGGGTGGTAGCGAGGAGGCTGAGGAGAGTGAGGTAGTTAGCTGGGTAACAGTAAGAAAGCGGGTAGAGGGAAGAGTGCCAGGGAGGCTAGCCCTGATCTGACACACCCCAACAAGTTTGCACGGTTGGCAGATGAGGGGATGACAGTTCAGGGACGGCACCGCTGCAGCCAGACACTTCCTCTGCCGGTCAGGGGAATGTCAGCTCCAGTAAGCAGGGGACCAGGAGAGCAGGGCAGGCCAGACAGGTGCTGGTAGTGGGAGACTCAATTATTAGGGGTACAGATAGGGCAATCTGTCACAAAGATCGTGATCGCCGAACAGTGTGCTGTCTTCCTGGCGCTAGAGTTCGACACATCGCGGATCGGGTTGACAGATTACTGGGAGGGGCTGGAGAAGATCCAGCGGTCATGGTCCATATCGGAACCAATGACAAAGTTAGAGGAAGGTGGAGAGTCCTTAAAAATGATTTCAGGGATTTAGGTCAAAAGCTTAGGGCAAGGACCTCAAAAGTAGTATTTTCTGAAATACTGCCTGTACCACGAGCCACACAAGAAAGGCAGAGGGAGATTAGGGAGGTTAACAAGTGGCTCAAGAACTGGTGTAGGAAGGAGGGGTTCGGGTTCATGGAGAACTGGGCCGACTTCTCTGTTGGCTACAGGCTCTACCGTAGGGACGGGCTGCACCTCAATGGGGAAGGGGCAGCCGTGTTGGGGAGAAAGATGGCTAGAACGAGATAGACGAGGCGGCAAATCATAATGAAGTCGTTATCATGGAGGACTTCAACTACCCAGATATAGACTGGGAAACTGAAAGCTGTACATCCCATAAAGGAAACAGGTTCTTGGCAATAGCCAAAGACAATTTCCTTTCCCAACTGGTTCAGGACCCCACTAGAGGGACGGCCATACTGGACTTAGTATTAACCAATAAACCTGATAGAACAACAGATGTGCAGGTTGGGGGACACCTGGGAAATAGTGACCATAAAGTTATAACCTTCCAATTATCCTTCAAACGAGAGTTTCTAAAGGGAGGAACAAAAATACCAAACTTCAAAAAAGCTAAATTTAGCCAACTAAGTGAGGCCATAGGCCTAACTAACTGGGACAAAGTCCTCAAAAATAAAAATACAACCATAAAATGGGAGATTTTTAAAAGCATTGTAACATCTAATTGTCAGAGGTACATACCTTATAGGAATAAAAGGCTAAGGAACAATAAGAGACCAATGTTGATAAATGGAACCGTAAAGAAGGCAATAAATGACAAAAAGAAAGCATATAAATCGCTAAAACAGGAGGGGAGTCAGGAAGCACTGATAAACTATAAGGAAAAAAATAGAATATGTAAAAAACGAATAAAATTTGCCAAACTAGAGACCGAGAGATTAATTGCCAAAGAGAGTAAAACTAACCCTAAAATGTTCTTTAATTATATAAATAGTAAAAAATATAAATCTGAAGGAGTCGGCCCTCTACATAGCAATGAGGGGGGTGTTGCAGAGAGCGACGAGGATAAAGCAAAACTATTAAATATTTTTATCTCCACTATATTCACTGAGGAAAATAAACTGTCAGATGAAATGCAGAATGTAAATGTAAATCCCCCATTAAAAGTGCCCTGTCTGACCCAGGAAGAAGTACAACAGCGACTTAAAAGATTAAAATAGACAAATCGCCAGGACCGGATGGCATACACCCCGTATCCTAAGGGAATTAAGTGATGTCATAGCCAGACCATTATTTCTGATATTTACGGACTCTATAATAACAGGGAATGTTCCACAGGATTGGCGCATAGCAAATGTGGTGCCAATATTCAAAAAGGGTCCAAAACAGAGCATGGAAATTATAGGCCGGTAAGTTTAACATCTATTGTTGGTAAACTGTTTGAAGGGTTTCTAAGAGATGCTATTTTGGAGTATCTCAATGAAAATAAGCAAATAACGCCATATCAGCATGGCTTCATGAGGAATCGGTCATGCCAAACAAATTTAATCAGCTTCTATGAGGAGGTAAGTTCTAGACTTGACAGCGGCGAATCAATGGATGTCGTATATCTGGACTTCTCCAAAGCATTTGACACCGTACCTCATAAAAGGTTAGTATATAAAATGAGGATGCTCGGACTGGGAGAAAATGTCTGTATGTGGGTAAGTAACTGGCTCAGTAATAGAAAACAGAGGGTGGTTATTAACGGTAGATACTCAGATTGGGTCACTGTAACTAGTGGGGTACCTCAGGGGTCAGTATTGGGCCCTATTCTCTTCAATATATGTATTAATGATCTTGTAGAAGGCTTGCACAGTAAAATATCTATTTTTGCAGATGACACTAAACTGTGTAAAGTAATTAACACTGAAGAGGACAGTTTTTTTGCTACAAAGGGATCTGGATAGATTGGAGGCTTGGGCAGAAAAATGGCAGATGAGGTTTAACACTGACAAATGAAAAGTTATGCACATGGGAAGGAATAATGCAAGTCACCCGTACATATTAAATGGTAAAACACTCGGTAACACTGACATGGAAAAGGATCTAGGAATTTTAATAAACAGCAAATTAAGCTGCAAAAACCAGTGTCAGGCAGCTACTGCCAAGGCCAATAAGATAATGGGTTGCATCAAAAGGGGCATAGACGCCCGTGATGAGAACATAGTCCTACCACTTTACAAATCACTGGTTAGACCACACATGGAGTACTGTGTACAGTTCTGGGCTCCTGTGAACAAGACAGACATAGCAGAGCTGGAGAGGGTTCAGAGGAGGGCAACTAAAGTAATGACTGGAATGAGGGATCTACAGTACCCTGAAAGGTTATCAAAATTAGGGTTATTCCCTTTAGAAAAAAGACGACTGAGGGGAGATCTAATAACTATGTATAAATATATCAGGGGTCAGTACAGAGATCTGTCCCATCATCTATTTATCCCCAGGACTGTGACTGTGACAAGGGGACATCCTCTGTGTCTGGAGGAAAGAAGGTTTGTACACAAACATAGAAAAGGATTCTTCACTGTAAGAGCAGTGGGACTATGGAACTCTCTGCCTGAGGAGGTGGTGATGGTGAGTACAATAAAGGAATTCAAGAGGGGACTGGATTTATTTCTGGAGTGTAATAATATTACAGGCTATAGCTACTAGAGAGGGGTCGTTGATCCAGGGAATTATTCTGATTGCCTGATTGGAGTCGGGAAGGAATTTTTTTTTCCCCTTAAGTGAGGAAAATTGGCTTCTGCCTCACAGGGGTTTTTTGCCTTCCTCTGGATCAACTTGTAGGAAACAGGCCGAACTGGATGGACAAATGTCTTTTTTCGGTCTTATATACTATGTTACTATGTTACTAGTACTCTGCCTACCTCGGCCTGACCCGAATTACACTGTTGCCTAACCCCGTGGATCAGCTGTAAGTTATACAGCTACAGAGACTTCTCCAGGAGGTAGCAGCCTAGTGGCTCCCCAGCAGCGAAGTACAGATCCTCTTACAGGGATTAATAGGTGAGAACCAGGGAACTTCTAGGATAACACTGTTAGGAATAGCCCAAAACAAAATCTGTTGGTTGACACAGTGGTTCCGCACCTACTGCCATAACACTAATCAACCAGACAACCAGAGACATATATCATGTGCTCCTCCCCCTACCTTTTTGACTAACTCCTCTCTCATTACGTGTCCTGCCTGCTGTTTCACACTCTGACTATGACAGCCGTACATGACATCAAAACACCAGCCGGCATCAGATCCGAATAGGGGCCTGATGTGGCGGGCAATCCTCTGGACCCTCTGGACTACAGGGTCTGGTTACAATTGTGACCTGACCCCTGACCCTATATACACCACTGTAGGCAACTTTGAGCTCTACTCTACCTTTGTTCAGAACCTCTGCTGGTAGCTCCATCAGATTTGACAGTAACAATGGTACAGCATGCAGTGCTATTCTTGCTATCAAAACGACAGAACTCTTTCTTCTATCAGAAGACATTATTAGTGGCTGAGGTCCACTGGGAGCCATTCGGATATTTTGTAAGGCAGATCCAAAGAACAGACCCTAACAGGTACAGTACATGGTCATGTGCATACCTCTATTCTTTCTTCTAGTAAAATCTGCTCATTTATCTATCATAACAAAGATGTTTTTTCTCACTGCCATCTTTATCAGTTATACCATATAGAGGGAAATAATACTGGTCTGGGTTGCAGTACTAGAGGCAGCTGCACAATGACAATGAATGACAATGTGCCAAGTGCTACGGTAATCAGTGGGGATCCTGGGGGTCAGGCCATACTGATAGATATACTATAGGTAGATTATATTACAAAGCTGGATAAAAAATATTTATTATATTAATGCACCAAAGTATATGTAGAGCACTTACACATACCTCTTTTGTTGGGGCATTTTTGTTTGTATCTAATGTCCTAGAAAGATGTGGATGTCGAGCCTCTTCAAGTAAGTAATCCAGATTGAAATCCAGCCTCCTTCGGACATCTAGATAGAAATAATAATAATACATATGTTATATATGTGTATATATATATATATATATTTGACCTGTAATTTATATATATTTGCTAGATTTCTATTCTAGAATCAGCAAAAGTGAAAAAGGTTTTCAGTTTAGTTGTACATTGGATATTAAAAGCAGAACTTGAGAGGAGATTCCGGAAGCCTGTGCACTCTTCTCAAATCATGTTTAATACAGACATTGTTGGCATCATACATCTTGCACACATTCACTATTTGCTATGACAACTGTGACTGCTACTATTAATATCTACTGATAGTATGCCAGTGTGAATAGTAAATGGAAGAAATGGATGACAGATCAATGGAAAAGTTTAAAAGTTTACCCTGAGTGACATATGGTTAAAACAAATATAGCACAAACCTCCCCACATGGTTGCTATTGAACAAAAATGCTTGAGAGTGCCAGCTGACCCAGTATGATAAAATAGAAATCTTGAGGAAAATAAGTACAGTTGAATGATACATATAAAGTATACACATACACTGCTGGCATAAACTTGGAAACAATTGAATTTTACATACATGATTACAATTCACAATCACATTTTCAAACTCAATAGCAAAGTTGCAATTACTTCCTGAACTACTTGACAATATCCAAAAACAACAGTGTAATTGAAAGGGTGGAAAATAAGCACGAGGCAATAAACAATGTCTTTGCTAAAATGTGTGTATTTTATTTCAAATTAACTCTAGTGCTTCATGTTTGATTTTTTCAAGAGAAAAATAATTAAACTGTAGGACCAAAGTAAAGACAGATGAGAGAAACCGTTATCACCAATAAAAAATAAAAAAAAGCCTAAAAAACACATGATTTTGGAATAGAGGTGAAGGATTTTCTATGTTGCTCATAACAGGAAATTCATAGAAAATAACACACATCCACTAGAATGAGTAACATATAATCTAAGCGGAATACATAAAAAAATAGGCATTGATGATGGAACAAACTGATAGAAGAAAAACCGCCCAATGAGTGCAAGAGCAAATGACCCTACCAGTGCTTACCAGAAGGAGTTGAAATCAATCCTAGATACAGCTAAAATGGCGAATCTGATTAATCAGGACGAATATAAGTTTTTGTTTCCTTCTTGTCCGCGTGTTGCCACATTTTACTGTCTCCCAAAAATCCACAAGGGGCATAACCCATTGAAAGGTCGCCCCATAGTGTCGGGAGTAGACAGTTTAATACAAAATGTGGGCATATACGTGGACAAAATTCTCTCACCATTCGTATTGTCTCTACCTTCACACGTTAGGGATACAGGGGACCTCATTAAACAGCTGGAGGGCATACACCTAGAGGACGATTGCATACTGGGAAGTATAGACGTGGAGGCCTTATATTCTTCAATTCCACACGAACTGGGCTTAAAAGCCACTGAATATGCTTTGTCGACAAGAGGTGTACAGTTTGGCGCTCATAACCGATTTGTGTGTCAACTTCTCGAATTTTCCCTCAGGAGGAATTATTTCCTTTTTGGGGGCAAGTTCTTCCACCAGCTCAGGGGCACAGCGATGGGGAGCCCATGTGCCCCCTCGTATGCTAATGTGTTCCTGGGCTGGTGGGAGAGACTATGTGTATTTGGGGAAGCATCGGTGGACACTGACCGGGTCCAGATGTGGGCACGCTACATCGACGATGTCTTCATTATTTGGAAGGGAGATGTGGCGTCCTTCACATCTTGGGCCAACAACCTAAATAATAACAATTTGGGATTACGTTTTACTAATGAGTGCAATACCACCATTTTACCTTTTCTTGATATTACTATCTCCAGAAATGACGTTGGTAATTTGGACACCACTATATTTCGAAAACCGACCTCCACTAATTCCCTCCTGAGGTGGGAAAGCCATCATCCTTTCCCACTCAGGAGGGGAATACCTAGGGGCCAATACTTGCGTCTTAGACGTAATTGTTCCCAACATTCCGAGTTCATACACAAAGCCAAGGACTTGAGGGATAGATTCTTGGATCGTGGATACCCCTTAAATACACTAAAACCAGCCTTTCAAAAGGCTTGTGCTATGGAACGCTCTGAACTACTGACTCCCCGACCTGTGGGCAAGACGGGTACTTTACCTAATGAGATCAGAATAATTTGCCAATATGATGCAGCATCTAAACATGTCAGGGAAATACTGGGCAAATACTGGCACATCTTAAGAATGGACCCTGATCTTGCGGAGGTCGTTTCCGAGCGACCTAACGTCACCTATCGTAAGGGTCCAAGTATCCGGGACAGACTGGTGAGGAGCCATTTTACACTTACCCCTTCTACCTTAACCTGGCTGGATAGACAAATCTGTGGAAATTACAGATGCGGAGGATGTGTCTCCTGCAGGTATATGACATGTGGTAAAACCTTCACCAGTTCCAATACAGGAAAAACATACTCCATTCGGGATTACATTAACTGCAGATCCAAGGGGATTGTGTATAAAATTACCTGTGAATGCAAAATGGAATACGTGGGAAAAACTATCAGAGAATTCCGTAGGAGAATAGGGGAACACGTAGGTGATGTTCAGAATTCCAGGGACACTCCGATTGCCCGTCATGTTAATGGCGTCCATGGAGGTCGGACCACTTGTCTCTCCTTCATGGGCATAGAACTAGTGAAACCCACCATTAGACGTGGGGATTGGGATAAAAAAATCTTGCAAAGTAAGTCCAGATGGATGTACTATTTGAAAACAGTGGCTCCACATGGACTAAATGAGCAACAATATTTTGGTTGTTTCATTTAGTGAGACACGACTATAGGTAAAAGGGACACTAGACACAGGTATAAGGACAATATGCCATGATAATCGGTCTAATGGCAGGACATCCCAGCATTTGACCCGATTGGACACCGTTTCTTGACGGTGACGAACGTATGTCTAATCAATGGTCCTGATGATGTGTGTATTATCATGTCTTGGAACTGATTATAATGACACATGTGAGTGTAATTATCGGTTAGAATGGCGTTATATCCGAACAGCTGATCGGACTGGACGCTGTCTTTTGACAGTGACTATGTATATCTGATCAGCGGTTCAGATAATGTATTTATTTGTGTGCCTGGTATTCGATCATAATGACACACAATCTATCTGCCTCTTTGGTCTTCAACTTTTTTAATAATTAATATCATACCACTCCTAATATATAGTTACCTTACTAAGTAATGATATTTTGCCAAAGAAATCCATAATCAGGAGCAATTTGTTCTCCTTATATCGGCCACTGCCGACTATATGCCCCAATTCTGCGCAGTCTCGGGCATTGGGAGCGCGTACACTTGGAGGCGGGCCCTTCCGGCTTGGATGAATTACGTGACCTCCGCTACTTCCGGTCGACTCATGTGCTGGCTGGCGTGCGTTCCAGCGTGCGTTTCAGCGGCACGAGACCGGAAGTGGGGGATCAAGCACGAATCAGCTGGCACCGATGGGTTATATTAAGCAGGGGGGCGGCGTGAACTAACCGCTGCCCCTTCTAACTCTTCTGAGAGGTGAGTACCAGCGGTTGAAGGGACACTTCCCTCCTGCTAGCATCTGTGAGGAACCACTGTTCTATCCAGGCTATAGAGAAAATACATCTATTTGTAAGTAATCTCCTATACTTATTCTGGTTACAACAGACTGTCTATCTACATTCAGTAGCAAGTGACAGTGCACTTCTGTGTTTTGTTTTTCAGTGTATTTGATTTCCCTTATTGTTACACGTCCCCTGATGAGTCCCAGGTGGTGGGATGAAACGTGGCGCGTAGGGAATAAGTGATAAGGGGGAGTGCAGTTTGTTTAGGCCTCTTACAGGGACAGGATCCGTATGGGGTCGCCCCTGTCGGGGCGGGTGCTCCGTGTCTATAGGCAGGAGAGAGAGTAGACCCCGGTCCTACTATCAGGCAGGGCCTCAGTTTAGGGTCACCCAGGAGATATACCTGCCACTGAGACGGCCACCCTGATTTCAGTACAGTAGGAGCACCTTTCTTGAACAATATTTGAGAGGTTGTCTCCAGCATTAACCGCTTGAACACATCTACTGAGGAAGTGGTAACGTATTGATTTCATATTTGTATGAGGCATGTTTACACTTAATATCCACCTTGACAACCTAATGTAGGTGCAGTAGGTATGGTCTACAAAAATCTAGACTTTTACCCTGTATCATATGATGGAGCAACTGCTGGATGATTGTCATTAAGTGTAATTAACAGCCATACTTTGTTGCTATGTTCATTTGTGGCGCACAGCCACACATAAGCAATTTTTAGTGGGTAGACACGCACTGATCACCTCTCCTGGTGCTTACCCGCCATTGGTACATACCTGGTGGACAGGTGATCAGCCCGTGTAGGAGATTTAGTTTATATTAATATTTCACTGGTTACACATATTCCTTGATTAGGAGTTTTTATACGACATATTAAAAGTTATATTTTAGTTCTAGTCCACTTATGGGTTCAGAGAATAGAGGTGAAGGACTTTTCTATGTTGCTCATAACAGGAAATTCATAGAAAATGACACACATCCACTAGAATGAGTAACATATAATCTAAGCGGAATACATAAAAAAATAGGCATTGATGATGGAACAAACTGATAGAAGAAAAACCGCCCAATGAGTGCAAGAGCAAATGACCACATTAGAATTTATTATTATTATTATGGATGAAGCATAGAGGTAGCAGATTTAAAGAGAACGTGTCATCAACTTTATGCTGACCTTACTGAAGGCAGCATAAAATAGTGACAGAAATGCTGATCTCAGCGGTGTGTCACTCATGAGCTAAAAGTAAGGCCTCTTTCAAACGGGCGAGTTTTCCGTGCGGGTGGTCCGGACCCATTCATTTCTATGGGGCTGTGTACATGAGTGGTGATTTTCACGCATCACTAGTGCGCTGCGTGAAAATCGCAGCATGCTCTATATTCTGCGTTTTTCATGCAACGCAAGCCCCATAGCAGTGAATGGGAATGCGTGAAAATCGCAAGCAAGAAACGCATGCGGTGCGATTTTCCCGCATGGTTGCTAAGAGACGATCGGGATGCTGACCCAATCTTTATTATTTCCCTTATAACATGGTTATAAGGGAAAATAATAGCATTATCAATACAGAATGCTTAGTAAAATGTGGATTAAGGGGTTAAAATTAAAAAAAATAAAAATAACTCCCCTTATCCACTTGATCGCGTAGTTGCAAACTCTTCTATCTTCTTCAATCATAAGCTGCCAGCTAAAGGACCTGTGGTGACTTCGCATCACATGGTCGATCACTATGGTGATCAACCATGTCTTGAGCGCAGTGACATCTCCACAGGTCCTTTAGCCAGCAGCTAATGATTAAAGAAGAGATCACAACTACGCAATCAAGTGGATAAGGTGAGTTAATTTTTTTTTTTAACCCCTCAATCCACATTTTACTAAGCATTCTGTATTGAGAATGCTATTATTTTCCCTTATAACCATGTTATAAGGGAAAATAATAAAATCTACAGAATACTCAACTCGAACTTAAGTGAAGAAGTCCGGGTTCGGGTCTGGGTACCAAACATGCCGATTTTCCCCACGCGCGTGCAAAATGCATAAAAACGCTTTACACTTGCGCGGAAAAATCGCGCATTTTCCCGCCACGCGCCTGCATCCTATCCGGCTCCGCAACACCCATGTGAAAGAGGCCTAAGTGGTTGCTGAGAACCAGCATCATAATCAATGCAGCACAGGCCTGGAAAAGAGTCAAATCTGCCTGAGAAGAATCATGGTTATTCATAATCTCCTGCACTGTCACCCATCGGCTGATGATTGGCAGTTCTCTCCTAGAGAGAAAGGGAGAAAACTAGGTAGAAGACTGTCAATCATCAGCAGGTGGGCAGGGAGAGCAGGAGATTATGAATAACCGTGACTCTTCTCAGGTGGCCGTGACTCTTTTACAGGCCTAGTCTGCAATGATTGTGATGTTGGTTCTCGGCAACCACTTACTTTTATCTTATAAATGACAGACCGCTGAAATTAACTCACCTGTCTCTACTTTATGCTGCCGTTAGGATGGGCAGCATGAAGTTGATGACAGGTTCAATTTAAATAAAGAACAAAAGGGGTGAATACCTAGAAGAAAGAAAATAAGACATCACCCACCAAAAGAGATATTTTTTGTAAAATGCTTTAATTAAAAAAAATATAAAAAATCTGGCAGTGCAGTGTTTTTAAACAGGATGTTTGATACCATCAGCTTCCATGCGTTTACCCATAGCCGTAATGTCACTTTGAGGTTACTAATGCTGTTTTGGCATTAAAGAGCTTGAAAGGGGTTGAATACAGTTCTAAGAGACCTCAGAGTGTCATACATGCCTTTTCAGGGCAATCTGAGCACTTTTGATTTGGGTAGAATTGCTTTGTACCCGAATCCAATCTGCCAACCCATTTGTTAGAATTGGACCAAAACTAGATTTTAGGAAAATTTCTCATCTGTAGTAACGACCTGTGACCAGTCCCCAATAACTGAAAGGAGATGGCAGACTTTGTTCTGAAGACAGGCGCAGGTAACAGATGTGGGATCAATGCCTAGCAGACATTTATGGAATATCCAGTAAATAGGCAAATAATGTCTATGATTTGAAATACTACTGTAAAGCGTGTGGACCAGAATTCTGTTTCTGTATGTATTCTATTGTTATGAGACACTCAATCTGTTTTTAGTTTTTTTTTGCTATTATGTAAGAAAATTTCAGCATCTGTAGCACCTCCACAAGTTAGATAATGTTAAATTCACATTCATTTCCATTCTGTTTAGCAATTGATACAGGCAAACGCAGATGATTGTAAAACATCGGTGCAAAGGTCACTAGTAGAACATCCTCATCACAATTAAGCACTAAAACTAACAGTAACTTGCAGACCTGGAAATACTTTTGCAATGTTTTATGGCCAACAAATTTCTATGAGTAAGGCCTCATGCACACGACCGTTTTTTGCAGTCCACAAATTGCGGATCCGCAAAACCTGGACATGTTATATTTTTTTTGCGGGGCTACGGAACGGAGCAACGGATGGAGTGCTGTCCACATCTTTTGCGGCCGCATTGAAGTGAATGGGTCCGCACCCGAGCCTCAAAAACTGCGGCTCGGAGGCGGACCAGGACAACGGTCGTGTGCATGAGGCCTAAACCAATGTTTTGATGACTAAGGGCCCTTTGACATAAGTCTGGTGATCCGTCTCATTCCCCTCCGGCATGAAGCAGAAAACGCCGCAGGTGAACTGAAACCAGAACTGATCCCATAGTTTTCTACGGGATCATTCTCATGCATCCGGAACATGAGTTCTGATGCTGGATATCTAATAGAGCTGGGCGGAAAACCGCTGCATGCTCAGTTTTTATGTTCTGTGGGTGTTCAGACCCCGAAACTGTGCACTGACATGCAGTACACATTACACCAGTTATGTCCAGCTCCCAGTCTGAAGTAGCTGCCTGGACACAACTAATATATGTGATGCGGGCTTAATAATGTACATATGTTACTTGCTGGTGACTCAGATTACAGGCACTCTTGGCATGTAGTATTTGCTACACTGAAAACCAGTAAGTAAAATTATTTAGGCAGTGTAATATGGCAGAGTTGCTTCAAGAAAATTGTTGCTTTCAAGTCTTCCCATTGACTAGAATTTCATTAGCGTAATATTATGCATTAAAAAATTAAAATTTAAGATAGTTTAACTTCGACAAACCATTTAGTATCCATAATGATATGTAATAATTTAAGAAAATATTTAACAGCAATACAGGACATTCTGTTTCCAATATTACATTAATGTATTGAAGAGGAAATAGTTGGGCAGTTCAGTCACCACTATTGCATGTGTATCCAAATATATCAACTCCAACAAAAAGAAAAAGAAACCAGTACCACATTTTAACATTATATATTGTAAGGGATAGTTCACTCAAGCAGGGTGGCGATGACAGATTCCTCCTCAGACAACAGGGTTCAAGTCTAAATGGTGCTTTATTTTTGGCACTTCAGCACCAGCACAAACATAAACGTCGCAAAATAAACACCTGCCCGTCTAGACACTACCTAATACATAGGTCTTCTCCCTAACTCACACAAGGGGTGAGAGTTGGCTTTTCTCAGCCATACGGTCCAGCAGCCTCCTGGCTGTGACCACACCAGTACCTTGGGGGATATGGTCCAAGAGTCCTCCCGACTCTGACCGTGCGACACCTCTTTCCTCAGGCATCGCTGAGTTCCCCCAAAACTCAGGCTTTCACACAGCCTTGTGGCCCCCCCAACCCTCTTGGATGGGACCACGCAGATCCTCTGTAGGCTTCCTTTTCCAAGTCCTCTCTCTCAGTCATACACAAAGGGTTGTTTTATCCCTCCGTGATTATCTCAGCAGGCCTCTCCTCAGCTAAAGAAAATACTTGTGCTGGAAGGGTATGGACTGGCAGATCCCACTGCTAGAGATGCGCACATTTTTTTTAAAAATTCAATTCGCCGGTTCGCTGAATTTTTTTGAAAAAATTCGGTTTGATCTGAATATATTCGCGGTGAAAGAAACGGCTATTTCCTTGCTGCAGAGAGCCTTTATAGTGGTGTAGAACACTGTGCCTTGTAGTAACACGCATAGAGTCTGCTGTGGTAGTGAAATTATACTATGAGTAAGTACTACATGCAGGTGACAGGCGTCGCTCTTAGAATCACTGCACACTTCCGTTTTTGGGGCAGTCACGGGGCCAAAACTCACCAAATAACTCAAGCGTAAACTAATCAAATGCTCCCTAGACCATGCAGTGATAGGAAGGGCACAACGTTCATCCCTTTGGGCATTTCCTGGTTTTGGGTTTCTACTGATTGGTGTAAGTTGGGGTGCCTTTGGTGAAGATCAGCTTTGAAGTGCAAGATAGGGGTCCCAGTGCTTTATAAAAAAAAGGTGGTGATAATGCAGATGTTGATGCACACACGGATGAGGCTGATGTTAGTACAAACAGTTTACTCTACTTTACTAAGGCAATTCAACTCCCTACCAACCACCACACACAACTTTTAAAATAGAAGATGCATACTGCTACTGCATATACAGTGAGCTGCCAGCATACTGCATGAGGACCAGATTTATATTCATTGAAGCCCAAGCCTGGAAAAGAGTCATGGGTGCCTGAGAAGAGTTATGGTTCTTCAGGACCTCCTGCTCTCCCCACCCACTTACTGATGATCACCAGTTCCCCTTTAGGGAGGAAACTAAGGAGAAAACTACCAAGCCCTATGATTTCATTTTCTTAAAGTCCTGCTCATGTATTGAAGGTGATATGGACATTCTAGAACGTATATTACTCCTGCATGTTCACATGTTATTTAAATTTTAAATAAAAAAAATGTCACATACTGAGAGTGAAAAAAATGGCACATACTGAGAGTGAAAGGAGCAGGATTCCTTAGCAGTGCAGAGTATTTCAGGAGAGGAGTGTGCAGATCTTGTTGAAGACTGTGGACTAAGAGTTACAAGATGGAAAGCGCAGGGTCCCCAGCCGCACAGAGTATTTCAGGAGAGTGCTGGTTGTGTTGGAAAGGACACACAGGATTAATGGCTCTCAAAAAGCTTAGAAGTGCGGTATCAGCTGCTCATCGAGCCAGATACTTCTGGTGGAACCTGCCTGGCATGAACAGGCCTCTGGTAGCTACAGACAATGAGAAGACAAAGCTTCAAGATTGCTTGGAGCCCGGAAGAGTTGTGAAGTTCATCAAGATTCAAACCATAACTACCAGCCCCTGGTCTCTTTGTCAGGAAAAACATCGCAAGTTCCCAGTCATCATAGATGGGAAGGAGGACATCCTGTGGTGCACGGAGATGGAGAGGGTCTTCGGATTCCCCCCGCACTATACGGACATCTTAGAAATAAACCGCTGCTCCCGATAGAAGCTCCTGGGAAGATTATGGAGCGTCCCGGTCATCCAGCATCTATTTGCCCTGCTGAAGGATTATTTTGAAAGCGTGTAGAAGCCACACGGGGCCCCCACGCTGCAGATTTATCATGGAGACACCGTATTGTATAAAATTACATTATTAAATTAAGAAAAATAAATAAAGAAAGAAAGAAAGAAAGAAAGAAAAATGAAGCCTCTTCGTCACCCGGCTCCCACTGATGTCCTCCTCAACCGTCTCTGGGACAGGAGCCTGACCACTCACAACACCAGTTCCCACGCCACTCTCCTCATCACTACTTGTCCGCCTAGTGGCGGAAGCGGCAGATGTCTCCTCTACATCTTGGCATGCCAGTAGCTGCTACTGACTGTCTTCTAGCTCATCCTCACTACATAGTGCAGCTGAGTCCACATTATATAATACTTCTCTGGCTGAGGGAACAGAAAAGGACAGAGGCAGGTTGAGAACAGGTGAGTGCACAGTGCCTGCTCCCGGGCCATGCCAACTAAGGGTTGTGTCTGACGAACCCACCGACTCTTGGCTCCATCGCTGATTCATACAGGTACCTTCCCCAAACTAATGAAATTTTTATAAGCAATATATATGTTTTTTGTTATGTCACATGTTATTGTAAACACGCCCCCTGACCCCAATGAAGGTAACTGGTCTCAGGGGCCACTCCCCTACATATGTTCGCATTGGGGAATTTATACCCTCACTTGATGGTCTATATGCATGCTTGACATAGGCTACTTAAGCTGAAACGTTGCATCTGGAATAAATTCCACGGATTTGGACGTGCTGTCTCCATTTTTATTTTTCATTTCTCCGCTATTCTTATGATTTTTGGGGGATTTTTACCACCCCCTTGGAGACGAGCACCCACTACACCTATGCTAAGGAGTGCTGTTCATCTCTTCTTTCTTGCTCTTGGCTGGGGGTGTCTGATGTCACTTACAAAAAAGTCAAAGATCGAGTCAACCATTCAAGAACTGCTGGGTTCCTGGTCAAGACACGACCGCTAGCTGACACTAGGAGCTCAGGCCTCTCGAAGTGACCCCTGTTGCCATAGCCCCTTACTCTGCTGCGACCTCTGCCTGCGCCAGAAACATTTAGGCCTCTGCCATTGCCCTGTGCAGGGCCTGGCACTTCTCTGTTCAAATATTCAATAGATCAAATATTTTTCTTTTGCCACTAATACATGGCAAACAGGCCTTTAGTGGAAACTGCACCGCTGAACAGCAATTAGTCCCTAATTTTTTTCTACTTTTACACAACACAAAAGGCTTTTCAACAGATCGGTGAATATATTTTCATTTCGCTACTAATACACGGCAAACAGGGCTTTAGAATATATTACTGCACTGCTGAATAGCAATTAGGCCCTAATTTTTTTCAACTTTTAAACAACATAAAAGGCTTTTCCACAGATAAGTGCAATGCTGAACGGCAAATATATTTTTCTTTTGCCACTAATACATGGCAAAAAGGGCTTTACAACATATAACTTCTCCGCACAAGGGCAAATAAGACATGCTGTAGAAATATTTCCTTGTAATAAACCCTGTTAATGGCTGTATCAAACAGCACTTGCACCCCAATAACAAGAACAGTTTGCTGGAATGACAGAGCTGTATAATGGCAATTTGGATCCCCAGTCAATGCACCAAGGTGTAATAGGATTTTTCCTATTACCCAGTCTGTAACCTCCCCTACTGAACCGTGTTCTACATAAATGCTGTGGAACAATTACTCCTTATCCTTTCCCTGCACTTATAAATATGTTTTTCACCACAATCAAGTCTTTCCTATTACTGTCCCTAGCACCTGCAGACGTCTCTCCCTGCACTAAGTACACTGGTAAATGGCAGAATCTAAGATGGCTGACGCTATTTATAGGGCTGTGACATAACAGGGCTGGCTGGCTGCTGATTGGCTGCATGCATGGCATTATGGGTGATCCCGCCTTCCCAGAATTCCTTTCTCCATGTCCTCACACGTGCAGCAGTCATTTTAGGAAGTGTGAGGAAATTCGGCTTCGGTGGGAATCGAATAATTCCTGAAATTTGGATTCAATTCGCTCATCTCTACCCACTACTAAACCTACCCACCAGTCCAAAAAAAATCCAGCCCAGAGCAGAATCTAGACATACCTGTCTCAGCAAACTACACTTTTCTGAAACCACTGCAGCTTTCTGGATTTCAATTATCTCACCCAGCTGAGGTATCTGGGTGGAATGTACATGCCTTCCAGCACTATATTGTACACATTACCACTATATATATATATATATATATATATATATATATATATATACACAGATGTAGGAGGGGTAACACTCAAACCCTTAACTAAAATTTAATTATCTCATCAAGTTATCTTGAAACAAAAGCCATTGAAAAGCAATTGCTTAACGCGTTTAGTTAACTTTAGTTTAGAGAACACATCTCATAAAGCATGTGTGTTAACCCTACTACATCCTTATATATATATATATATATATATATATATATATATATATATATATATATATATATATATATATATATCTTTGCAAATATCTTTATTAATACATATTTAAAAGTTTAAAAAACACTAATATATGCACTAGGGCTGCACGATATGGGAATTTTGTGCGATTGCGATTAGGGCCCTAAAAATTGCGATAACGATATGCGATGCGATATTTTAAAGGAATTGTGCTAGAGGTCTATCTGCTTGGATTTTCAAGGTAAAAGCTCACACAGATGACTGATAATGTGAAATGTAGTTATGCTGAACTCAAGAACTGAAATGCGCAGTGTTTTTTAAAATGAAATACATATTTGCATTACTGCAAAAGTACAAGATACATAACTTGCCATTTTCTTAATAGCGCTGCACAGAACTGATAAAAAAAATAGATATAAGAACAAGTGTTCAATAAACGACTTTCCACCGGCCCCTCCTCCCCGCACTGTAACTGATGTATCGCTGGCCGCGCTGTGCAGCATAGCGGCCGGAGATACTGTGTCAGTGTCACGTAGAGAGTCAACAATCGCTTTATAAGACGCACTGCCATTCCCCCCCCCCCACTTTTGGGAGGAAAAAAGTGTGTCTTATAAAGCGAAAAATACGGTAATATAATTGCAGCATTTTTGGGTCAGCAAATTGCGATTGCGATATGGCGATTAATTGCGATAACGATTGCTTTCGCGATATATTGTGCAAGCCTAATATGCACTAACACTAATATCTGAACATACAATAAACCACTGCTGTTTTGACTTTCAGGTTCCTTATGGCACCATCCTCTACAGCTTTGAATGTAATGTGAGACTACCATCATCATACAGACAATCATCTTGGCTATCTCTATACATAAATTGGACTTGCACCTATTTAGCATATCCCGTATTTTCCGCTTTATAACATGCACCTGATGATAAGACTGTAAGGTTTTTGAGGAGGAAAATAACAAAAAAAATTTTGAACCAAATGGTGTGCTTTTGGTGGGTTTTGAACTAATGGGGATCTGTGGATGAGACTGTTATGTGGGATCTGTGAATGGCACTGTTATAGGGGGATCTGTGGATGACACACTGTTATGGGGGATCTGTGAGTGATAAACATATGGCACCTTATGCTGGTACTAGTGTCCCCTCATGTCCCTATGTGTTACAGTCATTACAGTCTCTTCATTTCTTCCTGTATTTCAGTCATTAATGTGTCCCCTCATGTTCTTGTGTGTTACAATCAATAGTGACTCCATTACACCGGGCCCTGGACACAGTGGACTTCACATGTGAAGTCTATTCAGTTCTCCAGCAGTGGTGCTGCTTCGTTAAACTAATCAGCTGTAGCAGTACTCTGTATCAAAACAGTTGACAGGCCGGCAGTCACTCTCTCGGTCATGTTCCTCCCACTTCATTAATGACATGAGTGACGTGATGCTGCCGACCTAACTGCTCCTTTGATAGTGAGTACTGCTACAGTTGATTAATTTAACAAAGCAGTGCCACTGTTAGGGGACGAACTGAATAGTCTTTAACTGTGAAGACTGCTGTGACCGGGGGCCGATGTAATTGAGTACAGTGACTGCACCGGGCCCCGCCACCAGTGCAACAGCAAGGCCTGAAGCAAAACTTTGGGCACCCTGCATGCTTAGTAACTGTAGCACCCCCTTCTTCCATTCTTCCTTGCAAAGATCTTGCAGTTCTGTGAGATTCCTGGGCAGTTTTGCAGGCACTGCTCTTTTTCGGTCTATCCACAGATTTTCAATGATGTTCAGTTTGGGGGATTCTGAGGACCAAGGTAAAACCTTCGGCTTGCCCCTTTTGAGGTAGCTATCTAAGGTGTGTTTAGGATCATTATCCATTTATGGCAGCCATCCTCTTTTCAACTTTTTTTCAGTTGGTGTTATGTTTCCTTCCAGAATTTGCTGGAATTTCATTGAATCCATTTTTCCCTCTACCAGTGGCATGTTCTCCATGGCATTGGCTTCAACAACTCCAAAAGGTAATTGGTCCACCCCCATATTTAATAGTTGGAGAGGGTTTTTTATTCATGCAATTCTGTGCCCTTTTTTCTCCAAACATATCTTTGCTCATTGTGGCCAAAGAGTTCTGTTTTAACGTCATTGGCCCACAGAACTTGTTTCCAAAATGCATCAGGCTTTTGGGGTTGTTGCAGCCAATGGCATGGAGAACATTTCATGGGTAGAAAGAAAAATTGATTCAATGAAATTCCAGCAAATTCTGGAAGCAAACATAACACCAACTATAAAAAAGTTGATAAGAGGATGGCTGCCATAATTGGATGATGATCCTAAACATACCTTAAATAGCTACCGCAAAAAGCGCAGGCTGAAGGTTTGACCTTGGCCCTCACAGTCCCCCGAACTGAACATCATTGAAAATCTGTGGATAGACCTAAAAAAAGCAGTGCATACAAGACGGCCCAGGAATCTCACAGAACTAGAAGACTTTAACAAGGAAGAACGGATGAATGGGGTGCTACTAGCTACTAACCATGCCAGGTGCCTAAAGTTTTGCTTCAGGCCCTTTTCCTTTTTTGTGATCCAAAAGCCATAAAGGTGTCAACTTTATGCCTTTTGGAGATCATTTGATCTGTTCACAGTAGCAGTAATTTTGTTTAGGGGTGTCTAAACTATTGCATAATACAGAGTATAATATTGCATTCAGGTATGTTAAAACTGCTTATATTAAAAACTGAATTTAGTGAGTACCAAGTGGCATGAATTGATTATTTAAAGAGGTTTTCTGAGTGTTTACTACTGATGATCTATCTTTACGATAAGACATCAATATCTGATTAGTGGGGGTCCGACTTCTTGCACCCCGCTGATAAGCTGTTTGAAGAGACTGCAGCACTCCAGCATTGCAGTATTATATCCTCTTGCTAGGCCAGCGCAGTCACATTCATAGGTCACATGGTTTGAACACAGCTCAGGACTGAGCTGCAATACTAAGCACAGCTACTATCCAATGGATGGCACTGTGCTTAGTAAGCTGCAAGGAGGCCGTGGAACTTACCAGAGTGCCACAGCCTCTTAAAACAGCTTATCAGCTGGGATGGCAGGTGCCAGCGTCCTACGATCAGGTACTGATATCCTATCCTGAGGACAGGTCATCAATATTAAATCCCTGGAAAACCCTTTACATATAATAAAAAAGATTAACGCAAACCATAAAATACAAGAACTTTTTTTCTAGACGACATTTGGTGTACCGTACATGAATGATCAAGTGTTATATTCCTGAAATAATGCCTAACATAAGAAATATTGGGGCCTCACACAGCTATTGCATTACAAAAAGAACACTACCAATGGTCAGGATATTTATGCAGTATACTATATCTATTCCAGATGTTGGACACAAATAAAACTGATATGTATAAAACTTTCCAGCTTACTCTGACTTTCCGGCCCACGTTTACATTTTGGCATTATAGTACAAAAAAGAAGGCAGAAGAACTCAAGCTTTTCCATACAGTCCACTTACCTTCTTGCAAAAAAAATAATAATGCATATATTATTGTCAGGCATGATAATTGTAGTAGAGAAAATGGGTCCTTGCTACTAATAGTAAACAATAATGTTTCATTGTTCTACTGTAGGTTGCTAATGCATCAAGGTCATTTAGTTGGGGGTGAAAATGATGGCATTGCCACAAAACGATATAACAGAGCCCCTATGTCTCCTTACCAGGAGAACCACATGGAGAAGGAGTTGTATGGAATGAGAAGAGCAAAGCTGTTTCTGTATCTCCTATTGAACTGTATAGAATGGCAAATGCCAGCTTGGTCACCATCACCATACAACTGCAGCCAACGTGGTGAGGAGGGCTGGGGGTTTCAATGATTTAAGATTTATCATCAATCCTGTAAATCCAAAATTCTAAATTATGACTTAGACAAGAAATTATGCTCATTAATTATGCATCTCAAAACTACAGAAAGCTAATGGTTCACATTTATCTTTTCATCCAGAGGGTGCTCAAAATATTTTTCAACTGTAAAAATACTTCCTGGATGACACTGCTGTCTCACCATATTCCCTGTTGTTAAATGGGTTGTGCCATGAAACATATTCTACATTTTTCAAACTAGCACCTGGATCTGAATACGTTTGTAATTGCATGTAATAACAATTTTTAGTAAAGTCAGTGAGCTATTCAATAAAATGCATCTGTACTACGTCACCTGCCATTTGTTCTTTTCCTTATTTTTTGTCTGTTTCACTGAGCTGGTCGAATGTGCTCAGTTTAAATCCTCAACTGCTACCAGCCATATGTTCTGTTAGAAGCTGTGGTATTAACAAGAAGGACACGCAACAGAAAGGGCATGCCCCCTAAGCTGCCAGGCTGAATAGAATGTAGCAGAGTAATTGGAGAAGTGCACATGGAGATCTCTGGATCAAAGTGAGGTACAGGGCTGGTTCTAGTGTTGTTAGAAAGGTATTGTCATGTACTGTATGATGATTTTCATTTTTGACAACAATCATGGTATGCCCAGACAACTGCCTATGTAACATAGTAACATAGTACATAAGGCCGAAAAAAGACATCCGTCCATCCAGTTTGGCCTGTCATCCTGTTAGTTGATCCAGAGGAAGGCAAAAAAAAAACTGTGATTTACTGTCAGTGCACAGACTAATATACTTCCATAGAGATTACTGCCGCAATACCGAAATTTACCTGGACATCTTTGAACAGATTTACAACCAACTAACACCAGAAGAAAAAATGTCCTGCTTTTTCAAACAAAATGGGGCAACATGCCGCACCTCACAGAACTCACTGGCACAGGTTCATGAACTGTTTACAGAGGAGCGAACTGTGAGCAAGGGGTTTTGGCCACCACGTTCCCCAGACTTGTCCACGTGCGATTTTTATCCGTGGGAAAATTTAAAACAGAGAATGTACGCCAACAATCCACATCGCCTGGATGAACTCAAGGAAAACATCACAAACACTATCTGCAGCATCACAAGCAGTATCAGCCAATGTAATCCGATGTGTTCAAAGATGCATAGACCTAAACCCAAAGCCAAAGCCTGTGGAGACCTTTTCTGAAAGACCTTTAGAGAAAGGACTACTCTGGACTTAAGGATGCCACTGACAGGAAGCTGTTAACCTCTACAAGAATGTCTTCAAACTATAATGGGCTTTGCTGATTGGCTAAGACAATATCTAGAAAGTGTTCCAGGGATTGGCACTGTATTAACTGGCACCCCAAAACTCAGCAGATTCTACAGTAATAAAAAAAAAAACATCCACTTGCTCCCTTATCTTGTCATACTATCGCAGGAGGCGTACTACTTTTTCGTGGGCCACCTTGTAGACTTGCTAAATGCCACCTTCTCTTGAAACAGCTAATCAGCAGTATGCTGGGTTAGCTCAGATATTGATGACTTATCCTGAGGACATGTAATCCATATTCTGTCTGCACCCCTTTAATTTTGCCACTAATCTCCAGGTAAAATCCACAAGATATAAGATATGCCTTCTGCACAGATTTCTTCCTAGCGTTAACTAACCTACTCTAACTCTACTCTAACCTAAATTTGAGTCGATATATTCAACCTTTATTTATAAAAAATAAATAAAATAAATTTACCATACATTTGGAAAATTTTCTAAATTTGTATTTCTTTGCTTTTAAGATAGATACCTCATTAAAATAGTTATTACCTAACAGTCCCCATATGTCTACTTTATGCTGGCATCATTTTGTAAACATTTTATTTGTTTAGGATGTTAGATGGCATAGAATTTTAGATGCCTTTTTTTTTTCCTCCAATAAAAATCCAAATATACAATCATTTCATTGTCTACATACATATAAAATAACACAAAAGAAAAAAGAAATACGCCAGTCAATGTAACATCAAATACTTAAAGTATTAGTCTAATCCCCCCCATGAGCCCAGCCAGCCCATCTCCACTCCCACCACGGTTGTCATCGATGGGGACAATGCGACCCAAAACCCCAGATATTACCCTCCCTAGAAGGTCTACACCGCCAGAACCGTTAATACCACAAAGCCCATACCTTTTCCCATTCTCTCTCTGGTTTTCCCCCTTTACATTTGATACGTTCAAATTCCTTTATTCTAATACCGGAGTGTAATATAATCAATGCACTATTTTATACTGTATTAACCTGAAGTGGCTAGAAATCGAAGCTTTTCTAATGTTTTGAAAAATCTCTCTCCAATGAAGTGAGTTACTCCTCCCCAAATCCTCTTCCCATTTTAACACCCTTTTAAACTTAGTGATCTTCACTAATTCCTTTTGTAATCTAACATAAATGTGTGACATTTTAAACCTATCCCCGAAAGAAGTAAAGCAAAAGTCCAAAAACTGTTGTGTCTGAATACAATTTTTTTTTTAATTGGTCTTTAAATCAAAAGCATGTTTAAGTTGTGAATATCAAAATCGGCTCAAAACAGTGATTGCCGTACCTGGAATCAGTTTAATTATAGGCTTTAATTTACCTAATGTGCAGATGCTATTTTTAAAATTTTATGAATATTTACAAAACCCACTTTTTAAAGGACCAATTAAGATATAAAGTCACTATATAGGGCTTACATAATAGAAAACATCCATAAATGTCCCCATTCTAGAAACTAGACCTCTAGAGTTGTGCAAAACTGATTTAACAAACCTTGTTAACCCTTTAGGTGTACCACATGAAATAAAGGAAAATAGATGAGAAATTTCTAAATTTCACTTTTTTTTAAAGATTTTTAATTTGAATCCGCTTTTACCATAACACAGCAAGGGTTAACAGCCAAAGAAAATGCAACATTGATTCTGCAGTTTACAGAGGCACCCCATATGTGGTGGTAAACTGCTCTATTGACACACGACAGGATTCAGAATGGAAAGAGTGCAATATGGATTTTGGAGAGCAGAGTTTATAAGATCTTTTTTAAGTGCCATGTTGCATTTGAAGAAACTCTGTGGTTCGCCTACAGTGGAACCCCACAAAAGTGACCCCATTTGTGAAAATACACCTCCAAGGAATATTTTAAGGGTTGTAGTGAGCACTTTGGCCCAACAGTATTTCATAGAATTTTGAAACAAAAATGAAAAATTACATATTTTAGGGTACTTTCACATTTACGGCATAGCTATCCGGCAGGCTGTTCCGGCAGATGAACAGCCTGCTGGATCCGCCATGCCGCAAGTACCCGTGCACTTCCGTGCTGCCGCTCCATCCCCATTGACTATAATGGGGCAGGAGGCGGAGCTACAGCGCAGCATGGCAGTGATCGCCGGACTAAAAAGTCGGAACTGCAGTACTTTTAGTCCGGCGATATCCAGCCGTGCACTGCTTCGCCCCCCGCCCCATTATAGTCAATGGGGACGGAGCGGCAGCATGGCAGTGCACGGGTACTTGCGGCATGGCGGATCTGGCAGGCTGTTCACCTGCCGGAACAGCCTGCTGGATAGCTATGCCGCAAATGTGAAAGTACCCTTAGAAGAAAATTTCACTTTCGGCATAACATTTTTACTTTTCACAATTGGTAACAGGAGAAAATCCACCACATAATTGTTTACCCATTTTCTCCTAAATACCACCGTATGTGCTTGTATACTGCTGTATGGGTGAATTGCACTGCAGTGATTTTCCAACCAGCACCATACAGCACTGTTTCTGAATTGCTCTTTTCTGAAAGCCATATTTTTTTTTATTATTTCTGGGTAAAGTCTTGTGTGAGGGCTTGTTTTACCCAGGATAAGATGATGGTTTCATTGGTACCAATTTTGGGTAGATATTACTTTTTGATTGCCCAATATGATGCTTTTTGTGAGGCAAGGTCACCAAAATATGACTGTTATGACAGTTTTTATTTTTTACGGTGTTTACCTGATGAGGTAGATCATGTGATATTTTTATAGAGTTAGTCATTATGGACACTGCGATACCAAACATGTCTATTTATTTTTTTACTTATGTTTTTGTATCACCATTTTTTTCACAATCGCCTTGTGTGGGGGCTTTTTTTTTAAAGGCGGGGGGCGAGTTGATGTTTTCATTGTTACTATTTTGGGGAAGATATGACTTGATATTATGCTTTTTGTGAGGGAACGTGACCAGAAAATGTCTATTTTGGTACCTTTTTTTTATGGCGTTCACCTGACAGGGTAGATCATATTTTTATAGAGCCGGATATTACGCACGCGGCGATACCGAATATGCTTATTTTTTTTAATCAAAAGTGGTATGCCAACAATTTTTCTCCCCACTTTTTCTACTTGTCCCAGTATGTGACTTCAACTTTTGGGAATCTGAACTCCTCTTCAAAGCTGTACAATACACCTTGCATTGTACAGCACTGAAGCCTGTCTGTACCACCCAGGCACATCGCTATGAGATCCAGCAGGCAGCAGGGGGACCCAGAAGTACTAGAAATGCTTCTGGGGCTGAGGTCAGCATTTGCACGCTATCACTGCTGCGCAGGGAGCGATGCATAATGGGGACACATCCTGATCCCTGGCGGGACCTTCAGATACCGCGGTCTCATTGACCGTGGCATTTGAACAGTTAATCCGCCAGCATCAGAGGATAGAGTGATACCAGCGGATACAACAGGGGCCCAGCTGTCAGAAACTGCCGATCCCCTGCCGCTCATAGTGTGGGCGCAGCTCTATGGCGCTGGTCAGGAACTCAATTCCCGCAGCACCGTACATGCATGGCACTGCTTGGGAAATGTTTAAAAATGAGTGGCTTCTATAAGCAGACAGATTGTCATGTATGTAGACAGATGTTATCATAAACTTGGCACTTTCCATAAACTTTCTTAACTATAAATATAACAATAACTCAATAACCTCTATCGTATGAATATCTCTTTTTGGTCTACTCTGATGCCTGAGCGGATAATGAAATAGAGTCCATCTCCCCATAATGGGTATGGGAAAGAGGGGCAGATTATGTATGGAAACATGGCAATCCTTGACTTTTAATATTATAGATGGTAAAATCACATACATTATTTTAATAATCACGGTCTTTTAAATAGTTTTTAAGCCATTACTGTTGTTAGCGATGTGACAGATATGCTGTGCATTTTCTGCAGTGGAACTGCATGCAGAAAACCCACAGTGTAATATAGCAGCAGCAAAATGGATGAGATTTAATCAAATCTTATACACACACTGCAGGAAATTTCTCCAGCAGAATGCACAAATAACATGACTGGTGTTGCGTAATTTAAACACATGTCAATTAATGCTGCAGATTTTCACCCTTCAATCCAACAAACCCATAACAATTATGAAGTTAAGCGTAGGTTCACACAGAGGAGGTTTTGGGAATTTTCTGTAGATTTTTCAGCCAAAGTGTATTTGAAAGGAAACAGAAATATAAAAGAAAGACTTGACCCTCCTTCTTGCTCGATCCAGTTCTGGCTTTGGCTGAAAAACCTGCAAAAAAATCTGCCTCAAAACCTCCTCCCAAAAACTCCAAGTGAACCTATTCTAATTCTGCAACTACAACTACTAATTCCTACACTTTAACTATATTCTTAGAAGAAAATGATACCATAAAACTTGAATTGAAAGTTGCAATACTTTTAAAGTGACATTGAAGTACACAACTAAACCACTGTAGTCACTGTCTACACCAGGGACACTTGACTGGTGGACACTAGTTGTCTAGACCAGTGTTTCCCAACCAGTGTGCCTCCAGCTGTTGCAAAACTACAACTCCCAGCGTGCCCGGACAGCCTTTGGCTGTGCGGGCATGCTGGGAGTTGTAGTTTTGCAACAGCTGGAGGCACACTGGTTGGGAAACACTGGTCTAGACCAGGGATGGGCAAACTGCGGCTCTCCAGCTGTTGTAAAACTACAATTCCCACCATGCCCTGCTGTAGGCTGATAGTTGTAAGCAGTCTTTGCATGCTGGGAGTTGTAGTTTTGCAACAGCTGGAGAGCCGCAGTTTGCCTATCCCTGGTCTAGACCATGCATATTGCATATATGCATACATGCCATACTTTCCGTTATTAAGCTGCTGCATGCAGTTTGATGCATCCTCAGCATACGGACCATTGGTAGGCCTATTGTGCAGGGGAATGCAAGTGGGTACAAAAATAAAAATTACAGATTCTGATTTAGCATTGTTTCTCCTATCCAGCAATTCAGCAAGTATGGGGACATTCTTTGATGACAGATCTCTTTAAATAATAAAAAAAATCCTTCTGTATACTTTTTACAAACTTTATTTGTTTAGGACTTAGAAAATATATTTTTAACAGGAAATATCTTAAAGAAAAAATTGAATACATTGTTTCCCAGATAGAAATGTAGTTCTAGGTCACCAGTACTGTGATCATTATGTCTAAAGAGTGTAAAAAAAAATCTCTCTAGGCGTGTAGCTTTCCCGGAACTCTTAACATCTATGCAGCAGCTGCTCTGTGATGAAAAGTTATTATTTTTAAGGATTCCCTCATCCTTACATCTCTTGCCAGTATCTCACATGCCCTTCTAGTTATTACTAGTTAACTTCACCATATATTAAACAGAGAGAGACTATCCAGGATGGAAACATGGCCTATTTAGGAACCAGATCCATGAACTAATATAAACAATTCCAGCATAATACTATGCTGTGGAAAAGTGGAATGTAGTGGCTGATTATAATCTAATTAATACATTTACATACTACAATTATTTATTACATAGACTAAAGTAATAATATTTATTGTCTCACTCAAGAAAGTCAGATTATAAACATGGCACAATCTGTTAAATGCTGAATTAAACAAACAAAACTGCAATACAGATTACTTACTTTGAGGAAAACATTCTAATACAGCAGGTAATCTGGGGTGTTCCCGATATGCAGTGGTGAACCTACCAAAATTCATCCAGGGAAGGACAACAAGTAAAGTGTTTCAATCCCAAAGAAATGCTGCTGTAGCAAAAATGTCTGAAATAGTTAGGCCCCTTTCACATGAGCGTGTCCGGATTAGGTCCGGATGCGTTGCGGATGCGTTCAGTGAAAACTGTGCGATTTCACAGGCAAAGCCATTCAGTTTTGCCTGCGATTGCGTTCAGTTGTTCCTTTTTATCCGCGCGGGTGCAATGCGTTTTGATGCGATTTTCACGCGCGTGATAAAAAACTGAAGGTTTACAAACAACATCTCCTAGCAATCATCAGTGAAAAACGCAACGCACCGCACTTGCTTGCGGATGCAATGCGTTTTTCACGCAGCCCCATTCACTTCTATGGGGCTAGGGCTGCGTGAAAAACGCAGAATATAGAACATGCTGCGATTTTCACGCAACGCACAAGTGATGCGTGAAAAAAAACGCTCATGTACACAGACCCATTGAAATGAATGGGTCCGGATTCAGTGCGGATGCTATGCGTTCACATCACGCATTGCACCCGCGCGGAAAACTCGCCCGTGTGAAAGGGGCCTTAAAGAGGACCTTTCACCACTCTTGACATGCTTGTTTTAATAGCTTCATGCATTCCCTATGTAATCACAATTCTGGAGCATCTATTCTTATGGTTCTATTTTGTGCCATTCCTCTATTATTTCTACTAGAAGTTATGAATGAATGAATTGTCTGCAGTAAGGGTACAGAGGGGTGGTAAATAGAGATGTGCGAATTTCATTTTTTGAAATTCGTTCACACTTCGTTTACTGGTAAAAGGTGAATTGCGTTATGGATTCCGTTGCCACAGACCATAACGCAATTCTATGACGGAATGCATAACGGAATGCCTTTAGTCCTCTCCTGCATAACGGAAACGGGACGGATCTGTTTTGCAGCCCATAGATTTCTATTATGACTGAATGAATAACGGAATGCCTCTAAAGGCATTCAGTCATAGTACTGCGTTAGGTCCGTGGCAACGGAATCCATAACGCAATTCACCTTTTACCAGTAAACGAAGCATGAAATAATTTCATAACCTGAAATTCGCTCATCTCTAGTGGTGACAAGTTGGGGGTGTGTACCTGCACAGTCTGAAAATGTCACCATTGATTGGATACAGTGAGTTTGCGCAACCAACCCCCCCAACTGGTTACCACCCCTCTGTACCCTTACTGCAAACTGCTAGCAATTCATTCATAACTTCTAGTAGAAATAATACAGGAATGGCACAACGTGGAGCCATAAGAATAGATTCTCCAGAATTGTTATTACATGGGGAATGTATGAAGCTATTAAAACAGGCATGTCAGAAGTGGTGAAAGGTACTCTTTAATGCTGGCCTTAAAGGGGTTGCTAGGATATGCCCCCATTGTCTGATAGGTGCTGGTCCCACAGCTAGGATCCACACCTATATCGGGAACAGAGCCCCTAAAGTGATGGAGGATGGTCTGCGCATGCGCAGCCACCCTCCATTCATTTCTATGGGGCTGACGAGAATAGCTGAGCGCTGGCTCAGCTATTTCCATCGAGCCCATAGAAATTGATGGGAGTGGTGGCCTAGCCATATGCCCCCATTGTCTAAGATGAGACAGCCACTCTAACAAAAATGTCTCAACACACATTACATCATAACTTGATGAGCATGCTGGGGGAGGATGCATCAAGCTGTATTATGCAGCTGAATAAAGGAAAGTATAGTGGGTCTACATGGTCAGGACTAGAGATGAGTGAAATTTAAAAAAATTTGATTCGGACGCTTTGCCAAATGTTTGTGCATTGCAGAAAAATGCATAGCTATTTGCTGTGGTAATGAATCAGTTACTGTGCGTCAGTATAACAGGCAGTTGACAGGCGTCCCTGTTACAATCGGTTCACACTTCACTTATTTAGTTAGTTACGGGGCCAAAACTAACCAAATAACTGAAGTGTGAACTCAGCCTTACAGGTCAATGTTAACATCAGGTATAATGGACCATGCAGTTGCCCAACATTCTACTATAGAGTGAAAGAGCGCACTCCTTTTACACCATCAGCTGATTCCACATAGATTTATACAGAACCTGTTCTGTTACAAGCTGATACAAGTAGTGCCACCATGACACAGTGGAGAGGGTGTCAGCAGTAAGTTTGTGTTGACGTCACTGTTTATTTTTCTGCTTCTTCTAATCTGTCACAAGAACAACCCGAAAAAAATGGATCCTGTCTTTTGAGCATCCGCCTTTACATGGTCAGCATTTGGTCAGTAATCTATTAGTATTTCTAAGGCCAAAAAAAAGCAGGAGTGGATCCAAAACAGAGATGACAAGTTATTGGAATATTTGCATGTCTTTTGTGTTTTGTACCCATTCCTGCTTTTAGCTTCCAAATCACGAGACTGTGTAAAAGAGGCATTGCGAATGGATCCGTTGTGTTTCTAATTTTTCTGTCCTTCTGACAGATCAGAAGAAGGGTAAATAAATGGTGATGTCAACAAGGCCAAACAGGGACACTAGTGGCCCCGTCACAGAGTGTTGAGGGTGGCAACCGCATAAGTAGTCAACTCAGTGGCCAAGTTACAGAGTGGGTGGCAACCGCATGAGGAGTCAACACAGTGGCCCAGTCACAGAGTGTTGAGGGTGGCAACCGCATGAGGAGTCAACATAGTGGCCCAGTCACAGAGTGGGGAGGTGAGGGACAACAGCAGGGGCAGTAGCAGCACAAGATGGTGAGTGGAAGTAGGAGAAGATGGCAGCAGAGACAGCAGGTGTGTGGCATAAGGCAGGTGGCAGCATCTGAATAGTGGCGGAAGCAGGTGGCTAGAAGAAATGGGTCTTTTTTCAAGTTATGGTGTGGCACCCAGAATGATCTAGTCTGATGCATCAGGCACTGGCGCCTGGAAATCCTGGCTGATCCATCTTTACAAAGATTAGTCTCTACACATTTTATCAGGAAAGGCGAGTTCTCTTTGGGGTACCTATGCCCTCGAGGCACTAAACAGCCGTGATATGATACTGTACTGGCCGTACAGGAAAGCTTTCCAGGGCAAACTCGACAAGTTGGTAACCATACATCAAGTTTGACTGCCCAGTAGTCCAGGGGATCTTGGATCTGGGGTGGCAGGGTGCAGTCCAAGTATTCCACCACCTACTTGTTCAGGTTCTGCTCCATGTCATGCTGCTGTTGCTGGGTGGTTTCTTCATCCAGATGTTGGATGAAGGACCTGCCGTGATGTCACAGGATCACATGGGTCACATGGTCCACTCAAATGCTTCTATGATTGGACCATGTGACCCTGTGACGTCACCACAGGTCCTGAAGCAAGCAATCATCAAGAGAGAAGACGTTCTGGGGCTCTGCGCGTACAATGGGAGAAGGTGAGTTAACTCTTTATTATTTTTAACCCTCTATAGCCCGGGGAACATTGCATTCTGTAATTAGAATGCGATTATTTTCCCTTATAACTATGTTATAAAGGAAAATAATAACGATCGGGTCCCCATCCCGATCGTATCCTAGCAACCATGTGGGAAAATCGCAACGCATCCGCACGTGATTGCGGATGCTTGCGATTTTCCCGCATCCCCATTCACTTCTATGGGGCCTGCGTTGCGTGAAAATCACAGAATATAGAACATGCTGCGATTTTCACGCAACGCAAAAGTGATGCGTGAAAATCACCGCTCATGTGCACAGCACCATAGAAGTGAATGGGTCCGGATTCAGTGCGGGTGCAATGCGTTCACTTCACGCATTGTACCCACGCGGAAAACTCGCCCGTGTGCAAGAGGCCTTAAGGATGCAGGAAGCAGGATGCAATCAGAACGCATTAATCAAAGATTAATGAATTTCACCCCAATTCCACAATTAAGTGTTAATGGATTGAATTATGTATAAAAGAACGTGAACACCCCAAAATCTGTAGTATCAGGCTGCAATTTCACCCCAATTACACAATCAAGAATTAATTTATATATATGAAAGAATGTGAACACCCCAAAAACAGTAGTATCAGACTGCAGTTTCATCCCAATTAGACCATCAAGGATTAACAGTTTTACTTATGTATAAAAGAACATGAACACCCCAAAATCTGTATCAGTATCAGATCACAAATTTTTACCCCAATAACAGAATCAAGGATTATTGGAATTAGTTATGTATAAAAGAATGCGAACAACCTAAAATCAGTAGTATTAGAACACTGTTTAACCATATTTAGTGCAGCACGGTGTAATAGAATAGCCCCTATTAGCCATTCTTTACACTGTTCAATTAGCCCCCGATTTCTCCCTATAGTGTGGATAAAGCCTCTGTATTATATCCCTACACTATCACTAAGCTGTCCCTGAACTGGTCAAAAGTTATATTTTGTGAATAAAGTCTTTCCTTATCTTTGTCCCTAGTGCCTGTAACGTTTCTCCCTGCACTAAGTTCACTGAAAAATGGCAGAGACCAGACAGGATGAGGCTTTTTATAGGGCTGTGACATCACAGGGGCTGGCTACCTGCTGATTGGCTGGCTGCACTGCATTATGGGTGATCCCTCATTCCCAGGCTTCTTACTTCCTCTTTGTAACATGTGCAGCAGTCATTTTAGAAAAAACCTGATTCGTTACCACAAAGAGCAAGGAAATTCAACTTTATAACAAATCTAATTTTTCCAGAAATTCGGATCAAATTCCACTTCCTCAACTTCGATTCGCTCAACACTAGTTAGCACAACTAGTGCCTGTTCCGGATTTAAACCTCAGTTTACCAGTTGAGTGCCCCTGGTGTAGACGATGGTAAGGGTGGCTTAGCTGTTTCCTCAACACCTCAATGTCGCTATAAAAGTATTTCAACTTTCCATTCAAGCTTTATTTTATCCTACTGTTTTAAAAATATAGTTTCAGGGTTCATTCACATATCTGCAGTAGCAAATTGCACACCAATGCTGGCTTTGTAAAAAAAAAAAAAAGCCTTTGGAATCCAATCACATTTGTGGCATACAATATGCAGACCCAAAGGGGTTAAAAAAATGTTAATTTGAATGCACAGAGGAAGAACTGTATTTTTCTTGTCCTGAGTACAGAGCAGGAGAGGTCATAGAAACAGTTAATACCCACCTATCTTGTAGCTCTTACTCGGTCCATATCAAGTGCACCATGGGACTTTCGGCAGCACCACTTAGCTGGAAAGAAGTTTCCAGGGAAACTAATAAGTAGCATGGCAGGATAAGGTGTGTCATTGTTATAGCTCCTCCAGGTGGGCACGTCTGGCACTCTGCTCACCTGCTCTGGCTACTTTGTGTCCTGGTTTGGACCCGCTGGCGATAACCTCCTTCTCCTACCTGAAGGGCCCACCCACCAGCGTATCGCTGCCAGCGGTCCTCTCCTCCACACTGACTTGGCCTGTCCCTGTGGTGTCCATAGGGTCCACCGGATCGCAGAAACTGTCTGTTCTGACCTTGGCCTGTCCCTGACTATGGCTTTTCCTGATCCATTGGTGCTCTACATCAGTGTCTATTAACCCCCCTGGGTCAACAGTCACTTAAACAAAGCTGGGACAGGGAGACCATTAATGGCTGAGGGCAAGCTGAATGAGGAAAAGTACAGAGATACTGTTAATTTAAACCTGATTCAGAGAGCTATGATCCTCAGACTGGGCTGAAAACTCACCCTCCAATAAGACAATGGCCCTAAGCCCAGAGCAAAAACACAGGAGTAGCTTAGGGACAACTCTGTGAATGTCTATGATTGGTCCAGTAAGAGTCCTAACTTGAACTCATTTGAACACCTCTGGAGAGACTTGTAAAGGCTGTCCACCGATGGTCTACATCTAATCTGACACAGCTTGAGAGGATTTATAGAGAAAAATGGCAAAATATACCCAAATTGAGGTGTGCAAACCCAAGAAGACTGGAGGCTGTAGTTGCTGCTACAGGTGCTTCAACTAAGTACAGAGTAAGGGGTCGGAATACTTATGTTGATACAATAATTTATTTTTAGAAAATTTGATTTTGAACACTCTGTTTTCACTTTGTCATTATGGGGTACTGAGTGCATAATAATGGGGAAAAACAATAGTTTTTTATTGGTTTTTACATGAAAATAAATAGGTTACAAGTACAATTGACGAATTACCAAAAAAAGGTAATAATTGCCAATATAACAATATGTACACAAAAGGTGACAGTTACTAATGTACATTGGGGAAAAACTTATTGTGAAAAAAGGGTCTGAAGACTTTCTGAATGCACTGTAATCTCTGATCATGGTATTCAGATGGACCCAGAGAAACTGACTGTGGTTCTGCATTGGCCTTTTTCTACAGACCAGGGAGCCATCCAACAATTATTGGGCTCTGTCAGTTATTACTGGCAATTCATTTCTCAATTTTCCACCCTCACTGCCCCTATATCTGCCCTTACCCAGCAGAGCATGAATGCAATGGAATATTTGTGTTTCTGTCCCTCTGTCTCAATTCTCCACCACCCCGATGTCTCCAAACAGTTCTTCCTGGAGGAAGACACATCCTCTGTGCAAGCTGGAGATGTCCTTACTCAGAAGGGTTCTTCCTGTAAGATGACAGAGAACTGCTCACTATATAAGTTGGCCCTGGAAAAGTGGTGTCATCTTTTGGAGGGTGTCTGTCATGCCACTTTTGGGGCAGTGAGTGTGGACCCACTATGCCAACCAACCAGTTTGGTTTTGGGCTAGTCCTCAAGGGACATTATTCTGGTGGTCCCCTGGTTTTAGATTTTAACCCCTATACAAGAATCTGTCCATTGCCGCAGGTGGGCCTCCAGACCGCAACCTCTTGGAATGGTCCCCATGTGTTTGGCTGCTGACCCACTGGAGTCAGAGACACCAATGCCAAGCTTTAAGGGTTCAGGCAATACAGCTAGTCAGGAAATAGGCAAAGGTCAAGGCAGGTAGAGCACATGTGCATCCATTAAACAGTCCAGAGGTCAGGGCAGCTGGCTCAGGCTCGGTACAGTTAACAGGCATGAGTCAGTTTAGGCAGTAGAGAGCAGACATCATGAACGAAGCTGCCCAGCGTAGAACTTGATGGAGCACAGCAAGTGGCAAAAAGGTCACAGGATGGCAAGGATAGACTTCCACATGAGCTAGGACATCTGCTGTTTTTTCCAAAGTACAAAACAGACCCCAATTGATCTGATATTGATGACCTACCCTAAACATAGGCCATCAATATCAAAGTCATGAAAAAAACACGGTGAAAGCAATGTAAAACACATTAATTCAAGTTGATTCCATAACCATGGCAATTCATTCAGTGTTCTCCAGTGGTCTACACAATGAACCGTGAAATGTCTTCTGGTACTGGATCAAAACATCCTGCAAACATTTGACTGTTTTGAGAGAAAATTGTAGTTCTACATATGCAGGTAGATAGATAAACCTTAGTGTGTATTAAGTAAAGGTCATTTTACACTGACCGATAATCAGGCCAATTATTGGGGATGACAATCACTGTTCATGAAAACCTTGTTCATCGGGTGATCACAGTCTTGCTGTAAACAGCGATCTGTTGCCCAGAAACAATGATTTTCTATGGGGACAAGGTTCTGCTGTAGCGATCACTTATCCCCATACAGCAGAGGTGATGGCTGCATGTAAAAGCAGCCCTCATCTCTGCGGACAGACAATTCTAGGGAGCTTTTGGTTCATTTCTGGTAATTGCCAGAAACATTGGAACCTTAAAAAGACATGACAAAGAAAAACATGTCCAATGCGAGTCGAAACATCTTAAAACGTGAAATAGCATTTGCTGTTTTGGTCTTTTACCACAAAAGAAAAATAAACCTAATGAGTAAACTACCCTATTTTCTCTAAATAAATGAATACAAATTAAATGTTCTGTTTATATACTCCCCCAACTACCTGCACCTTTGCGATGCCTAAATCCTATTTTTTTATTATTTTTTACAAAGGATATAACCAAGTCATCTCAAACAATGACATGGTAGTACAACATTTAGAGTTCCCCTATTCTTGTGAAGGAACAGATTTTCCTGCCCATTCATGTAGAAATGAACAAAGAGATAACCACCCAAAAGATCTTTGAAGACAGATACCTCAAAAGATGTGAAACTCTTGAAGTGGTTGGAATATGTCTTTTAATTTTAGAAACAATGTGAAAATATTTCAATAATTCAAAGATCTTTAACAACAAACTTCCTCAGAGCTCTAAAAACCTTTGAAGAACAAAATTCAACAGGATAATAATCTTCAAAGAGGCTCTTCCTCTCCTCCCTTTTTACCACCACCTACAACCCACTTCATTGAAGACTAAATTATACTATAGAATATAAACTTTCAAAGGACGTAACATACTCTTTAAAGATCTTTAGTACTAGTGATATAAGCTATATTAAGTCACGCAAAGAAATATTTAAAACTAAAGAAAACATGAACAAAAAGAGACCTCTGACATGACTGCTAAGGTTTGAGTTTAAAGTGTACCACTTCTACTTAAAATTTTCTCTCTATAGTTACCAAAATATTTTCACATGTCTCCTTTAATAACACTCATCCATAATTAACAATCTGTCTTGCTCTCGGTCTCATGCAAACACTGTATACCCTACTGTAGTACCTATATATGGATTTTCTCCGATGTTATCCTGCATGTGTCCTTTGTCTTCCTATTGAAGTACAGCTTGAATGAATAGTACTTTGGCAATTTTCAGCTGATGTACCTTTCCAACTGACGAGCATGAAGAGTGCAATGGAGAACAGGGGAATGTAATCCCGAGAGAGGAAGAAAGACATTGTGGGAAGTGAAGGTAGACTAAACAAGTAGCATTTGACTGGAAGATGCTGAAAGTGTTCCCACACCTTTAGCCATACCACATAAGAGATCTTGAAAGAAGGAAATTATGCCCATGGTTATAATAGGGATAGCAAGGTAAGAAAGATTCCACAATTATATAGTAGAAGTATTCTATTTAGTAGAAGTATTGGGACACTGAATGGGGGTTAGATTTTTTTAAGTAGAGAAATGAGAGGTACATTTTAAAGGGGTTGTGCAAACATGAGGGGGGATTGGCAAACAGAAGATGCCTTAAAAAATGACTTGACTGGGGAACAAGTAAAACAGTCAGACAAAAAGAACACAACATTGTCTCCAATGGGGTCACCAGGAGTATTTTGCAAGTAGATATTAAGTGCATAACCTGCCCGAGTAACAAGACATAATGAAAGAAGCTGCCAAGTGCAGAACTTGAGGACACAAAGCAAGTGGTACGAAGATCACAGGATGGCAAGGATAGATTTCTACATGAGCTAGGACATCTGCTGTTTTTTCTGGGTCCAAAACAGACCCCAATTGATCTGATATTGATGACCTACCCTAAGGATAGGCCATCAATATCAAAGTCATGAAAAACACTGTGAAAGCAGTGTAACAAAGAACATTATTTCAAGTTGATTCCATGAACATGGCAATTAATTCAGTGTTCTCCAGTGGTCTGCACAATGAACGCTAAAATGGTTCTGGTACTGGATGAAAACATCTTGCAAAAATGTGGTTGTTTTGAGGGCAAATTGTAATCCTACGCAGGTAGACAGATGAACCTTAGCGTGTACTAAGTAAAGGTCCTTTTACACTGAACGTTAAACAGGCCAATTATTGGGGATTAGCATTTGTAGAAACTGGCCTGTGCACCAGGTGCTGGCAATCACCGTTCATCAGGTGATCATGTCTTTCACTCTGCACCTAAAATCATAATTTCTGTGCAGCCCAGAAACATTGATGTTCTATGGGGAAAAGCTTCTGATGCGCTTATCCCTGTAAAGCAGAGGTGATGGCTGCATGTAAAAGTAGCCCTCATTTACGCTTACAATCAGGGAGAGCATGGTAAGAAAGATGAAAGACGCCATGATTATTATTCCCAATCCCCACCTCCCATTCTTACACAATCCCTTTATCTATGTTATGTCAAACACATAATTAAAGTTAAGAAGAAAAGAAAGACTACTGATCACTGATGGTGAGTATCTTTACTAAACACTGCTAGAATAAGCTATGACTAAAAATTGATATTGCTATGTTTCCAGGGAATCATAAAGATGTGGATATCTTCAGCATACTTCTAAAGATAGCATAGAAATGTTAATATTTTAAGCAGAACAACACTCTCCAGAGCTAACACACAAGAAAAGAATGCAAACTGATTATAATACAAACTAATATGATGTTAAAATGGAATTTACTGGCTGCAGGCTAGGTCTGGAAAGATCCATCTTTGGAAAGCTATTTGTACCTCATTAAACCATCTGACCTTTAACAAATGCCATAAAATTTGCAGACATTATATATTAATCACAGAAATTGTCCATCAATTATGACAAACACACCTGAATTCTGCTTTTGGCACCCTAGACCATCATATTTCAATTGTTTTTCATATACTTTATCTTTAGTTAAATAACCATGAAAAAGTAAAATGAACTTGTCGTTAGGGAAACCATATGCAGCATACCCTACAACATTTTCAAGTCAAATCTATTTATATAACCACCGGCCTTCTAGTACAATATATCCAAATAAGACAAATATAGTACATTGAACTAAACAAGTGCATGAATAGTGGTGTAGATCAAAGACATGCTCTGGCCAGTGCTCCAGGCAGTTACGGATTATGACCACTATGGGTCTCTGCACATGATGCCGTGATCTGGCAGAATATGGTGATAAACATTGTTGTATGCCAGAGGTGAGTAATACATGGACTATAAACACATCAATCACTGCATGCATTTTATTTGGATATAGAGCACCATTTGGAAAGCCTCTGATCTCTTTTGCAGTTATATCATGCCAGGTGAGACAGGCAATCTGGCAGCTCACAGGTAGTCGGGTCTTTAATATAAGTACATAATAGAAGAGTGAAAGATTAAAATGCATATACAGGTTTAACCAATCCGACAATATTTAAAGAAAAAGTTTTCAAGCCATAGCAGCCACCCTATGAGAATTTTCAAAGCAATTTGTTAATTAACATGTACCACTGTCCGAATATTTAGGCTCCTGGATGAATATTAATGAAATGTTTTAGCACTGTTAGTGCATATCAGTAAAGTTAGATGGAGAGAAAACAACATAGAAAGTTCTGTTGAGAGTCATCAAATGTACAAGAGAAGCAGAAGATATGTCATTAGCAAAATTACGACTTTCATATTGAAAAAAGTAAGTTGCTACTCGTTAGCTATGGCAGTTTTATTAAACTTCATGGGGGAAATTAATCATAAATGGAATTTTTTAATTGAGTTCAACACGAGTCTGAAGATGTAATTTGTGCCAAAATGTATCAAATGTTGCATGTTATTTGATAAATTTGTTGCATCCTGAAGGGTCCATTCACACGTCCGTAATTTGGGTCCTCATCCGTTCTGCAATTTCAGGACCCATTCACTTTCAATGGGGCTGAAACGGATGCAGATCCGCATTTTCGGGATCCGCATCCGTTTTTCAGGGATCTGCATCCGTTTTTTCGGGATCCGTTTTTTCAGGATCCGCAATTCCGTTCCTGAAAAAAATAGAACATGTCCTATTCTTGTCCACAATTGCGGACAAGAAAAGGCATTTTGTATTATAGTGCTGGCTATGTGCGGTCCGCAAATTGCGGATCGCACATTGCCGATGTAAGTATTTTGCGGATCCGCAAAACACTTATGGACGTGTGAATGGACCCTAAAGAGGACCTTTCATGTGAAAAAAAAGTATGAACTACAGCCTAGGGAAGGAGACGCCCAGGACAAAAAGGGCAGACTCCTCCCAGTAGAACCAAGTCACTGAAGATAGCCGGAGGACATAGCGGGAGAACAGAGCGAATATCAAGTGCAGTGAGATCCCTGGGCGCCGCTCTCCATATCATCTTAAAATGTTACTCCACCTTCTATGCCACCCCATTATAGGACTAAAGGTGGCCATACACATTAGTCAAAAGTTGATAAAAACCGATTATTTCAACCAAAACAAACATTTGTTGGGTGAAATTTAACAGAGAACGATTTCTTTAACCGATCAATGACAGATCATTACTGTATGAAAAGAAGTCGACTGTGTTTAATATTTTCATCCAAAAGTCAGATGAAAGATCGTTCGTCGTTTCATATCCGTGTATGGCCAGTTCGAACAACTGTAACAGCCAATATGGACTAAAATGTGCATAGCTGCTTCGGCAAAACCAATATTCTTAACGTGTTTGCTCAACCATCAACCAACTTCTATCTAATGTGTATGGCCACCTTAAAGTTGGCCATACAAATTCTACTTTTGTCGGCCAAACCTACATACTGTAAAACAGCGGATTTGGCTGACAGACTAATGTGTGTGGGGAGCTTCTAACTCTCTCCAGACAGATAAGAGATAAGCCACCACTGTCTGGCAGCGGCTTTCTATCTTCTCCCCATCGCATACACAGACATGTTCAGCTTATTTGAACATGTACGTATATGGTGAAGCTGGCAGGGAGACAGGGGAGATAGCTGTCGGCAGAACAATCATTCAGCCAACATCTATTGAATGTGTATGGCCAGCTTAAGGGTATGATCACACAGCGTGGTCAGGAGCCATTTGGGGCAAGGCCGACTGCTGTTGAGAACTGCGTGGCCATATGGTCGTACTCTTAGAGTGTGACAATTTCTGCAACTTTTTTTTAAAAATCACAGTTGATAAATCTTAGATCGGCTCAACAGGCTAACCATTCCTAACCTCTCACTTAGTGCTCAAAATTGGAGTGTGTGGTATAAACAAAAATGCTCAATTATGTTTTTTTTTTTGTGCAAGTAAGCCCAAAAAGTTGCAAAGCCCTATTTTATAACTTTTTGAGGACAGAATTTTGTAGGGCTTAATAAATCGATGACACCCCTCCCCCCCCCCCCACACACACACACACATATATGTCTGATGGAAATAAAAATTTCAAAAGTGGCAAAATACTCAAAACTGTACAATAAAACACAATTAAAAATACTCAAGCAAATTTACTAATGTGATTGTGTCTAGACACTGTTAAATAGGGCAGTTCCACCTTACTGGAGCATAATGTCACATCATGTTTTAAAAATGCAAAAATCTCACAAAGTTTTAATGTAAAGTTAAACAAATGTGTCTAACCAAATATATCATACAGAGTATAGCCACTGAGATAAAGTTGGCGTATCTTTTGACTGACTAAGTTTACACTGTCTACATTTCAAACAGGAATAGTAACTCTGTTCCATAAGGTCTCTAGTGCCTACGTTGTCTGTTATTTTCTTTGATAATCCTCCAATAATTACCATTGTTCTGTTAATGAACAAAGAGTTTTTCACATAAGGGTTGTGGAGATTCCTTTATTTCTAAAGCCTTGGAAAACCCCAGTGAAATCTTCCAGTTTAAAATGTCCTTATAAATAATGAACTTTCTCTTATTCTGCTATGTCATTTAAAGGGAACCTGTCATCAACTTTATTCTGCCCATACTAACGACATCATAAAGTAGAGACATGTAAGTTGATTTCAGCGGTCTGTAATTTATAAGTTAAACGTAAGTGGTTCCCGAGAACCAACATCACAATCATTACAGACTGGGCCTGGAAAAGAGTCACGGCCACCTGAGAAGAGTCATGGTTATTCATAAATTCTTGCTCTCCCTGCCTACCTGCTGATGACTGAGAGGCTTCTACCTAGTTTTCTCCCTTTCTCTCTAAGAGAGAACTGCCAATCATCAGCCAATGGGTGAGGGTGCAGGAGAATATAAATAACCATGACTCTTCTCAGGTAGATTTGACTCTTTTTCAAGGCCTGGGCTGCAATGATTATGATGTGGTTCTCAACAACCACTTACTTTTAGCTCATGAGTGATACACCGCTGAAATCAGCATTTATTTCACTACTTTATGCTGCCCCCAGTGAGGTCAGCATAAAGTTGATGACAGGTTCCCTTTAATGAAACTGGTTAAGACTACTTTCATACTAGCGTTTTTGCTGGATCGGATCCGTCATGAACTCCATTGAAAGTCAATGGGGGATGGATCCGTTTTCTAGTGTGTCAGAGAAAATGGATCCGTCCACATTGACTTGCATAGTCATTGACTCATTGACTTTGCTCCGCGTCCTTTGGAGCATTCCATTCTGTTCAGTTACGTTTTGTCCCCATTGACAATGAATGGGGACAAAACGGAAGCGTTTTTTACGGTATTGAGACCCTATGACGGATCTCAATACTGGAAAATATTAACACTAGTGTGAAAGTAGCCTAAGGAAAGCTTTACATCTTACAAAAGTTTACAAAGCTAGGATAGAAATATCTTAAGTTACGTTGGGAGAGATGTTTTCAATTAGCCTACAGGCAGGTGCTAAGGTAAGAAAAATTGTTATACTGCTCTTGGGAATGTGCTCTCTTGCACGCTTTCTATTATAATGTGATAGCTTTCTGCAATTGAAATATCCCATTAATTTTTATTGAGTGCAGATAGCATTCTTTACAGAATCAGGGAGCAATAGCAAGTCTGTTTCTTCTGCTTCAGAGTCCAATTACCAAATATATAATTTGAACAAATTGCCAAACAGGTGGCAGTATCTCCCTATAGCTTCACCACATGGTATTATTCATCTCAGGGTGGTTTCATGCAGTATTTTAGGCATTTTTGCCTTTTTTTGGTGTTGTTTTTACAGTATTTTTATTTTCCTGCCAGATTTTAATTTTCATAGTGCATTATGTAATGCATGAAATACAACGTGAATTGTGCTTGAACAATTTTAGTGTCTTTTCTTTTTTTCTTTCAAAACACATGTTCTATGTGTGGTGTTTTTTGCTGACATTGATCCCATAGGCTTTGCCCTGCATGTTTAAAGTGTTACAAAAACACCATGAAAATACTGCAGAAAATATGAAATGCTACTTAGGGCTCTGTGCACACGAACGTATTTTCTTTCCGTGTCCGTTCTGTTGCGGACCATATGTGGAACCATTCATTTCAATGGTTCCGTAAAAAAACGGAAGTTGCTTTGTGTGCATTATGTGTTCATATGTCCATTCCACAAAAAAATAGAACATGTCCTATTATTGTCTGCATTATGGACAAGGATAGGACTGTTATATAAGGGCCCAGCTGTTCCGTTCCGCAAAATATACAATGCATACGGATGTCATCCATATTTTTTACAGATCCGTTTTTTGCGGACCACAAAATAAATACGGTCATGTACATGAGCCCTTAGATGCATGGCAATTTTTACAAGCCAAAAAAAATACTAAACTGTAAATAACTGCAAGAGAGTGTAAGTGTATATGCTTAATGTTGAAATCAAAGACATACAATATGTAGAGCTGCACATAAAGGCACATAAAATGCATGCAGTATTGAAATGTTTCTATGGCATTTTTTACCATGGTCAGCAAAAAAAAACAATGGAACAAATTTGCATGTCAAGGGACCCTAAATGTATATTTACTGTATTTCCTTACAGTTTTTTTCTGTTTTTGTATTATGGACAGTTTCCCTGATTTTTGTCCATTTGTTTTATAGAATTGAACATTTTTAAATAGAGAATTAAAAAAGAAATAATTTCCATAAGATGTGAGAGAAATAACTAGGAGCAGTAGGACAGGAAGAGACTTATCACTCTTTAAAGGTCAAGCAAAAAGATTGTACAAGTGGGAGTAGACTTGACGTTGGTAAATTGTTGAAAGGAGAACCTGATTGAATCACTTAACAGATGTTCATTTCATCTTTAAAGAAATAGGCAAGGTCAGGAGCATTGATATTAGTCATATGTATCTGTATGTTTGGACTAAGAATGATTACTTGATCAGAAGATGTGGTTAGAAAAATAGTTTGGTTTTGAGGTTTTATAGTTTAGGTGTTTAGGCATGGACAGATAAGGAAAACTAAATGGGGTATATATGTAACTTGTCAGTAAAATGTTGCATGTCAATGCATTTTATGGGTTCATGTGTTAAGTGTTCATGGACATGAGTGAAGATAGATTGCTGAAAGAACAGCAGATGAAGACATACTAAGCAGGAATACAACAGTTTTAACTTTTATTTTTATGCTATTAAAGTGATAAAATTTGCATTTTTTGGTTAGAATTTTTATACACAGTGTTTATCAATATTGGGTTTTTAGAGCGTGACAAAGTAAAAACAATGAATTTTTCAAGTTCAAACATTTATTTACATTTGAATCTGCTAGCATATAAAATTATTTTGATACATAGCATTACCTAGTTATTGGAGTTGTGTCAGAGACAGGGTTTTTTGTTTATTATTATATTGCAGTATAATTTTTAACTTTTTTAGTTGCTTCAAACCGTCCCCAAAAAGGTGACAAAATACCTTTTTAAGGAAATAATTTACAGTACCTGCAGCTGCAAGATTCTGCATGCAGCCAATACTTTTCAGCATTATGTCTTTACAGAGCTGTGAAAAAAGCCTCTTAAGGGATTAGTGTCTATATCAGATAACTAAGAAAATTTTAGTGAAAAAAATCATGGACTTATAAATAATTCAGTACAATACAGTAGTTAGTTAAAATTATAGTCATAGAACGTAAATTATAAATATCAGGTGACAACATACACATTTCTAAAACAGATCATATAATATGATGAATGTCTAAGCAGGCTGAAAGGATTTTTCCACACAGCACTAAAATTTATTTACAGTACCTACACAGAGGATGTTAGAATACCTTTCAAAACTAAGTTTTGGTTTGGCATTTAACGTATTAACAGGACTAGGAACTGGGCAAAGTTTGGTTTCAAAGCTAATAGCCCTCTCGGTCAATAATGGGTGTGCAGAAGGATCATTTGCTTATGTGCAGAGAACATTACATAGTGTACCTTGGAAATAATCTGACGTAAAGAGATGTCAGATGCTCTTTATAAAACAAATCCTTGCTTAGATGCAGATTGTGTGGTATTTAGGCTACCAGTTTCAGAGCATTTCTCCTCTTCCAGTGAGATGTGCCTTCTATGCCTACCATTATAAATTGTTGAATCTATTGACTCCCATCAGACTGATTTTTTCAATTTATAATTATTTATTATTGCTGATTTGCATCCTAAATGCAAATAAACCAACTTTCTAAATAGCCTTTATGAAAAATGCCCTACCATTTTGCTGATGTAGATTCTGCTCAACGCCTTCACAGCTGACTATCATGATGTTTCTAATAGATCAAACAGCACAATGTTGATGCCTGTGTTGGCTCCCCCCTCCTTACTCTCACTATTAGGCTGGGAACACACCTAAGCATTTCTGAATATCGCGTATGATGTTTTTGGATGCGCGTTTTTGTAACTAAGAAACGCGCATCATACGCGCGATTCAGTGATTCTCCCCTATTTCAGCATGGTCCATAGGCACGTTAAAATGCCCAAAAGAAGCTCATGCTGAAGCGACAGCGTTTGGCGTTTTTCAGCGCGTTCAAACGCGCTGTAAAGCGCCCAAATGTGAACCATGCCCATAGGAAAGCATGGCTTTCCACATGTTGTGCGTTTTACAGCGGGTTTGAACGCGCTAAAAAACGCTTAGGTGTGTTCCCAGGGTTAAAGGGAGTCTGTAAGCATTTTTGACCATACTAAACTGTTAATAGAACTAGGCAGGGTCTGGGGACAGCAATGCAAACATAACTTTAGTGGAACTTTCGGGACTACGCTACTGGGAACAGCACCATCGCCTCCAGGCACCTGTGCAACTGAACGAGCTGCACAGATGGTCCATTTATTTTTAGCCGGTGGCCAGCAATTGCCCCTGTTGTCTTAAGTCCCACAAGTTGTTTAGTTTGTGAGGAGGCAAAGTGTGCACCTTCTCAGAGCAGAGGGCAGGGGCTGTGAAGTAGCTTCACTTCATATTCACACAATTACAGATGAAAAAGGCTCCACAAAAGGTGTGTCTGTACTGCTCTCCCAGCCCCACCTAGAGTGTAGGGGACAGATAGCAGATACCCCAGGGCAGACTTTGCAGAGGGAATGGGGAATATCACAATCCTCAGAAACAATGGCCCAGATTTACTAATCCTAAAGATGGTGTAAGCTAAGACAGGCTGTCTAAACCTGTGTCAGATTTATCACAGTGATAAGGTTGGATTATAAATCTGGACCAACTAATAGGTTGGCTTACTCTGAGATATTCTTATGCCATAATTGCACTGAATGGCGCAGCTTAGGCCTTGCCTCCTTTCCTATGAAGCTCCTCCCACTCCTTCCTCAGTCCTGACCTCCTGTTAACCATGTTGGGAAAAAGTGTAGAATCCCCACACGTGCCAAACTGCACCAATTTGTACCAGAATATAGACAAATTTTTGGTGTAGACACATTAGTAGAACTGGGCCAATGTCTGTCAATACAGTAGAGAGTAGATTCCTTGTAGGCTGTAGAATCGGAAAGCAATCAAAGAAGGGAGTTTGCTAGTACATCATAGCTCGTGAACGCAGCAGCATTTTAGACACATAGGGTGAGATTTATTTAAAACTGGTGTAAAGGAAAACTGGCTTAGTTGCCCATAGCAACAAATCAGATTCAACCTTTAATTTGCAGAGCTCCTTTGGAAAATGAAAGATGGAATCTGGTTGTCAGTTAAGCCAGTCTTCCTTTACACCAGTTATGAAAAATCTCCCCCACAGATGTCACATCCAAGAACATGGCCACATGAGAAAAGTATGAAACTAGAAGAAGGTTACTGTATGGTCAAGGTGTCAGAAAAGTAACAAAGGAATGGAGACTGAAACCTGCAACTTTTTTTTTACTTAAGGTAAGATAAGAGATTAGGTAGCAGGATGGTAGTAGAATAAATGGAGTTGTGAGCCCATTCTTCTCTCCTTCAACTCCAGCAATCCAGGCCCCACAAGGTTTTGATAAAAACCTAATGTAGAGAAGTATCTCTTTCTCTTTTAAATTAACTCCCTGGTTGCCTCAGATAGATGAAGCTCCAAATCTTGGAGACATGTAGACTCCATCTACAACTTTCCTACCTGGTATGTCACAGTAACCACTAATATTAGTAACCCAGAAGGTACAGATTTGGCCTGGCAATTAGCATTCAGCTACATGCAAATCCAGCTGCTGGGCTGCATTTTGTATGGGCAAGTCTTAAACATAATTACAAATCTAGCACTTGATTCCTTATTAATTGGCACTGCTCAAAGTGCATATGTTGGAAGGAGTGAATCCACCGCTTTGGATCCTGAAAAAAGATTGGAAACATAATGTCCATAGGAAAAACAAAATAAGGAAACAACAGAAACATCTGAAGCTTTTGAGTGGTTGCAGAATTTTCAACACTTACATCACATTAATGACCTACAATAGAAATCAAATAACTCAGAATGGAAATAATTAAACTCATTTGGAAGGACTACACACATCATGCAAATTTGGAAACAAATGTGTTGAAAGCAGGAACAACTTCGTTAGTGATTCATTTAATATTTGTCTGGTCGTATGATTGAAAATAAAAAATGAAGATCTCAACAAGCCGAGACTCTGAAAACTAATATAATTACATGTATTTTAGGTAGGTTCTGAAAAACGATGGCTGCCTTACATATATATATCCCCATTGGGGCAAATCCACTAAACCTATAGATGGCTGCCTAGACTTAAACAAAAGTTATTACAGTGTCTCAGATGGAATAATGAATCTAGTGAAGGTCTATACACCTTTGGTTAACTCTATACCAACTGTGTCATGATATATATATTTTTACTTTCAAATAAAGCTTCATCTTTAATGCTAAGTGCCAAACTTTTTCAACAGAGTTAGGAAAAACTGAAGAAACCCTAGTTGTGCCAAATTATAACACTTGTGGAGAGATTCTAGATGCATACACATTAGTAAATCTGGGCCATTTTGGCTATACAGCTAGAGAGTTCCTCTTACCCTTTCAACTTTCTCTTTATTGAGTAAATTACATATACTAACTTTTATATTTTAGCATAGACATACAGATGTAGCAGAGCTAAAAGGAAAGGTTAAATAGTTAATTAAACAATGACAAAAAAGTTAATTGACTTTTCAATGGAGTTTGTCACAAGATAACACAATATGTTATCACAGTTCCTTTTAGTTCTGTTGTGCAACATGGCTTAATTCAAGTCTTCATTACATTCTATCTATTATCCTTTTTACTACAAGCTAAAATATACAGAATGAACCATTTGTACCAGTGTATCTAAAAGTTTTTCAATGTTCAAAAACGTGATCACTTCTCTGTGTCTTAATCATACAAGACCGTCACTTGATGGTCCCCCAGTTCTTTTTCCATAGAAATCTATGCAAGAGCTAAAAGATGCATTGAGTACCATCTGGCTGCTTACAGGTTTGTTCCAATATGTCAAAGAAGAGTAATGTGTCAGGATTTAGCCAGCACTCGATCCGTGACTTACATTGCACGGGAAGGGGCATTCCCCAGAAACAGTGTAAGAATGATCCCAGCAGACGTTTCTTTAGTAAGTGTTAAGTCATGTGGTATTTTTATACAGCAGGTTGTTACGGATGTGGCGATACCTAACATGTCTACTTTTTTTTTTTTTTTACATTTAACACAATAAAATAAATTTTGAAACAAAAAAATCATGTTTTAGTGTCTCCATAGTCTGAGAGCGATAGTTTTTTTTGGGGGGCGATTGTCTTAGGTAGGGGCTCATTTTTTGCAGGATGAGGTGACTGTTATATTGGTACTATTTTGGGGGGCATATGCCTTTTTGATCGCTTGGTGTAGCACTTTTAGTGATGCAAGGTGACAAAAAATGTTTTTTTAGCACAGTTTTTATTTTTTGACGGTGTTCACCTGAGGGGTTCGATCATGTGATTTTTTTTATAGACCTGGATGTTATGGATGAGGTGATACCAAATATGTCTGTTTTTCTTTTTTTTCTATTTTTTTTTACTATTTTATGTGTTTTATTTTGGGAAAGGGGAGTTATTTTTTTACTTGAAACTTTTTTTTTACTTTTTATTTTTGTCCCACTCTGGGACTTCAACTTCTGGGGGTCTGATTCCCTCTGCAATGCATTACAATACATTGTGTATTGTAACGCATTGGCTGTCAGCTTTTATGCTGACAGCATGCCTGTGAGACCCAGCCTGGATCTCACAGGCTTCTGTAGGAGGCAAGCCCTGATGCCTATGGAAGGTATCAGGCTTGCCTTCTCTGCCATCAGGTCTCTGACACTGCAGCGCAGGGACCTGATGGGGAAGCGGAGGGCATCCGTACCCTCCGCAAACCCCGTGCATGCTGCCTTCAGCTTTGACCGCGGCATACAAGGGGTTAATACACCGGCATCAGTGTTTTCACCGTTGCCGGCGTATGAAGCAGGGGTCCGGCTGTCAGTGACTACCGGACCCCCGCTGCTGATTGAGCGGGCACAGCACCTGCACCCGCCTGATCAGCCCGCTGTACATATATGGCACTCGTCCTTAAGTCACGTCCACCAGCGCCGTACATAGGGGTTAAAAGAGGCCACAATGGGCCCACCAGGTGGATCTGTTAGGGTTTTGTGTACCTGTGGGAGTATATAAAACACTGGCATCACTGGTGAATAGTTTAAGAGAAAATCATGCATTTTCATATCAATAATTCCTAGGTCAGCATAATGCTTCACTATATTGATAATCTTGGATTTTATTTGAAAAACTGGGTTATATTCCAATACCAGATAGATATTAACATCAGATAATTGCTGCTAAGAGCAGATCCAACAACCAAAAAAAGTGTGTGACATCAAGAAATTATTATATAAAAAGGGAAGCATTTTGGATCCACACATTAGATACGCTACAATTTAGGGGATTGAATACAGACTACAAGATTATGTGTCTTAGTGATTTAATATTTTTGTTACAGACTGCATCACAGCGCTGACAGTTTTGGATATGACATTAATTACAGGGATTATTGTATCCTTTACAACAGTGCCTTTGATTATTTTAAATACTGTACCTTGTTTTTGTTTTTTTTTGTTTCACTTAGTTTTGTTAAAAGGATTCTGTCAGCCCGATTTTGCATACAGAGATATTGGTGTCATCATATCAATCTCCATTATTCCATTAAAAATGTACTATTTTAATCCCCACCTGTAGTTTTATTTGTGATAAAAATAGGTTTTATGCATATGATAATTGCCTTCCTAACGTGCCCAAGGGGCTGTCCCTCTGGCCGTTTGTGCCCGGCCACGCCTCTGATGTCTGAGCCCAGCGCCGCCCCGCTGTTAATTTATTCACTCCTCAACAACCTTTTTTTTTTTCTCAGTGCGACGTAATACCGTGCATGCGCTGATGTCACACACGTCCGAGCCTGCGTGGTGTCCTGGCAGCAGCCTCAGCGCCTGTGATCTCACATGCGCCAGCGGGGGATTAATGCGCACTGAGAAAAAAAAAAACGGCCGGAGAGGAGTGAATAAATTAACAGCGGGGCGGTGCTGGGCTCAGAAATCAGGGGCGTGTCCGGGCACAAACGGCCAGAGGGACAGCCCCTTGGGCACGTTAGGAAGGTAATTACCATATGCATAAAACCAATTTTTATTACAAATAAAACTACACGCGGGGATAAAAATAGTATATTTTTAATGACATAATAAAGACTGATATGATGATACCAATATCTCTATGCAAAATCGGGCTGACAGAGTCCCTTTAATGGCGTGATGATTTAACTTTCATGTGACCTAATTACTTTGCTAGTTGATACCAACTGGTCATTTTGATATTAGTGAAGAAGGCTGGATGGGCCAAAACGCGTCCTGTAAACCTATATTTGTATGCTGGTATAAAGAATACACCTTGCTGAATGAAGAAACGTCGGCTTGGATCATTCTTACAAGGAAAAGTTAATTTGCGCTTTTTTTCACTGATGGTTGCTAAGAGATGTATAGTGTCATTTATCAAACTGGTGTAAGGTACAACTGGTTTACTTGCCCATAGCAACCAATCAGATTCCACCTTTCAGTTTTGACCCCAGTAGTTTGAAAATCCTTTAAGTCTATTATGAAAAACGCATGCAATCGGGATAGTGGAAACACAGAATGCAATAGCAGACAAAACTGATTGAATTCTGTGCAAAACCATCAGTTTTCTTAACAGATCCTGACACAATCCATTTCACTCGTATGAAGGAGGCCTCATACAATTATATCACCATCGCTGTATAAAAAGCCCTGTGCTCCTCCATAGCACCCCCCTGTTTATTACATCTTCTTTTTTATGCTCTCCCCAATGCTGTGAAGGAAAGTCTTTTACTTCTATCCATATGGAACACACTTCTGCTCGTTACATCTTTCCTTCTGCCACAACCCAGCATTTCAGGGAGGAGATGCACTCCCTCTTTTCCATAGACGGTCATCACAGGGCATATCGAAAATAGAGGATCTGATTGTTCCAGCTTTCTCATTCTCCCAAGTTTGTGCTATGTATGAATTCATCTACATGCATTTCTTTCATTACAAGCTCAATGTTACACTGCGGGTGTGCTATACTAAATGAAGTAGAAAGACTGGGAAGACAATTTTTGTCATAGAATTGTCACCTATAAAAACCATATAAGCATAAGTCAGGTTTTGACATGATGAGTTCAAGACTGTGTCGTGGGCCTCTTATGAGCATGTGTTTACTCCCAATTTGATTTTAAAGGCTCTTGCAATGGCACTGAAATACAGACCAGCTATATCCTATTGGAAGATATTCCTGAACATTCTGTAAAGTAAGAAATTTACACATGGGAAATGTACCAACCCCAGCTTTTTTCACACAAAGTTGACATGTTCCATTATAGTCCTGCTCAGTGACAAAGTCATTCTGTAATAGGATAGCCATTTTCACTCATACTCACACGATCCAATGTATACCTATAATCCATGGCTGGGCACTTTTTGGACACTTACCTAACACTGACACTCCTGTTCCCCACATATACAAACACATCCTTTATATTTCTGCTGCTACCTGCAAGATCATTCTACAGACTTGGATGGACCCAGATATTATGGGCCTTCCTTATTTTTAAAGAATTTGAGCTTCATATAGCACAGGGATTCGGTTAACGCTTCCTTACAGACAGGATTAAAAACGAAAACAAATAAATAAATAAATCAGCTTTTGCCAACTCATGTTAAAAATAGTATATGAGAATGTTTTTGCTTCATGGCTTAATACTCGGAACAGTCTTTGGCCAATTAAGTCCCATTATAATTGTTTAACACTTCTACTTCTTTATGCAAGTAAGTGGTTATTTTTATTTCAATATTCAGCCCTAGGGGTGAATTCAATTTGAACATCCTCAACTCCACCCCCCTCTTTCCCTTACCCCGTCCCTATTTTTCTTAGTATACTGATTCTTAAGGCTAGTTTCACACTAGCGGCAGGGGAGTCCGTCAGGCTGTTCAGGTGGGTGAACAGCCTGTCAGATCCGTCCTGCCGCTAGTTCACATGTGCCCCCAGACTGCCGCTCCGTCCCCATTGACTATAATGGAGGTGGGGCGGAGTTCCAGCAGCAGCACGGCAGCGCACGGTGAGAGGCAGCCGGACTAAAAGTACTGCATGTCGTACTTTTAGTCCAGTGGCCTCTTGCCGTGTGCTGCCGAAACTCTGCCCCCTGCCCCCATTATAGTCAATGGGGATGGAGCGGCAGTCTGGGCGCACACGTGAGCTAGCAGCAGGATGGATCCGACAGGCTGTTCACCCGCCGAAACAGCCTGACGGACTACCCTGCCGCTAATGTGAAAGTACCCTAACTCTATGGAAAAGCATAAACTGTACTGTTCCATTTAGAGGTATCCAGTAAAAATAGCTGTACCTTGCAGTATACAGTACAATCTTTTAACATGTACCATATGGCTACCCGCTGCCTCCCTACATCTGATATATAGATATATAAGCGTTCAACATTAGATAAATAAGCCTTCAGCCTGTGTCCCTTTGCCTAACACTGACTGCCAGTGATGATCACTGACAGTAATACTTTCCTCTAACTTCAAAGCGTGTCATGGTGGCTAGTTAGTTAGTGCTAGGAGAGTAGAGGAGAGCAGGGCTGTCAGCAATCAGTGCTGACAGTAATTTTTTGAGACAGGCAGAATAATCCTTATATGTAGGGAGGCAGAGGGCAGGGAGAGAAGAGGCAGACTGCAAGGTCCGCTTCTGAATTTTAAGGGGTTTGTATTCAGATACAGTTTGTGTTACATGTCCAGTACATGCTGAAGATGTTTGTATTCAGCATAACAGTATAACAATATATAACAATTTTCTTAGCAACACTCAGAGATTGAACACAGAGGAACACTATGGAGGCTATTTTTATTTTAAATAAAAGTAGACAAAAGTGCTTAATAGCAGCCCTTATGGTAAGTATTGGCCCCTTTAACTACTGGACCCATGCGCCTCTGCACAAGTTGCACATATGGTATGTCCACATCAGTGTCAAAAGAGGTTATCAGTATGTGAGTAGTGTCAAATTACAAGGTAATAGCCCTAGACATTCTGCCGCTATAACAGTGACTGTCATATTGCCCTTATACCAGCCCAGATCATGAGTGGTATCCATAGTACGGGGGCGATCAATTATTAATAATTTGTAGTGCCCCCAGTTATAATAAATCCCCTATAATGTGCCCAGTAGTAATCCCCTGTAATAATAGTGTCCCCTGTAATAATAATGCCACCTAAAATGTCCTGAGTATTATTAATGCCACCTAAAGTGGCTTCAGCAATAATAATGTCCAATTCCATGTTTCTGTTTGCTGTCAGGCCACGGAATACTTCTGATGCAAGTGGTCACAATGGCCATCATTGCCGTTCATACACAAAGGCTTTAGGCTTACTGGCTTATGAGGTTGAATGGCCGGTGGGGCAGTGAGCCATCATGCCCTACCACAGTATTCTATTTTATTCTCACCCTGAGGACAGCAACACAGTGGAGTTCAGGAGGACACCTACGGCTGTCGGCTGTGACACTAATCAGGACATTATGTATCCAGTCGGCAGCTGCAAGGAGGGCTCACATGGACCACTGGGCATTGGCTTTTCAGCAGTGTCTGTGGCCAGTCCACCCCTGACTCCATATCATCAGAACAAAATCAAGTTTTGCTTTTCGATACTGACATAAAAAAAAGTCAAGTAAAACATTTGTACAATTTGAGGGAAAGAAGGGGCAGTGAGCAGGGGTTGTGTAAAAATAAGAAAAGCCCCTTACTCACATGTTAATTTTAAAGCAAAGCTCCAATGCTTTAGCCCCTGATGTTCTGATCCCTGCTGGGCCTGCACGCTGTTCATTGTTCAGGTGACTGCTGCAGCCAATTTATGCACACATGACTGCTGTGGTCCATAACTGGCTGCAGTGGTCACACAAACAATGAAATGGACATGACCACTGCAGGTCCAGTGGCGGCTGGGGAGCAGCTGGAAATGCAAAAGGTGGGTAAGGTGTCTCTTCTATATTTTACTCTCTTTCACCAATTTAAAAATATCTTGTAAAACCTCTTTAGCATAAGTATCCAAATCTAATGCAAAACATTTAAATCACAGCAATTAGTCCACCTACACTTTACCACGAAAACATGTGTGCCAAACAGTGGATAAAATGGTTTTAAATGACCAGCCATTGCATCAAATATGGATTATTATGTTAGCACTGAGAGCTAGTTACAATATGAAGTTGCTCTCTCAGGAATACTGATTACAATCAGAACCAGATGTGCTTTCCATGGTCAGATTGAAAGCGGCTAAAAAAGATAAACAACTAGAAAACAGTTCAAAGAAAATAGATGCCAAGGGGTGTTTCTAGAAATTAAAATATCTTTGTGTGCATGTTCTGTATAGTTAGGGAAATAATCTTAGAATAGACAAAAACATTGCAAGTTAAAAAACTGAAGGACCACCAAGGTGTCTACTTCCTTGAATATTTGTTAGGTAACGTCAGCAATTTTTATATAGTTTCTGTTATGTGATACTGGTGTTGACCATGTCACAAGCAGAGAATAATACTACCAGCTATCCAATAGGTTAAGATGTGATAACAGGTGGATATCTGGGCAAAAAATAGTACCTATATGAGAAATCAACAAAGTACTATAAAAAGTCACAGCACGTATCAAAGGATTATAAAGCCTACTCTATGGACATGACTGAAAATTCATTGGAAAAGTCCAATTTCGTAGCAAAAAACACAACAGAAACTGCATGTATCACCTGCGGTTTTGCCTTAGAAATGGCTGTGGATTTTACCTTCTCCACGGCAAAGGGTGCCAACCGCTGGAGAGATTTGCAGCATAGATTTGTGTGCTGTACAAATTTCAAATCTGTACCACAGGTTAGTATACACTGGGGGTCATTTAACAAAGACCAGCTTTTTACACTGGTCGATGCTAGCCTCTGCATTCCAGGAGGAAAAGCCCAAGTTATGATGAGATGCAGGCCTTGCCATAAATTATGCTCACCTCTGGCAGTCTGTGCGCGTGGAATGAAAACTACTACAGCCCCTAAATGGAGTAGTTTTCACCACTTTTTTATGCCTGTTTCCATACATAAATGTTAGTAAATTTGCCAGGGCTAATATTCCTCCCCCTACTCCCAAGTGACAAGGAGGGTGTAAAAAAATAAAAACCATTACACAGACGTTTAAAAAGTCACAAAATGGGGTCTTGTGACTTTTTTTTCCACACCTGGCGTTAGTAAATGACCCCTACTGTGTTTTTTTTTATGCCGCGTGTGGATGAGATTTCTTAACATCTATTGGTTAAATGTTTTTAGACCATTGTAACAATGTCTTTGGCAATGTACTGGAGCAAATTGCTCAGATGGGTGAGATAAAAGGAAACCAGGTTTCACCAAAGTTTAATCGGCCAAGGGAGCACTGAGCTCTCGAGGAAAAGACCACAATGTCTGTGATGAGTGTTGAGCGAATGGAACGCTAATGGACTTCGATCTGAGTTTCAGGAAAAATCTGATGCGTCCTGAAGCTGAATTTCCTCGTACTCTGTGATAATAAATAGATTTTCCCGGAAATGGCAGTAAAAATAAAAAAAATCACACATATCTATTTGAATGCGGAGACCACCGCGACCATTTTGCTTGAAGATCTAACGTGAAATCTAGTGCGTGCCGACATATGACATCACCACACCAGCTGATGTGATATCATCATGCGATACGTGAAATTTATCCACGGCGGCCACTTCAAGATTTTTTTTTTAGGAGCAACCCCTAAAATACTTTAATATTGATCACAGGATGCCAGAATCAGCATTGAATGAAGCATCTGAGGGGCTCAACTACGTGGAACAGTGCAATCGCCATTCCCTGTAATTTCACCTATTACATACAAAACAATGCGCTTTGTGACAAAGCAAATAGTTTGTGACTAATGCCATATCAGATTTTGAAGAGCTTCGCTCATCACTATCTGTGATCAGTGTTATTGCTGATCATTGATATTGCCTCTGGGTTTCTGCTGTTTTAAAACCCTGGACTTGTGCCAAATGTATGTACGCCACTTAACCTCAAGGCTCTGAAAAATGAAAGGTAGTATCTGATTGTTTGCTATGGACAGTTAAGGAAGTGTTCATCTGCACCAGTTTTGATAAATCTGCCCCAATGTATGATAATTAATGCATTTGGTGAAAAATATGTAAACTCAAGCAAAATTGACTTCAAATAGTACCATAATGAGAATTTGTCCTCTATAACTGCTAGTAACTGAGCCATGAAAAACCTGAACAGAAAAAAAAGTGGAGAGAAATCAAAACTAGTGTCACACAGAATGTCACAACGCTGGGAACGTCAGTAAATAGCGAGAGTTAAGGTGCGAGTGTCCCTGCACATTCAAGAGGTATTTTATTTAATTTATTTGTGTGTGTGAATATATATATATCTATTGAAATATTGGTCAGGTGATGTCATGATCTGCACTTGGTCACTGATATCCTTCTTGCCGGATACCTTTTGACCCAGCTGGTTAGTTTGTGTCTGTTGTACAATGAACCTCTGTTATTTGAGATGCAATCCAACACTGCTATTTCTCTGTGTTTAGAAACACCATGCTTTTTCACCAAAGCAATGGTTAACATTTTCTTGGGACTGGACTTAAAGGTCCTCACCAGAATTTTCCAAAACATGTAACAGCCATCAGAACAGTGGAGGCAAGAAGGTCTCCTTAGTATTAGGGCTTATGCACATGAATGGGTCTGTAATATACAGGCACTGACCATGTGCGGTGCAGTGTTGCCAGTCATAGACATTGAACCTCTCAAATGCTGATGTCAATTGTGACCATGGCATCTAAGGCTGCGCTCCTGCATGGCAATCAGAGAAATTTATTTAAAAAAAATCATGCTTACATGGGAAACTCCATATGATGCCTGCTGTTTCTCAGCTTTTCAAAAGTAAACAGGGATTCTATTTCATGATCTCAAGATGGCTGCCACTTAAAACTACAAGTCCCATGAGCAACTTTAAGATCTGCACACGCACACTTACTAATCTCAAGAATGATTAACTGTCAGCCTTCTCCTATCTAAGGTTTGCCTTCTGAATTCTGACAGGATTTGCTCATCACAGAAATGGTAATTAAAATGGCTGAGTAAAAAAATACATTTATTTTGTCACCAAGGTGTCAAGTGTTTGTAGGTGTCTAAGTAGCCTCCCTACAGCCCCTATCCCTTCCTTTCACAGAATGCACCGGGTCTCTTACAAACACAGCCCATGCTGTGCTATAGACAGTAACAGTGGTCTTCTTGCCAAATTCAATTAGCGACAAGGCTGACAACAAGATTCATAACTTGTGGTGGCATGGTACTATCAACCACAGAAGTTCCCCTCTGCCCGAGCAGAGGCCGTCAGACCAATCGTTCCAGCCAGAATGAGCTGGCAAGTACAGCCTTTCAAGAGGTAACAAGTTACAAAGTGTTCCCCGGGAGGGAACTGTTCATGCACTACATGAGATTCAGGCCTCATGCACACGACTGTATCTGTTTTGCGGTCCACAAACCACAGATACACAATATACGTGTATCATTCGTGTACATATTACAATTTTTCACCAGAACTGCCTACTTTGTCCTCAAAATGGAAAAGAATAACATGTGCATGAGGCCTCACACAGAGACAGGAATTTACGTGCAACACCCTAGGCTTCTCACATGTAACTTCCTGTCAGCAGTGGGAGCACCACGCATGTGCGGCCTCCTTCCATTTATTCCTATGAGAGCGCCGAAAATAGCTAAGCGCTGGCTCGGCTATTTCTGTAAGCCGCGGTGCACCACCCATTCATTTCTATGGGACTGCAGGAACAGCACCTATCAGACATTGGAGGTATATCGTAGTGATATGCCCCCAACGTCTCAGATGGGACAACCCCTTTAAGGCACAGGACGAATTAAACCTCTTGATCAAGGAGGATTTTTAGTTTTTTTCACTTCTGTTTTTTTTTACATTCGGCCTTTTGAGCCATAACTTTTTTTTTAAATGTTTGTTTTATTTTTTGTTCACATAGCCATATAAGGACTTGTTTTGCAGGGCAAGTTTTACTTTGCAATGCCACCATTTAATATTGCATATGAAGCTGCAAAGAAATTCCAAATGGGGTGGAATTGGAAAAAAAACAACATACTGTTTTGGGTTTTGTTTTTACATTGTTCCTTACGAGGTAAAAAACTGACCTGTGCCCTTCATTCTCCAAGTCAGTATAATTACAATGACACAACATTTATATATTTTTTCTTGTGTTTTAATACTGAAAAAAATTTTTTTTAATTTCACTGAACTTTTTTTATATCTATGTCTAGGGATGAGAGAATTGAGTTTCACTCAAAACTTCCAAAATGTACGGCCTCCGATGAGAAAAAGTCAGTTATTCCCGAAGTCTCACGCGACTTCGGCAAATAACTTTTGTATTTGATTCTTAAACTGGAAAACTATTTTAAAACTTGAATACGAACTTGGCTTCAGTTCCGAGGTACCAATCAGAAGAGGAATGGCTAAGGTAATTTTAAGGGCTTCTGTTTTGGAGTAGCTGACTTTAAAGTTACTAACTTGGCCAAACCTCTCAAATTCCTTTATCAAAACAGGGAAGGCCTGGGGATTCATGAAATATAGAAAGAGGTTATCAGAATAGAGAGCAAGTTCATAATCATGGGAACCTATAAGTATCCCTGAGATATCTGAGGACTTGTGAAGGGCAATTACTAGATGTCCAATAGCTATAATACAAAACAAAGGCAAGAGTGAGTAACCTTGCTTATTGCAGTTGGCCACAGGTAAGGGAGAGGAGAGAAAGACAATTGCCTTCGGATTATGGTACAGAGAAAAGATTCTTCCCAGCAATTTAGAGCCAACTGAGCTGAATGAGTACCGACCAGAGAAAAGTCCAATCAACACGGTTGAATGCATTTTCAGCATCGACCGAGACTAGACAGGCAGGAATCTTGTGTTTTTTTAAAGTGGGAGATGAGGAGGAGAGTTTTGGTGGTGCTTCCCTGTGAACAGTAGCTTTTTTTTTTTTTTTAAACTTCTGCACCACTGTAGCCCTGCCACTCCGGAATACCTAGCGGATTATGCAAGTAAAAAAATAAATAAAACTTTTCTTTATATTTGTCCATTCTTTGTTTGTATATTAGTTTTTCCCAGAATACCAACATTGTAGTGCTATTTGCAATGGCCATCATTTCATAAGAATTAATGTGTATTTTACAGTCTGGTTCCATTTCCGTCCGCCTCTATATCTTGTGGATTCTACCCCTGGCCTTTGCCATAAAGCACCAAGCCTGCTATCGGTTTTGGTCTCTGGTATAGTCTAAGGAGGACATTTATTAAATTAGATATGCCAGTTTTGTGGGTTAAAAAAGTCACAAGTCATGGACCAATTAAGACCAATTAAAAAAATGATTTTTAGCTCAAAATTTGTACAATGCAATAACAAAAAAAATTCTCCAAAGGTGTAAATAGCCATTAAGCCACTAATTTACACTCAAGTTGATGCAAGATGAGATGGCAACTTGAGTGGGCGCAGTTTTCAAATTGATAGTCATTGGGAGCATGATTTTGGCAGTTATACTGCAGTCTTAGCCAAAGTATGTGTGTTCCTAGCCTAAGTGTCTTTACATGAAGAGTCAATAAGTTTTTTAGCTCTTGTGAGAAACCTTTGTGCATTCATCCCAGCTATACTGACTTACTGAACATGTGGAATGCAAAATAACTGATGTGCAAAAGTAGTTCTACTTTATAAAAAAAATTGTAAATCAGTTTTATTAAGTTTATATAAAGCCATAGTCACAAATATCAAGAAAGTATTCAGACACGAGTACCAGGAATATTTGTTGGAATGCAAATTAGAACCCACAAGCAACTCCTACTGAAATATAGGCTTCTCTTAAACAAAATGATTTCACTGTTTTAGCATGCACAATAAGATACTGAAACAAAAACAGAATGGCATGGTAGAGATGCTAAAACATTACTTTACCAATGCCACATAACTGCCCCCTTAGGCCTCTTTCACACTTGCGTTGTTCCTTTCCGTCCTAGAGTTCCGTCCTCAGGGCTCTAAGACAGAAAGATACTGATCAGGATTATCCCAATGCATTCTGAATGGAAAGAAATCTGTTCAGGATGCATCAGGATGTCTTCAGTTCAGTATTCAAACATTTCTTTGCCGTTGAAAAATCCGCAGCATGCTGCGGATTTTCCTCCGGCCAAAAAAACTGAAGGCATGCCGCAAGGACGGATTTGGAATTAATGCCTATTGAAAAGCATTAAAAGCATCCGGATCCGACTTTAAGCTAAACGTCGTTTCGGTGCATCGCCGGTTCCGACATTTAGCATTCTGAATAGTAACCAAGGCAGCCAGGACGCTACTAAAGTCCCGGCTGCCATGGAAAAGTAGTGGGGAGCCAGGGGAGAAGCTACTTACTGTCCGTGCGGCTGCCGGGGCGCTCCGCAATGACGTCACAGCGCCCCTACGTTGCATGGATCATGTGATCATGCGACGTAGGGGCGCTGTGACGTCATTGTGGAGCGCCCCGGGAGCCGCACGGAAGGTAAATAACTTCTCCACTGCTCCCCACTACTTTTCCATGGCAGCCGGGACTTTAGTAGCGTCCTGGTTGCCATGGTAACACTGAAAGCATTTTTAAGACTGATAAGTCTTCAAATGCTTTCAGGTGTGTTGCGTTGTGACAGATCCGGCGGGCATTTCCGGTGACGGAAGTGCATGCCGGATCCTCACAGTGCTAGTGTGAAAGAGCCCTTAGAGTATAGGCCAAACTGCACCTAGGGTAGGCCCATTTTGGTTTTACCTCCCTATATTCCAATAGCCATAACTTTTTTAATATTCCGTTCACATAGCCATATGAGGGCTTATTTTTTGCAGGATAAGTTATGTTTTTATAATGGCACCATTTAATTTAACATGTCTTGTATTGGAAAACTGGAAAGAGATTCTTTGTGAAGTTAAACTGAAAAAACCCCACAATTACACCTAGGTTTTTGGGGTTTTATATTACAGTATTCACTGCATGCTAAAAATGACATGACGTCCTTATTCTGCGACTCATTACAATTACAGCAATAATTGTATGGTTGTTTTTTTTTTCTACTAAGGTAAAAACCTTTGAAAAAAAATCAACATTTTCTTTGTAGCACCATTTTTTCACAACCATAACTTTTTAATATTTCCATCTACAGAGCTGTATGAGGCGAATCGCGTGTTGTTGTTTTTTTCCCACTACAGTGTACACTGTGAAAAATATTTTTTCGGACACGGAGATACCGTCTATTTTTTTTATTGTTTATATATTTTTATAAGTAACATTGGGAAGGGGGTGATCTTTTGATCACTTGTCCAATTCACCCTAATAAATATCTATTAGGGTAAATGGCATTCTGATGCACTCCCTGCTGAGCTGTGCCTTCTGTACATCTTAGCAGAAAGCTTACCATGGCAGGCCTGAGAAGCTTCCGCAGCTCAGAGGCTATTATGGTAACCGATCAGAGCCCCATGATTTCACTGTGGGGGTCTCCGATCGAAGAAGAGACGCATCCCTCTGCCTAACCTTACACATACTATGATCTCTGTTGAACGCGGCATCTGAGGGGTTAAATTACAGCATATTTGCACCAGACAACTGGCAAAAATACTTTGATAAATTTAAAAGTCGTGTATTCTGCCAATACTGAATTAGGCCACTTGACCTGTGGAATAATAAAGAATTAGGCCACTTGTCCTGTGGAATAATAAAGAATTAGGCCACTTGTCCTGTGGAATAATAAAGAAAATTACACATTAAATATGCACATCCATATGTTCCATATAAACAAAAGGTGTGCCCCAACTTCTGTGGGTTCAAGGAAATTCAGTCTGATGCTTATTACAGACAACAATATAACTGGGGGACCAAAAATCCTAGGTGCACAGAAACAAAGAAAAAACACAAGGATTCAAGACTCCAGTAAAAACTGCACATAGCATTCGTTTTACCTGGCAAAGGGGAAGCATAACAATCTAAAAGCCCTTCCCAGTAAACAACAGACTAAAAGCATTTTAATAACAGAACCATATTCATATGTAAGGCAGTTGCATTGTATAGAAAGCTAGTGAGCATCAAGCAACAGATATCTATTGCTCGCAACAAAGAGAAGTTGGTGATCCATCAAGACAGTGACCCAAATGAATGGAGCAGCAGTGCACTTGCTGTACCACTGCTCCATTGCCTGGGATCTTAGTGTTCAAACCCAGTGATCGGATATTTTGCAACCATTCTGTGGATAAACATTCTTTTTGGATAACCCCTTTAAGAAGTGGAACAGAATAAATGTGACAATATGCTACTTACGGTAGTTGTACCATTTACATCAAGGGTATACTCATATTTGTAATTCCAGATTACAACACAGTTTACTAATTTGACAGATGACAGATAAATGCTGATGTCCATTCAATATAACTCTTCCTGTCTTTGACTGACATCTTTCTTCCTATTGAAATAAGCAGTGGGACGCAGGGATAGTTGGAAGGTCATGAATATGAGGACTCCCTAGCATACGCAGTGTATTTAGTGTTCTCAAGTGCTTGGAGCTGTCCAAAAAAGATTTTAGCAACTTTTGCCACCAGTTTATGATGGCCTCAAACAGGTCAGATTAAATCTGGTGACAGATTCCCATTAATGCAATTCCCATTAAGGCAGACTTTAAAAGGATTGTGAAGATGAACTTGTCCAGCATGTAGAATAAAAGTACATTTCATATCACGCAGCAGCAAAGTATGCCATGAGCAACCACATTTTAAAAAGGTTGCCCAAAATGAGACCACCTCTTTAATGAGATATCTTTCTATCTTGTTATGTAAATATTTAATAAATCCCAATTTTGTCATCCCCCGGTGAATGTGATATGTTTAAAGGGTATGTATTCATTTATGCCATGTATTGTGTGTATAAATTATATAAAAACAGTATATACATATATATATTGTGGTAAGGTGCAAGGTGTCATATGCGATGGCAGGTACGTGTCACCGAGGTTGCTGGCCTCGGTGAGGTAAGAGCCGGGGTTTTTGGTCTGCAGCAGCTAGTGCTGCTTGACTCTGTTTAAATAGCATGGCTGCAAAGCCGATCCGGGCTGGCTCTTACTGGGAGCAGCTAAAGAGTAGGGTGGGTGGCTGCTCCCCACGGTCCAGTCCATGTTTTCGGCTGGGTATAAAACACAGCCATCAGCTGTGTCTGAGTGTGTGATTGTCCTGGAGCTGCTAATAGTGCTGGGAGCTGAGGGCTGCTTTTTGGGACCTGCGGCTGGAGCCAAGCTGGAGGGCTCAGACCCCTGTGAAACCGAACAGGCTGCCTGAAAAAGCCTGTCTATGGACTTGCTAACACCAAGGAGCTAAGGTGACTCTTCCGTTTATGGACTTTTGTGTGTGTGAACAAACACCAAGCCACCTGTTTTTGTGATGCTCTTTTTGTTGTGTGAATAAAACACGGACATTTAATTTACAAGCTTGAGCGTTGCCTCTGTACTGCACCCGCTGGTCCTATCTACCAGAGCGAATCCCACATTTGGTGTCGGATGCGGGCATGCGCAGTGAGGCTGGCGTGAGCGCCGAACTTTGTTTGTTTTGCTGAGCAAAAGTTAATGTCATATGTCAAGCCGGCAAAGTTTCAACCCGTGAACCCTGACAAAATGGAGGCAGTTGTAAAAGCTCTCGTGGAGGCCAATTTACAGCAGCGGGAGGCCAACAAGCAGCAGCAGGAGACAAACCAGCTGCTGTTGCAGCATGTAATGGCGTTGCAAGCGACTGGAGCCTCTCACCGTGCCCATGATGCCCGGAAGCGGTCCGTGCGGCGATTCCCAAGATGACCCCGAGGACGATGCTGAGACCTACCTGGCAGTCTTCGAAAAAGTGGCCGTGAGGAGAAGCTGCCCGCGACCAGTGGGCTGAGGTGAGTCGCTCCGTTCCTGGCTTCCGGACCCCAGCAGGTGTTTTTCGACTTGGCGGACGACCAAGCGGCCGATTATGACACCATGAAAGGAGAGATCCTGGCCAGACTGGGGGTGAACGTGCTGGTCCGCGCTCAAAGAGTCCACCAGTGGGACTTTAAAGCGACTGAGCCCGCTAGGCCGCAGTACTACGATCTGCTGCACAGGCTGCAAAAGTGGCTGCAGCCCGATCTACTGAGTCCCACTGTCATGTTGGATCGCCTGTTGGCGGACATCTTTTGGAGGGCCCTGCCTTATCCCCTCCAGCACTGGAGTCGGCCAGGCGTCTCCGGTAAGTGCCCTGGAGATGGTCGACCTGGTGGAGCGTTACGAGGCCACCAGAAACCTGCAGGGAGTCTTGCTGGGAAGGGGCAAGTCAAACCCGGAGGCCTCCACCCCAGCTCCGACGACCGGCGACAGAGAGACCTGCACGGCATGTACCCCCTGCGGATCCGCCTCCCGTGGTATGCTGGAGGTGTCAGGAGCCAGGCCACATCCGGGCCGACTGTCCGCATCGGGATGAGCCGATGGATATGAACTACGGGGGTCGTCACTCCCTGTATGCACGGAAGCTGTGCGCAACTGGCACCCGTGAGGTGCAGGACCATAACCACCTGTGTCAGGTAGAGGTGGGAGACTCTCTGGCGGTGGCTCTGCTGGACTCCGGGAGTCTAGTCTCCCTGGTAAGGAGCTGCCCTTGTACGGCCTGCGGAGTATACTGGCCGTAAAGTCGAGGTCCTGTGCATCCACGGAGACCTGAAAGACTACCCCACTGCACTAGTGACTTTGTCCACCGCGGCTGGTAGGTGGACCCACGAGGTGGCTGTCGCTACTAAACTCCCACACGAACTGATACTTGGGAGGGACTTCCCGGTTTTCCGGCGCTGTGGCCGGTAATAAAGGTATCTGAGGGACCCGAGACAGGGGTGACCCTAGTAGAGTGGCCTGATACCCCTGGAAGGCCAGAACCCTGGGAGCCCGAGTCTGAAGGGCCGGCGGTAGGGGTGACCACTGCTCCAGCGGTAGAGGGAGACAACCCCACTGAGTGTAATGGTGGGAGACACGGAGGACTTGCCACCGGGACCTGAGTTGGCAGACCTCAATGTCTCCGGGGAAAATTTTGGGACCGCACAACACCGGGACCAAACCCTAACCAGGGCCTGGGAGAATGTGCTGGAAATTGATGGTAAACCCCAGAAACCAGGGGCTGAGTTAATGTTCCCACGATTTATTGTTCTGCGGGATATGTTGTATCGGGTGAACCAAATCCGAGGTGAACCGGTTGAACAGTTGGTGGTGCCCACAGCATATCGCAAGCTTGTCATGGAGCTTGCCCACCAACATGTTCTTGGGGGACACCTGGGGTGGCAGAAAACCCAGGACCGCATACTGCAGCGGTTTTATTGGCCCAGTGTGTTCAAGGAGGTAGAAAATTATTGTAAGTCCTGTCCAACCTGTCAGATAACTAGCCCCCAGCCTCATTTCCGTAGTCCTCTGGTACCTCTGCCAATTATTGAAGTACCGTTTGAGCGAATCGCTATGGATTTAGTTGGGCCTGTACCAAAGTCTGCCAGGGGCCACCAACACATTCTGGTAGTTCTCGACTATGCCACTCGGTATCCGGAGGCGGTGCCTCTGCGACATACCTCAGCTAGGCTCATTGCCAAAGAGTTAATGGAGATGTTTTCCCGTGTGGGCCTGCCAAAAGAGGTTCTGACAGACCAGGGGACCCCTTTTATGTCCAAAGTAATGAGGGAACTGTGTAAATTGTTGCGTATAAAGCAGTTACGGACGTCCGTTTACCATCCGCAAACAGACGGTCTTGTTGAGAGGTTTAACCAAACTCTAAAAAATATGTTAAAGAGGGTGGTGTCTAGAGATGGGAAGGACTGGGACCTGCTTCTGCCCTATCTCATGTTCGCAGTGCGAGAGGTACCCCAGGCCTCTACTGGGTTCTCGCCCTTCGAACTGCTTTATGGCAGACACCCTCGGGGCCTGTTGGATATCGCCAAGGAGGCATGGGAACAACAGCCTGTCCCCCACAAAAGTGTCATTGAGTATGTCGCCCAGATGCAGGAACGAATGGAAAGGGTGTTGCCCTTGGTCCGGGAGCATATGGAGGCAGCGCAACAAGCCCAGAGTAGGGTGTACAATCGTCAGGCTCGGGTGCGGGACTTCAATCCGGGAGATCGGGTTTTGGTTCTGGTACCCACCCTTGACAGCAAATTCCTAGCTAGGTGGCAGGGCCCCTATGAGGTGATCGAGAAGGTAGGGAAGTAAATTACAAAGTACACCAGCCAGGGCGGCGCAAGCCGGAGCAGGTGTACCACGTGAATTTACTTAAGCCGTGGAAAGATAGGGACGCGGCCGGCGACCACAGCCCCCGGCCAGGGCTTCTAGGTGAAAGGGTCCAGCCCCACAGTTCGAGGCCTGTGAAGCAGTAACCACGGTAAAAATTGCAGACAGCCTGTCTTCCAAACAAGTTCAGGAAGTCAGGGAGTTCATCAGTCGGAACACGGATGTGTTCTCGGACCTCCCTGGCCGCACGTCTCTCATCCAACATGACATCGTCACTGAGCCTCAGGCCAAGATCCGGTTAAAACCATACCGGGTACCCGAGGCTCGGCGACGGGCCATCGCGGAGGAAGTGCAAGTAATGTTGAAGCTCGATGTCATTGAGGAGTCGAAAAGTGAGTGGGCCAGTCCCATAGTCCTGATACCCAAGCCGGATGGGACGTTGCGGTTCTGCAACGATTTTCGCAAATTAAATGAAGTGTCCAAGTTTGGCGGCGTATCCCATGCCCCGAGTAGGCGAGCTGGTTGAAAGTTTAGGACAAGCCCGTTATTTTTCTGTGCTGGACCTCACTAAAGGGTACTGGCAGGTACCCTTAACGAGTCGGCTAAGGAAAAAACCGCATTTGTTACCCCGCAGGGCCTGTATCACTACAAGGTGTTACCCTTTGGCCTGCATGGCGCCCCGCCACTTTCCAAGGTTAATGGACATAGTGCTGCGACCACATCGTCGGTGCGCCTCGGCCTACTTAGATGATGTAGTCATCCACAGCACCGACTGGGAAAGCCATTTACCCAAGGTGCAGGCGGTAGTGGATGCCCTGAGGAAAGCCGGACTGACCGCTAACCCAAAGAAGTGCTCCATAGGGTTAGAGGAGACAAAATATCTGGGATATGTAATTGGGCGGGAGTCATCAAACCTCAGGTAACCAAGGTAGAGGCCATTCGTAACTGGCCCCGACCGGTCACCACCAGGCAGGTAAAGTCGTTCCTGGGGATTGTAGGTTACTACATGAGGTTTGTGCCCCACTTTGCCACAATAGCAGCGCCATTGACAGACCTGTTGAAGGGGCGAAAGTCTGGGAGGGTTAGCTGGAGTGAGAAGGCGGAGGAGGCTTTCTCCGCGTTGAAGTCGGCCCTGTGTGGGTCCCCGGTTTTGGTGACACCCGACTTCAACAAGGAGTTTGTCGTACAGACCGGCGCCTCGGAGGTAGGCCTCGGTGCGGTACTGTCGCAGGAGGTCAACGGGGAAGAACATCCCGTTGTCTTCCTGAGCCGTAAGCTCAGTCCCGCCGAGTCCAGATATAGTATAGTGGAGAGGGAGTGCCTGGCTATCAAGTGGGCACTCGAATCTCTCCGCTACTACCTGTTAGGGAGGAGGTTCCGTCTGGTGACCGACCATTCCCCCTCAAATGGATGAGTCAGGCCAAGGAGAGGAATGCTCGGGTCACCAGGTGGTTCCTATCTCTTCAAAATTTCAAGTTCTCCGTGGAACACAGGGCAGGCCGCTTGCAGGGCAACGCAGATGCCCTGTCCCGCGTCCACTGCCTCACGTGTGTTCACCCCTCAGGGTTGAACAAAGGGAGGTATGTGGTAAGGTGCAAGGTGTCATATGCGATGGCAGGTACGTGTCACCGAGGTTGCTGGCCTCGGTGAGGTAAGAGCCGGGGTTTTTGGTCTGCAGCAGCTAGTGCTGCTTGACTCTGTTTAAATAGCATGGCTGCAAAGCCGATCCGGGCCGGCTCTTACTGGGAGCAGCTAAAGAGTAGGGTGGGTGGCTGCTCCCCACGGTCCAGTCCATGTTTTTCGGCTGGGTATAAAACACAGCCATCAGCTGTGTCTGAGTGTGTGATTGTCCTGGAGCTGCTAATAGTGCTGGGAGCTGAGGGCTGCTTTTTGGGACCTGCGGCTGGAGCCAAGCTGGAGGGCTCAGACCCCTGTGAAACCGAACAGGCTGCCTGAAAAAGCCTGTCTATGGACTTGCTAACACCAAGGAGCTAAGGTGACTCTTCCGTTTATGGACTTTTGTGTGTGTGAACAAACACCAAGCCACCTGTTTTTGTGATGCTCTTTTTGTTGTGTGAATAAAACACGGACATTTAATTTACAAGCTTGAACGTTGCCTCTGTACTGCACCCGCTGGTCCTATCTACCAGAGCGAATCCCCACAATATATATATATATATATATATATATTTTATACATACACATACACAGTCAAGTTATTTTTACCACTTTGTATATTTTGTGTCGGCAGTGCATAGCTCAAGCAAGAAGGCATGTGTCATGAACTGGCTTAGTGGGTATGTAAGGTGCGTGATAGGCTGTCTCCACACATATCCCTCGCTGCTGTCATGGGTAAAAGGGGTGATTTATCAGAGTTACAAAAACTGATCATTATCTTTCGGGCCAAGGGTGGCAGTATTTCTCAAACGGCGCAGTTTGTGAACTGTTCAGATGCTGCTGTGGTGAAAGTGCATCCTGAGTGGACAAGAGGCACCATTGTGAATAAGTGACGTGGAAACTGCAGAGCACCACAAGCCATTGATGAGAGAGGTGAACGTCAGCTATGGAGGTGCAAAAGGGTGGAATTACATGCTACAGTGGAGCAGCTCAACACTAAAATGAACCAAACGGCTATTAGATGTGTATCTAAAATAACAGTTCAATGAACCCTACTGCGTATGGAGCTCTGAAGCAGACAGATAGTTTATGTACCACTGCTAATGAAGTTGAATCGGCATAAAAGACTTAAATTTTCGCCACAGCATCAGAATTGGACCTCCGTTGATTGGCAAAGGATTTCTTTCTCTTATGTATTTTCTGCTTCATCGAACAAATAGATGTTAGCATGTTAGATGAGACACCATGCACTTATTTCTGGAAGAATGCAATCTGGTGGTAGCAGAATTATCGTCTGGGGAATATTGTTGTAGCATTCTCTAGCATCCTTGCAGATAACGTGCACCTATACATACTGATTGTCTTCCCTGGGACTGATGAGATCTTCCAGCAAGACAATGTGACATGTTACATGGCTAGAAATGTGTGACATTGGTTGGAAGAGGATGAGCAATAGTCGGTATACTCCTACAAAAAATGTCAATGTCTCAAAAACTTGTCATGTGGCCTTGAGCATCAATTACAGCTTGACAACGACATCTCATGCATTTCACAAGTTGATTTATTGTCTGCTGAGGCATGGCATCCCATATTGCTTTGTCTTCACCAGCTGCAGTAACAGGTATTACAAAAAGGCATGAAAAATTACAATCTCCACTCTGAAAAGCAGCACACGGGAGCCTCTGTACTAATGGTTAAGACATAAACCATTGTCAACTGACTTAAACCACTCCTGTCTGTCAAATCAGTCATTCCTGCCTGGTCCACACTGGTCAGTCCATTTAACCCATCCCTGTCCAGTTTCACAATGGTCAGTACTTTTTACTCTTTCATACCAGACCCCCACACTAGTCAATTCCACAAACCAAACCCGTCAGATCTCACAGTAGTCAGTGCATTACTACCCACTAGAAAGCAGTCAGCCAGTTAACCTTTCCCTGTTAGACCCCTCATCAAACCCCTTCTTGTCTGCCCACACTAAACTCAGTTGCGCCCTTGACTCTTTCCTGTGTTTAGTCAGAACAGAACAGCCTGACCCTCTGATCATTTTATAAGGCCTACTTATTACCTTCTTTAGTAATAATAATAAAAAACAATAATTATAATCTTTATTTCTATAGCGCCAACATATTCAGCAGGGCTTTACAATCTGTGGGTTCATGTACAAACAAAATCAAATATTGCACAGCAACAAAAAAGTCGACAATTAAAACGGCACGAATGGAGGCCCTTCTCGCAAGATTTTACAATCTATGAGGAGATTGGTAAAGGTAAAAAGTGCTTCTTTTGTACAATGGTCCGGCCATCTTAACACAATAGGGGAGTAAATAAGCTGCATGAGCCAGTCACCAGCCAATATATGTAGTACTTCTGAGTCCTTGGGTTGTGGTGGATAGTGTTTGATGATGGAAGAAGGTTCAGAAGAATGGTATTGAAGGAACAGTGAGTGGCGATGAGTTAGATTAGGGGATGTGATCGGCCACCCTAAAAAGATATGTTTTTAGGGAGTGCTGAAAACTGTGGATGTTGGGAATTAACCTAATTGCTTGGGGTAAGGAGTTCCAGAGAACTGGTGCAGTTCAGGAGAAGTCTTGAAGACGGGAGTGAAAGGTTTGGAATATGGTCGATGTTATTGTAAGTCATTGGCTGGCATGATTAGGCTGGTGGACAGAAATGAGGGAGGAGAGGTCGGAGGTGCAGCACTTTGCAGAGCATTGTGGGTGAAAATTGAGCAGTTTAAATTGAATCCTATACTGTATAAGCAACTAGTGTAATGACTAGCAAAGAGTAGCTCTGTAGAGGCATCGGAGTAGTTGTTAGACAGATAGATGAACCTGGCTGCTGCATTAAGGATAGATTGGAGGGAGGGGGGGGGGTTTAGTGAGTGGGAATCTATTTAGCTTCCTTTTTCCTGATCAGGGTGCCCCTCAGTGTGCCCAGAAAGAACTCATCTTTTTTCATCTTGTGGCTCTGCAAGGTGGGAGACTTGACTTGGGTGGCATCTAACAGATTCCCCCTGGATGAGTGTGTGTGAAGAAAACTGGCACCCACCTTACAATACACTGACAGCAGCTTGTGATCATGTGTATTGCAGAGAGGGCACCAGGAAAGTGGCGGCCCTGCTGCACTGTCCTTATGATACACTATATATGATAATGACAGCACCAGCATGCGGTGTACTACATTCTGTAACACACATTGCAAGCCGTATCGGTCATTACAAAGCACTGTATATGATAATGACAGTGCAGCTGGACCAGCGGCCCACTGTATAGTGAAAAGCAATTGGTTCACTGGGAGTTTTTTCTGAGAGGTTCTATACATTGTCCATCTGCCCTTGGACCAGGGGATGTGTCGGTAACTAAGAATAATATTCCAGTTAGCTTGAAAAATCCATATACTGTAAAATGAACAATTTATCACTCATTCAATTCTTGCATACTATTAAATGCAAGGATAATTGCATTACAAATTCATACAATAACTGCTCCGCCTAATCCACCCTTAAGAGACTGTAAGAAAGAAGCTTTGCTGTGTCTGTTCTGTGACTAAAGCATCCCTGAGTGGGGTACCCTGTAAAGGTCATAAGTAGAGATGAGCGAATCGAAGCTGCCTCAGTGGAATTCGATCCGAATTTCAATAAAAATTCAATTCGCACAGAAGCCGAATTTCCTTACGCTTCGTGGTAACGAATCACATTTTTTCCTAAAATGGCTGCTGCACGTTTGAGGACATGGAGAAAGGAACTCTGGGAAGGCAGGATCACCCATATTGCCATGCATGCTGCCAATCAGCAGCCAGCCCTGTGATGTCACAGACCTATAAATAGCATCATCTTAGATTCTCCCATTTACCAGTGTACTAAGTGCAGGGAGAGACATCTGCAGGCGCTAGAGACAGTGATCGAAAGGACTTGATTGTGGTGAAAAAATTATTTATAAATGCAGGAAAAGGATAGGGAGGAATCGGTCCACATCATTTATGTAGAACCAGGGTTCAGTAAGGGGAGGTTACAGACTGGGTAATAGGAACAATCCTATTACACCTTGGTGCACTGACTGGGATCCAAATTGCCATTATACAGCTTTGTCATTATACAGCAAACCGTTCTTGTTATTGGGGTGCAAGTGCTGTTTGATACAGCCATTAACAGGGTTTATTACAAGGAAATATTTCTACAGTACGTCTCATTTACCCTTGTGCAGTGCAGTGCAGTTTTATGTTGTAAAGCCCTTTTTGCCGTGTGTTAGTGGCAAAAGAAAAATATATTTCCCCTTGTGCGGTGCAGTGATATATTCTAAAGCCCTGTTTGCCATGTATTAGTGGTGAAACAAAAATATATTCGCCGTTTAGCGTTGCACTTATCTGTTGAAAAGCCTTTTGTATTGTGTAAAAGTAGAAAAAAATTAGGGCCTAATTGCCGTTCAGCGGTGCACTGATATATTCTAAAGCCCAGTTTGCCGTGTATTAGTGGCAAAAAAAAAATATATTGGCCGTTCAGCATTACACTTATCTGTTGAAAAGCCTTTTGTGTTGTGTAAAACTAGAAAGAAATTAGGGTCTAATTGCCGTTAAGCGGTGTAGTGATATATTCTAAAGCCCAGTTTGCTGCGTATTAGTGGCAAAAGAGAAATATATTCGCCGTTCAGCGTTGCACTTATATGTTGAAAAGCCTTGTGAAGTGTGAAAGTGGAAAAAAATTAAGGCCTAATTGCCGTTCAGTGGTGCAGTTATATATTCTAAAGCCCTGTTTGTCATGTATTAGTGGCAAAATAAAAATATTTTAGCGTTGAACTTATATGTTGAAAAGCCTTGTGTAGTGTGAAACTGGAAAAAAAAATAAGGGCCTATTGTACAGTTATATGTGGTAAAGCTCTTTTTGCGGTATGGACTGAATTATGTCATGGTGAAACTTTTTATGTAAAGCAGGCTTTTTTGGGCAAAATTGATGGGTGATTGTAGACTTTCTTCTCTATGAACTGAAAATCATTATCCTTTCATTGGTGAAATTTTATTTCAAACATGTTTTTTTTCGGGAAAATGGACGGGTGATTGTACACCTCCTTTTGCTGTATGGATCTAATTACGTAGTGGTGAAATTTTTTTATGTGAAACTGTTTTTTTGGGGGAAAATTTTCCCTTTCATGCACCTGGTTTGCCTGGGCGAACGGAGTCACACAGAGGTGGAACTGCTCCGTGTCCTTCTTTAAGAAATCTAATCTTGGCTTTCTAGACAACTCAAAATCGGAACCATGGTTACAGACAACGGGAAGAACATGGTGTCGGCGCTGCATCAAGGAGGGCTGCGCCATGCGCCCTGCATGGCACACTTGTTCAATCTGGTTGTCAAGTGGTTCCTGAAGTCTTCCACCAAGCTGCAAGACATCCTAAAAATGGCCAGGAAACTTTGCATTTACCTTAGCCACTCGTACAACGCAAAGCACACCCTCCTTGAGCTGCAGCGGCAGAACGGCATGCCCCAACATAGGCTTATATGCAACGTTTCCACCCGTTGGAATTCCACCCTCCATATGTTGGACCGACTATACAAACAGGGAAAGGTCATAAACGATTTCTTGATGATCCAAGCGGACAGGAGTACTCCCCTGTGTAGCCTCGTTGTTAGTCAGTGGCAGCTCATGTGTGACACCTGCACACTGTCATTGTGCCCCTCTGTGGCCTCATGATGCTGCTGCCACCTCACCACTATGTCATAGGGCCACTCTGTGGACTTTTCCTGCTGTTCCCACCCTCCGCACTTCATGACTGGCCCACTTCTTGATTTATTGGAACCTTCTTATGATCTGTCAGAAGGAAGGAAAAATGAGACGCATCTTGTCTGTGTAGTAGCTGTAAGGCCTGTATGGCTCCATCAGCATTGGCTTGTGATTTAGTAGCCAAAAGCAGGAGTGGGTACAAAACACAGAAGACATGCAAATATTCCATCCACGTGTCATCTCTGTTTTGGATCCACTCCTGTTTTTTTTGGTATTAGCAATACTGATGGATTGACCAAATGCTGACCGAGTGAAGGCGTATGCTCAACAGACAGGATTTTTGGGAGTTATTTTGACGGATCAGAGGAAGGGAAAAATAATCAGTGACGTCAACAAAAAAACTTACTGCTGACACCCTCTCCACTCTGTCAAGGGGGCTCTACTTGTATAAGCATTTAATAGAACAGGTTCTGTAGACATCTATGTGGAATCAGCTGATGATGGTGTAAAAGGAGTGCGTTTCTTCTTGACGCTAACATGGACCTGTGAGTTCATACTTGAGTTATTTGGTCAGTTTTGGCCCCGTGACTGCCCAAATAAGTGAAGTGTGCAGTGATTCTAAGAGCGACGCCTGTCATCTTCAGGTCATACGGTATTATTTCACTACCAGAGCAGACTCCTTATGCGTGTTACTGCAAGGCACAGTGTTCTACACCACTATAAAGGCTCTCTGTAGCCAGGAAATAGCAGTTTTTAACGAGATTTGCCACAAATAAATTCGAACCGAACTGAATTTTTCCCAAAAATTTGGCGAACCGGCAAATCGAATTTTTGAAAAATTCGCTCATCTCTAGTCATAAGCCATAACCATAAGTTTCTGACCATACCTTACTGGAAGATATTGACTTTCCAACTGAAGTAAAAGGAAGAAATTTGCAAATAATCTGCGCCAAATCTGGAAAATAATAGGTATACTGTGGATTTCATAAGGTGCAGTGGTTGCATGCTGGGAGATCATTGCAACACGAAGTAGAGGGGGGTGGGAGACCGGTCAACCCTTGAAAGAGGGCAGTGGAAGATCAGTGAAGTATAGCCTTTTAAAACATATTTTATATAGCATTATAAGAGGCACAAAAGTAGCCCATTATGTTGGAAACTCAAAGATTGCTATAACCATAGAAAGGCCTGTGAAGAACGTACGTGAACCCTTCTGTCACAACTGCCTCTCCAGGTTCATCTCACCAATAATGGGGGGGTTTAGTTAGTTAACTAGAAATCAGAATACACCCACCTTCCAAGGTACATACAGCTGTATATATAATCATTGCATACCAGCAACATCTTTTGGACTTCGTCATTACTAGGACTAATGTATGCAATCATGCACAAAAATACTGCATTGGTTATTCTGTCCAATAAAAAGTGATTTGTCTTGTTGCATGTCTACTAAGACACTTGTGCTTTAAAGTTTCCTGAAGTGTGTCAGCAAAGCTAGAAAAACATTTTAAGTTGAATGATGTTTTTTATATTGAAACCAATTATTTATAAAATGTGTAAGCAATTCTAAGCATTCTTATATCGCTGTCAATAATCAATTTGTGAGCAAAGAAGCAGCCTGGAAAAATTATAGATGTTTGCTCACATACAGGGGTTGAAAGCCCCAGGGCCCCTGTGCTCTTTTGCTACTGTAAACTTCAATCATTTTTAATTTGGCTTGTTTTACTACAGTGTGTTTGATCCTCATGCTTCAGTACAGATAGTTTAAAAACATGTAATGTAGACATTTACTACATGCTGACCATCTGGTTAGGCCTAATCAAGAGGTCTATGGCAAACCTTGCCTTATGGAAGAATTTCTTTTGTTTTCACTCACACATTAAAGGGGTTGTCTCACTTCAGCAAATTACATTTGTCATAAAAGGCGCTTACTAATGGATTGTGCATGTGTGGCATACTCTCCATTCATTTTTATGAGTTGTGAAAATATTACAAACTATTTTATGAAGTCCGATAGAAATTAATGGCGAGTGCAACGGGCAAGCACGGCCACTGCTCCATTCACTTCTATTGGACTGCTGTAGATAGACAAGCCAGTAATCGGCTATTTTCATAAGTCCAATAGAAATGAATGAAGGGTGGCTGGAAGAGATGAGTAATATTTTCAAAAAATTTTATTCGGACGCTTTGCCACATTTTCCCTAAAAATTCTATTTGATCCGAATTAGTCACTAAGTGCGTTATAAATCAGCTATTTCCAGGCCTGCATGGTGTACATCACTGTGCATTACAGAAACATGCATAGTTAGTCCGTTGTGGTAGTGAAACAGTTACTGTGCGTCAGTATGACAAGCATCACTGTTAGACTCAATTCAAATTTCACTTATTTTGTCAGTTACGGGTCAAAAACTGACCAAATAACTGAAGTATGAACTCCGCCTTACCGGTCAATGTTAGCGTCAGATATAATGTACTTAACCAGGCAGTGGCCCAAGATTCTACTATAAAGTGAAAGAGCAGTCTCCTTTTACGTCATCTGCTGAATCCACATAGATTGCTAGAGAAACAGTTCTTTTACACTCTGAAACAAATAGTGTCCCCATGAAAGAGTGGAGAGAGTGTCAGCAGTAAGATGTTGTGTTGACGTCACTATTAATTTTTTCCCTTCTTCTTCTTTGGTCGGTAATTGATCAGTGTTGGTAAGGCCAAAAAACAAACAGAAAAAAACAGGTGTGAGTCCAAAACAGAAATGACACATGATTTGCATGACCTGTGAAATCGGTTTTATTCAGATGGACAAGAAGTCCTGCATACAGGACTTTACTGGCCTATATCACATGGTAAGTATTTGGTCAGTTTTTTGCATCAGCATTTGATCAGCATTGGTAAGGCAAAAACAGAAGTGGGTCCAAAACAGAGATAATATGTGATGGAAATATTTGAATTACAGTTGAGCGAACACCTGGAAGTTCGGGTTCGCCCGAACTTCGTTGCAAAGTTCGAGTTCGGGGCCCGAACTTGACCCCGAACTCCATTGAAGTCAATGGGGATCCGAACTTTGGAGCACTAAAATGGCTCTAAAAGAGTCATGGAAAGGGCTAGAGGGCTGCAAAAGGCAGCAAAATGTGGATAAGAGCATGATAAATGTCCTGCAAACAAATTTGGATAGGGAAATGACTTAAAACAACATAAAATACATAAAAATAAAAATAAATCTTGAACTAGGAGGAGGAGGTCCATATGGAGTAGGAGGTTGAGGAGGTGGTAGACGTGGCGGTGTTGGTTAGAAGCGGCGGTGAAGGAGGTAGCCAACTTTTTATTTTATTTGGGTACACCACAAAACATTGTGGAATATATAAAATAAAACAAAGAGAAAGTGCGCTAGAGTAAAACAAAGGCTGGGTGAGCCCGCTATACATGTCTATTCTACACAAGGTATGGACAAGTCCTGTGGGTCCATGCCTGATTCATTTAAATGAACGTGAGCTTGTTCACATTGGCTGCGCTTGTTTGTGATAATGCCCCCTGCTGTGCTAAACACACGTTCAGACACTGGCTGCCGGGCAGGCCAGCACCTCCAAGGCGTAAAGGACAAGCTCTGGCCATGTGCCCAATTTGGAGACCTAGAAGTTGAATGGATCAGACCCATTAGTCAGTACGTGTAGGCGTGTGCACACATACTGTTCCACCATGTTGCTGGAATGCTGCCTCCTGCTAAGACGTTCCATATCAGCTGGTGGTACTGGTTCTTGTGGCGTGCTGACAAAGCTTTTTCACATTTTGGCCATGCTAACCCTGCCTTCTGAGGTGCTGGCAGTGCCCCAGCTGCATTGGCGACTTCTTCCTTCTCTTCTGCCTTCGCCTTGTGCTTTCACTAAGACCCCAGTGTCAGGTAGGAAATCCATGAGCAGCGCATCTACCAGCGTGCGCTTGTGAGGGGTATAGATCACCCAACAATCTAAACGCCGCCGAATTTACAGAATATATTCCCAGTCAGGTATGCAGTGCAGGCGTAGTTTGAAAGAAAAATAGGGGTTACGGATCATCCAACAATCTAAACGGCCAAATTTACTAAATATATTTCCCATTCAGGTATGCAGTGCAGGGATACTTTGAAAGAAAAAAGGGGTATAGATCACCGAACAATCTAAATGCCGCCGAATTTACTGAATATATTTCCCAGTCAGGTATGCAGTGCAGGGGTAGTTTGAAAGAAAAAAGGGGTACAGTTCACCCAGCAATCTAAACGTCGCCGAATTTACGGAATATATTTCCCAGTCAGGTATGCAGTGCAGGGGTAGTTTGAAAGAAAAAAAGGGGTACAGTTCACCCAGCAATCTAAACGTCGCCGAATTTACGGAATATATTTCCCAGTCTGGTATGCAATGCAGCAGGAACAGACCCTACAAGCCACTTGTGAATGACTGGTCTGATAACCGTGGAAATGTCCACCCGCAATCTAAGAGCTGGATTTGCTGATTAAGGCCTTATGCACATGGCCGTTGTTGTGGTCCGCGTCCGAGCTGCATATTTTGCAGCTCGGGCGCGGACACATTCACTTCAATGGGGCTGCAAAAGATGCGGACAGCACTCCGTGTGCTGTCCGCATCCGTTGCTCCATTCCGTGCCCCCGCAAAAAAAATTGAGCATGTCCTATTCTTGTCAGTTTTGCGGACAAGAATAGGCATTTCTACAAAGGGCCACGTTCCATTCCGCAAATTGCAGAACGGAACGCGGAGTAGCTTCCGTGTTTTGCGGATCCGCGGTTTGCGGACAGCAAAACACCAATGGTCGTGTGCATGAGGCCTAAATTGAAGCCTCAGAAATGCAGTGCAGGCCGCAAATGTACATTACCAGACGTTTTTACTAAATTTAGTTTCCTGTCAGCAATGCAGAGCAGGGGTTTTTCAGTGGCAAAACTGGGTTAATGTCACCCACCAATGAAACAGACGGTTTTTAGAAATGTATGTCCCTGTCACCTATGCAGAGCAGGGGTTTGTATACGTCAAAAATGGTAAAATGTCATCCACCAATGGAACAGACGATTTTTTCAAATTTACGTCCCTGTCACCTATGCAGAGCAGGGGTTTGTATACGGCAAAACTAGGTTAATGTCACCCAAGAATGTAGCAGACGATTTTTTAAAATTTATGTTCCTGTCACCTGTGCAAAGCAGGGGTTTGTATATGGCAAAATTGTAAAATGTCACCCACCAAGGTAACAGACGATTTTTAGAAATTTACGTCCCTGTCACCTATGCAGAGCAGGGGTTTGTATACGGCAAAACTGGGTTAATGTCACCCAAGAATGTGACAGACGATTTTTGGAAATTTACATCCCCGTCACCTATACAGTGCAGCGGTTTGTATAATGCAAAAATGGTTTAATGTCCACCACCAATTTAATAGACCAATTGTAGAAATGTATTTCCCTGTCACCTATGCAGAGCAGGGTTTTTTTGACGGCAAAAATGTTTTTTGTTTTTTTTTCAAACAACAAGATAACAGCAATATTTAATGGTTTAATTGGACTGTCTGAAATGCAGAACAGGCCACAAATGTACTATCTAGCACAAAAAGTGTGTGTTTTTTTTCCAAAAATGTAAATGCAGTATTTAATGGTTTTCTTTGACTGTCAGATATGCAGTGCCGGTGTCAGAAAGAGAAAAAAAACGCTTTAGGTCACACAAATATGTCGCAGACTAATGTAATTAAATTATTTTTACTGCCAGGTATGCACTGCAGGCCACAGGGGTACTTGACCTCCAAAAAAAGGGAATATTTTTCTGTGGCACTGGGCTCACATGGGTAAAAAAAATGTAGCATAGCACCCATCCACTATAGTTTGCAGATTTAACAACAAGTATACCGGACCAGAATTGTTTCCTAATCTCTCTCTCACAGCAGCAGCATCCTATCCCTACACTAGTAAGAGAGAGGGACGTGCGGCGCTACGTGACCCCAGCTTATATAGATGCTGGGTCACATGCTGCACTTGGCCAATCACAGCCATGCCATTAGTAGGCATTGCTGTGATGGCTTCTAAGGGCACACTAGTTAAACACTTGTTGATTGGCCCTGCAGCCTTTCAACAAGCGCCATTAAATTGCCGAACACCGAACTCAAACTTTTACGGAAATGTTCCAGTCTGAGTCCGGGTCCCGAAAACCCTTAAGTTTGTTACGAACCTCAACTTTACAGTTCAGGTTCGCTCAACCCTAATTTGAATGTCTTCTGTGTTTTGAACCCACCCTGCTTTTGGTTTCCAAATCATGATCAAATCCTGATGCAAAATACTCATCGTATGATAGAGACCTTTACCTTATAGATACTCCAAAGACAGGATCTGTTTTGTTTTTCATTTTTCGGTTCTTCTGACAGATAAGAAGAAGGGTAAAATAAATAGTGATGTAAACAAGGACAAACAGGTAAATTAACCCCTTCAGTACCGGTCCACTTTTCACTTTTGCTTTTTTTGCAAATCTGACATGTGTCACTTTATGTGGTAATAACTTTGGAACGCTTTTGCTTATCCAAGCCATTCTGAGTAGGTTTTCTTGTGACTAGTGTTGAGCAAACCCGGACTTTAGTGTTTTTTTGTACCCGAACCTGAACTTTTCCGTAAAAGTTCGGGTTCGAGTTCGGTGTTCGGCTGTTTAATAAAGCTTGTTGAAAGGCCGCAAGGCAGCCAATAAACAAGCGTTTAAGATGTGTCCCCCTAGAAGCCATCACAGCCATGCCTACTAATGGCATGGCTGTGATTGGCCAGTGCAGCATGTGACCCAGCCTCTATATAAGCTGGAATCACATAGTGCAGCACGTCACGTCAACTCTTACTAGTGTAGGGATAGGATGCTGCTGCTGTGAGGGAGAGATTAGGAAATAATTTGATATCAGAGCTTGGTGTTAAGTCTGCGATCTACAGCGATTTTTTTTGTGGGTGCAATGCAACACTTTTGTACCCTGCCCTGAGCCCAGTGACACAGAAAAATAAGTGTTAATCCGTCTGTTAGTTAGGTGGGTGTCGGCGGACATATGTGCATATGTGCCAGGGACAATAATTGAATCCTGTTCTTGTAGTTCTGTAGGCGACATATACCCATTTTTCTGGGTACCAGGGACCCAGAGGGTGACATATTTTTTTCTGTAAAGTAACCCTGTGCTGCATATGTGACAGTGTAATCAATTCAGTAAATCCATCTGTTAGATTCTGGGGGGACAAATAATTTTTTTTTTTACTAAAAAGTATGTTTGCGGACTGTGTTGCATTTGTGATAGTGAAAGAGAATCAGTAAATCTATCTGTTTCATTGTGGGTGAAAAAAATCATCTTTTATTTGCTATAAAGTTCGTTTGCGGCCTGTGCTGCATTTCTGATAGGAAAATATAATCAGTAAATACAACTGTGACATTCTGTTTGAAAAAAAAAACAAAACACTTTTTTTGGCTAGAAAGTACCTTTGCGGCCTGCACTGCATTTCTGATAGTAACATATAATCAGTAAATACAACTGGGACATTGTAAGTGAAAAAAATAAAAATCACTTTTTTTTGCCATAAAGTACCTTTGCGGCCTGCACTGCATTTCTGATAGTGAAAGAAAATCTGTAAATTCAGCTCTTAGATTGTGGGTGGACATTTCAATTTACCCTGATTCTATAGTTTACAGAAACACCCCATATATAGTCGTAAACTGCTGTACAGGCGCATGGCAGGGCGCAGAAGGAAAGGAACGCCATATAATCTTTGGAAGGCAGATTTCACTGGGATAATTTTAAGTTGCCATGTCACATTGAAGATGCACCCCTAGAGTAGAAACTCAAAAAAAATGACCCTTTTTTAGAAACTACAGGATAAGGTGGCAGTTTTGTTGGTACTATTTTATTTTACATATGACTTTTTGATGGCTTGGTATTACACTTTTTGTGATGTAAGGTGACAAAAACATAGCTTTTTTTTTAACGGTGTTTACCTGAGGAGTTAGATCATGTGATATTTTTATTCAGCAGGTTCTTACGGACGCCGTGATACCAAATATGTACACTTTTTTTATTTATTTAAGTTTTACACAATAACAGCATTTTTTAAACAAAAAAAAAGGGCTGCCTTCAGAAACTGGGTTACAACCAGATTAAAAACGTCCACCATGCAGGGCGTTTAGGTCAGCCCTCCTTGATGCAGCTCCAACACAATGTTATTCCCGTTAACAGTGACCACGGCTCTGGCTTCATCTGGCAAGGAGACAGCGAGGATTTGATTTCTTGGTTGATTTCGTTTGTCAAGGTGCAGAAAAGAGTGATACTGCCGTGCTCTGCAAAGGTGGTATGCTGGAGGACCACTCCGAACTGTGCCTACAGTGGAGGCTGAAGACAAGGTGGATGATGAGGAGGCAGAGGAGGACATTGTTGTCTGAATCACAGCATGAGAATATGGAGGTAGCATTGCCATCACCTGGCCAATGGGCCATAAAGGACATATATTGTCCTTGATCATAGTTACAGCTCCACATGTCAGCGCTGCCATGAACTGTACCAGACACCAACAGGCTCAAAGATCAGCCCACCTTCTGCTGCACGTACGTATGCAGAACTGATACAGCTTTTTTTTTTTAAGTGAAGTAGTGATGGCTTGGGACTCTCCACCTTGGCTCAGCACAAGCCATCAATTCTCTGAAATGTGCAGAGTCAACCACATGAAAAGGGAGGGGCTATAGTACCAGCAAATTAGCCAGGAGCAGCTTCACCATCTGCACTTGGATGAGTGCACGCATACCTTGTCTTTTCGCCTTTGTATTCGATTGCTGGCCAAACGCGTGACCAGGAGTAGGAGGAGAAGGAGGAGCATCAGGACCAGTACGAATCTGCTGAGGTGGTGCAGCCCTGAGTGCTGCAGAAGGGGTGGGGGAGGTGGGAGATGCGTGAGGCGGTACCACTACATTAGCACCACGGCTTTCCCAGGCCACTACATGGTGATGGTCCAAGTGTTAACACAGGGCCCTGGCATCCTTGCCCTGCTTCACCATCTGCCCACAGATCCTATTTTCCGCTCACGCTGACATTTTCTGGCAAAAAATTTCCACACAGATGAAAACGGCATTGAACTTCGACCACTGACTGATGACTGCCTGCTGCTATGAACCCATACACCGCTAGTTTTTCCAGACAGGTAGGCTACTGACTAGCAGACGGTGTACCCAGGCACGTTTGGCTCCAGATATCACACTAATGCCACCCTGCTGGCTCACGGCCACGCTTGCACCCTGCTGGCTAAGTGGAACACTGCCATGCTGCTGCTGTCTTACGAGCAAGCTGCCACCCTCGCCTGATGATGATAAAGCCCCCTCTTCACCCAGCTCCCATGTGCAATTGGCCACATCATCATCCACTACTGTCTGCTTGTCACTTATTTTACCCTCACCAGTCTCATGGCAGCGTCCATGATCGCTTTCAACACCTGCTCCCACGCAACTCTCATCATCACTACTTGCATACAGGAGGAAGCAGTGGACCTCTCCTCTAAATCTGGGTGTGCAATAGCTGCTGATTGTCCTCACTAATATCTTCCTCGTTGAAAAGTGGAGCAGAGTCGGCTGCATACATCACTTGTCTGGCAGAAAGAGCAGAAAAGGAAAGAAGCAGGTTCAGGACAGGTGAGGGCACATAGCTTGTTCCTGGGCCTTGCCAACTAAGTGTGGTGTCCGGGGAACACACAGACTCCTGGCTGTGGTTGTCTGATGTCAGTTGAGATGATGTTGAAGACAGAGTCAATCATTCCAGGACAGCGGGATTGGTCGTCAAAACACCACTGCTGGATGACACTGGCCCATTCTTCTGCTGCTACTTCTGCTGGCTCCAGCATTTTTTTTTCCTGTCCTTTCCTTTGTAGGGCACTGGCACCTCTTTGTTGGGCATACTTTATGGTTATAGTTATTCTCCCCAATTTGAGAATCAAGGTGTAATAGAATTGCTTATCTATTAAACAAGGTGGGCACCCCAATAAGTTATATTAAACACCAAATTCACCCCAATTTGAGAATCAAGGCATAATAGAATTGCTTATCTATCAAACAAAGTGGACACCGTTCAATTAGATAGCTCTGTGCTCTACACAGGGGATTGATGCAAACTGCACTGTCTCCTATGGATCTCTTCAGCTTACAGAGCCTGCACTGTGCTGCAGTCTCCCTATGCCATCCCTACAGTGTCTGAAAACTCTCCCTATAATCTCCCTACATCGTCCCTATCCCAGATTATACTATTAAAAGCTTTGTAAAACACTTTTCCTAGTACTTGTCACATCTCTCCCTATGCTCAGTTCACTGTTAAATGGCAGAAAATGGGCAGGGTGAGGCTTTTTATAGAGCTGTTACATCATAGGGGATGGCTAAAATCTAAGCACAAGCACAAAACCACTAAGATCCTGAAATTCAGATAGAATTCCACGTTGTTAACTTTGCTTTACTCAACACTAGTGGCTGGACATGCACAGGTGCTCTCCAACTGCGGGTCCTGTTCTGGAGAGATGTGTGGTTCCCAAAGGTTGGACCTGCACCTATCTGACATTGGTGGCATATCCCTGCAATATGCCACCAATGTCTAAGATGAGACATCCCATTTAAGTGTGCTAAGCTAGCCTTACAAGGCAGTGTGGTACAACTGTCAACTTCCTTGTGACAAATTCCATTTACGTTATGGCAAATGTGGTGAATTTCAATATATCTACCTATTATATCAGTGTGATTTTCACTCTGATGTCCATAAAGCCTGCTTCAGGTGGTGTGTGCGATATGCTTAACACGATCTATCTGGTGGCTGCATTTTCATAAACCCAAAGTTACTGCATCATTGCAATCTGTCATGCTGTGAAGTCCAGCCCGACTGTGGGTCTACTATCACTTTATCACTTATACGCATCATACAAGTACAGGACAGGACAGTAGACCCACAGTCGGACTACAACTCAAAGAATCACTGATCACTAAGATGCAGTGAGTTTGAGTTATCTGAGCTGTGGTCAGTCCGTCCCATCAACTGTGGATGGATTGCATGAAACACATTACGTAAAAATCAGAGAGTCTACTGGTGTTAAGCCCTATTTAAAATCTAAATTACTTTACTAAAATGCTTAAAGGGGCGATCCCACAAATACAAAAATAAAAAAAACTGGGGTAATAAATACCATTATTTTAACTATATCAATGCAAAATTGTATTAGATTATCTGGCGGACTTCTGCATTTTATTTCTGTTGACTGCAGCAGCTGGTCACATTAGACAACTAAGCACCTACATCTCCAAGCAGTGCAGCAAGCTCTTGTTAACACCTTCCCACCTACATAGATAATAGTCCCTCCCTCACAGCACCAGAGACGGCCGTGTTTCTCACACTGTGTTTCTTTCTCCCTGACTGTGTGCTGCCTCAATCACAGCGAAGCGCGTCACAGCCAGGGAGAAGGTGAGTTTTTTTTTCTCCCTGGCTGTGACGCTCTCAGCAGTGATTAGCCCCGTGAGAGACTAAGCCGTCTCCTCCTCCCTGTATAGATGGTATGGATTTACCTACAGGGTGGGAAACCAAAACGGGGGGCACAGCAGGGGAACGGAGCAGCTGACAGAAAATAAAAATAAGCGATATAACATCTCATCAATATTCCCTACACTGCAAGCTATTTATATGGTAATGTCAGGACCGGTGAAAGGTCCTCTTTAACATGTTAACTATGGTGTAAAAACATACAAAATTGGAATTGCAGGGGTTATTGTATAAGTTATTCAATAAATTATACGTACTCCAAAACAGTATTAAACAAATGTAATTATGCCCACAACAAACAAGCCACCATACTGCTTAGTTGTCTGGCAAATAAAATAAAAAAAAGGATGAAACTGCACTCCTGAAGGGTCACAATAGCCTGCATCTTAAAGGGACCTGCACATGCTGTGGATTACGTGCAGATTTTTGTACATATAGTACACCATGCACATTTTTCTTCTGCGTAAATTGACCCCTTGTGTGGATTTACAAATCCACAGCATGTCAATTGTTTGTGTAAATTGTTGGTGCAGGTTTCAACTTATGCAATGCAAAGGGTGAATTCAGGGTAAGACTACATCAAAATCTGCAAGCAACATACAGTAAGCTGTTTTTGGTGCGAAAATGCCGAGAAATTTGCCTGAAAAACCACACAGAAAATCCGTATGACAACTCGCACTCGTGTGCATGTAGACTGAGAGGTTAATCATCTGTAAAAGGCACAACTGCACATCTAACCCCCAATACCTAAGTTAATCTCGGAGATCCAGGTACATTACTTCCATTACTTTACTGCATAAACCATTTCCTATTTGAGTAAACCAGATGATATCTGAACATTATAGGAGTTGTTCATTACTTTTCAAACTTTCTGCTCAATAAAATATCAATTTATTTCCTGGTAAAATATGTAATTTCATAAGCATCAAATATCTTTAGTACTGTATATTAGTTCATATCAGGGTAGATGCAGCCACTTGCATTGCATGCATCAATCTGATCCAAGAAGTAAACACTTTAATCAAAATGGCATGTGTGACAAAAAAGAAAGCAATGGTGTTCGGGAATGAGAAGAAAGGAGCTAGAAACATATTGTTTTGTTTCACTTGTTTGTTTTGTTAGAGATCATACTCATTTTAATTAAATTTATTGTTTCTCGAGCGTTCTAGAAGAGCCGTTTATATTTCACGTTATGCTGCGTGTTTACAGATATCAGTAAACATCTCAGACATCTGCCCACAGTCTGTCATTTATAACTTTTTTGTTCATTCAAAGAGTTAAAAGAACACCAGACTGAGTGTTCATTAACTTTGCAAAACATCATTCTGTCCTTCAGAGTTCTGTTGTCACTGCCCATGCTCAGAAATGCTGCACAGCTTGTGGTAAGTTAAGTTGAAGTACTTTAGGCATATCAATTAAAAATACATGATGCATACCATATTCCAGCTGAATTTATGCCAATATAAACTGAAGGATTACTTGATTAGACACACCCATCTAGCAGCACCTAGAACCTCTTTTGGCCTTCAGAGCTGCAGCAATTCATTATAGAATAGATTTCACTAGGGTTTGAAACTGATCTGCAGCGATATTGGCGCATTCAGACAGGACATGTCACGGTCCCTCCCATGACAGAGGTGAAAAGATCTGAGAGACTGGCGGCATGTGAGGGTATCTGACAGTCTCGCGGCATGTGAGGGTATCTGACAGTCTCTCTGTTTTCATCTTGCAGTGGTGTTGTTTGGTAATGACCACACCTCTTGTCAGGTGCAGCTTGTGGTAATTACTGAGGCTCTATTTAGTTCTGACTCACACTGCTTGCCATGCGGTTGATATTTCCTGCTGAAGTTGGTTGAGCCGTTGTGTTGTTCCTTTGGATCTCCTGCTCCTCCATTCTCCTTTAAGCCAAGTGCATTTTGTTTTGGATTTTGTTGTTCACTTGTGTGTGTTGTTGTCTAGGCCTCAGGGAGACACTAGTTCTTTTATCTTGAGAGGAACCAGTAGTCTGATTCCCTGCCACCACTCCTAGGGCCTTACAGGGTCTCCAAGGATAAGGTTTAAGTGTATGAGTATTTCCACCTTCAGGGTCTACTCATACTGGAAGAAGTCAGGGAGAGGTCTAGGGATTCCTAGGAGGCCACCATTTCTCTCCCTTAGCTTAGAGGCCTAGACTCCGGACTATTCCTTCTGTGTGTTATCTGGTGTTACCCCCTTCCCATTACCCATGACAGGTCAGCTTCTCGCATTTGCCGCAAATGAGATGGTGGTATTGAAATGCCTTAAACAAACTATTCTGGGGACTGTGAAGGTCAGGGAATCAATAAAATCTAGCTGTCATGTTCCTGGAACCAAGCCATGATCATACAGGCATGGTGCATTGTACTACTCAAAATATCCTTTTGCCATAGGGTAAAAAGCTAACAGAACTTGATCAGCCTCAAACCTTAGTCCAAACATCCATCCACCGGTATCAGAGGACTCACAGTGTATGAAGAAAACATTTGCCACACCTTTACTCCACGACTACCAGCCTGAACTGCTGACACATAACAGGGTTCAACGACTTGCGCCAAATACTTTCCTTCCCATCATAGGGATATGAAACCTGGATTCATCTGTGTACTGCTTTTTCATCAAAACTACTCAACATCCTCCTCTGACCCCTTTTGTCAACAAGTTGTTGAGGTCCACAGGATCCCCTTTCACTGGATGGTATTCCTCAATCACCCCAGTCTCTGCATACTGTCAACACCGTTGTATGAGAAAATCACAAAGACCTGGCAGTTTTCAAAATACTGATCCTGACTAATCTAACAATGTGCATATCAGGACATAATAAACAAACATGGTCTTTAACCACTTGAATACCGCCACACAACTTTATACATCGCGGCTGTAGGCTCTTAACTGTAACCCAACGTATAAAAGAGTTGGGTTACATCGCGTTCTGCCGGTGCCCTGTGCCGCCGTAGAATGTTGTGACCACACTGTCTTTAGACAGCTTAGGGCACAGAGAGGTGTGCCGTGGCCAGTGAGAGCAGTCAAGCAGTAATAGACGCTTGTAGCATCCAGCTACAAGCGTCTATTAGGCCTCTTGCATAAGACCGTATGTATTTTGCTGTCCGCAAAAAATGGATCTGCAAAAAATACGGATGACGTCCGTGTGCATTCCATATTTTGCAGAACGGAACAGCTAGCCTCTAATAGAACAGTACTATCCTTGTCTGTTATGCGGACAATAATAGGACAAGTTCTATCTTTCTGCGGAACGTATATACGAAAATACGGAGAGGACACGGAAAAAAAAATATGTTCGTGTGCAAGAGTCCTTACATTGTAAAATCTGAAAGCCAGCAGGGAGCGCTTTTTGTTAGGTAAGAGCGTCACCTGGCTTTAAAATTAAATGTCAGCCTGCCGGCTGGGAATTAACCTATTCCTGCCTTGACTGTGGCAGAAAGGGGTTAATTCACTTTAATAAAAAGTTTATAAAAAAAAAATTAAAATGTCCAAATTTCCCCAAGATGAATAACATAAAAAAAGTCACTTTCAAAGGGCTTGTTGCATTTTGGCCTGTACAAGATTTTTCTGGCAGAACGGTGCTACAGAACCAGCAATAGGAAAATAGGCCGCCAAAATCCAAAATGCGCTCCAGACTTATGAAGTCTGGCGGCAGGCGATAAATTACATAAATAGCATACATTTTCAGGTTACAAGCGTACGGGAATGGTTTTAGAAATGTTTTGTCTAGAAACCTTTTGTAATAGTTAGAAAAAAAATTGATGAGAAAGGAAAAATATTTTTTCCGTTGTGTTTCTCAAGTTTCAGTTGAGAAGGGTAAAATAAACAGTGATGTCAACAAGGCCAAACAGGGCCACTAATGGCCCCGTCAAAGAGTGGTGAGGGTGGCAACAGCATGAGCAATCAACATAGTGGTCCAGTCACAGAGTAGTGACGGTGGCAACAGTTAGAAAAGTTAACACAGTGGCCCAGTCACAGAGTGGTGAGCATGGCAACAGCATGAGGAGTCAATATAGTGGCCCAGTAACAGAGCGGGGAGGTGGGGGGACAACAGCAGTGGCTGTAACAGCACAAGACGGTGAGTGGCAGCAGGAGAAGATGGCAGCAGACACAGCAGGTGAGTGGCATCAATCGGGTGACAGCATCAGAATAGTGGCTGAAGCATATGGCCAGAAGTAACAGACTTTTTTTCACAATGTTCTGGTGTGGCAGCACAGTATAGTTAGGACATTACTGCCAGAATGATCTAGTCTGATGCCTCAGGCACCAGTGTGTGGCAATCCTGGCTGACTCACATTCTGATTCATCTTTTGAAAGGTTAATCTCTTAACATTTTCTGTTGGAAGGTGAGTCCTCTTTTGGTAACTATGCCCAGTCCCTCCCCCCCCACCACCACCACCGATTTGATGCCACACTACTGGCTGGGCAGGAAAGCTTGCCCAGCGCAAACTTGGCTAGTTGCGGCAACAAATCAAGTTTGGCTGTCCAGTAGTCAGGTTCTGCTCTGTGTCCTGCTGCTGCTGGGTGGTTTTTTCAGTAGGGGGTTGAAGAAAAGTGCTCATTAGAGACTCAAGACTTAAGTTCCTGCTGATGGAGCTGGTGCTTCTCCTGCCTCCAACCCCCTCCAGCAGTCATGGCAGTGGAATGTGAGCGCAGGCGGTCCCTCTGGTCAGGATGCAGTGATGGCACACATACAGTAGGCAGCGACCAAGTTTTTTATTCCTCTCCCCATTCTGGCCCGGTAGCGAGGGCCTTACATCGTGGAGAGCCAAGAGTCATCCCTCTGAGAAATAGTAATAATGCAAAATATTGCAAGTGGCTGGCACTCCACTGTTTTTAGAAGACCCGGTGCACAGTGATGGGTTGACATTGTCCCGTAATAATGTAAAGAAATAATGTAAAGACCCAACTGCGCATGTGAGTGCATACAATGATATAATACACTAGTCACGTAACCTCCCTGAAGCACTTAGATATAATTTTATTTAGGGATTTACGCCTATCGGAATAGCGCAATGCCATTCTCCATATGTTTCGGCATGTTTTGGTTTCCTCTGGCAGGTGTTCATATACCTTTTACCCATTTGGCTTTTCAGATTGCTAACATGGATCTTCCCTTTCTGCCCACAATATACTGTCGGCGCATACGCGCGCTCATAGTGACGTCACGCATATGTCACGTGAGTCGTGACTCATTCCAAGCACCAAATCTCCACTTGAAAAGTGTCATGTGCAGTGCATACATCATGATTCCATCCAATACCTTGCTCATCTTTGCTCTCCTGGTATGTACTTTAATTTATACGCTATATACCATGTATAATGTACCCGGGCATCTCTGCTCTCCTGGAATGTACTTTTATTTATGCAGCTGTATAAGTATAATGTACCCAGCACCCACAGTGGCTATGTAATGTGTATAATGTATCTGGAACCTACTTACATTGATTGTTACTCTTTTTGATGTCTTTATGGATAACGGGCTGATTTTGTTTTTTTCTATACTTATATATACCTTCTGGCTATGTAATGGGCACATTGAAATGTATGTATTCAGCATTATATCCAGCTTTCTTATTATCTATTCTGCTAATTAGTAGGCACACTAAGATTATGTATTCAGCTTTTCATCTAAATTCTGGATCTCTTTACATGTTAGTCTCCTAGTGACTACTAGCAGTATATTCAGCTCTGTTCATATACTATACTAATACTGATACTAACAGTTATGCGATCTGTAACACTGCAACATAGGAACACTGTGTTGTCGATCAATGACTAATTGCATTGTATTAATTTTGCTCCTATGCTTCATTATCTTTAGATTATTTTGACAATATCCATGACTGCTATAGATCTATTTGCATATAATTCACTTTCTGTACTCAGTTTAATTTCCTTATCTAGTTTCCTTTTTACCATTTTGCTTGTTTACTCCATATATTACTTATTCTCTTTCTCATTTTGTATTTTCTTCTCTCATTTTACTTTGGTTCATCTTCATATATATGAATATTTTAAATTGATCAAGGTAAGTGATCAAGGTCCGGCATGGACCGAACGGTGGCCTTGTTTGTCTTTAATCTAATATGGATGGAATAAATACTTTACTCTAAATTGCATCACATCCCAGAATGGTGATAATGTGGCTGTCACTACGCAAGCAACTCAGCATGCATCTGCCTCCTGGACTCCCTGCCTCCATCTCCACTGCATACTGCCACGGTGTGTCTGGGTCATCTGCCTGGTTTTCCTCATCGCCCTTCAGCTCCTCCTCTTCCTCTCCTGTCGCTTGGGCAGATAAACAACGTATTTCTGTATACAACTCCTGGGTGTTAATGTCCTCCTCCTCCTCCACTAGTTCAGCCCCCAAAGGGCTCAGGTGGCTGTGAAATGTAGGCGCCACGTCTCTTGTCCACTGGCCACCCAGATTTATCAGCATCTGCTCCTGGGCGTGAAGGAGTGTAATGACATCATTCATCTCGTAGTCCTGGCGACTAACAAATAAAGTGGCCTACTCAAAGGGCCTGAGTAAAAGGCAGGTGTCATGCATGAACTGCCACTGGCTAACGTTGAAGTTACACGGGGAGTACCCCTGTCCTTCTGCATCATCAAGAAATCGCTGACTGCTTTCCTCTGCTTGTATATTGTCGATCCAACATATGAAGGGTGCATTTTCAATGTGTGGAAATGTCGCATATCAGTCGATGTTGGGGAACACCATTATGCTTTTGCAGCTCAAGGAAGGCCTGCTTTTCAAGGTAAGAGTGGCTTCAGTGCATGCATAGTTTCCTGGACATTTTAAAGACGTCTTGTAGGTGGGTGGAAGACTTCAGGAACTGGGTTACAACCAGATTAAAGACGTCCACCATGCAGGGTGTATAGGTCAGCCCTCCTTGATGCAGCTTCAACACAATGTTATTCCAGTTATCGGTGACCATGGTTCTGGCTTCATTTGGCAAGGAGACAGCCAGGATTTGATTTCTTGGTTGATGACGCCAAGCAGTTCCTCCCAGGTGTGATTCTGTTTGTCCAGGTGCAGAAAAGAGTGACACTGCCGTGCTCTGCATAGGTGGTATGCTGGAGGACCCCTCCGAACTGTGCCTACAGTGGAGGCTGAAGACAAAGTGGAGGATGAGGAGGCCATTGTCATCTAAATAACAGCCTGAGAACATGGAGGTGACATTGCCATAACCTGGCCAAGTTGCTGGTGTGCCTGGGCTAGAACCACATAGACCCCATGGGCCATAAAGGACATATATTGTCATATAGTTAAATAGTTAAAGCTCCACACGTCAGCTCTGCCATGAACTGTACCAGACACCAACAGGCTCAAGGACCAGCCCACCTTCTTATGCAGAACTTATACATCTTTTTTTTTTTAAAGAAGTAGTGATGGCTTCGAACTCTCCACCTTGGCACAACACAAGCCATCAGTTCTCTGAAATGTACAGATTCAACCACATAGAAAGTGAGGGGCTGCTGAGCATGGGGCTGTGAGTACGCACCCTACAGAGCTCCCAGACACTCCAGCACATGCCCCAGATTTCTTACCCGTTGCGAACTGGGATGATCGGCCCTCACAGAACTCACCTGCAGATCTTCCTTCTACCCCTACTATTTTTTACTCTCCAGCCGCCTCTGATTCCTCAGAGACTTCCTCTGCTTCTTCTTCGCCTGGTAGATGCTCCAAGTGCCCGAAATTAAGAGATATATGGTCGCTCCTCAGTACTCTTCCAACTAAGACTGACCTTGAGGCGATTATACAAAGGGTTGAATCTAAGCATGACCGGGCTGTAGCAGAGGTCAAGGCTGACCTAACAGACATTTCTACTAAACTGGCTTCACAAGCTCAAGTTTAAACTGATCTGGACGCTCGTCTCACGAATGTTGAAACAACCATAGCCTCTCAAAAGGCCTTAAACAGACATCTGCTTTTACAGTTGGACGACCAGGAAAATAGGGGTCAGCGCAATAACATCAAGCTGCGTGGGATCCCTGAGGAGGTCTCAACCACCTATTTGCGTAAAGCAGTGTCCAACATATTTAATTCTCTTCTCTCCAGGCCTGTGGAGTGAGGAAAAGATATTGACAGAGTTCACAGGATCCTAGGCCCTAGGCGTCCGGAGAACTCAGCTCCACGTGATGTTCTGTGTAGCGTCCATTTTCTTCAAGAAATGGAGGAACTTTTGCAAAGAGCCTGGAGGCAGGGCCCTACGTTGTTTGCTGGAATGCAGATTCAAATCCTACCTGATGTGTCCAGGAGGACCCTGCTTATGAGGCGGTCTCTCAAACCTCTCTTGCAAGTTATCACAGACGCTGGAGCCACCTATCGCTGGGGCCATCTGTTCCACCTGATCATCCGCAAAAATGGCACGTCTTTTGCCCTATACACGCCGGACCAGTCGGCGGATCTTGGGCGTTTTCTGGACATCCCACCCATCTCACTGCCGGACTGGTTTGATGTCCTGATATCTTCAATTCCAGCTAATGGGCTCCCGTCAAGTACGAGTGTCAGACCCCAACGAGACTTCACACATGATGAAGGTTTTTTTTTTAGCCACAACCCCGAAACGCGTTGAGCCTTCTCCTCTCTCCCCCACCCTGGATAATCTAATAAAGAAAGGTCGAGACTAAGCACAAAGAGTGACTGCCGTTCATTCCTGACACTGTCTACAGGCGATCCATGCGCAGGAGGACGCGGCGTGGGTGTCTTGAGCTTATCCCACACCGCCCCTCCTGGGTGAAGTGAGTCTATATTTGTTTTATTATTATATACATTGGTCCAATTCTGCATATTGAGTACTGCACTTTAAGTATTGGCACATGGTCTCCACCGTCTGGATATTACCCTTGGTGTAAGTATCTGTTACCTATGTGTACTACACCCCAGAATTTCTTTATCTTTTAATCGTTTGTTTCTAAGTACCACTTATATCCAAACCCTCTGGAATGTGGCGCCATTAGTACGGTCTTTTTTTCCAGCACTTTTTTGTGCACACTTGTCCTGCTCTCACACCCACCTTCCCGAGGCTCCCCCGGGTAGGTAGTGACCGTTGGCAGCCTGTTCTTCTAACCACTTTTGATCAGTTACACATTATCTTACCTATCAAATTTCCACTCAGAAAATCGATCCAGTCCCTTGGCGCCCTAGTTGTTAACTCGGGACCTTTCTTATAGGAGGGTCCAGTGATTAACACCCCTGTCTCTCTTTTTTTCTTTCAAATCCCTGACCAGGTAGGCTTCATTCCATCGAGGGAGGCGAGAGACAATACCACCAAAGTGCTAAACTTAATTCATGTCTCCTATCCACGGATGTCGAAAAGGCTTTTGACAGAGTGGGATGGCCTTGGTTATTTGCAGTGTTGAATCAGTGTTGGCTCACTGTTGGCCTGGCGCGAAAACATCTATTCTATTGTCTGCTGGTATATATGCTGTAACGCTTACTTGGATTTGTTAAAACATTTAAATAAAGAATTAAAAAAAAAGAAAGGGAGGGGCTGTAGTACCAGCAAATTGGCCAGGAGCAGGTTCAGCTTCTGCACTTGAGTGAGTGCGCACATACGGTTGTCTTTTCCCCTTTGTACTCGACTGCTGGCGAAACGCGTGACCAGAAGTAGGAGGAGAAGGAGGAGCCTCTGAACCAGTAGGAATAGGAAATACAGCTCTCTTCTGCTGAGGTGGAGGAGCCCTGACTGCTGGAGAAGAGGTGGGAGCGCTGGGAGATGCGTCAGGCTGTACCACTACATTAGCACCACGGTTTTCCCAGGCCACTATATGGTGATGCTCCATGTGTTAACACAGGACCGTGGCAGCCTGGCCATGCTTCACCTTCTGCCTACAGATCATATATTCAGCCACAATGACATTTTCTGGCAAAAAATTCCCACACCGATGAAAATGGCATTGAACTTCCACCACTGCGTGATAACTGCCTGCTGCTGCCTCTATGAACCTATGCACTGCTAGCTTTTCCAGACAGGTAGGTATATCTACCTATTATATCAGTGTGATTTTCACTCTGATGTCTATAAAGCCAGCTTCAGGCGGTGTGTGCAATATGTTTAACACAAGGGTACCTGCACATGCTGTGGATTACGTGCAGATTTTTGTACATATAGTACACTTTGTACATTTTTCTTCTGCGTAAATTGAGCCACTGTGTGGATTTACAAATCCACAGCATGTCAATTGTTTATGAACATTGTTAGTGCAGGTTTCAACTTTTGCAATGCAAAAGGTGAAATCAGGGTAAGACTGCATCAAGATCCGCAATTAACAGAAGAGTCAGGTACATTACTTTCAGTGGCCATCAAAGGTGGCTGTGACATAATACATTTACTTTGTGGATAAACCATTTTCTATTTTAATTAACCAGATGATATCTGAACATTATAGGAGTTGTTCATTACTTTTCAAACTTTCTGCTCAATAAAATATCACAATTTATTTCCTGGTAAAAGATGTCATTTCATTAGCATAAAATATCTTTAGTACTGTATATTAGTTCATATCAGAGTAGATGCAGCTACTTGCATTGCATGCATCAATCTGATCCAAGAAGTAAACACTTTAATCAAAATGGCATGTGTGACAAAAAAGAAAGCAATGGTGTTCGGGAATGAGAAGAAAGGAGCTAGAAACATATTGTTTTGTTTCACTTGTTTGTTTTGTTAGAGATCATACTCATTTTAATTAAATTTATTGTTTCTCGAGCGTTCTAGAAGAGCCGTTTATATTTCCTGACGTTATGCTGAGTGTTTACAGATATCAGTAAACATTTTAGACATCTGCCCACAGTCTGTCATTTATAACCTTTTTGTTCCTTCAAAGAGTTAAAAGAAGACCATATTTGTGCTCCTGACCATCCTGACTTAGGCCTCTTTCACACTTGCGTTGTGAAGATCCGGCGTGCACTTCCGTCGCCGGAATGCACGCCGGATCCGGCACAACGCAAGTGAACTGAAAGCATTTGAAGACTGATCAGTCTTCAAAATGCTTTCAGTGTTACTATGGCAGCCAGGATGCTACTAGCGTCCTGGTTGCCATAGTAGCAGTGGGGAGCGGGGGAGCGGCATACTTACATTCCGTGCGGCTCCCGGGGCGCTCTGAATGACGCCAGAGCGCCCGCGCGCATGGATCACGTGATCCATGCGATCACGTGATCTATGCACTGGGGCGCCCTGACGTCATCCTGGAGCGTCCCGGGAGCCGCACGGAATGTAAGTATGCCGCTCCCCCTACTCTTTACTATGGCAACCAGGACTTTAGCGTCCTCGCTGCCATAGTAACCATTGACAAAAAGCTAAACGTCGGATCCGGCGATGCGCCGAAACGACGTTTAGCTTAAGGCCGGATCCGGATTAATGCACTTCAATGGGCATTAATTCCGGATCCGTCGTTACGGCATGTCTTCCGGATTTTTGGACGGAGACAAATCCGCAGCATGCTGCGCTTTTGTCAACGTCCAAAAAACGTTGACATACTGAACGGAAGACATCCTGATGCATCCTGAACGGATTTCTCTCCATTCAGGATGCATGGGGATAATCCTGATCAGTAGCTTTCCGTCCTAGAGACCCGAGGACGGATCTCTAGGACGGAAAGCTAAAACGCTAGTGTGAAAGAGGCCTTAGTGTCCATTAACTTAACATCATTCTGTCCTTCAGAGTTCAGAGTTCTGTTGTCACTGCCCATGCTCAAAAATGCTGCACAGCTTGTGGTAAGTTAAGTTGAAGTACTTTAGGCTGATAAATGCTAAATACATGATGCATACCATATTCCAGATGAATTTAAACCAATATACACTGAAGAATCACTTAATTAGACACACCCATCGAGCAGCACTTAGGACCTCTTTTGGCCTTCAGAGCAGCAGCTATTTATTGTGGAATAGATTTCAAAAGGGTTTAAAAAAGGGATCTGCAGCGATATTGGCGCATTCGGAATGAACTTGGTCAGCCTCAAACCTTAGTCCTAACATCGATCCACCGTTATGAGAGGATTCACAGTGTATGAAGAAAACATTTGCCACACCATTACTCCACGACTACCAGCCTGAACTGCTGACACATAAGAGGGTTCATCGACTTGCGCCAAATTCTTTCCTTCCCATCAGAAGGAAAAGAAACCTGGATTCATCTGTGTACTGCTTTTTCATCAGAACTACTCAACATCCTCCTCTGACCCCTTTTGTCAACAAGTTGTTGAGGTTCTTTAGAATCTCCTTTCACTGGATGGTATTCCTTAATTACCCCAGTCTCTGCTTACTGTCATCACCTTTGTATGAGAAAACCACACAGGACTGGTAGTTTTCAAAATACTGATCCTGACTAATCTAACAATGTGCATATCAGGACATAATAAACAAACGTGGTCTTTAACCACTTGCCTCTTAACTGTAACCCAACGTAAAAAGCGTCGGGTTACATAGCAATCTGCCGGCGGCCCGTGCCACTGCAGAACGCTGTGACTGCGCTGTCATTAGACAGCTTGGGTCACAGGGAGGTGTGCCGTGGCCAGTGGGAGCGGTCAGGCAGTAATAAATGCTTGCAGCATGCAGCTACAAGCGTCTATTACATTGTAAAATCTAAAAGTATGCCATCAAAAAAAATTACCTATTGTTTAAATCATGTTTTATGTTACACATAAATTTTTTGTGAGTTTTTTTTTTACTTTTCATGTCCCTATATTTAAAAAAAAAAGTACAGATGTAGCAGGGTTAACACATAAACTCTTAACTCAAGTTTCTTAACTCATCACATTATCTTAAAACAAAAGCCATTGAAAAGGAATTGAAGATGTTTGCTTAACGCATTTAGTTTAGATAACACGTCTCATAAAGCATGTGTGTTAACTCTACTAAATGTATACATAATTCTGCAATTTTCATACTTGCCACTAGGCAAGTATAATTCGTTAATTTTCCTATTGTGTCCACCTGGTCCAAACCTGGATAAAGGCTTTTTCCAGCTATTGTATGACACTGCACTGCATATTTTTCTGCCCAGACTTCTCCATTTTACACCATACATCCTCCATGACAACCATAGATTGCCCTCACAGTAGTCACAACATCCCTTATATTCGCCGCAATGCCCCCATGACAATCTCAGTTTCTCTTATGCCAGCCACAATGTCTCCACAACAGCCATGATGCTCTCAATGCCACCTATACCTGCCCTAATGCCTCCATAAGTAAAAAAAGGAAAAAGTAACCACTGTGTGAGGTGCCAGTCTAGGTAGTATACTCTAGTGATGATAAATGTACCAGATAGCATATTATAGGGGGGGGGGGGGGCTAGTGATTAAAGGTATATAAATAAACTTGTATATTTGATAAATAACATTTAGTTTCTAAAATCATTACCCATAAAATGTGAATAAAATGGAGTTAAAAACAATGTAGATAGTATCCACTCACTTTACTGGGAGGAAATTGTGAGGGATAGAGCTCAAGACACCCAACAAAATAAAACTCTCAATCCTGGATCGCTTGTAGTATCTTTGGATGAAGCAGCAGTACCCAGGTAGGTTCTTCTTGCAAAATCCCTTTATTAATTCAAACAACAGGAGCAGAAATTCGCTCAACGCGTTTTGGGGCTGGGATCCCCTTCATCAGGAGCAGAATAGCATTATGGTACATGATCAAGACATATATAGCATACAAACAGGAAATTTAAGAGCACATGGAGTGATGTCAAAGCAGTTCAACGCATGTCACTTCCGGGTCACAATTGGTTAAATATTTTCAAACACTTCATATTCAAACATACATAGCTCTTTCATATAAAAAATGTGGTGGTTCTAAAAGCTGGCTACATAGATTGAAAAACAGAATATATAAACAGATTATCTATACATCCTAGGTTACAGGTAGAGCGGTCCGGTAACAGACCTACTTCCAGTCTGTGGACCGCATCACTGGAGCGCACGCCAAGTCAGAGCGCAGGCGTCGACTGCAAGAGAGGCTTGGAGAGCACATGCACCCTCACCTAGATGCCGTGCGGTGCCGATAGAAGAAGGAAGGGACGCACAGTGGCAAGGGCATGTCATTAAGGCAGCGCCGGACGTCACTATTATTGGTGATGGTAATGAAGCAGGCTATTTTTTAGAGCTATCCCCTCAGTATATGTATCCAATAAAATGTATTAAAAATAAATTTGTATGTTTATAGTAAAGTTCCTATTGAATAAAATACAAAGATATACTCAAATAAAATTAGTAATAATATTGATAGTAGCAAAATTGTACAAAACAGTAAATGAAAATAAAAATAAAAATGAAAATAAATGAGAATAAAAAAATATATATATATAATAAAAAATTAAAGACTAGATATGTTCGTTTTATTTCAATTAATAAGTTTGGCATATGTCTTGTATATATATATACATAAACATATATACATGTATATGTGTAGACTTATAAAGTACAAGCTAGATGTGTGTAAATTTTTATTTTTGGCACAAGTATAAAGGACTATCAGGACTATCTGGTTCCGGCCAGTATTAAGATTGGCTGGAAAAAAAAGGGAATAGGTTTCTAGTCTAAATTCTAAAAATTCTCTCTCAATGTGAATGATAAAATGTATTCAAACAATGCTCGAATGGATATGTAGTGAGATAAAAACGGATAAAAAATGGTATAATAGGCAGACTTAGTTCAAACCAGTAAAAGGAAAAAACTTTTGACACAAGTTAAGAGACTGTCTATCCATATAGGAACTTCGTCCCGAGTAAATTCAAGAAGTGTCCATTAATGTAGAAGCTTCGTTCCAATCAATGTTGGGACTGGTTGGACAAAAGGAAAGGTTTTCTGTGTAAGTTCTCCAAATTGTCCATCAATGTGGGGCCAAATAAATTTATTTTCAGCTGATCCAATAGATGTGGGGCTAGATAGAAAAAAGGGGATAACTTGTGCATGTGCTCCGCAAACGTAGGGAGTATTCCCTATAGACACCTCAGAAATTTATGGTCAATAGTTAATGTACTCAAGTTTTTCCTTTAAACCAAATGGAGACAAAGTATTCATACGATAAATCCAATACATCTCTTTCCGTGATAGATGTTGATAAGATTGTGGGGCCCACTCCAGAAGTGTGACTTTCAGGGATGTATTGTCGTTGTTGTGATATTCATGGAAATGTTTGGGAACACTGTGTGTCAGAATCTGTCTTTTTATATTTGAGCGATGCTCGTTCATTCGTTCCTTCAAGCTTTGTGTTGCTCTCTCTACATAGTAGAGTTTACATGGACATTCTAATAGATAAATAATGTTTCTTGTTCCACAATTCATATTGTGTTTCAAGGTGTAGGTCTCATCTGAATCAGGAATTTTTATCTCCTTCCTACCATGGGCAATCATCCGACAGCACTTGCATCTCCTGATGCCGCATCATTCTGAAGGCCCCAGAGGTGGTTTCCCGTTGGTTTATTTTCTTGTTTTTCAACAGTTTGGGACAGGAGGGGGCCAAAATGTTTTTGAGAGAGGGAGCCCTTTTAGAATCGGGTCTTTTTGGAGGATGTTCCAATGCTTAATGAGGATCTTCCTAATTTGGGCATGTTTGCTATTGTATTGAGTGATCAAATTACATTGTGGTTCTTTGGCTGTCTCTGAAGTGGCTTTTTTAGGTAACAAAGCTTCTGCTTGATTTAATTTTAACGTTCTTTTTATGGAGTTTTGGATAAGGGTCTTTGGGTATCCATTTTCCTTAAAGCGGGTCCGGAGTATGGATAGTTGTTTTTGTAGGGTATGATTATAGAAGCAGTTTCTCCTGATTCGCTTCATCTAACTGTAAGGTATGTTCCTTTTCCATTTCACATGGTGGCAGCTGTTAACCAATACAGGACAACCTAACGCACGGATGCGTCCGGCGGGCGGTCCTGTAGTTCTGACTAGACGCATCATCTCGCGAGACGTTCAGAGTGCCGCGCGTCCCATTAGTTATACTACAGCCTGCCAGCGATGATCAATCGCTGGCAGGCTGTAGATGCAAAATAAATCGCATCAAAGTGGTATATCAGATGCTGATTTGTTAACAGCCTCTGATATAACTGCTACCTGGTCCTCTGGTGGTCCCATTTGCTGGGATCGACCACCAGAGGACCAGGTAGCTATGTAAAGTTGCACCAAACACTACACTACCCCCCCGTCACTTATTAACCCCTTGATCACCCCATCTAGATTCCCTGATCACCCCCCTGTCACTGATCACCCCCCTGTCACTGATCACACCCCTTGTAAGGCTCCATTCAGACGTCCATATGTGTTTTGTGGATCCGTGGATCCACGGATCTGATCAACGGATCCGCAGATCCTCAAAACACGGACACCGGCAATGTACTTTCTGCATTTTGCAGATCCGCACATTGCCAGAACTATATAGAAAATGCCTTTTCTTGTCCGCAAGTGCGGACAAGAATAGGACATGTTCTATATTTTTACGGAACGGAAGTGCAGAACCGGAAGTGCGGATCCGTAATTCCGGATCCGAGCGGGACAAAGTCTGTCCCCATAAAAATTAATGGGTCCGCAATTCCGTTTCGCAAACAGAATTGCGGAGGTGTGAATGGGGCATAAGGGTCCCTTATTACCACCAGTTAGTTAGCTACTTGTTAGGTAGTTAGCGCCCAGCCCACCGCACCGCAGTCACTGATTTTGGCAGAGATTTTTTCATCCACATTGATCGATGCGAATTAAAAAATCTGTGCCGTTCATTTTTTTTTTTTTTTCAGCCCAGAGGCTGAACGGAAAAAAAAAATCTCATTACCCGTATGCTCAATATAAGGAGAATAGCAGAAACTCCTAATGCTGGCCATACGTGTAATGATTGCGGAGACCCTCAAATGCCAGGGCAGTACAAACACCTCACATGTGACCCCATTTTAGAAAGAAGACACCCCAAGATATTCGCTAAGGGGTAAGGTGAGTTCATGTAAAATTTTATTTTTTGTCACAAGTTAGTGGAATATGAGACTTTGCAAAAAAATTAAAATAAAAAAAAGAATCCAAATGTGTAAAAATGCCCTGTGAAATCCTAACTCATACTCATTCCCATAAGGTACTCATGGGAATTTGGGCCCCTTTGCGCATCTTGGCTGCAAAAAAGTGGCACAAATGTGGTATCGCCGTACTCAGCAGAAGTAGGGCAATGAGTTTTGGGGTGTACTTTTATATATACCCATACTTTGTGTGAGAAATATCGCTGTAAACGACAACTTTTTTAATTTTTTTATACAAAGTTGTCAATTTACAGAGATATTTCTCTCACCCAACATGAGAGAAATTCTTCTTTCCTGTCTTCTTTCCAAAATGGGGTCACATGTGGGGTATTTATACTGCCCTGGCATTTTAGGGGCCCTAAAGTGTGAGAGGAAAAATGCGTAAAAATGCCCTCCTAAAAGGTACTCATTGGAATTTGGGCCCATTTGCGCACCCAGGCTGCAAAAAAGTGTCACACATGTGGTATCGCCGTACTCAGGAGAAGTAGGGCAATGTGTTTTGGGGTGTATTTTTACATATACCCATGCTGGGTGAGAAATATCTCTGTAAATTGACAACTTTGTATAAATTTTTTTAAAAGTTGTCATTTACAGAGATATTTCTCACACCAGTATGGGTATATATAAAATACACCCCAAAACACATTGCCCTACTTCTCCTGAGTACGGCGATACCACATGAGTGACACTTTTTTGCAGCCAAGATGCGCAAAGGGGCCCTAATTCCAATGAGTACCTTTAGGATTTCACAGGGCATTTTTACGCATTTGGATTCTCACACTTTAGGGCCCCTAAAATGCCAGGGCAGTATAAATACCCCACAAGTGACCCCATTTTGGAAAGAAGACACCCCAAGGTATTCCGTGAGGGGCCTGTCGAGTTCACAGAATTTTTTTTTTTGGCACAAGTTAACGGAAAGTCTTATATTCCACTAACTTGTGACAAAAAATAAAATTTTACATGAACTCACAATACCCCTCACGGAATACCTTGGGGTGTCTGCTTTCTAAAATGGGGTCACATGTGGGGCATTTATACTGTCCTGGCATTTTAGGGGCCCCTAAAGCGTGAGAAGAAGTCTGGAATCCAAATGCGTAAAAATGCCCTGTGAAATCCTAAAGGTAAAGGCTGCAAAACAGTGTCACTCACTGTGGTATCCCAGAAATATCTCTGTAAACGACAACTTTTTAAATTTTTTTATACAAAGTTGACAATTTACAGAGATATTTCTCTCACCCAGCATGGGTTTATGTAAAAATACACCCCAAAACACATTGCCCTACTTCTGAGTACGGCGATACCACATAAGTAACACTTTTTTGCAGCATGGGTGCGCAAAGGGGCCCAAATTCTAACGAGTACCTTTAGGTTTTACATGGCTGCTCACAATTTAGCCCCGCCCAAAATGCCAGAACAGTAAACACATCCCACAAATGACCACATTTCGGAAAGTAGACACCCCAACGTATTCACTGAGGGGCATTGTGAGTCCGTCTGAGATTTTTTATTTTTTTGCCAGAAGTTAGCAGAAATGGAAACTTTATTATTTTTATTTTTTTCCTCAGAAAGTGTCATTTTCCGCTAACTTGTGAAAAAAAAATGAAATTATACATGAACTCACCATGCCCCTCCGTGAATACTTTGGAGTGTCTTCTTTCTAAAATGGTGTCATTTGGGGGGTATTTATACTATCCTGGCATTCTAGCACCTGAAGAAACATGACAGGTGCTCAGAAAGTCAGAGCTGCTTCAAAATGCCGAAATTCACTTTTTTGCACCATAGTTTGTAAACGCTATAACTTTTACCCAAACCAATAAATATACACTTATTGGATTTTTTTTTTTATCAAAGACATGTAGAACAATAAAGTTAGAGAAAAATTTATATAGAAATGTAGTTTTTTTAAAAAAAAATTTACAACAGAAAGTGAAAAATGTCATTTTTTTGCAAAAATGTCGTTAAATTTTTATTAATAGCAAAAAAAGTAAAAATGGCAGCAACAATAAAATACCACCAAATGAAAGCTCTATTAGTGAGAAGAAAAGGAGGTAAAATTCATTTGGGTGGTAAGTTGTATGACGGAGCAATAAACGGTGAAAGTAGTGTAGTGCAGAATTGTAAAAAGTGGCCTGGTCATTAAGGGTGTTTAAGCTAGGGGGGCTGAGGTGGTTAAATTCTAAGTAGCTATTTGCGTCCACCTTTTTAAAATGAGTTTCCGTTGTGATGATATTGGATTCTGTTTGTAAGTGAATGTCTAAAAAGGTTTCTTTATTAGGGTGGTGTTCTATGGTGAAGGATAGACCCCATTCATTTTTGTTCAATTCACTGGTGAAATGTAACAGGTCCTCTGTCTTACCGTCCCAGATGAAAAGAATGTCATCTATGAATCGTTTATGGAACCTAATTCTAGGGTGGGAAAGTAGACCAATATGTTTCTCGAATAGGCCCATAAAAAGATTTGCATACGATGGGGCAAATTTAGTCCCCATCGCAGTACCCTTTGTTTGGATGAAGCATTTGTCATTGAACAAGAAGTAGTTGTGTTTTAGGATGAAGTCTATGGATTAGAGTATGAATTATTTTTGTATATTGGGCATGAGGGAATCATTGCTTAGGTAATATTTAACTGCTGCTACCCCTAGTTCATGTTGGATGTTGCTATAAAGTGAGGCAACATCTAAAGTGACCCAAATATATTATTTTTGCCATTTGAATTGTTTTAAAAGGTTTATGAGATGAGCGGTGTCTTTGAGATATGATAGAAGAATTTGAACATGTTTTTGTAGGATATAATCTATGTAGGCTGAGAGGTTGGAGGTGAGTGAGTTTATACCGGAAATAATGGGTCTGCCAGGGGGATGGGTCAGGGATTTATGTATTTTTGGAAGAAAATAAAATGTAGCAATGGACGGATGGGGGGGAGTAGGAATTGTTTCTCTTTCTTATCAATAATGTTAGTACGGAAATCTTGGTCTATCAGTTCTGAAAGGGCCTTTTTGAAGATGTCAGTTGGGTCTTCACTTAGGGTTCGGTAGTACTCCTGGTCAAAAAGGATTTTGGCACCCTGCATGTTAATTATTTAGACCTCTGGGATTTCCAAGAGAGTCTTGTGATTAACTCTCTACAACTTTTTATTTCTTTTCTCTGACTAATGCCTCCATGACAGTCACAATGTCATCAATGCTCCCTATGCCAGACACAATGCCCAAATGTCCATATGACAAAATATCACTCAATGGCTAAATCAAGTACCTGTTTTATTTTAAATCGTGTTTAATTGAACAAATGCAATAATGAAATGTATACAATATTACAATTATACTGGTAGGTCAAGGTCTTTGTGTGTTACTTTACTGTAAAAAAAAACTAATAAAAACAAAACATAAAACAATTATTTTCAAATGTTGCCAACTTCAAAGATGCTTAGAATGATACCCACACATCATGGATGTGGAAGAGAGCAGGCGTGTTTTTCATGAAGAAAAAGGCATGGCTACTAGATGAAAATAATGCATGGAACCCATATTAAATTTTATGCAAGGTTCGCTTAAGATTTTGAGACTGGTCAAATGCAGACTGCAGTGCCCATGAGCTAAAATGTACAACAGGTTTCTAACTTATTCAAAACAAGTTCCAACACTGTGGAAAGTCAGTTGTTATTTAAAGGGGTTACGTAAAGTACAGGGATCTGATCTTTGTTCCAGGGAACCCCCCAGGCCTCTACCTCTTGCAATAGTCCTGGTGTAGTTGGCAGATGTCCCAATGTCCCACAGGGATCAGAGACACTGGTTTGAAACATCAAGGAGTCAGGCAATGCTGTAGTCGGTAAACAGGCAAAGGTCAGTGCAGGCAAAGTTCATTCAGTGAAACTAATGGGAGGTCAAGGCTGTCAGCAAATTTTCAGTATGATAGACAGGCTAAGATCAAGGCAGGCAGTGAACCATTGGAGCTGGTTAACAGGCAGAAGCTCAATATGTACATGGGCAGACAATCAGAACAGCACACCTTCACTGGTTAAATTAGTAAACTAGGAACCTACTGTAAGCTCAGGCAAGACATGAGAGGGCAGTCGAGCATTTATAGTAGAAGCTTATTAATAATTAGAAGCAGTCGTGTAACTGCACACAAAACAAGGAGAAGAGGTGAGTATTGGTGACAAAAGTGGTAGTTTAAATAGTTAAATAATGTTTCTAATAAAAGAAGTGGGGCAGTGACAGTTATAGACTGCTGATGTAAGCAATGTGTAATATAAGATTTTTTACCTTTTCAATTTTGATTAAAAAATCATTTTCTTTGTAATAAGTTTTCCTTTACAGTTTTGAGTAGTGGTTTTATTTCAGTCTTTATGTGACTAAGATATTTTTCTGGGATTTTGTGATTTCTTAAAATGACAAAAGGAAAAAAAATTCCAATATACTCTCACTAAAAACTCTCACTGCAAGCTAAAGTTAGTGAGACTGCAATGATATGGAAACTTGAATTTCCATACTTTAAGTATATTAAAAAGTGTGATTACGCAAGTATCTGGCCTTATTGAAAGATGAAAAAATTCCAGACTCTCAGACAATCCCTGTAAATAGTATTATGACCAAATACCTATTGCTAGGATAGAGTTTCAAGCTCTACCCAATTGGATATATCAATAGGTGCATCACAATTACCGTCTTTTTCACCCCATAAGATGCATTATTTCCCCCCTAAAAGTTGGGGGGAAATGTCCCTGCGTCTTATGAAGCGAATACTAATGAGCACTTCCATTATGGAATGGCTCATTAGTACCACAGAAGCAGGAAGCGGTAAAGGCTCTGTACTCACCGCTTCCTGGTCCTCGGCTGTGCTGTGGCTGCGCATAGCGTGAGGGCGCTCTATGATCTCACGCTGTGCACGCTGGTTCACAGCACAGCCAGCAGCATGATGAAGAGGGTCGCGCTGGAGGAGAGAAGCGGCGGCGCTCGGGAGAAGGAGAGGTAAGTGCTTTATTACTTTATTCAATATGAGGTTTATGGGGGCTAATATAACATGGCTGGGGGCTGGTGAGAGGCATTGGGGCTTACATAATGCTGCTGGGGGCTGGTGACAGGCAATGGGGCTCCTATAATGCTGCTGGGGGATGGTCACAGGCAATGGGGGCTGATATAACGCTGCTGGGGGCTGAAGAGAAGCTGCTGGGGACTGATATGAGGCTGCTGGGGGCTGAAGAGAAGCTGCTGAGGGCTGATATGAGTCTGCTGGGGGCTGAAGAGAAGCTGCTGGGGGCTGAAGAGAGGCTGCTGGGGGCTGGTGAGAGGCATATGGGGGGCTGATATGAGGCATACGGGGGCTGATAAGAGGCCTGGGGCTCTTATCTGAGGTCTGATTGGGGTCATTTACATTGGGGTCTGAGCTGAGGTCTGATTGAAGGTCTTATTAAAATTGGGGGTCTTATTGGGGCTGCCAGCTGAGGCCTGATTAACACTGGGGGTCTGATTGGTGGTCTGACCAGAGGTGTAATGAAAAAAACTTTTTTTTTTTCTTATTGTCCTCCTCTAAAACCTAGGTGCGTCTTATGGGCTGGTGCGTCTTATATGGTGAAAAATACGGTATACTACTGTAAAGTTTTACAATTAAAACACCTATAGTTCCTACAAATGGCTTGATATTTGGTGATTTTTCCATTTCTTCACAAGGAATTAAATGCTCAAGTGCATAAAGCCTACATTTATGCCAAGCAGATACAGTGGGGAACAGAAGTATTTGACCACCCTGCGATTTTGCGGAACGGACGCGGAACAGACGTGAAAGAAAAGTAAGTTCGTCTGAATGCTCCCTTAAGCCTCATGAGAACAATGGTGTGCGTTTTGCAGATCCGCAAACAGCGGAACCGCAAAACACGGATGGCGTCCGTGTGCGTTCCGCAATTTGTGTAACGGAATAGGAGGCCTATTATAGAGATGCCTATTCTTGTCCGCAAAAAGAATAGGATATGCTCTATTTTTCTTGCAGGGCCACGGAACAGAGCAACGGATGCGGACAGCGCACAAAGTGCTGTCTGCATCTTTTGCGACCCCATTGAAGTGAATGGGTCCGTAACCGAGCCGCAAAATATGCGGCTCGGATGCGGACCAAAACAACGGCCGTGTGCATGAGACCTATGGCTACTTTCACATCTGTGTTAGGTGCGGATCTGTCTGGTATTTGCACAGACGGATCCACACCTATAATGAAAATGTTTGTATCCGTTCAGAACAGATCTGTTTGCATTAGCTTTTAAAAATAATTTCAATGGGGGGCGGGTCATTGAAGACAATGGGGGACGGATCTGTTTTCAAATACACCATATCGTGTCAGTGAAAACGGATCCATCCCTATTGACTTACGTTTGGTTTCGTTTCATCAGACGGACACCAAAACGCTGCAAGCAGAGTTTTGGTGTCCGCCTCCAGAACGGAATGGAGGCAAAACGGATGCATTCTCAGCGGATCCTTATCCATTCAGAATGCGTAGGGGCAAAACTGATCCGTTTTGGACTGTTTGTGAGAGCCCTGAAACAGATCTCTCAAACGGAATCCAAAATGCAGGTGTGAAAGTAGCCTTACATGGCCATGCTAATTGCATATATTGCATTTAGAAAATGGCATGTTGATTGTGTAAAAAAACAAACCATAAAACAATTGTTCAGTAGAAACAAAAGGTAATCATATTAGTGCACTCAGTCTGTTTTTTTTTGTTTATTAGAAATAAAAGGATAATCCTATTTAGGTGATCTTTCTGCTTTTGTCTAGGAAATAAATATTTTTAGCCCTGTACTCGTCTTTTGGACTGAATCTTTTTTGCTCATTCAACTTTTGGAGTTGCAGTGTGTGCATTTCACTTTTCTGTGGTCAGGTCAGTATATTAGGGCTACCATTAAATATGTTTATAGATATATAGATGGGAGGGTGCCCCTCATAGTGTCATTCTGTCCCGTATGTTTATGGATATGGGCCCGCACTCCCTGGATTTTATGTGGCTGTCATGGCCCATAACAGGTAGGATTTAGCGTTAGGACCACTCATAGAGGCGGCCTTGGCGTGGCGAGTGGCTTATTACTTTTTGATCAAAATGTACACTAACGTCCTCTGATAGCTTCTAGCATAGAGGCAGGGCAGAGTGCTGGTTGCAGAGTGCTGTTTCATTTTTGTGTTTGTGTATTTTGCCATAGCTGCATGCACCTGCATGCAGGGACGTGCTGACTGACCCCCCCTTGTGTTTCTGTGTAGTATATGCTGGAGGTGTGGCGGCCTCCTTTCAGTCGTGCACACCTGACTAGTTTGTCTGCCCTAGAGGCTGGTTTTAATCAGAGTAAGTATAAAACTGAACTTGCATCCATAATACCTACTAATAGCCATCTGGCTCCAGGAAGAGTACACAGTGGGCTCAGCATGCATGTTGGTACCTGCATCCCTGGATTTAATGGAGGCTGTTATAGCACCAAAAAGGGTTAATAAGCACGGTGGATCCTAGCATGCATGCTGGGCCCACACTCCCTAGATTTTATGTGGCTCTCATGGCCCATAACAGGTAGGATTTAGCGTTAGGACCACTCATAGAGGCGGCCTTGGCGTGGCGAGTGGCTTATTACTTTTTGATCAAAATGTACACTAACGTCGCTTCTAGCATAGAGGCAGGGCAGAGTGCTGTTGCATTTTTGTGTTTGTGTATTTTGCCATAGCTGCGTGCATCTGCATACAGGGACGTGCTGACTGACCCCCCCTTGTGTTTCTGTATGAATATATGTGGGAGCGTGCCCCTATAGTGTGATGCAGTCCTGTATGTTTATGGATACATGTGGGAGCGTGCCCCTATAGTGTGATGCTGTCAGGTATGTTTATGGATACATGAGGGAGTGTGACCCTATAGTGTGATGCTGTCAGGTATGTTTAGGGATACATGTGGGAGCGTGCCCCTATAGTGTGATGCTATCAGGTATGTTAGTATTTTATGTTAGTTCACTGTCTGCCTCCATTGCCTCTGGGCTCTGCAAACATTGAGCACATGACATTGGCCAGAGACAGAGCTAGGAGGAGTTTATGGGGGAGGAATATAAGGCAGGAGGATGCATATGTATGAGGGGGGCGGATCAATGGAGGAGTGGATGATGTGCAGGAGGCATGAATATGTATAAGAGGGGCGGATCAATGGAGAAGTGGATGATGTGCAGGAGGCATGAATATGTATGAGGGGGGCGGATCAATGGAGGAGTGGATGATGTGCAGGAGGCATAAATATGTATGAGGGGGGGGGGCGGGTGCAGGGACAGGATGTTACACTATGGAAACCAGGAGATCCTGTGCTGTGCTGAGACCCACAGTGCAGTGTGGCAGGAAGTGATGGCACAGATATACAGACATGTAAATAATCTGTTGGGGACTGTAGGAGCCATGCTGCAGTGTAAAAGCTACCTAAAACCATATTAGGAACATAGACTTGGCTACTAAAGGTAACTAAGATGTTTTTTAAAAAATAAGTTTGATCCCGGTGAACCCCTTTAAAACCCTTAGGTCTCTTTAACACGGGCGTCACGTGTGAGGGCCAGACAAGATGCGGGTGCGTTGCGGGAAAATGCGCAATTTTCCACGCGAGTGCAAAGCGTTTTGATGCATTTTGCACGTGCATGATAAAAATCGGTATGTTTGGTACCCAGACCAAACCTCTTCACAGAAGTTCGGGTTTAGGTTCAGTATTCTGTAGATTTTATTATTTTCCCTTGTGACATGGTTATAAGGGAAAATAATAGCATTCTTAACACAGAATGCTAAGTAAAATAGTAATTGAGGGGTTAAAAAAATAAATAAAATAAACTCACCTCATCCACTTGATCGGGCAGCCCGGCTTGTCTTCTTTCTTCCTCTTTTAGGATCTGGAAAGAAAAGGACTTTTGGTGATGTCATCACGCTCACCACATGGTGACGTCAGCGCAGGTCCTGCTGAATGAAGGCAGAAGGATCTTCTATCTTCACGTATTGCACCCGCGCGGAAAACTCGCCCGTGTAAAAGAGGCCTTAAAGGGGCATTCTTTATAACCCTTTTTAAATATGGCCAGTACTGCACTGGCCAGTGCTGAGAACTAGATATTCCAGTGCTGAGAACTAGATCCATGCATATGGGTGCAGCTTACTACTGGCTAAATTTAAAAAGGGGTATAAAGCTGGATAACCCCTTTGAAGGACTTCTGTCATCTGAAACATCTTTATTAAACTGGCTGACTTTAGACATGTTCTAATGTCAGCTGAAGGTAATAGTCTTTGTCCCTTCTTTCTATCTGTCTCCAAAACAGGAAA